>CM048744.1:788440914-789040914 GCA_026315105.1 Locusta migratoria
TCTGGCACTATATCCTCTGTGTACCAGAGCAGAGTTTGGCTGAAATTGCTGGAGGCACTCTACAGATGGAGTTACTTTTGAAAATTGTGTTATCATTTTGTAAGTAGAGCAGCTGAGTACAAGTTTTATTATTGGTCTCACCACATCTGTTAATGCTATATGGAAGTAATAGACTAAACACTCAAATCAAGGTCTGATTCAGTACCCAGTTATTTGTATAGATAGTGTTGAACAGATTTTTAGAAGGTTAAAAATTGCATTGCACAATACAATGTTTAATGCTTTATTTTGAGACAGTCAATTGTCTTCAATAAAAAGAAGGTAGAACATAATGTAGTGCAATTCTTAACCTCAGATATATTTGAAGATTGAAATTCTTTGGATTTTTTCAGGTTAATTCATGTAATAAAGCGCATAATGTATAGATTATAGTTTTGTCAATACAACAAAGCCCCCCCCCCCCCCCTTTTTTATCATTCATCACCTCACTGCCCTTGGCCCATGCTAGCTAGATGCATGTTGTTAACGATATAATCTTAGCAGAGCATAATAATGATAATTTTGGTTCACCGTTCTTTGCTCATAGATGTAGATCTTCAAGTTGGGTCATCCCTTATCTGTTGGTGTACAGTTGGATGTATTAGTGTAGTGCAGGTGACTGAGATGAGTATGTGTGTAGTTAAGTGTTGTATGTTTATTATAATGGATGATTGTTGAAAGGAAGGAAGTAGAAAGTGAAACCTTACGCTAGCTTATTTAATCAAATAGCTTAGAGGGCAAGTTGACAAATCAATTTCCTTATCCAGGGAACAGATTATCAATTGAAAGTGGCACATGCACTGACAAATTGGACATTGTTGTTCTTCTCTGGCTAGTGGATCAGATATGAACCAGGTTCATCCACATGGAACACTAATGTACTTACCTACATTAGCTATCAGAGTTGGAGAGAGTCATAATTGAGAGGTAACTTTTGACAAAATCCCTCCTTCAGAAACAGAAACCATACATACTAACATCAGCTCCACTCATGCATTCTTGGCTTCTGTTTACACCTGCTCTCTCAACTGCTCATTGTGTTTGAATTTGATGTTTTACCACTTGGGGTTTGTGGTGCAGCTAAACAGAAGGCATGGGGCAGAGGGATGTAATAGCAGGGCAGGAGTGATGAATCTGAAGGCTGTACTCTTGGGGGATGGGGGGGGGGGGGGGGGGGAGAGATGAGAGATTTGGAGAAGGTGGAAAAAATGCAGGTGCATTGATGGAATAGAAAGTACATGTAGTATTGGTGTGGAAGTAGAAAAGGCAGTGGAGGACGGGGGCAAGCAGAGATGTGTAGGTGGTAAATATCACTACAAATACTGTAGCAAAATTTACCACCTATGCACTTTAGAAAACGTGGTATTCATTTGAAGGATCCAGATGGTGCAGGTTGAGAGACTATCATTGAAGTAAAGCATATTTAGCGACTGAGTGGTCCAGTTGCCTACTTGCCACTATTACTGGTGGCCATATTTGGAGACAGCAGCTTTATAGTTGTCATGCTCATGTAGAAAGCAGCTAGTGGTTGCACTAGATCTCATATCTATTTTCACAGGTAGCCCTGGCTTTGATGGGATAGGAGATGCCTGTGACATCACTCAAGTGTTTGATTGTGGGAGGACTTAAGGGCTGTCAGCATCCTAAGTTCCACTGCAGCAGGATACTGGGTAGCTTGTTTCGTATTTCAGGGCACTGTGAAAGGTATTCGGAACTTAAATGGAGAATGTGATTCAGCTGCTCCTGTTGTGGGTGCTGCTAAGTCACGAGAGGAGTATTCCGTTGTGGCTGGACAGAAACAATCTCCTTTGCCTTCTCTCTCCACCCACCTACTACACTCCCATATGCCACCTGCCTGCTCTCCTCTTGACTCAGTACCACGTAGGATTGGATCAAATGAATCGCATTCTCTGCCAGGGTTTTGACTACCTCTCTCAGTGCTCTGAAATGAGGCACATCTTAACCACCATATGTGAATGGACAACTAATGACCCTACAGGAGGAGTTATTTAATGGTGAAAGGCTCATCAAAAACTACCAATTATTTTGTGGTTACATTCAGCCTGTGGTTTCAGCAAGAAGCTGATTCAAAACTTATGTTTTACATGTTATCTTGAATTGCAGGCATCTGTTCACCATTTCAACATGAATATTAGGTTGCAACTTTCAATACTTTAATTAATTGATGTGACTGCTGGGGAGTCTGCAGGACACACAAACTGTATTGCACTAATATTGGACTTGTTTTTCACTATGTTTAACAGCCAGATGACAGTAACACTACATTAAACAATGGAAATTCCACAAAGGATTCAACAATATTTTTAAGAAGAATAGGCTTCTACTCACTTGAGATACATCTTAATGACTGCAGAAAGGCACACATAACAGGTTACAACTTTAAAAAACTTTCACCATTACAGCTGTTGTCAGACAGAGAGAAAAACACACACACACACACACACACACACACACACACACACACACACACACACACACTATTGCCATCTCCAGCCACTTTGGCCAGTCTGCAAGACTAAGTATGGCCAAGGAGAAAGTAACCATTGGGGTGGAGGTGAGGAAGCAGCATTGAGAGGGAAGAAGGAAGGGGTCGGGGAGGATGCATGATGGGACGGAGGAATACACCAATTCTGACTTACAGGTAGGAAGGAAGGGAAAGGGGTGAGGGGAAGGAGATGCTGGAATATGTGATGAAATGGAAGATGTGTGTGAGGCTGGCAAGAGTGTAAGAAGGGTTGGGTTGGGTTGGGATGGGGAGTGGAGAGTGGAGTGGAGTGGAGAGTGGAGTGTAGAAGGTTTAGGCGGGGGATTGTGTGAGCATAGGATATATTGTTAGGAGAGTTCCCACCCATATAAGCTGGTGTTTGTGGGCCTAAACCTTTGTTAGTTCCTGCCCCCAATCTCGTTCCCTCCCATCCTCATCCCTGCCCACACTCTAGTCTCTCACATTTTTTCCATTTCACATTCCTCCCTGTCAGTCAGACAGCACTGACGTTTTCTCCCCATCCCCTCTGTGCATCCTTCCCCTCCCTTACTGCGTTCTCCTCCATGCTTTCTCCTCATCCCCACCACTGGCTGTTTTTGCCTCAGCCGTGCTGAGTCGCTCAGACTGGCCACAGTGGTCAGAGAAGCATTTGTGTGTGTGTGTGTGTGTGTGTGTGTGTGTGTGTGTGTGTGTGTGTGTATTTCTCTCTGTTTGATGATGGCCATAATGGGCAAAAGCATTTAAAGTTTAAATCGGTTGTGTGAACCTCTCTCTGGCTCATCAAGACATCTCTGTGGTGAGTAGCAACCTATCCTTCTCAAAAATATTGTTCATGCTACATTACATATCTGCAATTCACCTATCTGTTGTGTGATGTAATCACAAGACTAAGTTTAAATTTAATCACTTGAATAAAAAAAGAATCATTTGGAACTTTGTAATTGGGATTCCTGTTTTCCAGGTGTTTCATACTTCTGCTATAATGCTATGTTTCTTGGCTATTTAATATACTTACCAAGTATGGTATATGAAACAATTAAATGTGGCCCTTAAAAATTAAACCTGGATGGCTGAAATGAACTCCTGTAGATAAATTTTGTTTCGTGTAACCATTAACGAAATTCCTGACGTAATTACTGGAACCCTGAAACGAACTACTATTGATAAATTGTATTGCTTGGTAGGCATTGATCCTCCTGGCATACACCAGCAAATAACAGAAAATTCCAAAAAGAAGAAACTAAAAAAATGAGAGGCACCTACCACACAGACATATTCCACCAAGGTCTAGGAAGACTTTTTGCAGTCAGTAACTACATTAAATACATCAGTAAAGGATTAGCCTTGGGCAGCCAAAATAAGTCCTCTCGAAGTAGGTGTAAGCCAGTCACAACTTAGACAGGACCACATAGAGATTACATGGCAATTTTGCAGATTGAAATATAACTTAATTGTGTGAACACTGTGTGAATGTGG
Organism: Locusta migratoria; assembly: GCA_026315105.1. Lineage (NCBI taxonomy): Eukaryota > Metazoa > Arthropoda > Insecta > Orthoptera > Acrididae > Locusta > Locusta migratoria. The sequence goes on from CM048744.1 coordinate 788,444,936, forward strand.
AAAAGCTTAAACAATGAAATCTTTGTCAGTGTTTATGTTGCTCTGAGTGTACTAATGAGGAGGAGTTGTAACTAGGCACAAGAAAATGCTGTAGCAGTTGCTCATTTTTGGCAAAGAATGTTTGATTTCTATTTTGTGTATACATATGTATGTAAATTCACTCTATTTCCTTACGTGAAATTGTGGATTCATTGAATCCTGTGTCTATGTTTCTGACACAAGTACATAAACCAAAGATCAGAGCCCCATTATTATTAAAAAATTAAGTAAATTTACTTCCCAATTATTAATGCTTTCTTACAATGTCTTCACAGCCAATGATTAAAAATACCTTTCTTCTCAGTTGGTTTAGCACTTCCTAAAAGTGTAAGGTAATCTTTCCACATTGTCAGCCTAAGTAACTAATAACAATAGCTGGACTTGGAACATAAATGACTCAAAGTTATTCTGTTTCTTCCTACCATATTCTCCTGTTGTCTGTCATGTGAAATTCTTTTTTTTTCTTCTGTGCCTGAATAGAGTAATGTTTCAAAACTTGTTCCAATATTGATGTCATAGCAAATTTTCACCTGTTTACAAATAAAGTAATTGCCAATTTTAATTGTAATTACTGCCACATTGACAATGATTTGTATCTAAATTTAAACAAATTGATCATCTTCCAAACTAGGTTACGAGTGAACTGCAGTGGTGAAATGCAGAATCTTAGAATTTACAAGGATTTGAGTCATATGCCTCCTGCAATGAGATCCAAGAGAGAATATGGTATATCACCACTTACACATACAACACTGTTTAATCAGAGAACAAGACGCAGCATTCCACGGCATGATAAACAAGGTACTTTCCTCTTACTTTTGACACAAAAGAGATATTTGTATACAGGTCTGTCAGAACAGTTATATAGTCCTCATTAAATGCTCAACATTCCACAATGATTTGATAACTTACAATCCCACCTTCTGTAACGTTTGTTTGTGAGAAGCAAGTAAAAGTGTATGGAATGTTGGAAGGGATTAATTTATTTGTCATGATGTTCTCTCTCATCACCCCTCTTCCCTCCTCCCCCTCATCTTCCCTCTCCCCTCCTTCCCCCTCTCCCCTCCTCCCCCGTCTCCCATCCTCCCCCCTCCCCCCTCTCTCTCTCCACACTTCTTCATTTCTTTCATTTTCAGCCATATATTGTGATCTCAAACTATTTTGATCTGTATATGTCACTAATCTTTTATACAGTTATCCTGAAATTAGACATCACATTTAAATTACTGAACTCAAAGGTCACACTTTTAGCGCAAATAACGCACATTTAGTTTTCACAAATTAATTTTACATTTTACCATTCTGGAAAGTTACCTTGACAGATTCTCCAAGTACTCTTCTTCTTGTTATATGCAAAGAAAAATCTAATAATGGAGGCTCCAGGTTGAATTAAACAATTCACACAACCACACTTCATAGCCTGTGATGATGCTGGGTCATAGTAATTTGTTGCCTCTTGAAGTTCTGGTGGATCGGCACTCTCGGTAAAGACTGGCTGAAAATTCAGTTGTGATTAAGGTGGACAGCCGACTTTGGTTTATTGGGAGAATTTTGGAGGATGTACTTCACCTGTAAAGGAGACCGCGAATAAAACGCTTGTACGACCACGTCTTGAGTATTGCTCAAGTGTTTGGGAGCCGCAGCAGATCAGTTTAAAGGAAGACATAGAGGCGGTTCAGAGACGAGCAGCTAGACTTGTTACCGGTAGGTTCGACCAATGCGCGAGTGTCACGGAAGTGCTCCGGCAACTCAATTGGGGATCACTGGAAGAAAGATGATGTTGTTTTCATGAATTTCTGTTAAGTAAATTTAGTGGTCCGGAATTTGAAGCTGAGTGTAGTACGATCTTGCTGCCGCCTACTTACATTTCGCGTAAAGATCACAAAGACAAGATAAGAGAAATTAGGGCTCATATGGAGGCATATAGGCATTCTTTTTTTCCTCGTAAAATTGGGGGGTGGAATAGGAAAGGAAATGCCTAGTAGTGGTACAGTGTACCCTCCGCCACGCACCTGAATTGCGGAGTATGTATGTAGATGTAGATGTACTACAAATAATGTAGGCAACAAGTAAAATTGTAATACATTGACACTTTAATGAATCGCTAGTGCCCAATTGTTCTCATTTACAGTCAGTGTACAAGTCTCATCAACAGTCGCTACAACCCAGTACACACATTCCACACGTCAATAATACAATTTACACAGTTTGTGTGTGGAATACTTCTAGCTGACAAAAGTTTGAGGTGTACATTTAGTGTGGCACAGATATTAAGAATCAGTTCATTGTTATTGTGGAAACACTTTCTGCACATCTGATACAGAAGAACTTTAGCATGATTGTTCAAATTATAGTTCATAATGACTTGGATTGTGCCTCCAATCAAACACGAAGCAAGACAACTTTACATGGTGTGAAAGCATCCTATTTATATCATTGGCACAATGTGTCAGATATTTACGTATTGTTAATTGAGTACATTATATTAATTGTAATGGAAAAACACACACACACACACACACACACACACACACACACACACAGAGAGAGAGAGAGAGAGAGAGAGAGAGAGAGAGAGAGAGAGAGAGAGAGAGAGAGAGTACAAAATAAGAGAGGTGTAGGATGGAAGGGATAGGGACTGTTGGGTGTGGAAAAAATGGAGTTATGTTAGGTTGAGTACTGGATAATTTTTGGATTGCAGAATGTACAGTAAGGCTAACTACCACATGTGTAGTTCATAAAAGCTGGTTGTGGGTGGTAGAATCCATAAGGCCTGGGTGGTGAGGCAGTCATTGAAATCAAGCATATGCTTCACTGCATGTTGTGTCACAGGGTGTCTATCTTGTTTTTGACTACACTTTGGCAGTGGCTATTCATCCTAATGGACAGTTGGTTAGTGGTCATGCCAATATTGAAAGCTGTGCAGTTATTGCAGTACAGTTGGTAAATCACATGGCTGCTTTCACAGGTTGCCTGATCTCTGATTGGGTAGGATAAGCCTATGACGGGACTAGAATAGAAACTGATAGGTGGGTGGATTAGCTCTTGGATCGTTGCTTGACACATTGGATGCCACCTCCCTATACATCAACATCTCATATGCCCATGGCCTTGCTTCTCTCAAACACTACCTCCACCCACATCCCTCTGAATTCAGTCCTAATACCTCATTACTCATAACCCTCACCAACTTTATCCTAACAAACAACTACTTTTCCTTTGAGGGGAAAGTTTACTAGTAAATCTGTGGCACAACCATAGGAACCACAAGGAACCCTCCTATGCCATGTTGTCTATAGGCGCCGGCCGCGGTGGCCGAGGTGACTGAGGCGCTCCAGTCACGGTCAGCACGGCCACTATGGTCGGGGGTTCGAATCCCCCATCTGGCATGGATATTTGTGCCGTCTTTAGTCTTAGCTAGTTCATAAGTAGTTTGTAAGCTTAGGGACTGATGACGCCGTAGTTAAGTCCCATAAGCTGTACACACATTTGAACATTTTGTCTATAGGCCTTTTGGAGGAATTCTTCCTTGCCTCTGTATTGGCATGACCACTAACCAGCTGTCCTTTAGGATGAATGGCCATCACTAAACTGTACTAAAAAACAGGGTAGATCATCTTGTGCCGCAATATAGAGCAGAGCATATGCTGGATTTCAGTGGATGTTTCACAACTTCACAACCTGGGCCATCTGGATCCTCCCACCCTCCACCAGCTTTTCTGAAATACATGCTCACTGATACTGAAATCATACAGATCTCAACCTACAATAACTCCCTTTTTTTCCACACCCAGCACTTTCTATCCGCTCTATTTTACACACCACCTATTTTGTGTGCTGTGTGTGTGTGTGTGTGTGTGTGTGTGTGTGTGTGTGTGTGTGTGTGTGTGTGTGTTGTTTTGCTTTCCTCCCCTTGCCCACCTCCCCTGTCATTCCTATGCTTCATCTCTTTCCATCTATCTAATATGTACATGCTCTGTAAGGCCGTGCTGAATCCATCCCCGCCACTCCTCACCTCTCTTATTTCCTCACCGCAGAGCTTAATTCAGAGTGGGGGCATCCAGAGATGCCTATGTGATTGCGTGAATGTTCTGTATTCTGAATAAGGTCATGTTCGATAGCTTAAGTGTTGTATGTGTATCTTTTTTGTGTGTTTGTCACAGCTCTCTGTTACGTCTTTGCAGTGTGTTGTAAATTGTCCTTAATATATAGAAAAATTGTCTTCTAAAATACTTGAGCCATACCACAGCTTCTTAACAAAGTTGTTCAGATATGCTCTGTGGGCAGTGATAGCTACCTGTAATTACTGAATATAAGTTCACAGATAGTGTACTTTACTTTGATATGAACAGTGTAAGATGCATGTTTAAAACACCTCCTGAAAGTCTTATGTTTGAGGCTGCCTGTGACTGATTATATTATTTGTAGCAATACAAGATTTGTTTCTGATGTGTTTTTGGACAAATTTCATGGATTCTTGTGAAGAATTAAGAAAACATCTCCAACAAGCCGAAGTTCAGTTTTCCTCCATTTACTTTGAAGTGTTAAGTTTACAGTGCCAATTTGAAGGGAAATAAAATGAAATTAAAATGCTTTGGGCTGTTTTCATATCATAACATCACCACAGAGCATTACTTAGTTTGAGGAATTTTTTTGTAAGAAGCTATTGTATTTCTTGTTTGTCCCTAAAACAAAGTTGTTTTGTTAGTCATGTGAAAGAGTGCCACAATTGATATATGACGTGTGGCCTGTGGGTCTGTGGGCTACTGGTGGGTGTTTATTTAGCACTGTTTCCTGTTTCACCAATTTCTTTCCTTACTTCTGTGATGCACCCTCCTTGGCACCCCTTAAGTACTGGCATCTCAGAGCCCATGGCATTGCACGGTGTAGTGTAACATTGTACACTACTGGTCTCTAGCTCGACCCAAGATATTCAAATAGTTTGTTATGTAAGGGGTTTGGCACTGTGTGAGCAAATACTGCCAAACGGAATTTATTTCTGCATGTTTTGATGGGTGAATTTGTGCTCACCGCTACAGAGTAAAAGAACTGCACAGTGCCAAGGAAGAGAGAAGATTAAGATTATTTGAAGATGACTGTCTGTTGTTTTTATGATTTAAAGCAATTGTTATTCTTAATTAGGATTTCGTTCGGTCCATATCAGAATCAGAAATGTAAAACTGATGCAGTTCTTAACAAGGAAAGAATAAAGTTTAATGTTATTGGAAATAATAGTTATCTTTCAAATGTAGATATGGACAAAATTTGCAGGTGTCCTGATAACCATATCAAGCTACTTCGGATACTAGTCTGATTATAACGATTATTTTCTTTCAATACAAGGTACGGACTAGCCGGAACTTGTGGGAAGAACAGCTTGAACTATATATTATATCCTGAAATGAACAGGCAAAGGTATTATTTGTGCTGTGGAAATACGGAAAGAAAAATACATGGTGACAGCACAACAGACACCTCCGGTTGGAGAAAAATGGGTCTGAAGCATGTACCTGCAACACATAAAAGCAGACGACTAGTTGTAAATAGTCTTCATGAGTTTGCTGCCGAATGGCATTGTGCAAATTCCATAATATTACTCACTAAAACCAAACAGAATTTATGATGGGCCATTACTGAAAATTTTGTCTTTCCAATGTGAGGTTCCAGGCTGTACGCTATTGAAATCCGTTGTCCCACTTGATGAGATTATCAGCTGCACAGTTATGTATTGCTTCCTTAATCACACAGTCCCAAAAAGATTAAGCCAGGGATAAAATTTCTGTCTCTACACAAAGCATGTGATGTTCTGTATTCAGACAGTATTTTGCAATTGCCAACTTCTCCGGTTGATGTAGGCAAGTACTAGGCTGATGTTCATCACAGTGGTCTTGTACTGTGCAACATGCACAATCCCATATTGAGAAGGGATCTTATACATACTAGGTTTCCTCATGACAAGATCTTTCTCGACTGAACCTAACAATTTCCTAAGTTTTGCTGATGGTAGAAACACTGATTTAAAGTCATATCTGCTGAGTACCTACCAGTTCTTAACAATGTGTCACCAAAGTATGGCAAGAAGGCCAAGCTATTGGTTGTCTTTGTAACTCCATTCTGCTACATGGACTGAACTCTCTTGGGCCTTGAATGCATTGCTTATCTGTCTCTCAGAATAACCATTTCATTGGAACACTATCTTCAAATGTTGTATATCACTTGAGAGACTTAACAGTTTTTCAGTATCATGTACCATACATACTCTATAAACCAGCAAACATAATGTACTAACACAATGTACAGAATGATGGCAGCTTATGGCCTGCAAATATAGATATGTATGCGTTGGCTTGTGGTACATGCTGTGTCCCAAGGTGCCTTCCTTCATACCAAAACATCAAGAAAGCTAAATTGTCATCTTTTTCCATTTCTCTTGTGAAGTTTTTATTCAGATCGAACGAATTTAAATGCTGAAGAAAGGTAGGTAGAGAGTCAAGTCCATGTGGCCTCACTGCAATGTATTGGATAATACCACAGAAAACAATAGGGTGCTTAGTGTGTTGACTTAGTGCTTTTTCTTCAAAGTCCTACATAAAATAATTGGCTACCACAGGAGACAGAGAACTTTCCATAGTGACACCAACCACTTGTTGACTTGAAGAATCACAACAGACGACTAGCTTTGTTATATTTATTGAAGATATCCTGAATCACAATTAGAGTGTGCACAATCAGAATACAGCTCTTAAAACAGTGCCTGACATGAACAAGGTGCTCTTGGTGGCTCTGCCAGGACACCAATAATAGGAAGTACTGACATACGGTACAAATCTAGAATGGTGATACACTCCTGGCCATTAAAATTCCTACACCATGATATGACATGCTACAGACGTGAAATTTAACCGACAGGAAGAAGATGCTGTGATATGCAAATGATTAGCTTTTCCGAGCATTCACACAAGTTTGATACCAATGCCGATACCTACAATGTGTTGACATGAGGAAAGTTTCCCACTGATTGCCCATACACAAACAGCAGTTTACTGGCATTGCCTGGTCAAACGTTGTTGTGATGCCTCGTGTAAGGAGGAGGAATGGGTACCATCACGTTTCCAACTTTGATTACGGTTTATCGTATCATGACATTGCTGCTCACGTTGGTCACAATCCAATGACTGTTAGCAGAATATGGAATTGGTGGGTTCAGGAGGGCAATACGAAATGCCGTGCTGGATCACAATGGCCTCATGTCACTAGTAGTCAAGATGACAGGCATCTTATCCGCATTGGCTGTAACCGATTGTGTAGCCATGTCTCGATCCCTGAGTCAACAGATGGGAACGTTTGCAAAACAACAACCATCTACATGAACAGTTTGACGATGTTTTCAGCAGCATGGACTATCAGCTAAGAGACCATGGCTTCAGTTATCCTTGATGCTGCATGACAGACAGAAGCGCTCGCGATTGTGTATGCAATGATGAACCTGTGTGCACAAATCGCAAAACATCATTCTTTCAGATGCATCCAGGTCCTGTTTACAGCATCATGATAGTCGCATCCGTGTTTGGCGAGATCGTGGTGAACACACATTGGAAGCGTTTATTCATCATCACCATAGTAGCATATCACCCGGTGTCAAGGTATGAGGTGCCATTGGTTGCACGTCTCGGTCACCTCTTGTTCGCATTGATGGCACTGTGAACAGTGACCATTGCATTTCAAATGTTTTATGACCCATGATTCTACCCTTCATTCGATCCCTTTGAAACCCTACATTTGAGCCGGATAATGCACGACCACATTTTGCAGATCCTGTACCAGTCTTTCTGGATACGGAAAATGTTCGACTGCTGCCCTGGCCAGCTCATTCTTCAGATCTCTCACCAATTTAAAATGTCTGGTCAGTGGTGGCCGAGCAACTGGCTTGTCATAATACGCCAGTCGCTACTCGTATTGAAGCTGCATGGGCATCTGTGCCTGTACATGCCATCCAAGCTCTATGCACCCAAATTGTGTGAAAGTGTAATCACATGTCATTTCTTGTCCAACGAATACCCATTTAACATCTGCACCTCTTCTTAGTGCAGCAATTTTAATGGCCAGTAGAGTATATCATGAAGCAGATGTGGAGGAGCATGAATCAGGGCAAGAAGAATAGAAAGATGTACGTAACATATCAATCACTAAGTTGTTCACTGTCCTGGAATATGAAGATTTCATTGCTGATGAGGAAGTGTGGGCAGGAAAAATAAGTGGCTAACACGTATTGTAGTATGCCACATCCAGCAGAACATGTTTCTAGTGAGTCTCTTGGGTAATCTGATAGACATTTACTGCTTGAAAACATCAAAGTTGTTGGTACAAAATATTGGAGATTACCATTGTATAAAAATGCGTGTAGAAAAAGGGAAGTAGATTCTATATGTATTTGATAGAATCAAACCATACATCCAAGTTAAAATGATTTCCAATCCATCGTGTACAACAGCAATCAGAATAAATAATCCTTCAAACAGTCTTGATTGCGAATTTTTTACTAGTCAATGACATGTTTCACCCTTTAGCAGGGCATCTTCAGATTATCTGCGTGACAGAATTTACACAGAATTACAAGGCAGAATTACAAACGGTTATAATGGTATATGGGCTTATTTTGTGTTAAGAAGACAGTGTAAATGCTAAACAAAGCTTACAATGCGCTCTCCGTGGTGTGACACCGTAAGTTGTTATTGCGGTGTTCCTATTTTCCTGGAATGTTTTTTGATTTTCCTTGTGGCCCTACAAATGTACGGGTAACAATGAGTTACAATTGGAAGATACTAGGTAAAGATGTGAGACACACAAACCCGATTTTTAAGATTACCTTAATCGAAGCGGAGGTCTCTGATGACACAAGATAAGCCCATGTTTACAATTGCGCTCACAGGCAGTGGGCGGGCGTGGTGTGCTGCTCCACCGACTTGTACAGACTAATGGAATGTGGGTAGGTAGCAACATAGGAAGCCGATGTATAAGACGGGACGGGTGAAATCTAGCTATCTGAATACAAATTTAACGAAAGGGAGGTTATTAAGCAGGACAGAAGTTTATAATTTATGTTGGTATTTGTAAATGAGAGGAATTTTATTTGAACAGAGGCATCATAATATCTAGGAATGTTTGATCTTTGCATGCCAACTGATCGTTTAGGAGGTGTGGATGTCCAAAGTAAGCACGCTTCGCTATCTCAAACTCTTCCAGTAAATTTAGCTTACGCCCCCTTCTGCGCTATATGTAAGATTTGCATGTTGTCAATGGTAGGTTGTTGTTGATCGGATGCTTTAGTGTGTTCCGCAAAAGGGGAATGTTTTTTGAGTTGGCCTTTTTTTGTAAGAAGGTGCTCAGTAAAACGTACTTTAAAGGTCCGGCCTGTCTGTCCTATATATTCAGCTGGGCATCCGGGACGTTGTAGTTTGTAGACTCCTGAGGAAAGGTATCTGTCCTTATTGGTTTGTTCGTTGTGTGGGAGAATTTGTTGTATGCTCAAAGGGCTACTAAATACGACTTGTACATTTGTGCCACGAAAGAGTTTAGCCAGGACATAAGAAAAATATCCCATGAAAGGAATGGGGACACGTATAATTTCATCGTCAGGTGTTACCGAGTGAAGCTGTGGTACATCTTTAGAATGGTTTTTATTGTAAATTTTGCGAACCAAGGACGGGTTGTAACCATTCATTTCGGCGATGTATTCCAGATTATTTATTTCTTTATTGACGGAAGTTTCAGAAAGGGGAATCTCAAAAATTCTGTTAATCATTGATTTAAAAAAGCTCATTTTGTATTGCCATGGGTGGCATGAAGATGCATGTATGACTGAGTCACTTGTGGTCGGTTTCCTGTAAATTTGGAACACCACTTTGTTTTCAGCTAACTGTAACTGTAGGGCCAAAAAATTTAAGACACTAGAGGAGTTCATTATTTCATGTGTAAAGGTTAGTTTTGGGTGTAAGTTGTTGAATTCATAAACTAAAACTGTTACATCAGCTAGGGTGCCATTGACCTACAGTTTGGACCTACAGTTACAGTTAGCTGAAAACAAAGTGGTATTCCAAATCTACAGGAAACCGACCACAAGTGACTCAGTCATACATGCATCTTCATGCCATCCATGGCAATACAAAATGAGCTTTTTTAAATCAATGATTAACAGAATTTTTGAGATTCCCCTTTCTGAAACCTCCGTCAATAAAGAAATAAATAATCTGGAATACATCGCCGAAATGAATGGTTACAACCCGTCCTTGGTTTGCAAAATTTACAATAAAAACCGTTCTAAAGATGTACCACAGCTTCACTCGGTAACACCTGACGATGAAATTATACGTATCCCCATTCCTTTCATGGGATATTTTTCTTATGACCTGGCAAAACTCTTTCGTGGCACAAATGTACAAGTCGTATTTAGTAGCCCTTTGAGCATACAACAAATTCTCCCACACAACGAACAAACCAATAAGGACAGATACCTTTCCTCAGGAGTCTACAAACTACAATGTCCCGGATGCCCAGCTGAATATATAGGACAGACAGGCCAGACCTTTAAAGTACGTTTTACTGAGCACCTTCTTACAAAAAAAGGCCAACTCAAAAAACATTCCCCTTTTGCAGAACACACTAAAGCATCCGATCAACAACAACCTACCATTGACAACATGCAAATCTTACATATAGCGCAGAAGGGGGCGTAAGCTAAATTTACTGGAAGAGTTTGAGATAGCGAAGCGCGCTTACTTTGGACATCCACACCTCCTAAACGATCAGTTGGCATGCAAAGATCAAACATTCCTAGATATTATGATGCCTCTGTTCAAATAAAATTCCTCTCATTTACAAATACCAACATAAATTATAAACTTCTGTCCTGCTTAATAACCTCCCTTTCGTTAAATTTGTATTCAGATAGCTAGATTTCACCCGTCCCGTCTTATACATCGGCTTCCTATGTTGCTACCTACCCACATTCCATTAGTCTGTACAAGTCGGTGGAGCAGCACACCACGCCCGCCCACTGCCCGTGAGTGCAATTGTAAACATGGGCTTATCTTGTGTCATCAGAGACCACCGCTTCGATTAAGGTAATCTTAAAAATCGGGTTTATGTTTCTCACATCTTTACCTAGTATGTTCCAATTGTAACTCGTTGTTACCCCTACATTTGTAGGGCCACAAGGAAAACCAAAAAACATTCCAGGAAAATAGGAACACCGCAATAACAAATTACAGTGTCACACCACGGAGAGCGCATTGTAAGCTTTGCTTACCATTTACACTGTCTTCTTAACACAAAATAAGCCCATATACCATTATAACCGTTTGTAATTCCGCCTTGTAATTTTGTGTAAATTCCGTCACGCAGATAATCTGAAGATGCCCTGCTAAAGTGCGAAATGCGTCATTGACTAGTAAAAAATTTGCAATCAAGACTGTTTGAAGGATTATTTATACATCCAAGTTAGTCATTAAGGATTGTCTTAGATAGTTGCACAATACATGATGTGTTAGTTGCTGAGGGTTCCAGGGTAACTGGTGTGCATCAGATTTCAAGACTAGGTTACTTTTGAGGCTTACAGAAAAATAAAATGGAACAAAAGATAAAATTTAGTAAATGTTATTCTCATGTTTTTTCCTGATAAAATATGCTACAATACAGTTCTTGGGCTTGCTGCCAGATGTTATTGTGCAATTTGGTGTGGTCTTCATTTTGGAACTGGTTTGATGCAGCTCTCCACAATACCCTATCCTGAGTAAGCCTCTTCATCTCCACATAAGAATGGCTACCTACATCAGTCTGAATCTGCTTACTGTATCCATCTCTTGGTCTTCCTCTGCGGTTTTACCCCATACACTTCTCTCCAATGCTAAATTCACAATTCCTTGATGTGTAAGAATGTGTCCTATCAATCTATATCTTCTTTTAGTCAAGGTATGCCAGACATTCCTTTTCTCCCAATTCTGTTCAGTACCTCCTCATTAGTAATGTGATCCACCCACCTAATCTTTAGCATTATTCTGTAACACCACATTTCAAAAGCCTCTATCCTCTTCCTGTCCGCACTGTTTTTTGTCCATGTTTCACACCCATACAAGGCAACACTCTACACAAATGCCTTCAGAAAGGACTTCATTAGGCTTAAATCAATATTTGATGTTAACAAATTTCTCTTTTTCAAAAGCGCTTTTCCACCCATTGCCACTCTGCATTTTATATCCTCTGTTCTGCAACCATCATTTGTTATTTTACTGCCCAAGTAACAAACCTCATCTACCTCCTTTATTATTTTGTTACTTAATTCCTTCAGCATCACCTGATTTTCTTAGACTGCACTCCATTAGCCTAGTTTTGCTCTTGTTAATGTTCATCTTATATGCACCTTTCAGCACACTGTCCATTCTGTTCAACTGCTCTTCCAGGTCCTTTGCACTGTCTGACAGAATTACTACGTCATCGGCAAAACACAATGTTTTTAATTCTTCACTCTCAACTTTAATTCCTTCTCCAAATTCTCCTTGTTTTCCTTTATAGCTTTCTCAGTGTACAAACTGAATTTGTTATAACTAAATTATGTTCCGTGCGAAATTCTACCAGGTGGCTTCCTCATCCATTCCTTTTGCCAGACCATATTCACCTATTATCTTCCCTTCCCTTCCTTGTCCTACTACCAAATTCCAGTCTCCCATAAGAATTAAGTTTTCCTCTCCCTTAATTCTCTGAATAATTTCGTTTAGCTCCTCATATATTTCTTCGATCTCCTCATCATCGGCAGAGCTAGTTGGCATATAAACCTGTACTACTGTGGTCGGTGTTGGCTCCGTATATATATCTTGACTATGATAATGTGATCACTGTGTTGCTCATAGTAGTTTACCCGCCGTCCTATTTTCTTATTCATTATCAGACCTACTCCTGTAATACCCCCAACTGATTTTGTATTTATAATCCTGTACTCACCTCACCAGAAATCCTGTTCCTCTCTCCACCGAACTTCACTAATCCCCACTATATGTAACTTCCACCTATCCATTTCTATTTTTAAAGTTTCTAACTTCCCTACCCGATTAAGGAATCTACCATTCCACACTCTGATCCATAGAATTCCTGATGATCACATCCTCCTGAGTAGTCCCTGTCCGGAGATCCAAATGGGGGACTATTTTACCTCCGGAATATTTTACCCGAGAGGATGCCATCATCATATGTTCATACAGTACAGCTGCATGTCCTCGGGAAAAGTAATGGTTGAAGTTTCCACTTGCTTTCAGCCGTTTACAGTAACTATGTCACAAAGCCACAGTTGCTGATGTTACAAGGCCAGCTCAGTCAATCACCCAGACTGTTGCCCCTGTAAATACTGAAAAGGCTGCTGCCCCTCTTCAGGAAGCACATGTTTGTCTGGCCTCTCCACAGATACACTTCTGCTGTGGTTGCACCTAACGTACGGCTATCTGTATCGTTGAAGCATGCAAGCCACCCCACCTTGGCAATGTCTGTGGTTCATGGGACTGGTTATTGTGCATATCACACAATATTTCATATATGCAACTGGTCGACATCTTCAGGTGGTGGTAATTACTTCTTTTGCTGCAAGACATGACTGATTGTAATTATGCAGTGGTATCAATATTTATCAGGCTGGAGGCAGGAAATATGCATGTGAAAGAAGCCTTTCAGGATTGGATGACAGTGGTGCTCCTAGTGCCCCCTGCTCGGTGCCAAAAAGTGGTCTTCTACTTGTGCATCATAGACAATGATTGGCTGTCAGCTGCTCCTGTGGTTAAAACAGACCACGCCAACTTGAACTTGTGTGTCCTGGTGCTGCCCTGAGTTGCACCAGTGCTTTCCCCCACTACTGTCTTCTCGTTGTGTAGTGGCACGTGTGTGACAGAGGTAGTGCTCTCTCTCTCTCTACTTTTTACAAGGAGAGGGTCTGACACACAGGTCACCGATTTCGATCGAATTTTGCATGGACATTCTATATTGAATATAAAGGCACGTATTTTGGCTATTTTGCTAGACACTCAGTAGTTTTTGAAAAACCAAGGGAATAATTGATAATGGAAAATGACATTTTCATTGCGATACATCGCAAGACTGTTTAACAATGAGCATTTTTTACTAATATGTATGGGGTCAAGTAATTAATGTTTTTGTGGTTTTATGCCGTAGCTTGGATGCTTATAACCATGAGTGCCTTTCCAAAGCACCATCACTGGTCAAGTGGTCCAGGGCTTTGAGTGTCAAACCACGAGTCCAGGTTTGAACCTCTGTCATGGCAATTTCTTTTTTGATGTATTTGATAATATTCTCATATTTGTAATACCTTTTCTTGCTGTATTTTGAAGTAGAGCATTGGGAAGTGTGATTAATATTCAGTTAAGTGTATTATACATTTCCTGCAAACACTGCTAGCCACAGTGTTCTTGTGTCTGCAAGAACCCAATGGAAAATCCGGTTCAGGTGTCTCGCAAAATTTATTTTTCTGCACAGAAGATTTCAGAACATGAGCCAAATATAATTGATACAGTTTGAGGTCAGCTTTCCAGATTTTGAGCATGAGATGAAAACATTTCCAAATTCTCTCTGCAGAACCTCAACTTATTGTAAGACACGTGTACCTGATTTTCTTTTGGGTTCTTGCAGGCACAAGAACACTGTGAGTAGCAATTCACAATTTGCAGTACATAAATAATACACTTAATTGAATATTAATTTCACATCCCAATGTTCTTTTTCAAAATGGTATTACAAATAAGAGAATATTATCAAATACATTGAAAAAAAAAATGCTGTGATGGAGGTTTGAACCTAGATCCATGGTTTGACACTCCAAGCAGTGGACTGCTCGACCGGCAACAGTGTCCAGAAAGCCACTCATGTTTACAAGTGCTCAAGCTACAGCATGAAAGCACAAAAACCTTAATTACTTGAATGTCATTAACTTTTGACCCACATATATATTAGTAAAAAGTGCTCATCTTTAGATGATATTTCGATCTATAGCATTGAAAACTTCGGCTTTTATTTTTTCAAAAACTACTGAGTACCTAGCTAAAAGGCTAAGTAGGTGTCTCTTTTCATCCATTATATAACGCCCTTGCAAAATTTTTTATCAAAATCAATGATGCATGTGTCAGTTGCACCGAAATATCCATTGTGAATGTTATCAAATGGGACACTTAATCTATCATGCATGAACAGAAAAGGTTGGGAGTCAAGTGTGCCTTTTTGGTTGCTCATTGTGAAGTTTTTTAAGGCTGATGGGAAAACACTATACTCAATATACTACTGTATCGTTAATATCAAAGCATTGACAGAGCACTGTCACTATGAAAATAAACATTCCGTAACAAATGAGGGAACTGTTGGAGTGGACAGAAGGCAACTGATTACTAAATTAAAATCAGAATTGCCACAATCTGAAGAGGAAAGTCTTGTTTATACTGTTCATTCCAAAAGAAAGACAAAAATATACTTTTTATTAAATTGCGTTATCTTGCATTGTGGCCTTCTATGGACCACGTTACAGTTTCGATTCTTCCAATATTCTTTCATTGTTTTGCTGTGTTTGTTTTCCTGTCTTCAGTCCATTTAGTGCTTGTTTTCTTTTTCTTCCTCCCTGGGAATCCTTACATTTGAAAGACTTTCTTCCTAAAAATTATTTTCCATTAATTTTTCTTCACTTATGTTGACCCTTTCCAAGTCTTTCTTGAGTCCAGGTGGTGGTTGATTTCTTTTCCCAAAGGTATTTGAAGATTCATTTAGATAGTCTATTGTTATCCATTCTGTTAATGTGTCCCAGAAATAGCAATCATCATCATCTTATTGTTTATGATATGTTTTCTATGTCCTGGTGAATTTCATTGTTACTTCTTAATTTCCAAAACTCTGCTATTCTTAGAGAACCTAATATTTCCCTAATATGAGGGTGGTGTGATAAGACTAATAAATTTGTATGAAAGAGCGGGACCCCTCAGGGGCTCAGCATTAATTTGCTGAGCACGGGGTTGGCGAACCCGGGGTTCTGAGCTGTGGTCTGTGTCGCGCCAACAGTCCGCTACACCGTAAGCTCTGTGCATGCTTCAACGACCATCGTTCTGCGCGACGGAACGTTGTACGTTTCAGAGCCCGGGGATCTTGGCTTAATCGCCCGGGTCGCGAGGACGGTACAAACTCTATAAAAAAACTCTCAATCTCAAGGTGTGCTACGTGCCGAGGAGATGCATGGCTGTTGAGGTTGAACAGCCGCTAACGAGCAACCTCTGAGGAACCTGTTGCACCTCAGTTGTATAAGGCTTACCCAGGCAAGCGGGGCTCTGTCTGGGTGGACCCTTATTTCCCTGGCTGCTTGTGGGAACACGATGAAAAGACCACGAAACATTGGCGGACGTACAACCGCCATCTCTAAGCGCGGTCGAAGCGATTACAACGCTGAACAGTATGACCCCCAAATGTTTCCTTCCCTGTCTACACCGTGGGAGAAACGTAGGGCCAAAATTCAAGGTGAGGCTTACGCCCCAAAGTATATAGTGTGCAGCCGTACAGATGGGGAATCTTTCATGTCCACAAAGCCAATGTTCTTTGTGGAACATTTAGAAGACAAATATGGAGAGGTCGATGGAGTGTCCAAGACGAGGTCTGGATCCGTTTTAATAACGACGTCATCCCCAGCCCAGTCACGGGCTTTGCTAGCCTGTGACAAGCTGGGTGATGTTTCCGTTTCCATTACACCACATAAGACCTTAAACATGGTCCAGGGCATCATTTTCCACAGGGATCTGCTGCTGCAATCAGATGAAGAATTGAGAGCCACCCACACACACATCTTCTGCTTCAGAGGATGAAGTCGAGATCCTCGCCTCCGCTGAGGATCTCGCACTTCTTGATTCGCCTGAACATAGGAGCTCTGCACATCCAGAATCACCTATGGTCTTAGATTCTGTAGATACTGACCATAAGGCGGCAGATATTCCTATGGAATGTTCTTCTTTTCTTTCTTTTCTTTTATGGCTTTACAGTGAGGAGAAAGATTTATTCTCCAGTGGAATTGCGAAGGCTTCTTTAATCACCTGGCCGAGCTGTGCCAATTACTGTGGCGCTACCCTGCACTTTGTATCGCCCTACAGGAAACATGGTTTCCAACACAGCGGACCCCTGCCCTTCGTGGGTATCGGGGCTACTACCGTAACAGGACCCTTTACGACAGGGTGTCTGGTGGTGTCTGCCTGTATGTCCCGGACACTGTACCCAGTGCCCCAGTGCCACTCAACACCACTCTTGAGGCAGTGGCTGTCAGAATCCAGGCAACGCAGGAATTCACTGTCTGCAGCTTGTACCTTCCTCCGGATGAGGACGTGTCTCTCAACAACCTTACTGCTCTGGTCTCCCAACTTCCCCCACCATTCCTCCTTTTGGGGGACTTCAACGCCCACAACCCTTTGTGGGGTGGACTCCAGACCACAGGCCGCGGTAGGGACGTTGGGACATTATTGGCGCAACAAGACCTTTGCCTCCTGAATACAGGTGCCCCCACGCATTTTAACATGGCACAGGGCACGTATTCAGCGATCGACCTCTCCGTCTGCAGCCCCAGCCTTCGACCACACCTCGGTTGGCGTGTGCATGAGGACCTGTGTGGCAGCGACCACTTCCCAATCTTTATGTCGCTCCCGCAGTACCAAGCTGCAGACAGCTTACCCCGTTGGTGTCTCCGTAGGGATGATTGGACTGTGTACTCTTCAACCGCTGTCATCGCTGCACCACTGCCAGATGACATTGACAATGCAGACCAGCAGGTGACTGATAGTGTTGTCATGGCTGCTGAGGTAGCAGTTCCACAAACCACCGGTTCCGCTAGGCGTAGGTCCGTGCCTTGGTGGACACCGGAGATTGCTGAGGCTATCCGGGAACGTCGGCGAGCGCTCCAGCGCCATCGACGCCACCCATCCGTGGAGAATTTGGTGGCCTTTAAATGACTCCGTGCGCGTGCTCGACGACTCATACAGCAGAGCAAGCAGGATTCCTGGGAGCGGTATGTAGCCAGTATCGGCTCCCGCACCTCCCTGACTCAGGTAAGGACGCAAGTCCGATGCATCTTTGGATACTGCCCGCCAACAGGAATCCCATCCCTCACTATCCAGGGTGTGCTCTGCACGCTCACGAAAGCTATCGCCGAGCATATGGCAGGCCACTACGCACAATGCTCTGCGACTGCCACGTACAGTGCCGATTTCCGCTCCCTCAAAGAGCGGACCGAGCGGAAACAGTTATCCTTCCGCACTCATCGTCGGTAAATATACGACGACTCGTTTAGCCAGTGGGAGTTCCGAACTGCCCTTGCTGCGTGTCCTGATACAACTCCAGGACCAGATAGGATTCTCAGCCAATTCCTCCGACACCTTTCACCAGAGTTTCAACGCCGCATTCTCGCCCTGTTTAACCATCTATGGGCAGAGGGCAGTTTCCTGTCGCAGTGGCAGGAAAGCACTATCATCCTGGTGCTGAAACCTGGTGCAGATCCCCTGGTGGCTGACAATTACCATCCGATCAGCCTCACCAACGTTCTCTGCAAGCTCTTCGAACGTATCGTGAGTCGGCGGCTTATGTGGATCCTTGAAGAGCGTGGATTCCTTGCTCCACAACAGGGGGGCTTTCGCCAGGGCCATTCTACCATTGACAACCTCGTGTCACTGGAGTCGGCCATTTGAACGGCGTTTGCTACATGTGAGCATTTGGTTGCTGTATTTTTCGACTTTCAAAAGGTGTATGACACCACCTGGCGCCACCCTATTTTGACGACTCTGCATGACTGGGGCTTACGTGGCACCCTTCCTATTTTTATTCGCGATTTCCTCTCCCACTGATCGTTTCGGGTGAGGGTTGGGGCATCATTTAGCTCCCCCCGTATTCAAGAGAACGGTGTCCCACAGGGCTCCATCCTCAGCATTCCATTGTTTTTAGTGGCAATAAATGGTCTTGCTGCGGCTGTGGGGTCATCAGTCAGTTGCTCCCTGTTTGCCGATGACTTCTGCCTGTATTTCAGCTCCGTTTCTATCAGCGTAGCTGAACGGCGGCTGCAGGGTGCCATCCGAAAGGCCCACTCATGGGCCTCTACTCACGGATTTCAGTTCTCCGCACGGAAAACCCGCGTGATGCACTTCTGTCGCCGTCGGGTAGTTCACCCTGACCCAGAGCTCTACCTGGGTGGTGAACTACTTCAGGTTGAGGAAACACATCGCTTCCTGGGCATGGTCTTCGATGCCCGGCTGACTTGGGTGCCACACCTACGTCAGCTGAGACAGAAGTGTTGGCGGCATTTAAATGTTCTTTGATGCCTCAGCCATACTAGTTGGGGAGCAGCGCGTTCCACCCTTCTTCAGCTCTACAAGTCGCTTGTTCTGTCACGGCTTGATTACGGGAGCTTGGTTTATGACTCAGCAGCTCCTTCTGCCTTGCAGGTCCTAGTTCTTTCCATCTTTTGTATCCTCTCCCCTATAGCAGATTTTTCTAAACCATATTCTTGAATTGTCTCACCCAAATATTTGAATGTCTTTACCTTTTGTAGTTGACCAATATCTTTCATGGTGTTACCATCTGCCATCTCGAGCTAGATGGACCCCAGGTTTCTTTATGAGGTTGTTACTCCTCCCCATCCTCCTTCCCCATCATTTGAAAGATGAGGCTCTGGGATTGGAACTGGTAATGCGGAGTTAATGTATCTCTATTTTTAGTCGCAATTAATGGTTGTGCTGTAGCAGTGGGTTCATCGGTTTCTTCTTCCTTATTTGCTGATGAGGTTTGTCTGTATTTTAGCTCAGTTAGGTTTGGTGTCACAGAACGGCAGCTGCAGGGAGCCTTCCAAAAGGCCCAATCTCAGGCCTCTGCCCTTGGTTTTCAGTATTGAGCGTAATGCACATGTCAGGTTGCTCACCTGGACCCAGAGATATACCTGGGTCACAAAATACTTTGTGTTGAGGAGACACATCGCTTTTTAGGTGTACTTTTCGATGCCTGGCTCACTTGGATGCCACCCCTCTGCTGCCTCAGCTGCACTGTCAAGGGAGCTGTCCGTTCCACCCTCCTGCAGCTTTATAAGGCTCTGATCCAATAATGGCTTGACTACGAGAGCCTCGTTTATGATTCTGTAGCACCTTCAGAATTGCGGATCCTTGATCCCATCCTCCATAGTGGTGTAGTGGTGTCCATCTTGCAGCGGGGGCTTTCCGCACAAGCCTTATGCCAAGCCTCCATGCTGAAGCTGGGATCCCTCTCTTGCAGTTTTGTAGGTGACAGATCTCAAACTCTTATGTTGCCCGTGTTAATGCCTCACCGCCACCACCCAAATCACAGGCCACTTTTTCCAACTGCTGCCTTTCCCTCCCCACCATCTTGGCTTACGTTCAGTCTTCTGATCGCGGTCCGGGTTCATACCCACCTACCCCCACTTCAGTCCCTACCCCCCCCCCCCCCCACTTTCTTCTGCCAACCCTGTACTCCTCCTTGATTCATCCTTGCTTGCATCTCCACCTGGAATTGCCTTGCAATTCAGATGTGCCAGTTTCAACATTAACACTCCATCACCAGTTCTTGGCTGTCCTTGACACTTCCTATTGTGCAGAAGTGATATGTACTGATGACTCCTTGGTCGATGGCAGAGTGAGGTATACCTAAGTTCATGGCGAGCTAAGCTCCCTACCCCCTGTCGTGCACCAGGAAGTTGTATCTCACCTGTAAATACTCCCTGAGTGGCATATAAGCTGTCAACCAGTGTTTTTCTTCCCATCCTTTGGTGCAATCCATTCAGAACTCCATCTTTACACTGGGTAAGTCAGGCTGTTCAATAGCCTTTGTTTGGACTCCGGGCCACCTTGGCATTCCAGGCAATGAGGATGTTGATCAGCTGGCCAGGCAGGCCATCACCTCCCACCCCATCGATATTGGTATCCTGGAAAGGGATATCCAATAGTGTTGCACCATAAGTTATTTGAAGCTTAGAATTAAGATTGGTCTACCTAGAGCGCACCAAATAAGCCTTCTATGGCAGCATGGAAGTCCTCTCTCAGGCCTTCCCATAGGGACTTGTCATCCTCTGTCGCTTGTTTATTGGCCACATGTGGTTCACGCACGGCCATCTTCTCCCTCGTGAAAACCCACCCAACTGCCACTGTAGTCCACTTTGTGGCAGTCGATCTGTCTGCCCACTGCATTTCATTTAATACTTGGGGACAATACTGCAATGACTGACTGTTTTTTATGTTTTATTCACACAACTGGTATTTATCATTCAGTTTAATGGTGGGTACCTCTCTGATCCCTCAGGTACACACACTTCCAACAGTTTTAATCTGTTGTTACGTTTGTGTAGTCTGCCCTGCTTTTAACTGGAGGTTATAGCATGTGCAGAGTGGTTGGCGCATCCTTTATTATCCTCGTGATTAGCTGACCATGGTATCTTGCTGTAATTTTTTATTTCAATCACTGTCTAGGCCTGGGTATTTTGTATTTTCTTTATTTTTGTTTCTCTTGTTTTATCAGTGTAGCAGTCATTATCACTCTCTGCACCTATTGGTTTACACCTGTAGGGGACTGATGACCTTGTAGTTTAGTACCTTCAAAATTCCCATAATAAAAATCTAGCCACTTGTTGGTGTGTGTGTGTGTGTGTGTGTGTGTGTGTGTGTGTGTGTGTGTGTGTGTGTGTCCCTGTCCCTGTACTTTGGATATTCTCTTTCCAATAACTGTAAATGAGTAGAGTCAACTAACTGATACCTTTGTGAGATAATTGTTAAGTATTTGTGCCTGATTTCCTGGTACTGAAGATTCTCCACTCTTATACCCCTACATATGGACCTGACTTCCTGCACTTTTGACCTCACAAAAGCAATGGTGCTACAGTTTAAATAATGTTCAGTATCATAAAAGAATGCTCTGAATACGAGGCCTTCGGCATATTAGTAGGGACTATGTGGTGAAACAAGCAAAATTGCTAGTTCTACTGGGTACTGGGCCATGAAAGGAAAGGATGTCATGAATAATAGTTATTTAAAAATGTTAGGTTTAGTTATGACTCAGTCATATAGCGTGTGCGGGATTTTTGATCTTTTATGCAGATCGCACATTGCACAGCTGACGAGTGCTGGATGTGTCAGAGATATTAACATTGCAGCAAAGTGGACGGAGTAAAAAGTCATGGAGAAAGGCACACTCCAATGAAAATTAAAAACTATACTTGTTCATTAAATTAAAAAAGACACACACACACACACACACACACACACACACACACACACACACACACACACACACCACAAATGAAACTTACTTAGTTACAAAGGAAGTTGATGTGTAAGGGACATTTTGAAATAGTTGGATGTGACTATTGTGAATTGTTGTATTCAAGGTGTTTCAAATAGAGTTTGTTGTCAAAGTCAACATTCTATTCATGTCTCTTTATTTTAAACATAATAAAAATAATAAATTAATTATTACAAGAAGATCCCTTTTAACTGCAAGAGCTTGGATTATGTCGAAGTCTATGGTTCCGAAGAAGATTTTACACGGCAACCAAATTTATTAAGATATGCCTACTGTGGACATAATGAAATTGTATTTTATATAAACCATCTCACTAACTTTAAAACTTCAATTTTGGAGTGTTATTGAGTTACTACTAGACAAAGCATACAGCAAGTAATGAGAAACACTTCAACTTCTCATCACTGCAAATTAACTGTGTGGCAAGGCTGTATGAGAGGGTTTTTCTGATGTGGTATGGATGGCAGCTGTCAAAGTGCAGTTACTGTTGATAATTAGTAGGTGTAATATGGACGGAGGTGTGGATGGAGCTGTCATTGAATTGGAGGGTAACATGCAGGAAGGACCAAGTGAAACAGATGGAGTAAAAGAAGTTGAGGTTGTGGAGGAATGAGGATAGGTTGTCCTGGCCCTGAGTCCAAATAATGAAAAATATCATCAATGAACCTGGACCAGACCAAGGGTTTTGGGAATCTAGCAAGGTTTCCTCTATAAAACCCATAAATAGGTTGGCATAAGAGGGTGCCATACGGGTGTCCATGGCTGTGCCGCAGATTTGATTGTTTACTTTACCTTCAAAGGAAAAGTAATTGTTTGTTAGGATGTAATTGGTAAGGGTTATAAGGAATGAGGTATCAGGCTTGGAGCCTGAAGGAAGTTGAGAAAGGTAGTTTTTGAGAGCAGCAAGACCATGGGCATGTGGGATTTTGGTGCACAGTGAAGTGGAATCTATTGTAAAAATTATCATATATTTAGCCATAAGCTTATTTTGTATAATGTTTCATGTAATCCTTTTTTAATATCATTGTATGCCTTTACCTTTTACTCATACAGGAAGTACAATCACTATAGGCAAAAATTAAAGCTGTGACAGTGTTGGAACTGATTGTTATATGGATAGAAAATAAATAAATAAGTATATAATTATGAGATACACATTTCTTTTTCTCAGTTTAGGAAATAAAATCATAAATATTCTGTTAACCATATTATTAGCAATTTGAATCCATGTTTTAAAAAATTCACAAAATTGACATAATTAAGAAATGATATTCGATAACATAGTTAAATGAAGAACTGAAGTAACTTACGAAGTTGCCTTTGTGTATTGTGAAATATTATTTGTGCAGTGCTTACTCTTAATTTACTACCATACAAATGGAAACAAACTGTGTGTGAAATCATTTAGTCTTGGGATTAAGGTGCAAGTTGTATTGTTTTATGGCTGTCCATGTGAAAATTCAATCTGGACAACATGAATTATGTAGATACAGCCTTACCTAAATATGCTTATGCAGTAACTGATATATGTCATAAAACAATGTGTATTCTGAAGAGATGATTTGCACTACTGAATTTTTCAATAGAGTTTACTTTCATTTTTTAAAACAACCTGTGGGATATAATGTTGAAAAATTTAGAGTATTGAAGAAAGTCTTCAGTGCTTACTGTGTTGTTTGTTCTCTTAATGTAACAGGTGACACCACCAACAGGGTTAGAGAAGGGATTGAGAGGGGGGGGAGGGGAGGAGAGGGGAGGGGAAGAAGCCATAAAAATGCATCAAAGGTCTGTGATGTGCTATAATATGAGGTTAGTGGAGAATAGAGCATGTAGCACGAGATCTGCAACAAGGTAAATATTGTAGGGCTGATGAGAACCAAATAGCTTGTATGGTGCGTGCACACACACACACAAGGGGGGGGGGGGGAGAGAGAGAGAGAGAGAGAGAGAGAGAGAGAGAGAGAGAGAGAGAGAGAGAGAGAGAGTTTGCTTTTATGATGGGCTCTATATATTGTATTTCAACATTATAAGGATGATAGTTTACAACTCACCACAAAGACATACATCAAGCTGCTACAGGCACATAAAAACACTCAAACACTCAAACATACAGAACGTAAAAGCTTTCCACTATTAGCCTTCAGCAGAATAAAGATGGCCATTCACACAATCAGACAGACACACAGTTTAATAGATATTTTGCAGTAATTCTACCTGCATAATTTGAGTGTGTTTTAATTATTATAAATATGTGTACAGTATATGTTTCTTGAGACAGCCTTTATATTTATCTTCTTGACTAATTGTAGCTAATTGCAGAAATGGTATGTTTGTTTAAAAAAAAGTAAATGCTTTAGAACTTTGTTAGCATTATCTTAGTTTATACTATCCTATGAATCAGTTGTATTGAAGCATTTACCGTGTTAAAACTGAATTAAGCATATTGAAAAATCAGTGTTTATGAAGTCTAGTAATCTTCTACTTATGTTAATATCACTTGTATAGTATAACTTTATATTTCAGCATCTAGTACACCAGCTGGAGGTTGTGTTCAGCAGAGTTTCAACTTGACCGTTCATACTGTGCAGAATGAGAATTACTACAATGCTACTGTAAGTATTTATACTACAATTTTAATAACAGATTAACAACAGGAGGAGGCCATATATCACATTAAAAGAAAGAGAAATCCTGTAAATTAAGTGTGTGTGTGTGTGTGTGTGTGAGAGAGAGAGAGAGAGAGAGAGAGAGAGAGAGAGAGAACAAAATTGAGCTGCCTCAGTGAAAGTAATGCACAGGAACACTGTGAAACAAATTGCAAGGTCAAAAAAACTTCTTCCAAAAATTTAAGCATTGTTTCTGTATTTCAATCTCATGAACTCGAAAATTATACTCTGAACATCACATCACCCATAGTTTTTGTACAAATTACATAAGTTTTGCAATTAATGATGATGAAGTAGAATGATAATATAACAACTGTGAAAACATGAAATGAAGCTCAGAATTTCCTTTTCATGTGTGAGTGGTACTATTGGAATCATGAGAAACAATGGGAGTAAAAACAGTGGCTCAGGAGATTAGAATTCGATCAAGAGAACTGCTTCAAAAATACATGCAACAAGGTTCTCAACCTGCCAGTTGCTAAGTTGAAAGAGAACTTGTTACTGGGACCAATATTCAGAAATTGATTTCCTTCATTCACTGACTGCCTTGAAACAAAAAGTCTGCACTGCATTTAAGAGTGTAGTTCAAAACTTCTTGGAAAACAGCTGTAGTCCATGCTAGAATGTGCAGTTAGTAAGAAGCTACATTTTTTGCATTTTCACCTTGATTTTTTTCTACAAATTTGGATTGCTGTAAGTTAGGAACAGGGTGAAAGATTTCATGTGGATATCAAGGTTACGGAACAACAATACCTGTGAATTTGGATGTTCGGATGGTGGTTAACTACTGCCGGATACATCACTGTGAGCACACAGAATTACCTTTAAGAGGAAAAGCAGAACCCAAGCCATCATATCCAAGAAAGCATGGAATTAATTCAATCTTTGTTCCACATTCTCTGTATGAATCTGTTCAGTGTGTGCATATTTCAATATGTTGTTGCTTTATACTTGTATTCCAAATTAGCATGATGCATTTGCCTTTTATGTGTGTTGCTTCAATATGTAATGTCTTCCAAATGTGTAGTCACAGCTTTTGCATTAGATGGAAACTGATACTGGACAGCAGTTTCAAGCAGGTTATAATCATTGGATAAGATCAGGCCCGTTCCTTGGACTTCTGGAGTTTGCTTAGTTGACTTAGGTCCTGACTTGTTGAAAAGCACAAATACCTCATTTGGAGCCTCTGTATATATGAAGGTTGGAGTGTCGTGTAATTCGTGGAACAAGAGTATTAGACCAAATATAAACGTCTGACAGGTATGTGAACAATATTGTCACATAGCACCCAGAATGAATATAAATGATTTAGAATGATCTGAGCAGCATTCTTAGATTCTTTGCAGATTATACTGTTCTTTGCCTTATAGTAAAGCTGTCAGAAGCTGAAAATCATTTATACAAGACATGAGGGGTAGGCCTTACCCAAAAACATGGAACCGCTATTCAGGAAAGCGGGTAATGGAGTGAGGAGGGAGGCAGGGGTGGGATCCAGATGGCCCATTTGGTGAAGCGGCCATTTAAATTGATGGTAGAACATTCATCTACTGGGAGGATAATTTATGTCAAGATTTGTTTTGAGGTTGTAGTTAGCTCTCCTTTCTTCTCCCTCCATGTCCTAGTCCATCTGTATGCCACCACCAACCCCAGACCCCCTGTCACAGGGGTCATATTGTTGTGGAAGGTACACCTGCAAGACCTGCTCAATCAGCTCTTCCTGCACTTCCTAGTCTAGTTCTGTCACTAGGCTTATCCTATCACATCTAAGGCCAGGCCACCTGTGAAAGAAGCCATGTAGTCAACTGTGCTGCAGTCACTGCTCGACTTTTTATATTGACATGACTACCATTCAGCTGTCCATTAGGATGACTGGCTACTACGAAACTCTGGTCAATAACAAGGTAGGACACCCTGTGGCACAATATGCTCAGCATATGCTTGATTGCAATGGCTGCTTCACAACCCGGTTGCCATCTGCATCCTCCAACCCCCCTCAACATCCAGCTTTTCTGATCTGCATAGATGAGAGTTATCCTTACACTGCATTCTCCACTTCTGAAATTATCCAGGCTTCAACCTACAGTAACATATATTTCCCACACAACAGTTCCTGCCTCCCTCTATCCACACCTTCTTGTATATTCTGTGAGTATATTTGTATATATTTTCCCCTCTCCCCACATGACTGCAATCCTAAGCTTAATTTTTTTACACTCATCTAATATATATGCCCTCCCACTACATTACTAACCTGTCTCTCTCTGCCACGCATCTAGTACCTACATTCTCTGCACGGTCTTCCTGCATCCATCTCCAACTCTGCCATTAATCCATCCTGTTCAGCCTACACTCCCATCACTGCAGAGGGTTTTTCAGAACCCAGCAGTCTGAGATGACAGATATGTTTCTGTGATGTGTGTCTCTGTGACTGTACAAATTATAGTGTGTCTTTTTCTGATGATCGCTAACGGCCGAAACCTAAGTTGTGTGTGTATGACGTTTTTTATGTGCCCGTCACAGCTTTACATATTTCTTTGTGGTGAGTTGCATACTATTTTTATTATTGTTGAATTATAATTGCATTGTTACAAATGTATTGTGTGACTGAAATGGTGTATTGTTGTGATTTTATGTCTAAGGCACAAAAATAAATGCTGCTCACTACTGTGAGAATTCAAAACAACTGCTCATGAAGGGAGTGTGTTTTTAATACTGCAGCAGTCATTCTCATACTGCCCTAGTTACAGCCATTCTCCTCCCCCCCCCCCCCCCCCCTACATTTCAGACTTAGTACCAGAACCATGCAGTGTGCCATGTTTAACCCCCTAAGCCTGACTACACCCGACCACTGTGCGCCATTACCTACACCACAGGTAGTTGAGCCCTGTTGTACTGATATAAGTGTGCATGAGCCACAGTGTGCTGTTGAGGACTGGAGTTGGTTCAGGTACCTTGCCAAGCCTGAGGTGCAAAAGGGCTTGGTGCAACAGTGAAATGGGCAGTGCTGATAACTGTGGGGTTTGCAGATAGTTTAGTGCAAGGTGCTCAAGTCATCTGAAATTTACTTGCAATTATTTTGGTATTCATGATAGGGCTCTTAGTTTGTCATAGATATAGATAATAATAATAATTTATTAGATAGATAATCACATTCACACAACTTAAATTTTCAGCCATGGCCTTCATCAAAAAAAGAAACACATACATTCATCCAATCACTCAGACAACTATAAACAAACAACAATTATGTCCGGCCACTACAACAACACAAGATAGACTGTGAGTAAGGTGGGGAAATACACAATAAATGTCAGAAATACACACTAAATGTCTGAAATACATACTAAACAGCCAAGCATTAAAAAGTGACCTGTGCGGTTTCCTGATTGTAATGTAAGTTATCAGTTCTTCTTGGTAACAGTACCAGTAACTTATTTTGACATTTAGAATTCCTACAAAGTTTATTCTAAGATGTAAATTGTCACATATCAAGAATTTCTTGACTTAAAATTAAAAAGGCAGATTAATACTGTATGCCTATGATTCAGCATGTGTTGTGGGATATTCAGGATAGAGTGCATGCATGTGGACAGATGTGTACACTAAAACACAATATTGTACTTCTTTGTTTGTTGTGGTTGTTGACTGGTTTGATGCAGCACTCCACACTACACTATCTTGCGCAAGCTTCTTCATCTCTGAATTAGAAAGGCAACATACATCCTTCCGAACCTGTTTACTGTATGCATTTCTCATGGTAGGTTCCTCTTTTTTTTAATGTTGTTTGTTCTTATCGTGTATTATTTGATTAAAGTTTATCAAAGTTTGAGTCCCTTTAAAACAGATCAGTTTATATAAATAATCAAACTCTCTTCTCCTAAATGTTTCTGAAAGTTTTTTTTCTTTCTTTTTTTCTTTTGTTTTGTTTTGTTTCTGAATAGTTCAGCAATTTGATCACTCTCAGCACTCGTAGCAAATCCAAAGGTAAAGGCCATTTCACACGAAGCATGGTTCCATGGAACTTTCTGGATGGCACATGCACATCATTCAGCTGCACAGTATGAATTCGGCTGAAAAACACTGGGTGTATCTCACACAGTGCAAGATTCAGTGCAGAAATGTGCAGGCTGGCTTCACTGGGTGGAAGCCCAGGCGTGCAAAATGGCCAAGCTGCATTATTTATCAAGCGATTGTGAAGAAACTATTCAGTAAAAAAATTTGATTCTTGTACATCTTATAGGTGCATTCTTCAGCTTGATGAAGATTTATATACTATTTTGTTTGTGTTATAGTTCTTGTGATATTAACAGGTTCAGTACAGTACTGCAAGAAATCCGAAAATTTTGCTTTGAAAAATAGAGGTTGCTATGGATTTGTGTTTGGTGCAAGTTTGGTACTGCGGATAAAATGTAGCTAAAATATTGAATTATTCTTTGAAGTTGGAAGGATGTTGCTATCTATCACCAATCTCAAGATAATGGGTTGTATGAAAAGCACTTGCTCCCTATTGGAACGAAAATTTCATAAAATCCCTTATAGTTCTTAAATGATTGGAGGCATCGAAGCAAGATTTTATCAAACGATAGCACACAAAGGAGAGATTATTTTGTCATATGATCAGTTTATGAAACTTTCACATGAATCACGATATTTAACAAACAACATATTTTAACAACAATGTAAGATCCAGTAAGGAATGTTAATATAATATGTAGATCCCTTCTGCTTGCTGTGAGTCAGACTGTGTTGGGCGGCCAGATACGGCTGACGTGTGAGTATGAGTGTGCCTGAGTAATTGTATGGATGAGTGTTCTCTGTCTGAGGAAGACCACAGCTGAAAATTTAGAATTGTGTGTCTATTTGTGTGTCTTTTATTTGTGTCTGTCAGCAGCTCAGTCTTTGTCTTTACGGTGAGTTGTTCCCTATCTACATATTAAACTACAGCTTTTAATGACGCAAGTAGTGGGCTTTTTAAGGTCCATCAATATCTGGTGAAATGAAAATTGCTGTTTTTCTGTGTAAATGAATAAGTTACTCATTTAATTTTAGAATGGGTATTTTCATGAAGTACAAATTATCTTGCTCTCAGTATTATTAAATAGTTTAAATATTCTGGGCAACTGATCACCCTGCCATTTATTCTCCCTACAAATCAATACTCAATGTTCTGTTGCAATTTTACCCGCATAAAAATGTCAGTAAAAATAATATTTGTTAGCTCTGCTATGTTTTGGCAAAAGAAGTGGACTTTAACATCGGAACAAGGGAAGTTATGTTGTCAGGGGCAAGATATGAATAAAACGTTTGTCAGAAGAAGAAGAAGAAGAAGAAAAGTCTGGTAGGGAACATAAATGTGTAGTTAAACTGATACTTTTGTGGAATCCAATACACTAGTATATTTTAATGGTGAAAATTGTGTTTTAAAACAGGCTAAACAATCTATTTTTTTATCTCAATCTCATAAATACAAAAACATTTAGCTTACTGGAATAAAAAAAAACCCGTCCTGGTCTAAACTGAATTATTTTGACAAACTGAAGGATGTTTGTGATAAAAAATCACATCACTCTGTGTTGGGGCACTAACTAAAATATATCATATGTACTCTAAATGGTTTTCCTTATTTCTCAGACATTTGATCATACACAATTTTACAATTGTAAAACACCCCAATAATTTTAATAGGATGGAGGAGGGCGTGAAACTAAATGAAATCTGGATTCCGGTTTGAAGAACAAATGTAAGTCTTCCACAATGGGACAATTTAACGGATGGAGGCAATCAGCAATGACAAATTGCGCGCGCATGTTAAAAACATCTGACGTCACACCTCTGCGCGCGAGCCCTCGTAAACGGAGTTTGGCTTCAGTCAGTAGCGAGCCAGGGTGTGCATCGGACATTCAAAAGTGCCACGATCCCCCTTGAAACTGTCCTCCGCAGTCGGGGACGAAACATTGGGTTTCCATAATAAATCCGCTAGACCAAGGCATAATAGCCCGGAAAAATTTAGTAGTTTTGACCAATCCGGCCATGAAAGTTTACATTTTACAACTGGTTCACCTCTTACTTTAATAATGGACAACAGAAGGTAATTCTCTGCAGTGTAAAAAATGGCTGTGACGTACAATCCCAATGGGGCACAATTAAGTGTGGGGTTCCCCAGGGGTCTGTTTTGGGACCATTGCTGTTTCTTATTTATATAAGTGATATGCCTTCGAGTATAACAGGTGACTGTAAAATATTTTTATTTGCTGATGATACCAGCTTGGTAGTGAAGGTGGTTGCTCATGATAGTGACACAGTATCAAATAATGCAGTTGAAGAGATAAGTTCATGGCTTGTAGAAAACAAAGTTGATGTTAATTCACAGTAAAACTTAGTTTTTACAATTTCTAAAACATAATTTGATGAAAGCTGATATATCAATTACACATAATGGGCATATGATAAGTGAGACTGAACAGATCAAATTTCTAGGTATTCAGATAGACACTAAGCTGTCGTGGAAAGCCCATGTTCAGGATCTTGTTCCAAAACAAAATTCTGTTATATTTACCATTAGAACTATATCTGAAATGAGTGATTTTTCAACACAAAAAGTAGTCTATTACGCTTACTGTCACTCACTTATGACGTACGGCATTATTTTTTGGGGTAACTTGCCCGATGCTCTTTTCACTGTATATCAATGATATCAGGGGAGGGGAGGGGAGGGGAGGGGAGGGGAAGTTTACGTCATGGTGGTGGGGATGTGTTAGATGGGAATAAGATGAAGCTTAGGAATGGAGTGGGGAGGTGTGTGAAGGGAGAGAAAAAAGAAAAAGTAAATGCATGCACACTGCAAGTACACAAGACTGTGTACACACGCACACGCACACACACACATGCGCGCGCGCACACACAATTATGCACCACTCAAAATAAGTGAGGTTTGAGAGTTAGGAACTGTAAGGTATGGGAAAAAAGGGAAGTTATTGTAGGTTGAGGCTTGGATGATTTCAGGATCAGAGAATGTATTGTAGGGACAACTCCCATCTATGCAGTTCAGAAAAGCTGGTGGTGGATGGGAGGATCAGATGGCCCGGGTTGTGAAGCAGCCATTGAAATCGAGCATGTGCTCCGAATTTCAGCCCTAGTTGATCAACACCTCCAACCATTTGTCCAAAATCTATCTTCTCACATCAAGGATACAGTGTATCTGATGATGGGCAGTGTCTGAAACTGTTAATAAAATCATAAATTAATCCTATTTGCAACCAATTAGCATTGAGTTAGGAAAAAATTTTTATACATGAAAAAAATGGTTGCTCACCTCATGAACGATTTTAAATCATCTTTGGAACATATGCATCTGGTAATGTTTCCAAAGATATGATTCCCAAAATCTGTATTCCAATAACATTCATAATCTTTTACTACACCTGGTCATTTGGAAAGTACCTCTTGGTGGCAGGTTAGCACTTCTATTATTTGCCCTTGTTGTTCATCCAATACCTTTTCTATCAGTTGGATATTTTCATTATTTTGCTCTAAAATATTGTTCACTTTCTCATCAGCATTCTGTATCTCCACTGAATTCAGTCTCGTTTTCAAAGTACTCCTTACACTGCATTACTCTATCAGGCAATTCCTGTAATTAACAATGTGTTCACCAAGGAATTGGACAGTAATTATATTAGATTTTGACACATTTAATACCAGTTATCTTTAGTCATTTTCAATCTTACCTTTGTACCTTGATAAGAAATCACTACCAATTGATGTATCAGCACACATACCTAACACAATTAAACAAGGATAATCAGTGATTACATTACCTACACCATTGGTATCAAAGCTTCCTGCTTTGACATTTTAGAATCTTTTCCAGTAGCACTTACTATTTTTAAAACAGTTACTGGCATTACCGTTAACTTACTCTCTCTTGGAACAGAATAAAAAAAAGCTCGGGATAAAGCACTAGCCTCATAGCCACTATAAATAAGGCAACTCATTGTTACACCTGAAATATTTACCTCTATTATAGGCTGGCTTATTCTACAAGGTTCAGAGACCTCATACAACTCATCAAGCAAGTCTCTCTCTGTCTGTTTCCAGATAAAATAATCTCCTTCAGTTAAAGTACTTTCACTTCACACCTATTTTCTCAGGGTTAAGAATATTCAGATTTTCAGCTGCCTTTCCAACCTGTCCACCAATTCCAAATCAAAGTATCTGTTTGCCTAATCTACTCAGAGCAACTGCGTTGCTTCACAACATTATTATTAGTCATTCTCTGGTTCTCTCCTATTTGACAAGCTAGTATAGTTCATAGATTCATTAACCTTAGTATCCTTGCTACCTCTTTACTAATTACTTCCTCTTTATTATCAAACAGGAAATCCTGATGTTCTGCAATAATACTTATTGAGTCAATAACTGGCTTTCGGCTTCTTAGGCCATCATCAAGTAACAACTGAATGTTGGTAAAATTTGTTCACAGATGTGTGATTTACAAAGATGTTATTCTTACAGAAGGTACAAACTGACATGTTCACAAGAAAGTGTTACATTTATGACACTGAATTAAATTCACTAAAATATAGAAAGCTGATTTTTATATGAGAAGCTCAAACTTTGAATATTATCGTTAAATGTGGTGAGGGGGGAAGAAGGTAGGAAGGTGGGGGTGTTGTAACATTGTGAAGTAGTACCAAAAGGGTAACACTTGGATACATTTAACAAACTGATAACTGCTAAACTTGATAACTGAGTTTATCAGTGGGGGCAAAGGGAAACTGGATTCAATCATTCAATACTAAACTGACATTCTCTGCCATGTGTATATTGATTTCCAGTACTTCCAGTTGTCATCTTTTTGCTTTTCGTAAGGTATTGTAAGATTTCACAGTTCACATCATAACTATGGTTTTCTGTGAGCAGATGTCAGTTAAAGTTGAACCCTTCTTTTTTTAACCTACAGCTTCTTTCATGTTCTGATTCTCTAACAGCTACAGCCCTGCCAGACTGACCATTACACTTTTCCACTATTCTGCATGTGATCTTATATACACCATTCTGTGCTAGGGGTTGGATTTTGTCTTTGCTATCGAATAAATGTTTTCAAATTTTGTTTATTATAAAATACAGGTCTGTAATTTCAAGATTTTTACTTTTTAGCAAAGTGAGCTGATATTTTGCTTAAATATGGGATGACACCCCAATTTTTGTCACTACTGACTTGTTCTTATTGAACAGAATACAAAAGTTGTGCATTTTTCTCATTTTCTTGTTATCCTGTGATTGTCAATAAGGGCAGAGATACAGCCATTATTGAATGCTATATATTTGATGGTTTGTAGTTCTGCTTGAAATTCAGAATCAGATAATGGAAGTGATGCACTATTTAATGGAAAGCTGCATGTTTTATGACTGTGTGGGTGCTATGAGTTAGCAGAAATAACAGTATCATTTACAGTGGATCTCCTGTGAATACTACATAAGTGTTTAACTCAGTGGTTCTTTCTGTAAGAAAACCTGCACAAAATTGTTCATAAAGATCTCAGATAGTATAGCACTAAGTGGAGATCCTATAGCTAGGCCATCAGACTAAATGTAATACTTTTTTTGAAACTGGAAGTAATTTTGTTTTACACATATTTCAGTAGCAGTAATTATGTCTTACTCTCTGTCAAACTGCTGTGACTCTGAACCCACTTCACATACAGTAACTATAGCTGCCCCATTACCATAATCATTAAAGATATATGCACATACTTCGTCTTCATTCTCCCCTGTATCCCATGAATTAATTTGCTTCTTCCTATTACATACTTTGTTTTCCTTTTCTAGCTTTTCAATTGTTTCTGTAATGCAGTCAATTAATTAATTAAAATGTATTAAAGAGTTCATTTGTGCCTGTTGATGCTATCTGACCATTATTGCCGGCAGTGCGGTTTGTGTGTTTTTGTTTACTGTAGTCCAGGCGTCAGTTACTGTCTGTATTAATATCTCTGCCTTGTGAATGGCAGTTTCCTCATAGACAGGAATTAATTTACTCTCTCACTCTACTACTTTCACTAACTGCATTTTCAAATCGGGCCACATACTGTTCTATATTTAGAATGAGTGGAGAGAGAGGCAGCTAATGAGAAGCAAATCAGTAACAGCAATAATAAGATCTCAGACAGAATTGCGAATCACCACAATGATCAAAATGGAAATGTTAGAAAGATAGAAGTTCATAATTCAATTGATAAAGGTAAAAAATGAGGAGGTAAATAACTGCCACCTTTTTTTGAATTTTCACAAAAGGCCAATTGAAAACAGGCAGAGACAAGAAAATGGAGATCAGTTTATTGAGTATTTAGAATGAGTGGAGAGAGTGGCAGCTGCCTGTTTTAATGAAAGGCAATTTTGAATTCAGCAAAATTTAATCATAATGATAGGTGACCCCGAAAAGCATCACATGACAAATACCTTCTGATAAAGGAAATTTTCTCATGCTCTACTCTTCTTGTGGCAAAACATTTTCAAAATCACTCCAGAAATCTAACAGCTTCATTTGTTTGTCTATATGAAAACATGAGACTTGTCTGCATGAAATAAAAGCTTCATTAACAGAAGCAACATGCTGTACAGTATCATTACACAAATCACCAGAGGTTAGTTTACTTTCTGGTTTAGCAGTGCTAGTATGCATTTCTGTACTTGGTGTCCTAACACCAGTTTTACTTCAGATAGAGATATTTCTACTTTAGCATTTACTTCTTGAAAAAATTAGAGCAAATTTTAGATTCATTGTCTGTTTTTTTGCTAATTTCCTTTTCAGTAATTCAGCCTCTATTGTGAATTCCCCACAAACTTTACTAATTTCAGTGTGAAAAATTACCTCTCATCCAGTAATCATTAAGATTTCAAATCATTGTGATAAGAATCAACTATATTATTTAAACTTCTGCCTATTTCTCCCTGAAGCTCTCTGCATCTACATCTACATCTACATCTACTGCTGTTTAATTTAATTTAATTTCCCAAACTTTGATTGCTAGATTGTACCGACATCTACATAGATACTCTGCAAATCACGTTTAAGTGCCTGGTAGAGGGTTCATTAACCACTTTCATAATCTTTCTCTACCGTTCCATTCTCTAATAGTGTGCAGGAAGAAAGAACACCTAAATCATTCCGTTTTCGATCTGAATTTCTCTTATTTTATGGGGTTGGTCATGTCTCCCTATGTAGGTGGGTGCTCGCAAAATATTTTCACATTCAGAAGTAAAAGTCGGTGATTGAAATTTCACAAATAGATCTCACAGCAAAAAATAATATCATTCTTTTAATGATTTCCACCTCATCATCCATGACACTCCCCCCCCCCCTCCCCAATAATGCGACAAAACAAAACTAGCTGCCCTTCTCTGAACCTTCTCAATGTCCCCCAGCAGACCCACCTGGTTAAGGTTCCCACACTGGGCAGCAGTACTCCAGGAGAGGATGCACAAGTGTGATACAGGCAATCTGGTGGAGCTGTTGCATTGTCGAAACTTTCTGCCAAAGAAATGTAACCTTTGATTCAACTTCCCCACAATATTTCCTATATGTTCTCTCCAGTCTAAGTTGTTTTTAATTGTAACTCCTAAATATTTGGTAGAATCTACGACCTTAAGGTTTGACTGATTTATCATGTAAATGAAGTTCAGCAGATTTCTTTTAGTGATCATGTGTATTACTTCACACTTTTTATTATTTAGTGTTAGTTGCCAATTTTCACTTCATGTAGAATTTTTGACTAAATAAATTTGCAGTTACTTTTGATCCTCTGTTGACTTCACTAACCGATAAATGACAGTATATTATTACTAGTGTAAATTTTGGTAAATAACAATCGAATAGAATATGGCATTCCTACAGTCACACATTGAATTGTAACCTCTCTCAGTGGAGTCTCACACACTGACTGACTGACTACCTAATTTGAATTACTGAATGATAAAATTAGGTGTCATAGTCTGGCATTTTCTTAGCTCTCCCTTTATATTTAAATTATATTTTATTTTATTTTTTCAATTTCTACCTCATCATATTTGGAGACTGGGTAGCTACTACTTCTTAAATTTTCTTTCAGACACCATATTTGCTAATCAGCAATTTGTAAATATTTTAAGTATACTTGACTTGTGCTCTTGATCTTGATGGGTGATGCCAACACGGTGTACAAGCACTTGTGATATGACGCCTCATGATGTATTGCAGGCCCAGTCAGCAGCTATATCAACAATGATGTTCGTGGTACCTCCAACTGCAGTAGCACCAGAGAGGGATCTGATAGCATGCACTGTAATTCAAAAACCCAATCAAATATGCGATAACACATTAGTCACTCTCCAATCAGACCTGTTGGTGGATGCAACACAGCATCCTCCTTCCTCCTTGTGGTCCCATTCAAAGTCATCACCAAATTACTCCACAGTCAATGTTTCACTCTGGTGAACAGTTCATAATACTGTTTTCTACTGTATCGTGCCTAGCTTCCACTTTTACTGTTAGATATTTTCAAGCTGATACACCGTATGGTGCAGAAGGTTTTTCCTTTTTTAAATGTATGTTCATCTAGCTTATGTTATTTCATTAAAGTTTTATCCAAGTATTAGTCCATATAAAACAGACCAGTTTATACAGATAATCAATAATAGTCTCACATGCACAAAAAAAAAAAAAAAAAAAAAATTGAATAGTTCAGCAATTCTATCACTCTCAGCACTCATAGAAATCCAAAGGTAAGATGTACTTAAAGTTCCAAAATAAGTCACCCAATGATTATCTAATATGCCGACTACTACATACGGTAGTTAGTTTTCTCACCATAAAGTGACTCAGTTGAACACTACTTGCCACATGGTTGTAACATTAACACAGCAAGCAACATTCAGATAGAAATACCTTGAAGTCAGCCTTTAGGCCTCTCCAGTAATATAATTTAACCAAATTGAATGTCGCCTCAGCAACCTGATGAAAAATCAGTTGATGTTGAAGTTCACTGTGTGCTGTAAGACTCAACCGAGTGAGTGTGGCACAGTGCTTAAGGTTTACAGCTAACACGCTGGAGGTGCCGCATTTGGCCATCTCCGTATTTGTGTGGTTTTTTTTTTTTTTTTGTTTCAATTGGAATAGTCTGTCATTTTTCCATTTTATCATCATCACCACCATCATCATCATTAGAGACTGATTATGCCTTTCAGTGTTCAGTCTGGAGCATAGTACCTCTAATAAAATTTCTCCATAATCCCCTATTCAATGCTAAAATTGATGCCTCGTCTGATGTTATGCCTTTTACTTCAAAATCATTCTGCACCAAATTTCATCCATCCCAGCCGCTTTATTGCAGTGTAATCTACTGACCATTTTCTCCACTTCCTCAAATGAGATCCTATTTCCATTGTTGTTCCTCTCCCATTCTACCTGAATATCTGATAAATCATTGAACGTTTCACCTACATTGAGCAATTCTTCAAAATATTCCCTCCATCTGCCCAAGGCAGCTAAAACATCTAACCCCATCTTACTTGAAACCTCCACCAGCTCTACCTTCTCCCAATTGATATTAATAGCTCCCCATCTCATTCCAGATTGTTTGCAAAGTCGTGTCTGAGGAGTCCCTGGTCTGTCGATTAGAGGTTGGACTCCATCACCTCCAAAGGTCCAAGGCATTTTGCTTTGATTGTTGCTAGCATGATATTTAAGTACCTGGGAAGCAGGTTGCTGGCCTTACTTGTCCAGGGCCCCACTGGGTTTTACCCCTAACCGGTGGATTTGGTAGCCTTTGCTGTCTGAGCAGAAAGGTGGCCACGACTCAGAATATGTCAGAGATTCCTAACCACCGAACTGTAAATTGTGTGAAATTATGAAGGATCTTAAATTTTGTAGGCTCGGTTAAACCTGTCTGCCCGGATATCCTGTGCAAACTCTGTGCAGTGTATTGCTCTGGTCACTGCCTTTGATTTGTCTACACCACTGTAATTTCATAATACATAGAATTCACACAGACAGTCCTTTCTGTATTATGAACATGTAGCATTATGTCACACAGACAGTGGTAACCTACCTCCTAAACCACTAGTTTGTATTTGTCTTCTTCGCCCGCCGCGGTGGCCGAGGGGACTGCGGCGCGTCAGTCACAGTCTGCACAGCCACTACGGATGGTGGTTAAATTCCCCCCTCGGGCATGGATATTTGTGCCGTCCTTAGTGTTAGCTAGTTCATAAGTAGTTTGTAAATTTAGGGACTGATGACCCCGTAGTTAAGTCCCATAAGCTATACAAACATTTGAAACATTTGTATTTGTATTTGTCTTCAATATCCATTGCTTGCAATGTTTTGTTAGTGTCATGTGTGTTCAAAGAATACACTGAAATGGGCGACCAAAGTGTGTCTACAAAAGTGTAACCAGAAGAAAATACATCAGAGGTAGAGGAGTTTACTTTGCAGTATCTGGGAATAGAGAGAGGTGTCAATTTTATCCTCTACGAATTCGCACATGAAGCAGCTGATTACGTGTGTTTATCCTGCAAAGAACGAGGAGCCTCTCTTGCAGAAGCTCATCCAAAATGGAGCCTAAAGAGTTTTCAGTGCCACTGCTTCTCTCAATTAAAACATAAATCAATGCTATATTGATGGAAGCATGATAAGAAACGAAGTGAAACTCATCATGAAAAATGGAAAACTATCGATTGTGAGGAGTATGAATGGTTCGTTGAAGTGAGGTGGATTTTGGAGTGGGTAAATCATATCAAAATATATGTCAAATACATTGTAAGAAAGAGACTGGCTTGCGAAAATAATTTTGTGATGATGAACCCTTAGGGCTGGAAATGCATTGTATACAATAAAACAAAATTTTGTGACTGAAGGTGAGTTCATTTTATTTTACTGAAGTACAACAGTCAAGGACGGAAGTATCACTGGTAATAATGGACAATATTAATATGTAATTTCTTCTGCGAGCAGGTGACAACCATAACTTTTCAGAAATGGGTGATGAACACTGCTGTTCCACACTTATTGGATACCTTTATTTTTGTGGCCAGTGCAGTGTAGGTTGAAGGATTTAAATGAAAGCATAAAATCAGGCAAAGGGAGACTATGAAGTTTATCAATTCCAAAGAATGTGTGATGGTGGAAGAAGTATTATTAGCTGCGGAAGAATTATGCACACAAACGATAATGCTTATTGGTAAATTTAACCTCGACTTTGTAATCAGCACTGATCAGAAAGGCTGACAATATCAATCAACGTATAGCAGATACCTATTGGAGAAAGGGGTGAGATCCGTTCTCATGCAGAGAAAAGATTTAAACATGACAAGTCATTTGTACACAGCACAGTACACTCATAAGTTTGTCAGGAAAGGTGATCTCTTACTTTGTTTTATGTATACAGGAAACTTGGGGAAATTTGGCACTCGTGTTCAGAAAAGAGTGGATGAATTAACCCTCTAATTGAAAAATGTACTTGTGTCCTGCACGAAATCAGAGAAGTTCACAAAACTGGTGTACAATATTTTTTTTTAATCTGTGATTCTTCTGCATGTGGGACAAGAAAAATTTCTGTTTATCATTGATACGTGGGGAGGACAGACTTACCTAACTGTATATGATCACTCGTTCAGGGATGAGAGGAAAGGATGAACTTGCACCGTAAAATTAACCCACCAAATTGTACTCCACTTTGCCAGCCTTGTGACATCTTTTTACCAACAGGTTAATATTTTCATGAAGAAAATTCAGAATGATCCCGATTTTTTGAAGACCATGGATGATTCCATAAAACTACACTCATTAATTTTACTTCAGTTCAGGGCACCTAGTTTTTCGAAGGTTATCAAATATGCAGGGGTCGCACCACAGTTAACAGATCAAAGAGAACCCTTTTTGAGTGTAATTGAACAATGTTTACCCATATTGCTCTTAAAAACTGTGTGCACTTGCAAGACAGTAGCTTTAATGAAATGTGCTTGGTGCTGTAAATAATTGTTTCAGTTGCTTTTACAAGAAATATATTTGAATTTCTGTTGTTACATTGCAAGCTATGCAGGTGATAGCTAGTAGATTTTGTAATAATGGTGTGAAAATTAAATTACTACGGTAACACTGAATATTTCTTACTAACTTCACACAATGTACATTGCTTGTTGATATTCTGTAAAATAAAAGGGAAAAATTTTGGACTGTTCTGATTTAACAAGAAAAAAGAAAAAAACACAGAGAGGACCTGAACATTGTACCCCCAGCATGTAGCTGTATACCTCATTTGCTGCACCATGCTTACTTTGTTGAAACATCACTAATGCTACGTGTCTTACAGCGCACAGTGAACTTCAACATCAATGTTCTTGAATACCAAGGCCTGTCGCTAATAAAGCATTTAGCCTCTTACTAACGGGATGGCGCTCTACAACATATTCGAGACCAATCAGAATCCATTATTTACACTTCCAATGGTCCCCTTGTCAATTTGGAAGGCAAACAAAAAAACTGTTTGAAACTTCCTGGCATATTAAAACTCTGTGCCGAAATTAGGGCTGTTAGGATGGGCCGTGAAGCATGCCGGTGTAGCTCAGTTTTTAGAATGCTTGCACATGAAAGGCAAAGTTCTCAGGTTCAAATCCTGGTTCCAGTACACAGTTTTAATCTGCCAGAACATTTCGTATCATTGCAGACTCCACTGCAGAGTGAAAATATCAGTCTGGAAACCTCTATTTCTAAGAACTTGCAGTGGTCCAGCTCATGCTCATATTTCGGCATTTTTCACTTGGAATAGTCTTATCATTTTTCCATTTTATTTTTACAGAATATGAACAAACTGTGTAAATTGTGTGAAATTATGAAGGATCTTAAATTATGCAGGCTCGGTCTGACAGAAAGTGAACTGTCTGC
The DNA here is from genome assembly GCA_026315105.1 of Locusta migratoria. NCBI lineage: Eukaryota > Metazoa > Arthropoda > Insecta > Orthoptera > Acrididae > Locusta > Locusta migratoria. The sequence goes on from CM048744.1 coordinate 788,486,909, forward strand.
CTGGATATTCTGTGTGAACTCTGTGCAGTGTATCGTCCTGGTCACAGCCTTTGATTTGGCTACAACTATAATTTCATAATACGCAGAATTCACACAGGCAGTCCTCTGTGTATTATGAACATGTAGTGTCATGGCCAAACAAATGGCAGTGACCTAGCTTCCAAACCAGTTTGCATTTGTCTTCAATGTCCATCACCTGCAACGTGTTGTTAGTGTCGTGCGTGTTCGAAGAAATGGACGACCAAAGTGTATGTACAGAAGTGCATCCAGAAGAAGATACACCAGAGAGTTGAATGAATAAAACAAAAGGTGAATTCAGTAACTCTGTCACATAAGCCAAAAAGTTGCTTTGTGATTTAAATTTTCTAAGTACACCACATCACACGATCTCTGCTAATTGCAGTTGACAGTACAGGACCTGTTTGCTGAGAGATGGATCATTGATGACAATGAATTAATAAACACCACACACTGGAAATACCTCCTAAAGTTTAATGGTGATCTATTCCTCCCCCCCCCCCCCCTTCTTCTTTCTTCTCGTTGGTTACAAACATAGCTGTATTTAAAGTACTCAAGATGAATTTATTAGAGCCCTACCTCAGAAACTAAAAGTTGTAGAATTTATTAACTGGAACCTCTAGTAACTAGTTGCCCTTGCTCTGCCACTTTACTATTTTCTATTCCTCTGAAAAGACAATAATAACTTTGACAATAGGCACAGCTTTCTTATTCTTTTTACTAACTTCAGTGCAGATATCTTGCCTTAAATACTCACTCCCAACACTTCATTAATCTAACCAGTTTTTCATTTTTATAATCCAAAATTCAGTTTTTTTATTAATAACTCCATAGATATTAAAGATAGTTTTACTACTCCGCACACAAAATATTTTTATACATAACAGATTCTAATTACAAAATTTAGATTTCTAGTTTTAATGTATAGCACTTATTTTTTTCGAAAAATTTGGATATTTTAGGTTAGCTACCTAAAGAGTCCTGTTAAATCTTTGTCATGTTATGTTTTACATGTTTTTCTATCATACTCTACATTTTTTTCTAAATATTTAATGTTCAGTTTTCTTATTTAATCATGCCTTTCTTTGTCTATATGGCTTGACACTGTCTGCAGCAGATGTTCAGACTTAGGTGTTAGTCACTGCCACAAAGAGTCTACAGTACTCATGAAGGGCTATAAATGTGTAAACTCTGTGACTTGATAACGTGTTTATCGCAGTACAGCCTGCATTCAAACATAACATTTAATTTATTTATTATTCTGCATGTAAGCATAAGAAATATCACCATAACAGAAATAAAAATCATTTGTAGAATATGCATTTATCAATGGAGAACTTGAGGAAAAATTGCTGGAGAAATGACAGCTGAACTTCCAATGTAATGAGTAATGGGGTGAAATTATTTTTTGTACACCGCAGTGGAATATCTGTGCACTCTAAGGTGCCTTATGGCAGTGTGCACAGCTGTTCTCTTTCGTAGCTTGGAGTCCTCCCTCTGTCATGGGTGTGTGAGTTGTTCTTAGGATAAGTTAGTTTAAGTAGTTTGTAAGTTTATAGGCCAATGACCACTGCAGTTAGGTCCATAACTTTACAAGTATTTGAGTATTCGAACTTTTTGTACAGCACTCCACCAGAGACAATCAACAACAATACTATGTACAGGGACATGACACTTAGCTGTTAACAAAGTATTGCAAATTCCTTGGTATGTCACCATAACAAGTGTAGAAGTGTTGCCTGTGACTTGTTGCCTGGTATCTTCTTTATATATAAAGCAGAGTGTCCGTATGTTTGTTGTACGTATTGTATACAAATCCCAATTTTTATAAAATTTTGCACTTCTAAGCTTCAATCCATGAGAATGGTTGCCATAAGTGTTAGGATCATCTAAAACGCACAGTTCGTGAGATATGACATCATAAACAATAAGATGCGTGAAAAACTGCTGCACCAAACAATAGTGTTGCACATTTTCTCCTAAATGATTGGACTTATTTCAACCAAATTTGATGCATGTAGTCCTTCTGTGAGGTACCAATTCTGTAATCGTAAGAACCACAAAAAGTCATAAACAATAGGAGTTACAAGAACTGCCACATAATGCAAAGAGACTTTATGAATACAGTACATGAGAATGAGATTACTTAGTGACTTGCATAAAAATTTAAAAATAACTTCAAAGCTATTTCTCACTGACAACCATAGCAAAATTTTGTGCTTCATGGACTAAACCTATGGCATTTGGTATTACGTTTCAATTTATAATGTCCCCATCACATACTAAGTTTGAATCTATTACTCCTTTACTACTAATTGTATTCCCCAAGAGATTTTACAGACATACTGCACTTATAAAAATGAATATATACCTGAAAAATTATACAATTGTACAAAATACCGGTATAATTCAATAAATATGAGATTGTACGAATTTTCTCTGTCATTTGTATTTTGACTACTATCTTTCTTTGTGTGGATACTGCTCTTATAATTTTGCACATTATGCAAGACAGCCTTATTTCTTATATATTCTCTGATAAATATAACATGCTTTTAGAAAAAAAGGAGAGGGACAGAGAGAGAAGGGGTAGGAGGAGTAATAATTCAAGCCAGGAATAAATAAATAATTACTATTTATACTGTTGTCTGTTTTGCCTTGAGGATGGGCAGTGTGTTTTTTTCGTGATCTGGGATATTACGTATCGTTTAAGTCTGACCTTCAACGACCCAGTGTAGGTACACAGTCCCACTAATACTCTCATATTCAGAAAAACAACAGAATACCTTGAAAGACTAGAGAATTCATATTCACAGGACGTGCACATTAGTATGTTATGCAGAAATGAGTAGTATTTTAACTGTGTAATTTCTCGGGTCCAAGGACACCATAAGTATAATGGCACAACCACGCTACGGGTAAAATGTGCCTGTGGTTCACGTCATCACTGTAAACTGAAAGTAGTGAATTGGTGGGACTTAAGCAGACATATGTGATGCTTCATTCCAGGAAATTGCTACTTGTGTGAGATGGAAGTGCATCAGGTTGAACTATTACACGTGTTAGCATATACCTGTTGTAGATATCCTGGTTCCTTATTGACCATTGTAACAGTTCTTTAGGTAGAGTTCAGCCCAGCGCAAGTTGACATAGACTGAATGTATGTATATCTCCCATTGTTGAAGACTAAGCCTTGTTTTGCTGCAATATATTCTTGTGCAGAAACAGTATTAAGAAGAAAAGGACCGACTAACGTCATGCTCCTCAGATTTCTTCATTACTGGTAATCTCCACAATGCATGATTTTTTTCGTATAACATATTCTTAAGTATATGCTGTGAATAAAACTTCACATTGAAGAAGCAACTTTGAAATCACTATTTATTATAGTGATCAACTATACAGACTGACATCCAAATGGTTAATACATGCTTAACACTTTTAGCACAAGAACAATCAATTAAACAGTATTTTGTTTTCAATATACTCTATGCACTGTTTGTTCATGGAATATATGGACTGGGACTTCTTTGAGCCTCTACCAGAATCTGAAACAGACATATTCTGGCAGCAGCTTCTGTCCTGAATAGGTCCAATTATATTTAATAAATTAAGATATCAAAGGTTTGGGTATTTCAAGGTGATAAAAGAAATAGGGATTTGGTTTGTGTCACTACTAGGTGTGAGAAGAATGGTTCACCGAAGGCTCTAAAAAATGACGCAGAGGATCAGGTCACACCCTACAGACTGCCCCTCCGACAAATCCAACACTTCATCTGAATGGCACTACAAGACTGATCTGCACTGTTTTGGCTCTGGTGCAACAGTGTAACAAATTTACACTATCAGGTGTGACCAGTGCCGTTTATTATAGTATCTTCCACTTCTATGCCTGCCTTTGACTATTGTGCAGAAACATGCTAGACAGCAATGGTGTATGGAATAATGTCACTAAGGACAGGAATCATATATTGTGTTTGGATGAATCCAGGTTTTGATGGTTTGAAAAAGATGGCCGCATTTGCTTTCAAGACTGTAATGTCACTGTGATTGCATTTACACAAGACATACAGTGACAACTTGAGGCCTTATTAGGTGTCATTGAGTACAGTTACAAATCACAGTTGGTATGTGTCCAGGACACTGTGACAAGTTTGACCTACGTGAATTACAACCTGTGACCTTTAGCTGTACCCCTTCTGCACAACACCTAAATCAATTTTTCAGCAAGGCAATGTATGACCACAAATTACTGCTCAAATGAATGCCTTCTTGAGATCAGAGGATGTCAACCTTTTGCCCTGGTCACCAAATCACTAGACTTGTTACCAACTGAAAATGTGTGGTATATGATGAAATGACAGGTGCAGCTCTTTCACCAAGTGCCAGTCACCATCACAGATGAAGTTTGGAACCAGGTGATTGCAGCATGGGTCGCTATACCGCAGGACACCAGTCTCACCTTAGTCACTTCAATACCATCGTGAATAGATCAAGTTATCAGTGCCCTGGGGGATTTTATGCCTGTTAGGCAACAGGAAAAATTCTGCAATGGGATGACTGCAGTGCTAATGATTTCTTCAGAACATACTAATGAACATGTCCTGTAAATGTGACCTTCCTATCGCTAGTCTTTCAAGGTTTTTTCTGAATGTGAATGCATTTAAGTAACTTTAATACTCAATAAATAATTGTACATATGACCTGTTGATGCATTCATCTACTGTGTTAGCACAGAGAGTACAATGTTCTGAGCAACATTTGCATAATAAAATATATAAAATTGTGTTAAACCAATGAATAAAATAGATAAAGATGTGTACCTTTAACTATAATAGCTTTAGTGAGGTGCTGTCATCCCTAGACCTTGTTTGTCAAAATTACATAAGCATTTTTACTGTTTAACATTGTGTTCCTCTTTTCTCTGAAATTGCAGAAGTCTTCAGAGTTGCTTGTTATGGAAATTTGGTTTATTATTGAATTTCTGAGTTTTGTAAGTGGCCATATTTCATAGATTTCATAAAGTCTGCCATGCTGGAATAGCTTTTGTTCATAGATAATTTATCAACTGCTGCCGCTGTCTAGAATTATCCATTTCTGGACACGCTGATTACTCAGAGTGTCTAGAGCTCAAGTGGCCAGGCTTAGCCATGACCCCAAGTGATAAACCCATCTCACCAAATGTGGATGGCACAACAACATGCCTACATTTATTATTTTACAGTGCTTAAAAGTAAGTACCAGTTCACCATGGAAAAGGCTCCACATAATCAACATGTGTTCTTTCCTCAGATAACAAAAAGCCCTACAGGGTGTTAAACACTGGTTTGCTTACAGCACACATGTTACACTTAAAAACCAATTTCTTAATTTGTTTGTATATTCTATTCCATGTACTATGCTCCCTAATCTTTATTCTGGTCTTAAAGACCCCAAGATTGCTTCCTATGCAGTTTTCATGATAATGTTTGAAGAGCCGAGGTATCAGATTTTTAGGACTACCTCATGCAGTACAACACTCGATTTTACTGTGTAGAAAACTCTTAATTGGCTTCCTGCTGCTCTCCAAATTATTTTTAAGGTAGATGGCCATTTGAATAGAACAAACCATTTTATCTAAAATTTTGGTCATTTAGGTTCACAAATCTCTTAGTCTGGAAAGTGTCGTCCTACTTTTTGTATCAACCTTCATTTCCATTAGCCACATGATTGGCACTTTTTAACTGTACCTGAAGGGCATCCCATGTCTCTCGATTCAGCAAAACCCAGCCAAGGGCTTGGTTATATGTTTCTAACAGTAATTTGAGATGTTATAAGAAATTTTTCAACATTACTCTGACAAATAAAATAACTGAGGTCTCTAGTTCATACATGGATTACTTTTTGTTTTTTTGGCAACAGTGTGCACGATATGTAAGTAGCGTGAAAGCATTCACCATTCTTTTCCTGTAAAAGCATATATCTATCCCTACCATTAATGTGTCTGTTAGTTCACAAGTTTGTGTACTAAAGGGTCCTTGCGGACTGACCATCTTCCATTTGTCAAATTTTCTTGCAAATAGGATTGATGGTTACTGTACAGAATTTGTTACCATACCACAAGTAACCCGAGAAAATTATTAAAAGACTAAAAATTTCTTGTAAGATTATAAGGTATTTGAATGCTTAAAAATAGAAAAGAGATGACTTACCAAAAGGACCGGCTCGTCGAGAGAAACAAATAAAATCACACACAAACACACATACAAGCTTTCGCCACCACTGGCAGCTTCTTCAGGAAAAAGAGGAAAAAAGGAGAGGAAAAGGGAAGGATATGGATTTTAAGGAAGTGGAAAAGGAGTCATTCCAATCCCAGGAGTGGAAGGACTTACCTTAGGGGAAAAAAAGGAAGGTAAACAAATACACACACACTCAGACATATCGAAACGCAAACACACCTAGACAGACATTTGTGAAAAGCAAAGAAGTTGGACAGAGATACCAATTGAGGCAGAGGCTCTGTCCACAGAACCAAGGCAAAGATAGTGGGCGGGAATTTGAGTTAGCGGAGATTGAGACCAGGTGGGCAACGGGAGGAGATAATAAGCTGAAGGGCAAGTTCCCATCTCCGGAGTTCTGAAAGGTTGGTGTCGGTGGGAAGTATCCAGATAACCCGGACGGTGTAACACTGCGCCAAGATGTGCTGGCCGTGCACCAAGGCATGTTGAGCCACAGGGTGATCCTCATTACCAACAAACACTGTCTGCCTGTGACCGTTCATGCGAATGGACAGTTTGTTGCTGGTCATTCCCATATAGAACGCTTAACAGTGCAGGCATGTTAGTTGGTAAATCACGTGGGTGCTATCGCACGTGGCTCTGCCCTTGATCGTGTACACCTTCCGGGTTACTGGACTGGAGTAAGTGGTGGTGGAAGGGTGCATAGGGCAGGTTTTACAACGGAGGCGGTTGCATGGGTAGGAGCCAGAGGGTAGGGAAGGTGGTTTGGGGGTTTCATAGGGATGGACTAGGAGGTTACGAAGGTTAGGTGGGCGGCGGAAAGACACTCTCGGAGGAGTGGGGAGGATGTCATTAAGGATGGATCTCATTTCGGGGCAGGATTTAAGGACGTCGTATCCCTGCTGGAGAGCCACATTCAGAGTCCGCTCCAGTCCCGGAAAGTAAAGGGAACGTTTGATATGGAATGGATGGCAGCTGTCATAATGGAGGTACTGTTGTTTGTTGGTAGGTTTGATGTGGACGGATGTGTGAAGTTGGCCGTTGGACAGATGGAGGTCGACATCAAGGAAAGTGGCATGGGATTTGGAGTAGGACCAGGTGAATTTGATGGGACCAAAGGAGTTGAGGTTGGAGAGAAAATTCTGGAGTTCTTCTTCACTGTTGGTCCAGATCATGAAGATGTCGTCAATGAATCTGTACCAAACTTTGGGTTGACAGGCTTGGGTTTCCAGGAAGACTTCCTCTAAGCGTCCCATAAATAAGTTTGCATACGAGGGGGCCATCCTGGTTCCCATGGCTGTTCCCTTTAGTTGTTGGTATGTCCGGCCCTCAAAGGTGAAGAAGTTGTGGGTTAGGATGAAGCTGGCTAGGGTATTAAGGAAAGAGGTTTTAGGTAGGGAAGTGGGTGGTCGGCGTGAAAGGAAATACTCCATCGCAGCGAGGCCCTGGGCATGTGGGATATTTGTGTATAAGGAGGTGGCATCAATGGTTACAAGGATGGTTTCAGGAGGTAACAGGCTGGGTAAGGATTTCAGGCGATCAAGGAAGTGGTTGGTGTCTTTGATGAAGGATGGGAGACTGCACATGATGGGTTGAAGGTGTTGGTCTATGTAGGCAGAGATTCGTTCTGTGGGGGCTTGGTAACCGGCCACAATTGGCTGGCCTGGATTATTAGGTTTGTGAATCTTAGGAAGTAGGTAGAAGGTAGGGGTGCGAGGTGTCAGTGGGGTCATGAGTTTGATGGACTCGGGTGAAAGGTTTTGTAGGGGGCCTAAGGATCTGAGAATTCCCTGAATCTCTGCCTGAACATCAGGAATGGGGTCTTCTTGACAGACTTTGTAGGTAGTATTGTCTGAAAGCTGGCGCAGTCCCTCAGCCACGTACTCCCGCCGATCAAGTACCACGGTCGTGGATCCCTTGTCGGCAGGGAGAATGACGATGGAATGGTCAGCCTTCAGATCACGGATAGCTCGGGATTCAGCTGCGGTAATGTTGGGAGTAGGATTAAGGTTTTTCAGGAAGGACTGAGAGGCAAGGTTGGAAGTAAGGAATTCCTGGAAGGTTTGAAGGGGGTGATTTTGAGGGAGAGCGGGTGGGTCTCGCTGTGATGGAGGACGGAACTGTTCCAGGCAGGGTTCAATTTGAGTGATGTCTTGGGGAACTGGATCATCAGGAGTAGGATTATTTTTCTTCATGGCAAAGTGATATCTCCAGCCAAGGCTACGAGTATAGGATAGTAGGTCTTTGACTAGGGCTGTTTGGTTGAAATTGGGAGTGGGACTAAAGGTGAGGCCTTTGGATAGGACGGAGGTTTCAGATTGGGAGAGAGGTTTAGAGGAGAGGTTGACTACTGAATTGGGATGTTGTGGTTCAGGATAGTGTGTATTAGGATTGTGAGGTTTGGGGGGGAGTGGAGCTGGGAGTGGGAGATTGAGCAGATGGGAGAGACTGGGTTTCTGTGCAATCAGAGGAGCTTGTGGTTTATTGGAGAGGTTGTTGAGGGAGAGAGTATTGCCTTTCTGGAGGTGGGTGACCAGGAGTTTGGATAGTTTTTTGAGGTGGAGGCTGGCATGCTGTTCCAATTTTCGGTTGGCCTGTAAAAGGATGTTCTGAACTCTAGGTGTGGATGTGGGAGTGGAAAGGTTGAGGATTTTGATCAGGGATAGGAGTTGACAGGTGTGTTCATTGGCGGAGTTGAGGTATAGGTTAAGGATCAGGCAGGTGAGGGCTGTGGATTGTTCTGTTTGGAATTGGTATAAGGCAGGATGAAAGGATGGGTTACAGCCAGAGATGGGAACTTTCAGTGTGAGGCCCTTAGGGGTGATGCCAAATGTTAAGCAAGACTGAATGAATAAAATGTGTGACCTCAATCTGGCTAGGGCAAAGGCATGCTGGCGGAGGGAATGTAGATAAAATTTGATGGGGTCAATGTAGGGTGACATGAAAAAACTGTTGGTAGAAAAAGGTTGAAGGATGAAAATAATCTACCGAATGAATAGAAGTGAAAACGTGTAGAAAAAAGATCGGAAAAGTCGGAAAAACAGATGGAAATATCGAAAAACGGGAATGGAAATAATCGGAAAGTTGCTACGAAATTCCGAAAATTGTTATGAAATGAAAACGTGTAGAAAAAAAGATCGGAAATGTCGGAAGAACAGACGGAAATATCGAAAAACGGGAATGGAAATAATCGCGAAGTTGCTACGAAATGCCGAAAATTGTTATGAAATGTAAACGTGTAGAAAAAAGATCGGAAATGTCGGAAGAACAAACGGAAATATCGAAAAACGGAATGGAAATAATCGCGAAGTTGCTATGAAATGCCGAAAATTGATATGAAAAGCCGAAAATTGTTATGAAGTGCCAATTAAAGGTTATAGTAAATGAAGTTCTGAGATGATGTTTGCAGTAAAATGAGAAATGTAGATGGTCTCAATCTCCGCTAACTCAAATTCCCGCCCACTATCTTTAGCTTCTTTGCCTTGGTTCTGTGGACAGAGCCTCTGCCTCAATTGGTATCTCTGTCCAACTTCTTTGCTTTTCACAAATGTCTGTTTAGGTGTGTTTGCGTTTCGATATGTCTGAGTGTGTGTGTGTATTTGTTTACCTTCCTTTTTTCCCCCTAAGGTAAGTCCTTCCACTCCTGGGATTGGAATGACTCCTTTTCCACTTCCTTAAAATCCATATCCTTCCCTTTTCCTCTCCTTTTTTCCTCTTTTTTCTGAAGAAGCTGCCAGTGGTGGCGAAAGCTTGTATGTGTGTTTGTGTGTGATTTTATTTGTTTCTCTCGACGAGCCGGTCCTTTTGGCAAGTCATCTCTTTTCTATTTTTATTTTTGTTTATCCCACCGGGAAAGTTTCCCTCTATAATTTTCGTTTCATCAGTTTGAATCTAACAATCACGATCATATATATATATATATATATATATATATATATATATATATATATATATATATATTACTGTAATTGCCAGTGGCTTAGTATGTATTGTGAATGGTGTATAATTCCAAATTTACTTGATTAAGATCTCTTGAGTAGCAATGACATTTTTTTTTACTTTTATATAAATTTCATATTTACTAATTAATGCAACTGATATTTAACTACTAATGAATCATAATTTTTATTAATAAAATAGTAATTTTTATTAATTTTTAATAAAATAGTAATTTTAATTAATGGTCACATCAAAATTAAAATTTGAAGTGGGAATGCAATATTTCTTAATATTAAAAGAAAGGGAAAAAAGATACACATCAATAATAATTGGTCAGACTCCAAAAAATTTGTACATTTCTTTTGAGCATTTCGAAGTTTTGCACCAAATATTAATATATTGTGGATATTGGCATTTCCATTCAGTTACTGATGAAACATAAAAATACAAGACAAGTCAGAAGTCCTTGACACCTTCATAAGTTGGAAGACTAAAGGGAAAATTGAAAAGTGATTATGGGAACAGAGTTTTGTTGTGGGGGCACAACTTTTGGAGTGAATGTCATTCATGGCTGCCATCTTGAAAACCGCCATTTTGGATTTAAGCCTTTTTTTAAATGGGAAGTGGGTTGTATGACATATCAAATAACACTCACTTGAGCTCAGGAGTTTAGTGGTGTAATTTGTTTTTGTCTATCTTGAACAATTTAGAAGTTATTAATGTTCAAAGTTACCTTGATACTGACTCATCTCTCTTTGTTCCAGGTGATCTAAAATGTGTCTGACATGTGAACAGAAGATCGAAATTATCCTTATGTCAGGGGAACGTTTCTAAACTGTACAAGATAGACAAAAACAAATTACACCACTAAATTCCCGAGCTCAAGCGAGAGTTATTTGATGTGCCATACACCCCCTTCCCATTTAAAATATTAATAATAATAATAATAATGAGAGAGAGAGAGAGAGAGAGAGAGAGATGTATCCAAAATAACAGATTTCAAGATGGCGGCCATGAACGACATTCACTCCAAAAGTTGTGGCCCCATATCAAACCTCTGTTCCCATCATCACTTTTCAATTTTCCCTTCACTCTTCCAACTTACGAAGGTTTCCAAGGACTTTACAGAGAATGTGCATACACGTGTGTGTGTGTGTGTGTGTGTGTGTGTGTGTGTGTGTGTGTGTGTATTCTCTGTGGCAGATGAAGGCTTAACAGCCGAAAACTTAATTTTTTGTTTATCCTGTTATGTGTGTCTTTCTGTGGCTCATCGAGCCTCTCTGTGGTAAGTAGCAACCTATCCTTTCCAAAATATTGTTAGATTACAAATGATTTATATTTAGCAGCAATCATAAATCAGCTAATCCTTAAGAGTGAGATGTAGCAAGGTGGCACAGTGGTTAGTGAGCTAGACATGCATTTGGATGATGGTTTAAATCTACCTTCTACCAATCAGATTTAGGTTTTCCCTGATTTCTGTAAATCACTCCTGTCAAATGCTGGGATGGTTTCTTTGAAAGGGCACAGCCAACATCCTTCACCATCCTTAACAAAAAGTCTGAGCTCATACTCCATCTACTGGATGTTAAAAATTAATCCTCCTTCCTTTCTTTTTTTTATTTTAAATAGTGAATATTTAGAGTTTTATGAGAATCACATGTTATTGCTTTCAGAAATTGAAGTCAGAGCACTGGCATTAACATACTATAACTTTGAAGAAAATGAGATGGGGCCAGTCTGTAAGGTCCTATTATTATTATAAAAGTTTGGTGGTGTGTTAAGTGTATTTTTAGAAATATGAATGGTTCAGACAGTGAATTTTGTTATGCCACCCTCCTGTTATCATCATCATCCATGATATTTACAGCAAAATTGTTAATGTTATATCACACAGTTCACATGTAATTAATTTTAATTCTTTTCTTTCCTAGTTTGCTATGCGTGTGGCCAGTGAGAGTGATGAAGGATTATACAATTTGTACTTTCATAACTGTGAAAACTACAAGGAAGGTACAAAAGTCAGCTTAGACTTCACAGTAAGTATTCTGTTACAAAGTATTGTGGAAATTTAAATGAATTATGAAACTCAGTTTTGATTTGGTTATTGAGTCTTGTGTCTTAAATATATGACACAGCCCAGGAAAGTTGTAAACTGTCCTTATTAAGTTATTTACAAACATACATTTTAAGTATAACAACTCTATATTGCACAATTCACTGCAAAGACAAGCACAAAAAAAAGAAGAAGAAGAATTTGTGTGGAGACACACACACACACACACACACACACACACACACACACACACACAGAGAGAGAGAGAGAGAGAGAGAGAGAGAGAGAGAGAGAGAGAGAGAGAGAGAGCACATGAAATAAGAAAGGTGATAGAGGGGATAGGAACTATTGGGTGTGAAAAAAGGAAGTTATCATAGTTTGAGGTTTGGATAAATTTCAGGATTGGAGAAAATACTGTAAGAATAACTCCCATCTGTACAGCTCAGAAAAGTTGGTGGTGGGTGGGAGCATGCGGAATGGCTCAGGTTGTGAAGCAGTCCTTGAAATCAAGCATATTCTCCACTGCATGTTGTGCCACAGGGTGGTCTACTTTGTTTCTGGCCACAGTTTGACAGTGCCCGTTCATCCTATTTCCCCTCAGGGGCTCAGCAATAATTTGCTGAGTACGGGCTCAGCAAACCTGGGGACCCTGAGCTGCAGCCAGTACACTATCCTCTGAGCATGCTTCAGCAACCACTGTGTGGTGTGGCGGTGGAACATTGTGTGTGTACCAGGGAATGGGGATCTTGGCTTGACTGCCCAGGTCATGAGGAAGGAAATACCTCTATAAAACCTCTCAATCCTAAGGTGTGCTAAATGCTGATGGAATGCATGGCTATTGGCGGAACAGTCGCTAGCGAGCAACCTCTGGAGATACTGCCGCACCTCAGTTGTATAAGTCTTACCTAGGCATGAGGAGCTCTGTCTTGGTGGACATTTAGTTCCCTATCTATTTGTGGGACCAAAGTGGAACTATCGAGTAATTTTCAACCTCGTAGTCTAGTGGGATGGATGTACCACGGGGGGGGGGGGGGGGGGGGGGTGTAATAGTAACACCCACTCTAAGAAGAGGACTTGACTTGCCAGTCCTCTGAATATTGGAATGAATATAAGGGTAACAGTCAATAGTAACAGATATAATAATTAAGAGAAGAGAGGACACTTTTGAGATTATCTCACCTTTTTATACCCAGAAGGGACTAGAGGGCATTGCTGGTAATATGAAGACTGTGAAACGTCTGCGTAATGGGACACTGTTGGTGGAGACATCCTCGTCACAACAGATAACTAATATCCAACATGCTCGTTACCTTGAGGAGTATGCCGTTGAATCTGAGCTATATCACATTCTCAACTACAGCAAAGATATAGTCACCTGCAGGGATCTGGTGGACATTTCTAAGGATGAATTAAAAGAAGAATGGGCTTCACAAAGAATTGCAGATGTTCAAAATATCATGAAGAGGATAACTGCTGAGTTGGTAAAATCGAAGTGATTTATCTTAACATACAATACACCAAAGATCACAAAACACATTAAGGTAGGTTTCCTTCACTTAAAAGTCTGACTTTATTATGCCAACTTGATGTGTTGCTTCAAACGTCAGCACTTTGGGCCTACCACATTGGGGTGTAATGGTAAACAGACCTGCGGAAAATGTGCTAAGGCTGCTCATGATGGAGACGATTGTTCGCCTCCCTTCAAGTGCATCAACTGTTCTAGTGACCATCCCATTTGGAATAGAGAATGCACTGCATACCTCGTGGAACACGAAGTTCAGGAGATCAAGACTGCCAAGTGTATCTCCTATGCCAAAGCCATGAAACACTATAAGGCCAAGTAACCACCATCATTTACCACCTCTTTCATGGCGGCCCTTGAAAAGTCTGCTCCAAAGGTTGAGGCGTCTACACAAATGAAATTATCCAGTGTTGACGCTACTGCCTGTTCGTGCCAGTCCAAGTGAGAGGCAGCAGAAGTTAAGAAACCCTGTAGTCCTTCCGAAACTGGTGGAACAAAATACTGCCACCGACACTGGAGAGCTCCTGCCACCTTCCCCGCCAGAATTCCTTGCAAAGGTCTGTGTAGCGACAACTTCAACTACTAAAACCTCCAAAAAGCGGGTTAAAGCAAGAAAGGAAAAGTCTCATGTGAAACCTATCAGTACTCAGATAAGGTCGATGTAATTATGCTTGATGTGTCATGTGATTCAGTTCCAGAACCCATGGACATTGATGTCACACTGGGGCAACCATCTTGCCCCAAAGGTGATGCCCCTCCTATTATAGGAGGCCAGTCCTGTCAGAAAGAGAGGGTGAAGATTCAACCTCCTTGATGGCTCCCCTCCTGCAGTGGAACTTGCAGGGGTTTAGAACACATGTGGAGGAAGTACAGCTATTATCTCAGGGATGACCTATGTGTATCTGTCTCCAGGAGACGAATTTCAAGCCCACTGATAACCCTGAACTATGCGGTTACAGTCTCCACAGAAAGGACGGCCTTAGTGGAGAGAGAGCTAGAGGAGGTGTGGCTGTTCTTATCAACACAGTCTACCACTCTGCACTCATCTCTCTCAACACAATCTTAAACCTGTTTCAATGTCAATACATGCATCTCACCCAATGAATATATGCTCCCTGTATCTGCCTCCTCATGGTCCTCTGAATGAAGAGGTTCTTGAAGATCTCCTTCAACAACTCCCCCTCTCATTCATTCTTTGTGGTGATTTTAATGCACACGATGTGCTTTGGGGCTCTTAAGTGACCTGCCTCAGGGGTAGAGCAGTTGAGAGGTTTCTCTTACCTCCATGTGCCCATTTACTAAATACAGATAAGAGCACACACTATTGTGCTGAAACAGGGCCGTTCTCTGCCATCGATCTCATGCTATGCTCTCCAGCCGTTACTCACATTGCTCAATGGGAAGTGGATACAGACTTACATTCTAGTGTTCACTTCCCGATTTGGATTGGTCTTCCAGACAGAGCAGTAACCGAAAGGCATCCACCTCAATGGATACTTAGTAGGGCAGACTGAACTCTTTACAGCCAACTTGTCGAACTTTAGCCCTGTGATGACACCCAGGACTGGGTGGATCATCTTCAAAATGGTCCACCACACTGCCGCTGCAACCATTACAAGGTCTTCAAAGTGACCAAAAACACATTCAGTCCTTTGGTAGAATGCTGAATGCTGCTCTCTTCAGGACCAGAAGAGTGGCTCTGAGATGGTTCAAGCACTGTCTGACTGCGGAGAACCTCGCAGCCTTTTGGGTGGCAAGGGCCCAGTCTCACTGGATTATTTGTGCAAGTAAGAGAAGGTCCTAGCAACAGTTTTTAAATTCTATAAACTGTTCCACTAAGACTTCAATTGAATGGGAGACCACCATGATGATCTTGGGATTTGGAGGGAAGTGGGCAGTGGCTGCTGTGATGGGGCCCATTATTCAGCAGTTATCGCCACCGCCAGCTTTCCAGTGCCCCTTCTCCTTATGGGAGCTGGATTCAGCATTGGCTGTGGCTCGTGATGATAGTATCCACTATAGCATAACTTTATCTGGGCGTCTGGTCAGTTCCCCGACTCATGAAGGGAGGCTATTTAATCCCTCTTTTAAAACCCGGGAAAGACCTTTTCCAAGTAGTTATCATAGTGTCGCCCTGGCCAGCTGTGTAGGAAAGACCTTATTGCGGATGGTCAACCGTTGTCCTGCCTGGATGCTGGAATCTAGGCAGCTTTTCAGCCGCTTTCAGTGTGGGTTCAGGAGATATCGCTCCACCTTTGATAACCTGGTCCTCCTGGAGGTGGCCATACAACAGGCTTTCCTGCATAGCATCATCTTCTGGGTGTATTTTTTGATATTGAAAAGGCCTATGATGCTACTTGGCGGCATTTTATCCCCAGGCAGCTCCATGACTAGGTTTTTCCTGGTTGTCTTCCCTGTTTTATTCAATCATTTCTTTCTCCACATTATTTTAGATACCCAAGTCAGTGACGCCCTTTCTGATCACTTTGAGCAGGAGAAGAAGTCCCTAGGGTAATGTTCTAAGTGTGACTGTTTGCAATATCAGTTAACAGTATTACTTCTGCCGTGAAAAGTCCTGTCCAGTGCTCTCGATTTGTGGATGACTTCTCTCTCATTTGCTCGTCTTCCGACTTAGCAACAACTACAAGTCAGTTGCAGCTCACTCTTCAATGGCTGGATGAATGGACGAAAAAGACTGGTTTTAAGTTTTCCACTGAGAAGTCTGTGCGTGCCCTTTTTAACCATTCATGCATTGTTTGTAATTTATCTGAACTGCGGATGAGGGGCTCTGTGCTCACTTTCTGGGCCTCACATTCGATTCCAAGGTTACATGGTTGCCACACCTTAAGGACCTGAAGGAAATTGCATTGGCAATTTTAAAATGCCTCAGGCACACAGCAAACAGAACCTTTTTGCTTCAGTTTTATAGAGTCTTCATGCGATCCCATCTTGATTATGGGTGCATGGTATTTGGGTCTGCATGACCATCTTATGTAAAGATATTGCACATGGTACACCATGCAGGGATTCGGTTGGCAACTGGAGCATTCAGGACGAGCCCCATACTGAGTATCTGTGCTGAAGCTGCAGAGCCACCACTGTACATTTGGCGATGGCTACTTAGGGTGTGTCAGGCATGTAAAACACTATCCACACTCTTTACACCACCATACCAAACCATTGCTTGACCTCCATTGGAAAGGCTCTTTCAGAATCAGCAACAAGTGACAAGACTGTATGGGATTTGTGTGAGGGATTGCCTTCTCGAAATGGGGTTGGTTGGTTTTAATGTCCTACAAAATGATTGGAGCAGGTTTCCCCTTCTTTTTAATAGTTTAGAGAAACATCACAGTTTTACAGTCATGTATAACGATGGCTTCAAGCAAGGGGATTCCATCGGCTGTTCCATTATGTTTTCCATTAGTATTGTCAGGGTTCGCCTCCCAGGGCATGTGTGTATTCCGGGGAATGAAGAAGCTGACTGGGCTGCCAAAGAGGCTTGGAGAGCAGCAGAGCACCTGAAGTGACAATACGCCAGATTCCCTTGCAGGATATTACCTCTTTGTTATGGCAGTGGTCCTTTCAATTGTGGGAGGAAGAATGGCTTTCAGTAGCAAACAACAAACTGCGGTTGCTGAAGCCCACTGTCCATCCATTGGGATCTTCCTCTCAGCCCTCAGGAGGGATGAAGTAGCCCTTACCCGCCTAGAATTGGGCACTGCCCATAATACGTACAGCTTCTTATTCTGAGAGGAGCCCCCAATCTGTGATAACTGTGGTGTGTAGATTACCCTCCGCCACATTTTAATTGAGTGTGGTCTATATTATGCAGGGAGGGTAGTGGCAAATCTTGGTGTAGATTTGCCCTCTATTTTAGGTAATGATCTTGTGAGTGTGAGACAAGTTTTAAAATTTTGTGATTTGTCTCAACTCTAGCTTAAGCTTTTAGGCTGGAGGTTTTAATATATTGCAGAGAGGCTGGCTCACACTTTCCTATCACTGTGGTCAGCCAACCAGGATCATCTGCTTAGTTGCTTTCACTATCTCTCCAACATTTCCCATGGGGTACTATTCTCATCTTCAACTCTAACATTTATCTTTTGTATTTTACTTCAATTGCTCATTTTACCAACTGGATTGCTTTCCTTCATTTTATTTTGTTTGTTCACGCTCCTTGCTTTGTAACTTCTTAAATTTGTTCGGGCACTGAAGACCTAGATCTCGAGCACCCAAAACCTCCTATCCACCACCACATCCAATCCTTTTGGATAGCTGGTTAGTGGTCGTGCCAGTATAGGAAGCTGCACAGTAATTGCAGTACAGTTGGTAAATTACAAGGTTGCTTTCACAGGCGGTCTGGCTTCTGATTGGGTAGGATAAGCCTGTGATGGGACTGGAATAGGAAGTGCTGGGTGGGTGGATTAGACAGGATTTGCAGTGGGGTCTTCCACAGGGATGTGATTCCTGAGGCAATGAGCTGGGTTTCGTGATGTCATAAGGATGGACTAAGTGGATGGAGCCTCCCACCTAACAACCCCCTGGCTGCCATCCAAGAAGATCTTTCCCCAAGTCCCTTCCTAAGAACTCAAACCTTTCTGCTAAAGAAAGGAGAGACAACCATAATATCAAACAAATCCTGACATAATCATCCTCCCTGCAGATAAGGTTCCACCACTGTAATTATGGATCACAGAGACTACCTGGCAGAAAGACTCCACCAACACTCTGACTCTTCCACCTAGAAGTTATGCATGAATGATCCCATCCCAAAAGTCCAACAAGATCTTCAATCACTGTTAAAATCCTACAGACCCTCCCAGAAGATCTCTCTTGAATCCATCTCCCTCAGCATCACCCCAACAGCATCCCACACACCCATCTTCTACATGATGCCCAAAATCCACAAACGAAGTAATCCTGGTCGCCCAATTGTGGCTGGTCACTATGATTCTACCGAAAGAATTTCAGCCCTCATTGACCAACACCTTCAACCAATTGTCCAAAATCTGTCCTCCCATATCATGTGTACCAATCATTTCCTTCACCGACTGTCCGGCATCCCCACCCCTTTACCCACATCTTATTCTCCTTCCTTCTAAACCCCAACTAATCCCCCATCCGCTTCACCTGATTTTCCTCCACCCTCATGCCATATTCCTGGATGTTTCTTCCACCTCACTGATGGCTGCATCCACACTTCCGTCTATAATAAACCTAACAATCATTAACCGTACCTACACTTTAATAGTTGCCATTCCTTCCACATAAAAAAAAAAAAAAATCCCTCCCTTACAGCCTGGGCACCCATGTACCGTGTATCTGCATTGACAAGAACTCCCTTTCTCAATATTCTGAAGGTCTGAGAAAGGCCTTCACATACAGAAACTACCCCACAGACCTTGTCCGAAATATCCTACCACAGTCCACATCCTCGCTCTACCACCAGTAACCATCCACAAAAGAGCACTCCCCTTGTCACCCAATACTACCCTGTACTTGAATAACTGAACTGCACCCTTCACCAATTGGGGTTTTGATTTCTGTCCTCATTTCCAGACATAAGTGATCCTTACAGCCCCTCCTAAAATGGTGTTCCCTTGCCCTCCCAACCTCCATAACATCCTAGTCCAACCCTGTGGAAGACCCCACAGCAAGACCTGTCCAATCCACCAACCCAGCACTTCTTATTCCAGTCCCAGCTCAGGATTATCCTACCCAATCGGAGGCTGGGCCACCTGTGACAGCAGCCATGTAATTTACCAACTGTGCTGCAATCACTGCACAGATTTCTACAATTGCATGATCACTAACCAGCTGTTCAGCAGGAAGGAATGGGTACTTCCAAACTGTGGCCAAAAACACGCTCGACCACCCTGTGGCACAACATGCAGTGGTGAATATGCTTGATTTCAATGGTTACCTCACAACATGAGCCATCTGGATCCTCCACCCACCACTAGCTTTCTTAACCGTGCAGATGGGAGTTATGCTTACAATTGATTACCTGATCCCAAAATTAACAAGGCATCTACCTATGCTAACTCACTTTTTTCCACACCCAACAGTTCCTATCAACTCTAACCTACACCTCCCTCCCTCCCCTGCCCAACTGCCTCATCACAGAGTGTGATTCTGAGTGTGGCATGCAGAGATAATGACTTTGTGACTGAATATGTTATACATATTATTCCATCCAGGAATTTCTTTCATTTTTAAATGAACCTGATAGTCAGTTACTTTAGATTGACCATAATAAATTCCTTTGTTTCTATAACAGCATTTTTTGTTTACTCCGACTCCTATATTGATAGACTTAGTCTTTAAAGATTAGATTAGATGTACTTTTCATTCCATTAGAACCCAATTGAGGAAATCCTCTTGGATGTAGTACATATCAAAACAAAATACACAATATATACTAACAAAAATAGAGCATATGTGTTAATCTACCTTCCACTGATCCCAAATGTAATTTGCCCTTGTAGATGTGTAATTGGTCAGAAAAACAATTATCTTATTAATATTTACATTTTATAGGACATAAAAATTATTACTACATACTAATATACTAGGTGCATATTACAATTCTTAAACTTTCCTGGTGGTGGGAAAAATTGGTTGGTTTCTACAAACGTCTGCCTAGGTGTGTTTGCGTGTGAATATGTGTGAGTGCGTGTGTATTTGTTTACATTCCTTTTTGTCCCCTAAGGTAAGTCCTTCCACTCCTGGAAGTTGGAATGACTCCTTTTCCACTTCCTTAAAACCTGTATCCTTTCCTTTCTCCTCCCCTTCCTTCCTCTTTTTCCTGAAGAAGCTGCCAGTGGTGGTGAAAGCTTGAATGTTTGTGTGTTTTTATTTGTGTTTTATGTTTCTATATATATAACGAAAATTATTGAAGGAAACTTTCCTGGTGGGATAAACTAATAGAAAACGGATGACTTACCCAAAGGACAGGCTCGTCGACAGACACAAATAAAATCATACACATACAAGCTTTCGCAACCATTGGTCGCTTCTTCGGGAAAAGAGGAAGAAAGGAGAGGAGAAAGTGAAGGATATGGGTTTTAAGGAAGTGGAAAAGGAGTCATTCCAACCCCAGGAGTCGAAGGACTTACCTTAGGGGAAAAAAGGAAGGTAAACAAATACACACACACTCACACATATCCAAACACAAATACACCTAGACAGACATTTGTAAAAAGCAAAGAAGTTGGACAGACACACCACTTAAGGCAGACGCTCTGTCCACAGAACCAAGACAGAGATGCTAAAGATGGTGGGTGGGAATTTCAATTTAGCTGTCATAATGGAGGTACTGTTGTTTGTTGGTTGGTTTGATGTGGACAGATGTGTGAAGTTGGACAGATGGAGGTCGACATCAAGGAAAGTGGCATGAGACTTGAAATAGGACAAGGTGAATTTGATGGGACCAACGGAGTTGAGGTTGTAGAGGAAATTCTCGAATTCTTCACTATGAGTCCAGATCATGATGGTGTCATCAATGAATCTGTACCAAACTTTGGGTTTTACAGGCTTGGGTATCCAGGAAGGCTTCCTCTAAGCGTCCCATGAATAAGTTTGTGTACGAGGGGGCCATCCTGGTTCCCATGGCTGTTCCCTTTAGTTGTTGGTATGTCTGGCCCTCAAAAGTGAAGGAGTTGTGGGTTAGGATGAAGCTGGCTAGGGTATTAAGGAAAGAGGTTTTAGGTAGGGAAGTGGGTGGTCAGCGTGAAAGGAAGTGCTCCATCGCAGTGAGGCCCTGGGCGTGCGGGATGTTTGTGTATAAGCAAGTAGCATCAATAGTTACAAGGATGGTTTCCGGAGGTAACAGGTTAGGTAAGGATTTCAGGTGGTGGAGAAAGTGATTTTTGTCTTTATATCACCCCACATCCCTACCTTCTACCTACTTCCTAAGATTCACAGACCTAATCATGCAGGCCGGCCGATTGTGGCCAGTTACCAAGCCCCCACAGAAAGAATCTCTGGCTACATAGACCAACACCTTCAACCCATCACATGCAGTCTCCCATCCTTCATCAAAGACACCAACCGCTTCCTCGATCGCCTGAAATTCTTATCCAGTCTGTTACCTCCTGAAACCATCCTTGTAACCATTGATGCCACTTCGTTCTACACAAATATCCCACATGCCCAGGGCCTCACTGCGATGGAGTATTTCCTTTCAAGCCAACCACCCACTTCCCTACCTAAAACCTCTTTCCTTACTACCCTAGCCAACTTCATCCTAACCCACAACTTCTTCACCTTTGAGGGCCAGACATACCAACAACTAAAGGGAACAGCCATGGGAACCAGGATGGCCCCCTCGTACACAAACATATTTATGGGATGCTTAGAGGAAGCCTTCCTGGATACCCAAGCCTGTCAACCCAAAGTTTCATACAGATTCATTGATGACATCTTTATGATATGGGCTAACTGTGAAGAAGAACTCCAGAATTTCCTCTCCATCCTCAACTCCTTTGGTCCCATCAAATTCACCTGGTCCTTTTCCAAATCCCATGCTACTTTCCTTGATGTCCACCTACTTCACACATCCGTCCACATAAAGCCAACCAACAAACAACAGTACCTCCATTATGACAGCTGCCATCCATTCCACATCAAACATTCCCTTCCCTACAGCTTAGGTCTTCGTGGCAAAAGAGTCTGCTCCAGTCCCGAATCCCTGAACCAGTACACTAGTAAGCTAGTAACAGCTTTCACACCCCGCAGCTATCCTCCTGATCTGGTTCAGAAGCAAATTACCAGAGCCACCTCCTCATCCCCCCAAATCCAGAACCTTCCACCGAATAACCCCAGAAGTGCCCCTTTTGTCACCGGATACTTTCCGGGACTGGAGCAGACTCTGAATGTGGCCCTCAAGCAAGGATATGACTTCCTTAAATCCTGCCTCGAAATGAGATCCATCCTTAATGACATCCTTCCCACTCCACCGAGAGTGTCTTTCCGCTGCCCACCTAACCTTCGTAACCTCCTAGTCCATCCCTATGAAATCCCCAAAGCACCTTCCCTACCCTCTGGCTCCTACCCATCCAACCGCACCTGCTGTAAAACCAGCCCTAGGCACCCTTCCACCACCACTTACTCCAGTCCAGTAACTCGGAAGGTGAACACGATCAAGGGCAGAGGCACTTGCGATAGCACCCACGTAATTTACCAGCTGACATGCCTCCACTGTGAAGTGTTCTATGTGGGAATGACCGGCAACAAACTGTCCATTTGCATGAACAATCACAGGCAGAATGTTTGTTGGTAATGAAGTCACCCTGTGGCTAACATGCTTTGGTGCACGGCCAGCACATCTTGGCGCAGTGTTACACCATCCTGATTATCTGGATACTTCCCACTGACACCAGGCTTTCAGAACTCCAGAGATGGGAACTTGCTCTTCAGCTTATTCTCTTCTCCCATTGTCGACCTGGTCTCAACCTCCACTAAATCCAGATGCCCGCCCACCATCTTTATCATCTTTGCCTCGGTTCTGTGGACAGAGCCTCTGCCTGAAGTGGTATCTCTGTCCAACTTCTTTGCTTTTTACAAATGTCTGTCCAGGTGTGTCTGCATTTGGATGTGTGTGTGTGTGTATTTGTTTACCTTCCTTTTTTTCCCCTAAGGTAAGTCCTTCCACTCCTGGGATTGGACTGACTCCTTTTCCACTTCCTTAAAACCCGTATCCTTGCCTTTCTCCTCTCCTTCTTTCCTCTTTTCCTGAAGAAGCAACCAATGGTGTGTTTGTGTGTGATTTTATTTGTGTCTGTCATCGAGCCTGTCCTTTGAGTAAGTCATCCGTTTTCTAAATTTATCCCACCAGCAAAGTTTCCTTATATAATTTTCGTTATAATATATTTTAATATATTTCAATATGTTTTACAACACTGATATACAATGATCACATTACTGCACAAAACTTGTACTGAAGTCAAACTGAACACAGTATTCATATTTGTGAATATTATATACAATAACTTACATCAATCACTTCTGGTAAGAAATTCATCAATGGAGTAGGAGGAGTTGGCCACCAGAAAATCATTTAGACTCTTTTCAAATTGTACTTTATTGTGAGTTAAATTTTTTATGGCTGCTGGCAAGTTATTGAAAGTGTGTACTGCTGAATATTGGACACCTTTCTGAGCCAAAGTAAGTGACTTTAAATCTTTATGCAAGTTATTCATGTTTCTAGTATTGATCCCATGGACTGAGCTATTGATTTGAAAAGAAGACATTTTTACTGCAATTTTCATTAGAGAATAAATGTTTTGGGAAGCAGTAGTAAGTATCCCAAATTCCTTAAATAGCTCTTTACATAATGTTCTTGAGTTGACACCACAAATGATCCGTAACACACATGTTTGTGCTCTGAAAACTTTTGCTTGGCCTGATGAGTTGCCCCAGAAAATAATTCCTTATGACATGGAGTGAAAGTATGCATTATATGCTAGCTTTTTTATTTTTATATCTCCTGTATCTGACAACATTCGCATAGCAAACAGGGTCTTGTTTAGGCGCTTCAGCAGTTCTGTGGTATGCCCCTCCTAGTTAAATTTATTATCCAGCTGTAATCCTAAGAATTTCACACTTTCAACCTCTTCTATTTCCTTGTTGTCATACTCTCGGCATATATTGACAGGAAACCTTTTACAAGTCCTAAACTGCATATAGTGTGTTTTTCAACGTTTAGTGACAGAGAATTTGCTAAGATTTCATTAGCTGATCTTTCTAATGCTATATTTGATTTACTATTTATTGCAATATTTGTCATCTGCAAATAAAACAAACTTGGCCTCCGATAATGTTGATGATGAAAGGTCATTGATATATACAAGAAAAAGCAGGGGGCCTAAGATAGAGCCTTGGGGGACCCACATGTTATTAGTTCCCTATTTGATGAGGCCTGATAGTTCAGTACATCTCTCTTTCCTATTGATGACACCTTTAGTTTCATATTGGAGATATACGATTTGAACCATTCTGCAGCACTTCCTGTTACGCTGTAATATTCTAATTTGCTCAAAAGTATGTTGTGATTTGCACAGTCAAATGCCTTTGACAGATCACAAAATATACCAGTGGCATGTAATTTATTATCTAATGAATTGAGTACATTCTCACTGTATGTGTAGATAGCCTTGTCAATATCAGAAACCTTTAGAAACCCGAATTGTAACATGGATAATAGTTTATTAGTGGTAAGGTGTTAAGGAAGATGACTGTACATTAACTTTTCTAAAATTTTTGAGAATGCAGGCAAAAGTGAAATTTGATGGAATTTCTTTATCTCCTTTCTTATGTAATGGCTTAACTTCGGCATATTTCAACCATTCAGGAAATGTTCCACTGATAAGACTGGTTACACAAGTTAACGTAAAATATCACTAAGCTCAGAAGCACATTTTTTAATCAAACTTGTTGATATATTATCATACCCACAGAATTTTTTGATTTTAAGGATTTTATGGTGGACATTACTTCTAGTGGTGTTGAGAGTGTCATACTCATATTACTGCAGTTATTTGTAGTCACATGTGTGAGATATTCCATTGCAGCAGTTACTGACCCTGAAAATGCCATATTTTTGATAATAGTTAAGAAATGCTTGTTGAAAATTGCAGCAAAATTGCACACATCTGATACCCGTGTGTCATCTACTCTTAATGCTATGTGCTCCCCTTCGTATCTGGTTCAATCAGTTTCCTCTTTTACTATATCCCATATTGTGATTATTTTGTTGACTGATAGGACTATCCTATTCTGATAATGCATTTGCTTTGATGTGAGTATTACTATCTTCAATATCTTGCAGTATGTTTTGTAAAGATCTAAAGCATTTACATCTGAACTGTTTCTAATTGATAGGTATAGTTTCCTTTTTGTCTTACAGGAGACCTCTATTCCTCGAGTAATCCGTGGTTATTTTGTAGACTTTGGTCTAATCTGTGTTACTTTAGGGGGAAAGCAGTTTTCAAATAAGTTGAGGACATTATTTATGAAAGTGTTGTATTTCTCATCCATACCATTAGCACTTTAGACATCACTCCAATTCATGTCTTTGAGCAGTTTTCTAAAATGATCAATTTTTCCCTTACTGACTACCCTCTTAAACTCAGATTTGATAGATTTCATATTCTGATCAGTATTAATATCTAGTAAAAGTAACTTAATGTCATGGTCTAAAAGGCTGCTTATTATTGTTTTTTTTTTTTAATATAATTTTGATCATTTGACATTTCTATAAAGATATTATCAATGGCTGCCTTTGAGCCCTTAGCTATCCTAGTTGGAAAATTAACAGTATGAATTAGGTTGAATGACAATGCTACTGACTGCAATTATTTCTTACTGGGAGAGTTTTCAAGGAAGTCTACATTAAAATCACCAGCCAACACTAATTCTTTCTTTCTTGTTATCAAATAAGAGAACGAAGCTTCAAAGTGATTAATTAACAAATTAAAGTTACTATTTGGTACTCTATAGACAGTTAGTTACTATTATAAATGATTTATTATGAAATTCTATTTCTGTTGCACATGCTTCCATATGCTGCTCTAAACAAAATTTATGAATGTCTATGGTATTAAATTTATAACAATTTCTAATGAATGTGGCAGCTCCTCCATCCTCCATTTCCACTCTACAAAATTTGGAAGGTCACCTAAATACTGGAATACTTAGCAAATCTACACCAGTGGTCACTTGATGTTCAGAGAGGCAGATTATGTCGTCTGGGTTGGATGACTCTAATTCATCAATGCATAAAATAGTTCATTTATTTTGCTTCTTAGCCCTCTAATATTTTGGTGCACTAAAGATAATTTGCATTTTACATTGACTGTTACAGAACTGGGTGGAGATAAAATTTCCGATAATTAGTGATGATGTTTTAAGTAACAGCTGTCTTTGCTGATATGATGTGTCAGAGTTAGGGTGTTTAGTTGCTTTATTAAACTGAAGGTTTGTTTCAATATTGACCTCTCTTAGAACTTGACTTCTTTTTGTCCTGCCTATCCTAAAAAAAAGGAACTGCTCTGACACCTATAACCACTGGTATTTTACCAATCATGTCAGTGCCTCCCCCCCATCGCCCCTTAAATTTCCTGCTTTTAGTCCAGGCAGTTTATCCTTCCCTTTCCTGTTGAGATGTAGGCCATGTCTAGTATAATCCCACCTACTGAGTGAATCAACAGGAACCACACCAATGTGTGACCCCGCGCCTGATCCAAGCAGCTGCTCCAACTCCAAATTAACTCTCCTAACAGAAGAGTTCATATGAGGTCGGTCGTGGCGCTCCAGAACAGAGACAAACTCAACACTGGTATGCATTGATGCTGATGCAATCTATGCCAGGTCACACTCTATGTTGAACCCTGGATCTCTGTTCAATACTGTTCCCTGGACCACCCACAATAACCACGATGTCCTCCTTGGTTAAATCTTTACACAGTGATACTAAATCCTCTGTCACCTGACCCAGACCAGCACTTGGTTTGAAGAAAGTTGTGACCTGGTATCCTGTTCCTAGTTCATCCTGCAGGAGTTGGCCCACACCTCTGGCATGGAAGCTGTCTAATAACAAAACTTTCTTCCATTTTGCTAATTTCCCTATATTCCTATTCAAATTCCTGTTGAAAGTTTGTTTAGCCCTGTCTACGTCTACTTCTGAGCCTCATCAGTTTCCAACTGAAGCAACAGGTCAAACTTAATTTTTACATTCACCACAAAGCTAGCTGATTGAGTTCTTGCCCTTTTCTTCCCACCTGTTGCCACTTCCCACCTCTGGTTACCCTTCTCCCTCTTAGCCTGATCTAACTCTGCCTGAAGGGCAACAATTTTCCCTTCTTGTTCCACTATCTTCCTATCCCTAGTACTTAGCCTGCAGATCCACTGATGAGTCTTACTCACTTGTCCAATGAAGAAAAAAAAAAAAAAAAAAAAAAAAAAGATAATTATTGCACCCATCACACCATACCCCCAGAACTGGCAATTCTATGGCAAGTCTGACACTTTGCACTCGTAAAAGTATTATTTTATATAGAAGTAGTCAAATTACCTTAAAAAACAAAGAAAACGTGTACACGAAATTTAGGCCTACTTGCGACCGGATGTAAACAAGGTAATAAGTGCAAAGTCTCTAAAACAAATTATATTTTACGCTGCTTTGACAAATAATAAATAAAACAATGCGGGGATACGCTGTACTTAATATGCTAGGAGGGAAAAACAAGAACAATTATCGAGATTCTTTAAAATTACTGTGCAAAAAGACGCAAGCAAAAATATGACTGCAAACCTACGTAATCTTTTTGTGAGCGTCGTCTTGCGCAGGGCTGCCAACAGAATAGCATCTTTAATGGTAATGCATCACATTCCACAAGCTACTGTATGGTTTGGTTATTATGTGTCTAACAAGTTTGACAATGGGAAGTATAATTTTAAAAATTATGAATTATGATCTTAAAATGCAGTGTTTTGTGACTGTAACTATGTTATAGTGTTAAGTTAGAACTCTGAAAGTTATTTGTTAAAAAGAGAGGCACTTTTTCATTAGATTATTCAACCTTTGGTACTTAACAAATTGCACAATGTAAACCATTACTCAGATGAAAATGTAGTGTTGTTAGGTTTTATACTGGATTGGTAAGGGGGGAGCAGCCAGAGATGGTGGTCATGTGCTTGAGTTATGTCAGAGTGATTTTTTGTTTGTGTGTGTGTGTGTGTGTGTGTGTGTGTGTGTGTGTGTGTGTGTTTCCTAATGAAGGCCATGACCAAAAATTTAAGTTGTATGAATGTGATTTTCTATTTTACTTGCCTCTCTGTGGCTCAGCAATTATCTATACACTATATTTTACTCTTTACATGCTTGCTCACTCAAGTAGAGACTACTGTAGTGATGATATCATCAGCATCACAAAGATTGTACAAACTTAATGTTCTTATTTGTTTGAGGAATAAAAATGCTATGATGTTTTGTACTTATTTTTTCCAGAAGTGTTTTGCGTCCTCTCCCCCCCCCCCCCTTTTTTTTTTTTTACTCCACTTCAAGGCATCCCCTGTGAGTTATTTTATCATCTTTCAGGTTTAGGTTTTATGGTTCTTCCTCTATGGTTACATTGGTCAACTGACACCTTTAACAATTTCAGTATGAAAAGTATAAATTGTTGTTCTTCACATAGAGAAGCCATTGATTGAATGAGTGGCAGACAGATTCAAAGGAAAAAATAGTGTTGGCTTTTATTACCTGTCAGCCTGTGTCCTGCATCACACACACACACACACACACACACACACACACACACACACACCACTGTGATTTCTAATCCCTGACTGCCTGGGGAAGAACTTGAAGGCATTATTATAGAAAGGGAAGAGGATACAGATGAATATGAGGTAGGAGATATGATACTGCTAGGTTAATTTGACAGAGTATTGAAAAACCTAAGTCAAAACAACATCCCTGGAATAGTTTTGATATCCTTGGGAGAACTAGCCATGGTAAAGCTATTCTGTCGGGGACGTGGGAAGTTCATGCTACAGGTTAAAAATCCTCAGGCAACCAGAAAGTGTATTAATTCTAATTCCAATGAAAGCTGGAGCTGTCTGGTATCAGTTTTAGTAAGTCAGGGTTGTAAAATATTGACACAAATTATTTGTGGTAGAAAATCTGGTGAAAGTAACCTCAGGGTAGATAAGATTCAGTTTGAAGGAAAGGTTATACATGCAAAGCAGTACTGATAATGACTTCCCTTAGAAAATATGTTAAGGAAAGGCAAACCTTTGTTTATATCATGTGTAGGATTAAAAAAAAAGCTTTTAACACTGTTGATTGGAATAAATACTTTGAATTCTGAAAGTAGAGGGGAACATTTAAGGGAGTGAATGGCTGTTTACAGTTTGTACAGACACCAGATATTGGTTATAAGTATCGAGTGACATGGAAGGGAAGTGTTAATTGTTGCACATATCTAATCTTTATTCAGTCTGTATGTTAAAAAAGCAGTAAATGGAACCAAAGAAAAAGCTGAAGAAATTGAAGTTCAGGGGAAAAAATATAACAACTTTGTGGTTCGCTTACGGCATTTTAATTCTGTCGGAGACAGTAAAGGACCTGGATCTGCAATTGAATGGCATGGGCATTGTTTTGAAAGTATCTAAGGTGAACATAAACAATTGCAAACCAAATCTAGAGGATTGTTATAAAAATAAAGCAGGTGATGCCAAAAGAATTAGATTAGGAAATGACACACTAAAAGTAGTAGATTAGTTTACTTTTTGTGTAGTAAAATCACTCATGATGGCCAAACAGAGAGGTTATAACATGATGGCAAGAAAGCATGTCTCAAGAAGAGGAATTTGTTAACATCAAATCTACTTATTCTGGTACACCACTGCATATGTTCAGTGTCAGTGTGAGAGAACCACTCATAGACAACAGATGTCAGCACTACCAGTGGATTGTACCCTTTGACAGTGGTAATTTGAAGATTTTGCTTGTACTAACAGAAGTGGAGAATATCTGCGATAGTTAAAAGATATTCATTTCCATTTGTCTCAGAGTGCTGCCAGTGCTAAAATGCACATTGAAGTGAAATATTAATGATACACATTCCATTATTTACAAGAAATAAATAATATAATAAGTGAAATTCTCATGCCCAAGTAAGTCAACAAATTACAAAATTTCCCTTGCTGTGCAAATGTTTTAATTAGACAGTATTTATACGAGTACTGTCTCTAATTTTGATTTAAGCACAAAATGAGTGTTTTGCCAGAACTTCTTTGAGCAGCCGACACTGCCTATCCCTCACTGCTTTTCTCCTCTCAGTAGCCTTAATGCTAGGACAAGCCATGCCTCCTGCCATTCGAAAATACATCGTGTGAATCATCAACTTATTGTGTACAAATAATACATAAAGCTTTGTGTGTGTGTGTGTAGGACGGGGGGGGGGGGGGGGGCACAATGTAAAAAACAATGCAATTATTTTTCAAATGCGGAATTGGAGTAACTTATATTACGTCCAAAAGGGCACAGTCATTGAATTTTGAAACCAAAAGTGGAAGCATTTCCAAAATGGGTAAATTACTTATCTGTTCAAATGCCACTGTCATTAATGTATAACGTGAATGGCAAAATGACCCTATACAAAACCAATACCAAGCCTTTTGTGCTCCACCTTGGGTCATAGATGACAAGGCTGAATGATGGGAGGGGCAGCTTGTTATTGCTTAATGTATTTTCGCCTTCACTCCTGCATGATTTCCATTCAAACTGAAATAAGTTGGAGGCTCTGGTCATAGTGCAGCTGTGTGTCCACCATACCTGCAGGTTTCGATCAGCTATGAGTGAAGTATTGTGGAGATTTCACAGTAAAGTCTGCTATTTTCCTAAAATCCTTTTCATATTCCACTGGGAAAGCCTCACTAGAGTGCTAGCCTTATCTTCTTCTTTTCTCTTTTTTCTGCAAGGCACACACATTTTTCTATAAATTATTTAGGCTGTTAATTTCAGGTTACAGACATGAACATATGTGCACTGTATTAAAGTGCATTGAGGTACATACTGCATGAATGTAGGTTAAAGAAAGTTTAGACATAACTCCAAAGGAAAAAGAACAAGACAGATTAATTACTGATTAAGAATTTTTTAATTTCAAAGCTTAATGACCACAAATTACATTATTTTCAAACAGAAAGCATGAATACTAAATTATAGCAAATAGGTTGAAATTTGAAAATTTTCTCTCTTGTGCATCTTCTCTTCTAAGCCTTCATTTATTTTCAATTTTATAAGACATAGCTTTATATACAGTTTATTAATGACTTGGGTGTTTTTGTGTTTTGCAGATATCCATAGAGGAAAACAACAGTGGCAACTACTTATCAGCTGGAGAAATGCCACTTCCAGCATTATATTTTATGATGGCTTTATTGTTTTTCTTGTCTGGGTGCTTTTGGGTTTTCATTTTGAGAAAAAGCAAGTAAGTTCAAAAAGAAAGAGAAAAAAATCTGCTGCTGCACTAAATGACCAGAAAGAGTATTGTTCTTTTTCAGTATAATGAAGATAGCTTGCAGCTCACTACAAACACTATCACCAAGCTGCAGATCCTGTAGTAAACTATCCACTGATAATCTGCCTTTTAAAAATCTGAGTAAAATTGCAGACACATGGTGTCCTGGGCTACCTATTGTGAAACATCTTTATATATATCTATGTATATATGTGTATGTTAAAAAATTGTTAATGAAAATTAGCAAAGAATAACTGCAGTCAATATTAATAAACTTCAGAGAAACTTTAGAATAAACTCATGTAAAAAAAAAAACGACAGTTTTCTGAATGTCTTCTTATTGTTGATTGCTTCATCACATCTGCCGGCCGCGGTGGCCGAGGGGACTGAGGTGCTCCAGTCACGGTCTGCACGGCCACTACGGTCGGGGGTTCGAATCCCCCCTTGGGCATGGATATTTGTGCCGTCCTAGTTCGTAAGTAGTTCATAAGTAGTTTGTAAGCTTTGACCCCGTAGTTAAGTCCCATAAGCTATACAAACATTTGAACATTTCATCACATCTCAGGGTCATTATGTGGTTCATTTTATGGCCTAAGTAATAAACTAAGACGAAACTTTTCACTCTTGAGAAAGATCTGTATTTTTCTAAAAACATTTACATCAAAGCTGAAAGTTAAAAAAAAAAAAACAACCATGAGACAGCTCATCACTTTCAACTGCTCGAGAAGACAAGACAAGGCAAGACTGACTGCTAATTAACAAGCAAAGATACTGCTCTTCCACTTTTTTTCTTTTAGTTCCACAGATGAATTTTGTTTTCTTCACAACATTAATTAATAATTGTCTGTTATTATTATTAATTTTTTCTTCTTTTTTTAATAATAAAAAATGAAATGAAATTAAATTAAAATAGAAATTCACTTCTTACTGTTCTGATACCCCAACACTCCATCCCAGGTAACAGCACATCCGCCCCCATACTTTTGGCGAATGTACTCCATTACAAGAGGCAGAAGTATGTTATATATCAGAACAGTATGATAGCTTTCCTTGTTGACAAAAGATTCACCTTGAATAAGAAATATTTGTCCATGGATTGGCTTACTAGCTGCTAATCTAATTGAGAGGCCGTTTATCTACCTTTTCATTGACATCTGGTAAGGAAAAATCATCAAAGCACACGTATAAGAAATTTACACAAAAATATACATCTACACATAAATTACATAGATCAATACATATACAAAGAAATGTTTACAAGCAAAAAAAAAAAAAAAAAATTTACAAATTTTCCACACCACAGGGCGTTAATAACCTTTTAGTCTCTTTCTTTTCCTTTTCAGTTCCATTGTATGTTTAAATTATTTATCGTCACTTGTGATCGTCCCTTTTTTTCCATTCAAATGTCCCGCTACGCACAACAAGTGTCCAGCGATATTGCATATTGCTTGGCGCTCAGTTCAGTATCTTGCTCTGTTGAGAGCATATTGTAATTCATGCTATTGTGTGAGGGAGGATCCAGATGTTGCTGGCACTCTCGCCGTTTATGCTAAAGCATCTATTGGGATATCATTATGACCACCGCCCGTGTACACCGTGCTGCTGATTGGAGGTAAGTACTTAATATTGAATCATTTCATCTCTACGACTGCACACGCGGCACAACACCGATCTACTATCCCCTCACAGATTCACAGGTATCACCCTTTTTTCACTAATGAATTTACTTCCTCGTCTGCTCGTTTTGTCATCATGGCACTATAGTTTTCGTTATAATTAGTATTTTACCAAGACATTTGTTCAACAATACATACCGTCCTGTCGACCTTGCTTTATACTTCCTACATTTAATAGTCTTCATGGTTTTTTTATTTTATTTCCCAGACTCGTAAACGTCTCATGAAGTTGATGACTTACGAAAAGGACCGGCTCGTTGAGAGAAACAAATAAAATCACACACATACAAGCTTTCGCCACCACTGGCAGCTTCTTCAGGAAAAAGAGGAAAAAAGGGGAGGAAAAGGGAAGGATATGGGTTTTAAGGAAGTGGAAAAGGAGTCATTCCAATCCCAGGAGTGGAAGGACTTACCTTAGGGGAAAAAAAGGAAGGTAAACAAATACACACACACTCAGACATATCGAAACGCAAACACACCTAGACAGACATTTGTGAAAAGCAAAGAAGTTGGACAGAGATACCAATTGAGGCAGAGGCTCTGTCCACAGAACCAAGGCAAAGAAGCTAAAGATAGTGGGCGGGAATTTGAGTTAGCGGAGATTGAGACCAGGTGGGCAACGGGAGGAGAGAATAAGCTGAAGGGCAAGTTCCCATCTCCGGAGTTCTGAAAGGTTGGTGTCTGTGGGAAGTATCCAGATAACCCGGACGGTGTAACACTGCGCCAAGATGTGCTGGCCGTACACCAAGGCATGTTTAGCCACAGGGTGATCCTCATTACCAACAAACACTGTCTGCCTGTGACCGTTCATGCGAATGGACAGTTTGTTGCTGGTCATTCCCACATAGAACGCTTAACAGTGCAGGCATGTTAGTTGGTAAATCACGTGGGTACTATCGCAAGTGGCTCTGCCCTTGATCGTGTACACCTTCCGGGTTACTGGACTGGAGTAAGTGGTGGTGGAAGGGTGCATAGGGCAGGTTTTACAATGGGGGCGGTTGCATGGGTAGGAGCCAGAGGGTATTCCCTACCCTCTGGCTCCTACCCATGCAACCTCCCCCGTTGTAAAACCTACCCTATGCACCCTTCCACCACCACTTACTCCAGTCCAGTGTAAGTGGTGGTGGAAGGGTGCATAGGGCAGGTTTTACAATGGGGGCGGTTGCATGGGTAGGAGCCAGAGGGTATTCCCTACCCTCTGGCTCCTACCCATGCAACCGCCCCCGTTGTAAAACCTGCTCTATGCACCCTTCCACCACCACTTACTCCAGTCCAGTAACCTGGAAGGTGTACACGATCAAGGGCAGAGCCACTTGCGATAGCACCCACATGATTTACCAACTAACATGCCTGCACTGTGAATCGTTCTATGTGGGAATGACCAGCAACAAACTGTCCATTCGCATGAACGGTCACAGGCAGACAGTGTTTGTTGGAAATGAGGATCACCCTGTGGCTAAACATGCCTTGGTGCACGGCCAGCACATCTTGGCGCAGTGTTACACCGTCCGGGTTACCTGGATACTTCCCACCGACACCAACCTTTCAGAACTCCGGAGATGGGAACTTGCCCTTCAGCTTATTCTCTCCTCCCGTTGCCCACCTGGTCTCAATCTCCGCTAAATTCAATTTCCACCCACCATCTTTAGCATCTTTGCCTTGGTTCTGTGGACAGAGCCTCTGCCTCAATTGGTATCTCTGTCCAACTTCTTTGCTTTTCACAAATGTCTGTCTAGGTGTGTTTGCGTTTCGATATGTCTGAGTGTGTGTGTGTATTTGTTTACCTTCCTTTTTTTCCCCTAAGGTAAGTCCTTCCACTCCTGGGATTGGAATGACTCCTTTTCCACTTCCTTAAAATCCATATCCTTCCCTTTTCCTCCCCTTTTTTCCTCTTTTTCCTGAAGAAGCTGCCAGTGGTGGCGAAAGCTTGTATGTGTGTTTGTGTGTGATTTTATTTGTTTCTCTCGACGAGCCGGTCCTTTTGGTAAGTCATCTCTTTTCTATTTTTATGTTTGTTTATCCCACCAGGAAAGTTTCCCTCTATAATTTTCGTTTCATCAATTTGAATCTAACAATCACGATCATATATATATATATATATATATATATGAAACAAGAAATTGGCCCACACTATCCTCCAACCGCGATAGAAGGAAATAATCCTACATCATTTATCACGTGTAATGTGGTTAGTTGTGTAGTAGAGAACAGCTGTGAGAACTTTGTCTAATCGTGTTTCAATGGATAAGCAATTACTATGGACTTTCTAGACTTCAATTGACTGAACTGCCATAAAATATTCATCCTCTTCATAAACACTAACCGTGTGAGGCTAAGTCCATGTTCGGAAGAACATTATAGCAATATTAATCTCATCTTTCTTGTATAAATGAAATATGATTCGGAACCCAAAATTCACTTACCTACTGATTTATATATGGATGGTTTGACCTGTTAACCATTAAGCTTGATGAATCGGAATTGGAAGTGTGTTCCCTGTCTTCTGAATCTGTATCATTGTAACCCGTGCTTCAATATGTTACTCAGTTATTTCTTGTTTTTCTCAATCAATATTTAATAATTCAGCATAATGTAAATTAATAGGCATGAAGTCCGTTTTAAGACACTTTACATTCATTCATCTTGACATTCATTCTTCCACATTTTTCTTAGTAGAATAGGGTTAAAAGAAAAGAAAAATTGGAGTTGCGGAGGCCACAATTATTCATTTTAGATACCATTGCGCAAATATTCGACCGAAAGCGCAAATAAGCGCCACGTGCATTACCACAAAACAATTAAATAATACCTATCTCAAAGTACAATGTAGCCACATTTTTCTTTGTCAGGCAATACGCCTTCCACAAATACATTCTCATTGTTATTCTTGGCATGAAGCGCGTAAAATGTAACTTATGCCTATTGCATTTCTCACTTACATATACTTTAATATTTATCGCAGCTTTCTTTATTATCTTTAGAAAATTTCCGCAGAGGTTTTAATTATTAGTTTATGATTTACAGTAGATATTTTAGTGTGCAGTATAGTTGATTTTCTCTTTTTTTATCTGATTTAGTTAAATTGTAGTTAGAGGAATTAGACTGTAGTTAGTGTAGTTAGAGTATTTAAACAGTAGTTAGTTGGTAGTGTAGTTTAGATTTGCATATATCCGGCTAGCTGTAAGGTATCATTGTTTTTAAACAGTTTTAAATATAATAGATGAAAAATTCCTAGCAGGAAAAATTATATTTATAAAAAATAGACGAAGATTACTCACCAGGTGAAGGAGCACAGGTGTGACAGCAGCACAAATAAATAGAACACACACACACACACACACAAACGCTAGCTTTCACAGCCTAGCTGCTTCATCAGGCAGAAGGGAAGGAGAGGGAAAAGGAAATGATGAGGGTTTTAAGGAATGGGGTAAGGAGCCATTCCAATCCCGAGACAGGAAAGACTTACCTTGGGGGAAGAAAAGGAAGGTGAACAAATACACACACACCCATACATTTACACAGACGCAAACACACCTAGGCAGACATACTATAGAAACCAAAGAAGTTAAGAAGTTAAGACACAGTTTGCATCTGTGTAAATGTATGGGTGTGTGTGTATTTGTTCACCTTCCTTTTCTTCCCCCAAGGTAAGTCTTTCCTATCCCGGGATTGGAATGGCTCCTTACCCCCTTCCTTAAAACCCTCATCATTTCCTTTTCCCTCTCCTTCCCTTCTGCCTGATGAAGCAGCTAGGCTGCGAAATCTAGCGTTTGTGTGTGTGTGTCCGTATATAATTTCACGTGTGCATAGTTCGTTTTCCCTCATGTACATAGCATATTTTATTTCCGTGTATATGTATCTTTATCTATCTCGGTGTTTATCCTGTTTATATGAACCGGTTCAAACTGAGCACGCCCCCACATCTGTTTGACACTCCACCCATATAAATCAACTTTGAAAGCTGGCAGGCGTTGACCATCAGCTGTCTCAGCACTGTCCACCAGTGTTTATGATAGCCACGTAAAGTAGAATTCAACTTAGTGGCACAAATCTTTCGCATGCATAGCGGTGGGCATACATATACGTAACACCGTCATAAACATTTTTATCAAATTAGGTGAATGTGTCTTGTCTGAGTGTTATTGGATATATGGTTTTAGATCCTTATGCGGATGCAGTCCTTTTATTTTTTCCAATCCGGGATATGCTAACAGATAGCTACCAGATTTCCCTCTTAAAATTTGTGAATACGACCTAGCTTGTTGTCATACCTATGCTTTCATCTCTGTGCCTCCTCATTCAATACATTCTGGTTTTGTCCATTGCGAAAATTATTATGCCATTGCCCATTCTGGTAGACCGGGTTATACCTATTATCATTCCTCCTCCTATAGTCGTTCCCCATTCGGTAACTGTTATTATTATTGTTACTACCACTCTTGTAATTATCGTTTCGGCTAGAAGTCGTTCCATTTTGCCTAGGCAGTGAGTTCCGACCAGAATTCCCATTGTTCACATTGTCAACAAAATTATCCCTGTTAGAATTGTGAACAAAACTTCTCTCCCCTTCATGGATCAGGTCGTAATAGTCTAAAGCATCCAGAACATTTGGCAAATTATACTCAGGCACCCATATAATTTTTTCAGCAATATCAGCGGGTAATTTTGATTTGAGTATCTTAATTGCATCCACGTGTGACATTGGTGTCATCTAATACAAGGTTTTATTCAGATATTTTTCGAAATATTTACGTAGGCTGCCCGAGCGTCTGTTATATGGCTCCGGACTGAAAACTTGCCGTCGCAGACGTTCTTGTACAGACTGTGACCAAAATCTTGCAATGAACTCCTGCTCCAATTGAGCATAGGTTTGGCACCTATTTATGGCGCTTGCAGCCCAAGCAGAAGAATTGCCTTCGGTGTGACTATCTATGTCCTGACTTTTCCCAGCATCCGACCAAGAATGTGGCAATACATTCCGAAATGTTTGCAAAAATATGATTGGATGACACTTTTTGTTTTCTTCCGAAAACATGGGAAATTTTCTCGATCCACCTAAACCGTCTTAGATAACAATATTGATAACCTGCTCTCTGTTTTTTGCTGATTGGGTGTGGGTTACAACTGTGGACAATCCTGGTACCGTATTTGTACGCGGCCCATTTGTTTGTGTTCGCATAGTTAAATGTTCGAGAGGTGATCCATGACTTTGCTGCATATTAATGTGTTGGAAAATTGGCGGTGTCGTTTGCGACCTTGTAAACGATACAGACTCCCTATGCTCATTTACTAAATTATGTCCCGGATGTTAATGTGGATGATTGAGCCAGTGTGTTTTCTCCGTAAATCTGACGGGTCATATTGCCAACTTTCCTTTTTATTCCCCGCAGTATTTGTTCCCCTTTTTTACTTACCCATTTTTCCACTTCCTCTCTACAATTCCGATGCCCTGAAGTGCTACTGTCACATTCATCGTCTTGCATTTGCTTTTTTATCTCTTCTAATGCTATGTTGGAATTCTTTTGTTCTACCTTTAAAGATCCTACTTCATGTGTTAGCTGTTCCATTTTATCGGCTAACGGATTGTACCCCTCACTCAGCTCATCTACTCTTTGCTCAATTTAGCTTATGGATCCTTTGACCATTTGTTTTGCTGCTTTTAAACTTCCACAATCCTTGGCAATGTGATCTACTTGAGTGCTCAAACGGGTTTGCCTAACATTTAAAGCTTCAAATTTAACATTGATTTCTTTTACTTCCTGTTGTATGTCAGCTCACATTTGCGTGACGTGTGTTTGTAAATTTTTAATACTCCTTGGTAGTCTGTACTTCAGTTCGCAAATGTTGCATTTGTTCTAATTGTTTGTCTGTTTGTTTGTTTATTTGTTCTGATTGTTTGTCCATTTTCATTTGCAAACTTTGTGATTGTTTGTCTATTAGTTCCATTATTTGGTTAAAAAGAATGTACATTTCTGGCGAAGATTTATTTTCTGTCTCTACTCGGGTGTTATCTGAAATTTTTATTTCCGCCGGGTGCACGGTTTGTACCTTTGAAGAAGTGGGTGTCTGCCAGTTATTAAATTCAATTGTGTGGGCGTTTTGTGAAGCTTCATCATCAGCCTCACACAATTGCTCTGATATTCGAGAAGATTCTATACTCATCCCGATATTCGAATCTAACAAAGGATTTATCATCGGGTCATTGTTTGATATGAAAGGGTTATTGTTATCACCATTGGATTCATAATTTAAGACTGGGATCTGTAATTCGGGCTTTCGGACTAACTGATTATCAAAACTAACTTCGCCATCACTGCTAGAAGATTTTCCTGATGGTTCACATGGTTCACACTGTACCCGTTTATCAGACATTTTGGCAAACTTTCGCTTAAGGCCTCGGCAACAATGACCATTCCCTTCCTCAAACCATTGTTTAAGGGGGGGGGGACGCTTCAACAATCACAATTGAACACTTAAAACCAATTTCAGGCTTTATATCCCACAAGAAGTTAATTTTAGGATAAATTTAGATTATCACTCAAGCTTCCTCAGCAACTATGTGATGTTACACAATCCAACTACGTTAATTCTGACTAATTATTAAAGCTAGCTGGAAAGAGAAATATCCAAATATTGTTAGTTTTTACTACCAGAAAGATTGTTAATGAAAATTTCTTTCGAGCTGGAGTATAGATAGGACACCTCTTCCACCGTGGAAGCACCTGTGTGTATGTGTGTGTGTGTGTGTGTGTGTGTGTGTGTGTGTGTGTATATATATATAGGGAAAAATTCCTAACAGGAAAAATATATGTAAAAAAATAGATGAAGTCTACTTACCAGGCGAAGGAGCACAGGCAGTGATAGTAACAAATAAACACACACACACACACACACACACACACACACACACACACATACACACACACAAATGCTAGCTTTTGCAGCAAAGCTGCTTCGTCAGGTAGAAGGGAAGGAGAGGGAAAAGGAAATGATGAGGGTTTTAAGGGCGTGGGTAAGGAGTCATATATATATTTTAAAAAATTGTTAATGAAAATTAGCAAATAAGAACTGCAGTCAATATTAATAAACTTCAGAGCAACTTTAGAATAAACTCATTAAATAATAAATTTAAAATAAATAAATAAATAAAATAAAATAATTAAAAAAACCTGACAGTTTTCTGAATGTCTTCTTATTGTTGATTGCTTCATCACATCTCCGGGTCATTATGTGGTTCATTTTAAGGCCTAAGTAATAAACTAAGACAAAACTTTTCACTCTTGAGAAAGATCTGTATTTTTCTAAAAACATTTACATCACAGCTGAAAGTTAAAAAAGAAAACCACGAGACAGCTCATCACTTCCAACTGCTCTAGAAGACAAGAGACTGATAATTAACAAGCAAAGATACTGCTCTTCCACTTTTTTTCTTTTAGTTCCACAGATGAATTTTTTTCTTCACAACATTAATTAATAATTGTCTGTTAGTACTATTATTAATTTTTTCTTCTTTTCTTAATAATAAAAAATGAAATTAAAATAGAAATTCGCTTCTTACTGTTCTGATACCCCAACACTCCATCCCCGGTAACAGCGCACTATCCCACTATCTATCAAGCATACTAGGTGGCTCTGTTTATGTGTTTTCATCTGGGCACACAGGGAGAGCACTCTAGGATTCATGACTTTCAACTTTTAACAACTCTTCCAGGGGTATAATGTAAAGGCAACCATCAAGGAATGCTTTTAATGTCTTGTATGCGACTGTTGGGTCAGAATCAATACTACTGATGCTGTTTTCATTGAAGGTGGCCTTAAGTTTTTCAGTGTAGTCACTCTTGAAATGAACAATCACCATATGACCCTTATCAGTGCGTACAAGAATGGAATCCTTTTGAAGCTTTTTGTTAGTTATTGGTTTTAAGATCTTAAGTTCCCAGTCC
The DNA here is from genome assembly GCA_026315105.1 of Locusta migratoria. NCBI lineage: Eukaryota > Metazoa > Arthropoda > Insecta > Orthoptera > Acrididae > Locusta > Locusta migratoria. The sequence continues at coordinate 788,528,304 of CM048744.1, forward strand.
AGTGGGGAATTTCATTTAGCTTTGTTAATAATTTCACTTGCCTTCCAAGGAAGCTGAAGTTTCTCACCCTTACTAATGTAGGTTTTGGCTAAGGCAATTTTCAAGTTGGCAGCAACACGTAAGAACTGTCATTAGTAAGGTGTGGTTTAACTTGTAAGTTTAATACTATATTCAACACAGCTATCTGCTTAGAAAGAGACTCAAGTTTACTGTGGAATATGTGAATAGGAAGCCAGACTTTTATTTTTATTTAATTTCATACCAGTTTCTCATGGAACAAGTATTCAAAAAATTCTACCACACCACAGCAAACTATCAAACATCCATATGCAGTTTTGGGTTTTATAGGCTTAAATGTGTTGACTGTCCAGCTGATTTTGTGGGACAGATGGGAAGGGCATTCAAAACATGTTTCAATGAACATCTATTAATAAAAAAGTGGCAGATAAAGAAATACATTTGCTGTTGAAATGAGATAGAATGGCTGGCCAGTACTTACCATTGTGCTGAACCGCCGATAGTAACACAAAATGAAAAAAACAGAAAAAAAGGGGACAAAGGGACAAGCTTTCGGAACAGAGTTCCTTCGTCAGGTGGGAGAGAAGGGAAGAATAAAGGATGGGAACAGAAGGGAAAGGTAGTTCACGACCTAGGTCATGAAGGTGGTGTTTCAGGAGTGTGGACGTCAGAGATATTGCAGAGATACTGCCATCCACTTCACCCACTAAACTGTGGGCACTGAAGGGAGTTATTCTTACAGTATATTCTTCAGTCCCAAAATTATCCAGGCCTCAACCTATGGTAATCTCTTTTCCACACACACAAGATTTCCTATCTCCTGTTTTCTTTTCTTTTTTTCTTTTTCTTTTAAAGCATCTCTCTTGTTTCTTGTCTATTTTGTGTGTGTGTGTGTGTGTGTGTGTGTGTGTGTGTGTGTGTGTGTGTGATCCTCACCAATGCCTTGAAACCTTGCTATTTCCCCTTCCATCCCCTCCCATCCCATCACTGCAGAGTTTTACTTAGAACACAGCTGCTGGAGATGATGGTTATTAGTCTGTGAAGTGTGCCGGTGTGATTGTACAAATGTATGTGTATTCTTCTGAAAGCTTTAAGCAGCATGGGTTTGAGTTTCTTTTTCTGGATCTGGTGTGGCCTGATAAACGTCTTTGTGGTGAGTTCCAAACTACCTTCATTATACTGTTGAATTTCAATCTGTACTTTCCAATGTTATATCTGAACATGTGTACTGGTATTGTATGTAAAAACTGTGTTTACTGATGGATAGGGATCAGTATTAATGTAAATTGAATGTTAAACAATGATGTAGATTGCTTAAACAAGTGAATACCAGTATTCAGCACTTAAAATGAATTTATTGAAATAAAAATCATGATTTGTCATTTGTTAGTCAAGGAATTTAAACATGAAAAGGCTGAATGTACAACATAGAAGGCTATAGAAGGACGAAGGGAGAAATCCTTGGAAAAATATTAATGAGACAACGTGCAAGTGTCATACATCTACAAGAGACCCACCTCACAGACTATTTCCCGACTCAAAATACTGGGGTTTACTAATGTAAGCTACATTGGCCACGACAAGCGTGGCATGGACTCCCTAGTGAAGAATGAACTCCTGATGAATTTGGACGCAAAATTTGTGTTGGCAGAACATGTGACACATATAAAACTGTTAGAGGTAATGCTGAATAATTTATATAAACCTCCATCACAGAAGTGGTCCATAGATATTTTACCCAAAGCAAACCATCCATCAGTTTATGCTGGTTATATTAACTCTTAACACACTACATGGGACTATACACATTCTACATTTGAAGAGATTGGACTGAACAACTGGGCAGACAACCAGGATCTACATCTCCTGTTTGACCCTAAAGACCCAGTGACCTTCAGATCAAATGCTAGGGGCATAACATTCACACCTGACCTGACCTACGTCTCACGCAGAGCCGCAGACATACCTGTACAAGCCACAATAAGACTCCTTGAGGCTTTTCCATGGAGCCAGCACAATCCATTAATAGTAGAGATTGGTCTATCAGTCCCAGTCTGAAGCCCCCAAATACCCTGCTGGAATCTGAAGAAAGCTGACTGAAATAAATACCAATCCTATGTGGAAAGACTATAAATCGGATACCACTGAAACCTGAGAATTACAATTCACAAACCTGGTATACAAGGTGGCCTTAAATGCTATTCCTCATGGGTCTAGGAAGGAGTACACTGCCTGCTGGAGAAAGAGTGTGAAACAAAAATGGAGAATGAGACTGCAGAACAACTGATCAATACTATGAATGAGGAATGCAGGACCAGATGGAGGCAGGCAATAGAACATCTAGATTTCACCCATTCTAGCAAGAAGAGCTAGGTTCTGCCTAGGAAGTTTGGTGGTGCCACAGTACCTCAGATACCATCTCTTGGCATTAGTGCTGCTGAGATTTTGGCTGTCTTGAAACAGACCTCCAAAATCCAATTAAAGGCAGCTGAAAAGGAAGATATTTCCAAAAATGTGAACAATTTATTACTCAATAAGCCAACCAACATGGACATTGCAAAAGAAGTGGATACAAAAGAGATTATCCAAGCACTGAAGCTAATGAGGAATGGCAAATCTGTCAGACCTGACGAAATCCTACCAGAATTCTTGAAGGTACTGGGAATTTTAGGAAAAATGTGGCTAGCTAAATTATGTCACAGTGTAGCAGTACAGGTGCTCTTCCTAAGATAAGGAAAGAAGCTAAAGTAATTACAGTGTTGAAACCTGGGAAAACTGATATAGCCCAAAGAATTATAGACCAATATCCCTGCTATGTACCTCCAACAAATTATTTGAGAGAGTATTACTGATTAGATTAACTCCATACATCAAAGCCAACATCCCAGCATACCAAGCAGGTTTTTGAGCATGCAGAAATTGCTGCGATCAAGTTTTGTCCCTCATAACCTATGTTGAGAAAAACTTCCAAAATGAGAAAAACAGCTCTGGTTCCCATAGATCTTACATCAGCTTACAACACATTATGGATTGAAGGACTGCTGCTTAAGCTAACTAGAATTATACAATGTAAACAGACTTACACACTACTCAAGAACTTGCTAACAAACAGGAAAATTAGGATCTCTCTGCATGGTACAAACAGCAGGAGCGTGATTCTGTATAACAGCCTGCCACTGGGTTCAACACTAGCACCCGTCCTCTTCAATATATATATAGCTGATATGCCAGAAATGAAAAAAATGTAAATTTGCGTATGCAGGCAATCTGGCATTAACATATCAAAGTAAAGACTACAGCGATCTTGACAAAACTCTGAAATCAGATCTGGATGTCCTGAACACCTATTACTCCAAATGGCATCTGCATGCAATTCCCAACAAAACAATCAGCACCATAATGAACCCCAACAACACATGTAAATAGAAAACTACAGCTTTCTATGAGATCTCAACAGATTAGACATGAGGATAATCCAAAGTGGCAGGTACCTGGTAATGAAACTAATCGCACATCTAGAATATATGAAACAGAAACTAAAATCTCTCAATGCTATTCTTTCTAAATTGGCTGGAATCACTTGGTGATGTGGGCAGAGCACTTTGAAGACTTCAGTGCTGGCTCTTGTATACAGTGTAGCGGAAGACTGTTCACCAGTCAGGATGAGATGTGAAAATGTAGCCAAAGTGGATGTCCAGCTGAGGGAGACAATGTACATAACATCTGGAATTCTCGGGGCCACCTGCTGCACATGGCTCTCTGTCCTATCAAACGTAGGACCCCCTGAAGTTAGGAGATCACAGTTGACTCTAAGAACACAGGGAAAATTCTAGACAACCTATTCATCAGTACCTATCATATATATAAATAGGCTTGAATCCAGGACAACTTTTTTGGAAAATTGATGCAAGGCTTCAACTTAAAAAAGCTTGGAAGGAACTATGGTCCACAGGTCAACATAAGATCCAAAATTTGGCGGGAAACCCCAACAAGATGATTGAGGCATTAATCTCCTAAGGAAGCTAGAGAGAGCCCTGAACCGCATAAGAACAAGCATTGGAAGATGCAAACAATTGATGTACAAGTGAAGCCTGTTAGACGGCCCTGGTGTGTGTGTGGCGAAATTCAATTCATGGACCAAATGTGTGTGGCTGCAATGGTGAATTGAAGAACATTCCTGGACTCAATTACTCAGCCACTGAGTGGCTCAAGAATATCTGTAATTTAGTGTAGGCTTATAAGAGCTTCTGTAAAAAATGCTGTTCTCATTATAGAACTATAAGAATCTTGTAACTAACGTAATATGTAGTGTTTGCCTTTGTTGATCCGTAATTAGTAAATAAAAATAGGTGGTTTGATTTACAGTTACAGAAGCAACACTGGCAGAAATGGACAAAATTAAAATAATATTAATGATGTATTCTGAATTGTATGTTTAAATTACATGTTAATTGACTGTAAACCCCCTTGGTTTTGATATTTTGCATTTACTAAAAATTTATTTGTAAATTGCAGGCATCCAGTATTCAAGATTCATTATCTGATGGCCATTCTTGTGTACTTAAAATCACTGTCTCTAATGTTCCATGGGATAAATTATCACTTCATTCAGACAAAAGGTGAACATATTGCAGCTTGGGCAATACTATACTACATTGCTCACTTGTAAGTAAGACTGAAACATATTGTTTTATTGGTTTGATAGAATTAAGATTTCTCTCTCTCTCTCTCTCTCTCTCTCTCTCTCTCTCTCTCTCTCTCTCTCTCACACACACACACAATCTGCAATTGTCATTATTGTATTTTTTGTGCACATTTATTATATTTTTGTGTTTATACCTTGTATCTTTTGCTCTAGTTGATAGAGGGTAAATTTCCTGGTTCTGGTTTTTCGTTTATTTCTGTTGTTTGTAGTCTAGATGTAATTTCACTTGGGTCCAAATAGTTCCATTGCCAAGAGAGGGCTGAGGTGTCTTTTTGATGGAACTCAAATACGGATAAAATAAGAGCAGGGAAGGAAAGCAGTTTTATAAATTCAAAAGAAACCATCTCATAATTGACTCTAATTAATTTAAGATAACGACATACATTCCATTGTTAAAACAGTGGAAAAGCTAAATCTACATGGTTTTATTGATTTATAACATTCTCCATTACAATATTTGTAATACTAAATGTTTAGTCCCCCCCCCCTCCCTATGTAAAGAAAAAGTCTAATTATGGCATATGATGAGGCTGAGAAAAGTGTTCAATTTAAATTTTCACAGATATAAATTACTGCATGAAACATGTTTCATAACAATTCAAATACTATACAATCTTTTCTCTATAGGTTTTCAAACAGATTATATTTTTTTCTCCCCAATTCAAGTGACATTATTATTCGTATCCTGCAACCCCTCAGGGACTCAGCATTAATTTGCTGAGTACGGGCTTGGCGAATCCGGGGTCCTGAGCTGTGGACTGTGTCGCGCCAACAGTCCGCTACACCGTAAGCTCTGTGTGTGCCTCAAGGACCATCATTCGGTGTGACGGTGGAACATTGTACGTTTCAGAGCCCAAGGATCTTGGCTTAATCGCCCAGGTCGCGAGGACGGTACAAACCTCTATAAAAAAAACCTCAATCTCAAGGTGTGCTACGTGCCGAGGAGATGCATGGCTGTTGAGGTTGAACAGACACTAGTGAGCAACCTCAGTTGTATAAGGCTTACCCAGGCAAGTGGGGCTCTGCCTGGGTGGACCTTTAGTGCCGTAGCTGCTCATGGGACGAGAATGAAACGAGAAAAAATGGCGTTTCCGGATGTAAAACCGGCGTCTCTAAGCGTGGGCGAACTGAATTTAATGCTGCGACATATGACCCCCAAGCGTTTCCTTCCATTGCCACACCATGGGAAGAACGCAGGGCCCGTCAGCAAGGTGAGGCTTATGCCCCCCATTATCTGGTTTGCACTAGGACAGACGGCGAATCGTTTACGGCCACGAAGCCTCTGTTTTTTGTGGAAAACCTTGAGGATAAGTTTGGGGAAGTGGATGGCATGTCTAAGATGAGATCTGGGGCTCTACTCATAACGACATCGTCCCCAGCCCAGTCATGGGCACTGCTTGCCTGTGCCAAGCTGGGTGACGTCCCCGTTGGCATTACTCCCCACAAGAACTTGAACATGGTACAGGGAATTATATTTCACAAGGACCTTTTACTGCAGTCTGACGACGAGTTATGGAAGAACCTAGAGAGGCGAGCAGTTCAGTTCATCTGGCGTGTTTACAGGGGTCCGAAAGACAATAGGGTAGCCACCGGTGCGTTTATCTTGGCTTTCGAAGGCGATTCATTGCCAGAAAAAGTCAAGGTAATGATGTATCAGTGTGACATAAAACCCTACGTTCCTCCCCCTATGCGCTGCTTCAAATGCTGGAGGTTTGGGCACATGTCCTCCCGATGTGATGGTAACCCTACATGTCGGGAATGCGGACGTGCCCCACATCCGGACGCCCCTTGTGTCTCTCCTCCAGAAGCAGCATCACTCTCCTTGCTCGCTAGACTGCACGGTCCTTCATAAAGAACGTAAAATTATGGAATATAAGACCCTGGACCGGTTATCATGCTCGGAGGCCAAGAAAAAGTATGCCAAGCTCCATCCTGTGAGCATGAAGACATCATATGCCACAGTTGCATCACCACTGCCTCTGCCATCTCTGCTACCACTCTCCACTGCCTTATCTTCCACAGTGAGCCCTTCACCCAAACCGCCCACATCTGCCCCTATGGTGTTTGGGAGTACCTCACCCTCCTTTGCCCCCAAGGTCCCTATTTTGGGAGCACCAACATCTCCGCCTGTGGGGCCCTCAGTCCCCACCCCTGAGCCAGAGACTCAACAGCCATCTCTGGCTCCTCTCGCGAGGAAGGGCTCCCTCGGATCCCATCCTTCAAAGGCTTCTCCTGTGGATACCAGTAGGTGGCTGAAGGAGCCACCTACTGCTGGTTGCAGGGCCTCGCGGGCATCCTCAGTTCTTGAGGATGGGTCTACGAAGCCCTCCCGGCATGAGAAGCCTAAGGAACCTCGCGAGAAGAAAAAGCAAAAAATCAAGAGTAAAACCAAAGATTCTCTGGTGGCTACAGTGCCACCAAAACATTGCTCTTCCTCTGTGGACGAAATTGAGATCCTCGCATTCCAAAAATACTTGGCCATTGCTGAGTCTTTGGAAGCTATGGACGTTGAAGATCTGCTTTAAAAATCGGTGACAGAAGGAGAAACTGTGAACCCTACTGCGCCGGCAAAAGCAGCATGTCCCAGCGACCAGGAGGCTCTATGATCCTCCAATGGAACTGTGGTGGCTTTTTCTGCCATCTGCCAGAATTGAAGCAATTGTTGTGCCCAGCGTTTTGTGTAGCCCTGCAGGAAACCTGGTTTCCTGCTCAAAGGACCCCAGCTCTTCATGGCTATCGGTGCTATTACAAAGACCGTACCATGTTTGACAGGGTCTTTGGAGGTGTATGCATCTATGTCCTTGCCACTGTCCCCAGTGCCGCTCTGCCTCTCCACATGACTGTTGAGGCAGTAGCTGTTCGCATCTGTGCTATGCAAGAACTGACGATCTGTTCTCTTTACCTTCCTCCAGATGAGATGGTCTCGTTTACTGACCTAGCTGCCCTGGTGGCACAACTTCCCCCTCCATTTCTGCTTCTGGGGGACTTCAATGCCCACCATCACTTGTGGGGTGGAGCGCAGACAACAGGCCGTGGTAGGCACATAGAGACGCTTTTTTCACAGCGCGACATGTGCCTACTAAACACTGGTGAACCCACACATTTTTGTATGGCGTGAGGCACGTATTCCTCGATTGATCTCTCTGTTTGTACCCTGAGCCTGCTCCCACACTTCCAGTGGAGGGTCCATGATGACCTTTGCAACAGCGACCATTTTCCTTTGCTCTTGACGCTTCTTGAGTTTCAACCTGTGGGCTGCCCATCTCGATGGTCTCTCCGACGAGCTGATTGGCACCACTACACCTCAGCTGCTATGGTTCCTGTTCCACTGCCAGCCGATGTGGACATGACGGTTCACCAGGTAGCCAGTATGATAGTTTCAGCCGCTGAGGCAACCATTCCCACCACTTCTGGCTCCCCACGGTGTAAGTCTGTGCCCTGGTGGATGCCGGAAATTGCTGAGGCCATCCGGGATTGTCGTCGGGCACTCCAGCGCCATCGTAGACACCCAAATGTAGAAAATCTTATAGCTTTTAAACGGTTCGGGGACTGTTTGGAGACATATGTCGCCATCATCGGCCGTCGTGCCTCTGCATCTTGGGTGTGGTCCCAGGTTAGGCGCCTATTTGGGTACCGTCCTCCGGCAGCGATTCCCAGCCTACGCATCCAGGGTACCCTATGCACCAACCCGACTTCCATCGCAGAACACATGGCCGAGCATTATCCTCGCACCTCTGCAACATCAGAATACAGTGTAGACTTCCATGCACTGAAAGAGCGGCTTGAACAGCGACGACTGTCCTTTCACACGTGTTGAGCCGAATTGTACAACTCCGCTTTCAGTGAATGGGAATTCAAAACTACCCTTGCCGCTTGCCCCGATACCTCTCCGGGACGAGACAGGATCCACAACCAGTTCATACAGCACCTTTCCATGGAGTTTCAACACCAGCATCTTGCCCTGTTTAACCGTTTATGGGTGGAGGGTGCTTTCCTGTCACAATGGCGAGAAAGCATCATTATTCCAGTGATCAAACCTGGTACTGATCCACAGGTGGCTGATAGTTACCGCCCAATCAGCCTCGCCAACGTTCTGTGCAAGCTATTCAACGTATGGTGAGCCGGCAGCTTATGTGGATACTTGAATATAGAGGTCTGTTGTCTCCACATCGGAGGGGTTTCCGCCAAGGCCGCTCCACTGTTGATGACTTAGTGGCCCTGGAGTCTGCCATTCGTACGGCATTTAGCAGGCGTGAGCACCTTGTTGCTGTCTTTTTCGACCTCAGAAAGGCATACGATACCACTTGGCGTCACCACATTCCGGCTACACTGCACGCTTGGGGCTTGAGAGGTCCACTCCCGTTTTTTATTCAAAACTTTCTTTCCTTCCGATTCTTTCGGGTACGGGTTGGTACTTCCCTCAGCTCCTCTCGGGTCCAGGAGAACGGAGTCCCACAGGGCTCCGTCCTTAGTGTACCCTTCTTTTTAATTGCCATCAATGGACTTGCTGAGGCAGTGGGGTCATCGGTTTCTTCCTCCTTGTTCGCCGATGACTTCTGCTGATACTGCAGCTCAGCTAGCATAGGGTAGCTAAAAGGCGTCTACAGGGGAGCCTTTCGAAAGGCGCAGTCGTGGGCCTCAACCCATGGGTTCCAGTTTTCTCCATCGAAAACCCGGGTTATGCACTTCTGCCGCCATTGAGCTGTCCATTTGAACCCAGAACTATAATTGTATGACGAACGTCTTTGTGTTGAAGAGACTCACCGATTTCTTGGCATGCTCTTTGACAGCCGGCTCACTTGGGTGCTCAAGCAGAAGTGCGTGCCGTACCTCAATATTCTACGCTGTCTCAGCCACACTAGTTGGGGAGCCGCCCGTACGAGTCTTTTGCAGCTCTACAGGGTGCTGATTCAATCACGATTAGATTACAGGAGCTTTGTGTATGGTTCAGCAGCCCCATCTGCATTGCAGTTCTTGGACCCAGTACTCCACAGTGGCGTCCATTTAGCGACAGGGGCCTTTCGGACAAGTCCAGTGGCAAGCCTACTGGCTGAAGCTGGAGTCCTTCCCCTGTGATTTCGCCAGCAGCAGCTGTTACCCTCCTATGCTGCCCATGTTCATGCAATACTGCACCATCCGAATCGCAGGCTTCTTTTTCCAGCTGCTACACTCCCATCTCTACTACAACAACCGAGGTAGGGTCTTCCGATCGCGGTCCGTGTTCGTTCCCTCCTGTCATCTCTTGAGTCCCTTCCCTTACCTTCCCTCCTACTTTTCACTGCCCTTGCCTTGCCGCGCCTTGGTCTCTCTGCAGCTTCGTCTGGACTTGTCGCATGTGTCAAAAGCCTCTGTAGCACTACTGAGTCTCCGTCACCAGTTTCAGGCGGTTAGAGTCGTTCTGTGGTGCGGAAGTCGTGTTCACGGATGGTTCCGTGGTCGACGGCCCTACTGGATATGCATATGTCCATGGTGAACATATCGAACAGCATTCACTGCCCTGTGGGAGTAGCATGTTCACTGTGAAATTGGTTGCCATCTATCGGGCACTTGAACATCTCAGAGTGTGCCCTGGGGAGTCTCTGGTCATCTGTTCTGACTCCCTGAGTGGCTTGCAAGCCCTCACCAAATGTTTCCCGAAACACCCTTTGGTGCAATCCATACAGGACTCTGTTTCCAGGCTTGTTCGGTCTGGTCGCTCTGTGGTCTATGTTTGGACCCCAGGCCACTTCGGGATTCCTGGAAATGACCATGTGGATCAGCTGGCTAAGCAGGCTACTTCCTCCAGTCCATTGGCTATTGGTCTTTCGGAGAGTGATCTCCGACTGGAGTTCCATCGGAAGATCCGTGGCCTGTGGGATTCCGAGCAAGCTAACTCTGCTCAACCCAACAAGCTTTGTGCAGTGAAGCTACCAACGGTCGCATGGAAGTCCTCACTATGGTAGTCTCATAGGGAATCGGTTGTTCTCTGTCACCTATGAATCGGCCACACATGGCTGACGCATGGCCACCTTCTTTGGCGGGAGGACGCACCACAGTGTGACTGTGGTGCCCCCTTGACAGTGGTCCACATTCTGGTGGACTGTCCACTTATAGTTGCCTTGCAACAATCTTTTAATCTGGCAGATGTGCTTTCTTTTATGCTAGGACACGATGCTGCTGTGGTTGAACGTGTTTTAGATTTTATTCGCGCAGCTGGTTTTTATTATGTGATTTAATGGTGGTGTGTTTTGTTCTTCGTTTTTACTTGTATCCTTTCCTCATATTTACCAGTGAATTTTACTCTTTGACTTGTTAACACATTTCCTTAGGAACTCTTTAACACAATGTTTTATTTCTCAGACCAGAACAAGGGACTGATAACCGTTGCTGTTTAGTCCCTTAAAAAAATCCAACAACAACAACATATCCTGCAAAAGGTTATTGCATTACAAAATTTGAGATAGTTGTTCATATATTGCTTTACTAAAGATAGTTTACCAACATGCCAGCTGCCTACCGTTTTGAAATACTCTCCTTCAGTGCATCTCTCTTGTTATTGAGTTCTCAGCACTCTCATAAAAAGTTTGATCACATGTACTAGGTGCACTTGGGGTTGGATTGAACCAATGGTCGCAAGACATTAAATGAAAATAGTAAAACTGTGGTAACTTTATGGAAAGATAATGCTGAATAGTCAGAAATAATTTGTTTGAGGTCACCCCATTTCAAGTTTCAGCCCATTCTCTTTCCCACTTTTCTTTAGATGAGTGTATTAATTTCATTAAATGTTGATGTTTGGGTGAGATTTTGAGCTTCTCTCCTCTTGAATATGAGTACAGTGCCTTCACCTATGCATGCCTTTGTCAGTGCTTTGAAGTAATAGGTTGTAGGTAAGAAAAGTATTTGATAACACCAAATACAGTTAAGTTGTGTGGTTTTTAATTATGAAATGATCACATTTTATGAGACTGGTTGTAAACAATGAGAAACTGGGAGGATCAGGGTTGATGCTTATTTATAAAAATATGTACATATGTAAGAATTAAAAATTGAAAATAAATTCTCAGTTAGGGGATTCCATGAATAATAAAAGCACAATTGTGTATCTACTTGAATTTTTTCCAGGATTGTGGGTCAGATCCAAATGCAGATATACTCTACATTGAGTTTGGGAGACTTCAGTAGTCATAAGTTTTTAACAGTAGAAGAAGAATGGGTATCATTGAGAAATGAAATAGTGAAGGCAGCAGAGGACGAAATAGGTAGAAAGCCAAGATGTACAAAAAATCCTTGGATATCACAGGAAATACTAAATTTGATTAATGATGGAAATTCTCCTCAGAGATGATAAATTATTTTTCAAAAGAGTTAGATTGGTTGGCCAGTACTTACTTTTGTGCTGTGCCACCAATAGTGACACAAATGAAGAACAAGAAAGAAAGGGGCGAGTAAGGACAAGCTTTTGGAACACAGTTCCTTCTTCAGGTGGAAGAGAAGAGAAGAAAAAAGGATGGGAACAGAAGGGAAAGGTAATTCACGACCTAGGTCATGAGGGTTGTGTTTGAGGAGTGTGGAAGTCAGACTGAAAGGAGAAAATATAAAAAGGCACTAAGTGAAACAAGCAAAATGGAGTACAGACAAATAAGAAATAAGATTAACAGGAAGTGTAAAATAGCTAAGCAGGAGTGGCTAGCAGGCAAATCCAAGTCTGTAGAAGGATCTATAAATAGGGGAAGAATAGATACCACCTACAGGAAAATAAAATAAATATTTGGAGACAAGAAAAGCAGCTGTATGATAATAAAGAACTCAGATGGAAAACCAGTTCTCAGTAAAGAAGGAAAAGCTGAAAGGTGGAAAGAGTATATAGAGGGGCTCTACAAAGGAATTGAATGTAGAAACAATATTGTAGGAAGGGAAGAGGATGTAGATAAAGATGAAATAGGAGATACTATACTGAGAGAAGAATTTGACAGAGCACTGAAATACCTAAGTCAAAACAAGGCCCCTGGAGTGGAGGACATTCCCTCAGAACTACTGAAGTCTCAGGGAGAGCCAGCCATGACAGAACTCTTTCACCCGGTGCATAAGATGTATGAGACAGGGGAAATACCCTCAGACTTTAAGAAAAATGTAATAATCCCCATTCCAAAGAAAGCGGGGGCAGACAGGTGTGAAAATTATGGAACCACCAGTTTGATAAGTCATGGTTGCAAAATATTAACACGAGACCAGTTTGGATTCATGAAAAATGTAGGAACACGGGAGGCAATCCTCACTTTACGGCTTATCTTAGAAGATAGATTAAGGAGAGGGAAACCTGCATTTCTAGCTTTTGTAGATTTGTAGAAAGCTTTTGACAATGTTGATTGGAATGAACTCTTTCAGATTCCGAAATCAGCAGGAGTAAAATATAGGGATTGCAAGGTTATTTACAGCTTGTACAAAACTAAGACAGCAGTTATCATAGTTGAAGAGCATGAAAGGGATGCAGGGATTGGGAAGGGTGTAAGGCAGGGTTGTAGCCTTTCCCCAGTGCTATTCAATTTGTACATTGAGGAAGCTATAAAGGAAAGCAAGGAAAAAATTGGAGAAGGAATTAAAGTTCAGGGTGAAGAATTAAAAACCTTGTGTTTTGCTGATGACATTGTAATACTGTCAGAGACAGCAAAGGACCTGGAGGACCAATTGAATGGAATGGACAGTGTGTTGAAAGGAGCATATAAGATGAACATTAACAAGAGCAAAACAAGGGTAATGGATTGCAGTCTTAGAAAATCAGGTGATGCTGAAGGAATTAAATTAGGTAATGAATCAATAAAGGTGGTAAATGAGTTTTGTTACTTGGGCAGTAAAATAACATTTGATGGTCGCAGTACTGAGGCTATAAAATGCAGAATGGCAATGGGAAGAAAAGCCTTCTTCAAAAAGATAAATTTGTTAACATCAAATATTAATTTGAGCCTAAGGAAGTACTTTCTGAAGCCATTTGTGTGGCGTTTTGCCTTGTATGGGAGTGAAACATGGACGATAAACAGTGTGGACAGGAAGAGGATAGAGGCATTTGAAATGTGGTGCTACAGAAGAATGCTGAAGATTAGGTGGGTGGATCGCGTAACTAATGAGGAGGTACTGAACAGAATTGGGGAGAAAAGGAATTTCTGGCATACCTTGACTAAAAGAAGGGATCAACTGATAGGGCACAATCTTAGACATCATGGAATTGTGGATTTAGCAGTGGAGGGAAGTTTGTTGGGTAAAAATCGCAGAGGGAGACCAAGAGATGAATATAGTAAGCAAATTCAAATAAATATATGTTGCCGTTCTTATCAGGAGATGAAGAGACTTACTCAGGATAGAGTAGGGTGGAGAGCTGCATCAAACCAGTCTCCAGACTGAAGACGACAACAACAACAGATTTTAAACAGTTAAATATTATTTTACATTATTAAGCAATTTCAGTAATAAGTAACATAAAAAAATAATTTCCTACTTTTAGCCTGGCTGAACTCCTTAACAGCTGTATCGTAATTGATTTGTATGGTGTATCAGCTTCAGTAGATATTACTGCCAAAGGTGAAAATTTTTGTGGAATTGTCATACTATTTTAATAATTTTTTGTTTCTTTTAGTTTTGAAAAGCTTTTTACTGTAGATGATTCACTTACTGGTATATTAATAAAATTCAAATGCTGTTATAAATATTTTTGCAAATTTCATTTAAGGAATTTTATGTTAAATAGATAAATTTTTATTATGTATTGCAAAAGTTCTTCTTCAGTGAATTGGAATAAATTTAGGTTCATTATTTTGCAATTCTGCACAATGTTCATGAAGTTCAAAGTCACAGCTATCACTCACTCACAGGACAGTGTAAATTTTGACAGCTTTGTAATGTACAATTTTGTTGGAATTATTTTTAACGTAATTAGATCATACAGCCAAAATTTCCAGACTACTGAAAAGGAGTCGACATGACGTTCGTGAACTTACACCAGATATTGCACGAACTGCACATTTTTGAGCCATAAATATCCTTTTTGCACCCCAAAAAACAATGCCGTATGTCATGAGTGAGTGAAAGTAAGCGTAATAGACTACTTTTCGTGTGGAAAAATCACTTATTTTAGATATTGTTCTAATGTTAAATATAGCAGAATTTAGTTTTGGAACAAGATCGTGAACATGGGCTTTCCATCACAGCCTACTGTCTATATGAACACCTAGAAATTTGAACTGTTCAGTCTCACTTATCGTATGCCCATTATGTGTAATCAGAATGTCAGCTTTCGTCAAATTATGTGTTAGAAATTGTAAAAACTGAGTTTTACTTTGATTTAACATCAACTTGTTTTCTGCAAGCCAAGAAATTATCTCTTGAACTGTATTATTTGATACTGTGTCAATATTACAAGCAACATCCTTCACTACGAAGCTGGTATCATCAGCAAACAAAAATATTTTTACAGTCACCTGTTATACTCGAAGGCATATCATTTATATAAATAAGAAATAGCAATGGTCCCAAAACAGACCTCTGGGGCACCCACACTTAATTGTGCCCCATTGGGATTGTACGTCATAGCCATTTTCTACACTGCGGAGAATTACCTTCTGTTGTCTATTATTAAAATAAGAGGTGAACCAGTTGTGACCTACTCCCCATATTCCATAATGTTCCAACTTCTGCAACAATATTTAGTGATCAACACAATCAAACACTTTTCTTAAATCAAAGAAGATGCCTAATGTCTGTAGCCTCTTATTTAACCTATCAAGTGCCTCACAGAGAAACGAAAATATAGCATTTTCAGTCATTAAACCACTTCTAAAACCAAACTGTATGTTTGACAACAAATTGTGTGAACTGAAATGATCAATTAGTCTTGAATATACAGCCTTTTCAGTAACTCTAGAAAAAACTGATGGCATAGAAATAGGTCTATAGTTGTCTACATTATCCCTTTCTCCTTTTTTTTATAAAGTGTTTCACTACTGAATACTTTAAACTGTCACGAAACTGACCATTCTGAAAGGAAAAATTACAAATATGGCTTAGTACTGGGCTAACATACGGAGAACAGTACTTTAGAATTCTGCTAGATACCCTATCATATCCACAAGAGTCCTTAGTCTTTAATGATTTAATTATTGACTCAATCTCCCCTATGGAAATATCATGAAGGACCATTTCAGGTAACAGCGTCGGAAAGGCATTTTCTAAAAAGTTATATGATTACCTGTAGAAACTGCGGTTTTGTTTAGTTCCCCTACTATATCCAGAAAGTGTTTATTGAATATTGCACATATATCTAACTTGTCAGTAACAGAAACATTTCTACTATGCATTGACATTATATCTTCTACCTGCTGCTGCTGACCAGACACTTCCTTCACGACTAACCAGGTACTTTAATTTTATCCCGAGAGTTTGCTATTCTTTTTGCATACCACATACTTCTTGCATTCTCAATGACATTTTCAGAACCTTACAGTACTGTTTGTAATGAGCTACTGCATCTTCATTATGACTGCTTCTAACATTTTGATACATTCCCGCTTTGTTATACATGATACTCTTATACCCATTGTCAGCCACCCTGGCTGTCTGTTACTGGAAGTACCCTGTTTTGAGTGTTCTAGCAGAAAGCCACTTTCAAACAGCATAAGAAATGCGTTTAGAAAAGCATTATATTTGTGATCTCCATTATCAGCACTATAAATATCCTGCCATTCTTGTTCCTTAATTAGGCTTAGAAAGGTCTCATTTGCAACTGGATTAACTTTTCTGAGTAGATGATATTTATGTCTAACATTTGTTTGAGAACAAATACTTTTTAGAATTAAAAGTTTGGCATCATGTTATGATAGGCCATTTACTATTCTGCTGACAGTACCCCTCTAATAATGAAGAATGAACAAAAATATTGTCAATAGTAGGACTGCTATTTCCTTGCACTCTAGTTGGAAAAAATACTGTTTGCATCATGTTATAGGAATTAAATAGTTATAACAGCTGACTTTTTTCTTGAGCTATCACCTACACAATTAATGTTGAAATCTCCACACACAATTATATTTTTATACTTCCTATACAGTGAACCCAGAACCTATTCCAGCTTGGGCAGAAACATTTTAAAATCTGAGTCAGGGGACCGATAAATAATAACTATTACTAGTTTAGTTCCATTAACATTAACAACTCCTGTACAACATTCAAATATATTTTCTGTGCAGTGTTTAGAAAAATCGATTGACTCCGATGAAAAATTGTTTTTTTACATACATGGCCACTCCACCACATTGCAAGGAACTCTTAGAGTACAAGGCAGCTAACCTGTATCCTGACAAAGGAAATCTCTGAATTGTCACATCACTTAAAAAGTGCTCTGAAATACCAATAATGTCTTTATCAATATCAATAAGCAGTTTATTAACTTTATCTCTGATACCCTGTATATTTTGATGAAAAATAGTAATTTCATTATTACTTAGATTCTTGTCAAAGGTGGTTCCTTTCTTAGAGGGACTTCCTTTAAGCAGCAGTACCTATCAGCTGTCCTCAGTCTAAAAAAAGTGCAGTCCTAACACCAAGTACTACAGGAATTTTTCCATGAGTGACACCCCCACCCCATACTACACTGTCACCTATGAGATTTGCCAATCTCTCCTTCCCATACCTATTGAGGTGCAGACCATGCCTAGTAAGATCCGAACTTTGGATAGTCTCAACTGGCACCACTGCAATGTGATCCATGCCGTCCATGATCAGCGCCTTCTCAAGCCCCATGTTAACATTCCTGACAGCTGTATTAAGACAAGGCCTATCATGACTTTGAAACAGCTGCACGAAATGCACATTCGTGCCACCAGTTTTAGTTGCTATCCTTTCCAGATCACCACGTATATCATATTCCTCGTCCCTACCAAGACTATTCCTGGTCCCACCCACTATAACTATCTGATCCTCTTTTGAGAAATTCCTACATAAGTCCCCTCTGTTACAAGTGACCTGAGCTAACCCTGCACTAGGCTTCACTATAGTGGTGACCTTGATACTCACTCCCAAGTACTTCCTGCAATTGTTGGCCAACACCTCTGCCATGAGAACTGCCTAACAGCAGAACTTTCTTCTTCCTAAGAGACCTCTCTACAGATTTCGACTTTCTAACAGCTGAGGTCTGCTGCGTACTTCCTACACCTACAGCTACAGGAGGCTCATCTCCACTCAGCTCTGGCAGTTGGTCAAACCTATTTGCAACTTGCAACGTGAAGCTATCTGAATACCTCCTCCTAGCTACCTTCTTGCCAATTGCCACTTCCCATTCCCGAGCCCCCCTTCCCCTCCTCAACCTAGCTAGTTCCTCTTCAGCGTTTTTCAACTGCACCTGATGGGCGCAGATCAATCACTTCTGCTCCTCTATCATCTTATTCCTACTGCAAATCCTACAGTTCCAGAAGAGAACCTCACCACAATGCCCACTGTCTTCCCCATTGCACTCCCCTCCATGAAAATACTTACTTCAAATACCACATTGCAGCCCACTATGCACAACCCTACAACAGAGCCAACACTTTTCACTCATGGTAAAATTTCACAATTATTTGTTAAGAAAAACTAGACGCCTACATTATGTATGTTACGTTTCTACGAAAGAACGAAGAAGTACCTCCTAATGATTGCACTCAACAAATCTCTGTCTCTACAAATCAAGTAACCAACAACTAGTATCAGAAAAGAGAAAATAACACTACCACAGAAACTTTACACTGTTGCTTGTATAAACAAGTTCATGGAAGGGTAGCCAAAAAGAGAGATCTGGGAGTGCACGAACGCATGGGCAACTCTTTTTGCCATGATGCTGGGAATGGACATGGCTTCAACCCAGCGAGTGTTGCGGTCAATGGAGGCTAGCAGATAGCGGAAACCATTGGGTAGGGGAAGGGGTCGACTAAATCAATGTGAACATGTTGGAAGCCACCAAGTGGGATGGGAAAAGAGCAGAGAGGAGGGGACTGGAATTGAAATTGGTTCTGGGTTCACTGAACAAATTTGTGTGTGGAGATTTCAACATTAATGGTGTAGGTGATAGCTCAAGGAAAAGTCAGCTGTTAGATCTGTTTAATTCCTATAACATGAATGCAAACAGTATTTTTTCCAACTCGAGTGCAAGGAAATAGCAGTCCTACTATTGACAATATTTTTGTTCATTCTTCATTATTAGAGGGGTACTGTCAGCAGAATAGTAAATGGCCTATCAGACCACAATGCCCAAATTTTAATTCTAAAAAGTATTTGTTCTCAAACAAATGTTAAACATAAATATCATCTACTCAGAAAAGTTAATCCAGTTGCAATTGAGACCTTTCTAAGCCTAATTAAGGAACACGAATGGCAGGATGTTTATAGTGCTGATAATGGAGATCACAAATATAATGCTTTTCTGAATGCATTTCTTATGCTGTTTGAAAGTGGCTTTCTGCTAGAACACTCAAAACAGGTTATAGTTATAGTAACAGACAGCCAGGGTGGCTGACAATGGGTATAAGAGTATCATGTATAACAAAGCAGGAATGTATCAAAATGTTAGAAGCAGTCATAATGAAGATGCAGTAGCTCATTACAAACAGTACTGTAAGGTTCTGAAAATGTCATTGAGAATGCAAGAAGTATGTGGTATGCAAAAAGAATAGCAAACTCTCGGGATAAAATTAAAGTACCTGGTTAGTCGTGAAGGAAGTGTCTGGTCAGCAGCAGCAGGTAGAAGATATAATGTCAATGCGTAGTAGAAATGTTTCTGTTACTGACAAGTTAGATATATGTGCAATATTCAATAAACACTTTCTGGATATAGTAGGGGAACTAAACAAAACCACAGTTTCTACAGGTAATCATATAACTTTTTAGAAAATGCCTTTCCGACGCTGTTACCTGAAATGGTCCTTCATGATATTTCCATAGGGGAGATTGAGTCAATAATTAAATCATTAAAGACTAAGGACTCTTGTGGATATGATAGGGTATCTAGCAGAATTCTAAAGTACTGTTCTCCGTATGTTAGCCCAGTACTAAGCCATATTTGTAATTTTTCCTATCAGAATGGTCAGTTTCGTGACAGTTTAAAGTATTCAGTAGTGAAACACTTTATAAAAAAAGGAGAAAGGGATAATGTAGACAACTATGGACTTAAGGTTTCTGACAGGGAACACACACGAGCCCAGGCCTGGCAATCACACTTAATGTCTCGCCAGATGAATCGGTCTGTGACCATCTTAGTGAAGGCTTTGACACCTGGGTGCACCAGGTTGTGTAGTTTGTTGCAGATTTCTCGTTGTAGGCAGTGAGAATGCAGGGGCGGAGTTTGCCTGTGGATTCGTCACACCAAACCTCTCCTGTAACTTTGGGGAAGGTGGAGTGGATAGGTCACGAAGAAAGGAAGAATCCTGAATCAGTTGCATAGTATCATTATCAGCCCCTTGTAAAGTGGTGAGCTGAGAGAGGTCCAAGAGAGAAGAAACTGCATCAGTGCACGAAAGGAAATTGGCCACAACAATGTCTGCACTTTTGATGTGGACATCAGTGGTGAATTGAAAAATGTAGTCAAAATAGCGGAACCGTCACTGGGGAGGGTCTGCTGGAGGGTTTGAAGTAGTAACAGGAAGAGTTTTATAGTCTGTGAGAACATAGAAAGAACAGCCATCTAAGGCAGAGCGAAAGTGTTTGATAGCCTCATAGATGGCCAGGAGTTCTCAATAGAAGGCTGAGTTCTTTTTCTGAGCATTATTCAGTTTCTTCGAGAAAAATTGCAAAGGAGAAGTGACACTGCCAAGGGATTGGCTAAGGACTGTGCTGAAGGCAGTGTCACTTGCATCCGTAGTTATGTATAGTTTGCCATTTGGATGATGGTGACAGATCCAGTGAGTAGGTCTGTAAGGGCCGAGAATGTCAAAGACATGGCATCCATTCAGGCTGATCACCAGAGGTATGTTTGCCAGCGAGAGCGTCTGTATGCGGGGCCTGCAGCTCAGCAGCACCTGGCTAATGTCGTCGATAGTAATTAATAGTGCCAAGGAAACAATGTAATTCCTTAAAAGTTATGGGAATAGGCAAGTTTCTGATGTGATCAATCTTATCATGAGGTTGAGAGATACCATTGGCCGAAACCATAAATCTGAGGAAAAGCACTGACTTTCATGCAGGTGACATTTGTTGTCATTCAATTCAATGCCAGCTACAGCAAGGGTGTCAAGAAGGATTTGTAAATGTTTTTTATTCGCATCAACTGAGTTACTGAATATTGAAATTTCATCAAGTTATGCAAAACAAAACTTCAAGGGAATAAAAATCAGTTGATAAATCTCTGTCAACTCCTCAGTGGCTCGTCATTAATTTGCTGAATACAGGCTTAGTGAACCCAATGTTCTGAGCCGTGGGCTGTGTTGCACCAACAGTCCACTACACCGTAAGCAATGTGCGTGCTTCAACGACCATCGTTCGGTGCAGCAGTTGAACGTTGAATGTTTCAGAGCCTGAAAATATTGGCTTAATCGCCCCGATCGCGAGGTCGGTACAAACCTCTATAAAAAAAACCTCAATCTCAAGGGGTGATTCGCGCCAAGGAGATGCATGGCTGTTGAGGTTGAACAGTCGCTAGCGAGTAACCTCTGAGGAACCTGCTGCACCTCAGTTGTATAAGGTTTACCCAGGCAAGTGGGGCTCTGCTTGGGTGGACCCTTAGATCCCTAGCTGCTCGTGGGAACACCATGAAGTGATCCTGAAATGTTGGCAGACATATAACCGCCATCTCTAAGAGAGGAAGAGGCGACTATAATGCTGCACAGTATGACCCCAGTCATTCCCATCCCTTGGTAACCATGTGAGGAACATAGGGGCTGTCAGCAAGGTGATGATTATGCTCCCAAATACCTAGTTTGCAGTAGGTCCATTGAAGAATCATTCCAGGCAATGAAACATTTATTCTTTGTGGAGAACGTGGAGGACAAATATGGAGAGGTGGAGGGCATGTCTAAAATGCGATCAGTCCTCATAACGAAATCATCCCGGCTCAGTCACGGGCATTGCTTGCCTGTGACAAGCTGGGTGATGTCTCTGCTACAATAACACCTCATAAGACACTAAATATGGTTCAGGGTGTCATATTTCATAAATACCTCTTGCTACAATCTGTCGAAGAACTGAGAGATAATCTAGAGCGGCGTGGTGTTTATTTCATCCAACGAATTTACAGGGGGCCAAAGGACAACAGGGTTGCTACTGCTGCATTCATCTTGTCTTTTGAGGGCAATTCATTGCCTGAGAAAGTCAACGTGATGATTTACCAGTACGACATTAAACCCTACATTCCTCCCCCTATATACTGGAAGTTTGGGCACATGCCCTCCCGGTGTGGAAGTCCAGAGAAAGTATTTCTGAGGTATCGGAGACTAAAGATATAAGGAAATAATTTAAATTCAACATAAACATCAGAAACATAAATTTACTTTATTTTCAAACAGGATATTGGACTTCATGTTGTCCATGTAAAATGAAGTACATACAATAACTATTTGCATTGGTAACAATTTTGCAAACATTTGGACTTGTTTCAGTTGTCCCCTGAAAATAAGCACAAAAACATTAGTGGACAACATAAGGTTACCATTTCGTTTATCTCCAAACCAGTTCTTGTAACCTTAATGTAGTCACACATAAAAACATTCATCATTGTCTTCAGAATCACTGTCATTATCAGCAATCTTTGCTGGACGTGTGTTTGTAATACATGGGATATGTTTGAAGAAACGGCGGCGAATGGAAGGAACAGAAGGAAGCAAATTCAATAGATTCTTCTTATTTGAGGCCGTAACTGCACCTTACTGCTTGTAGAGGCTGTCTTGTTCTGGTAGCTGCTAGGTTCCAGAAGGAATCAAATAATTTCCTAGACTGATCCTCAGTGATTCGTGAAGAACGTTTTAAGCAACAGAGGCACATTCTCTAGGTAAAAACTTTTCCTTCAACCAGGTTTCCTTCTCTGCTTGTATCCTCTTATCCAGTACTTCGGAAAATTTTCCTTATGCTTTTCTACCAGGTCTCCACATGTTTTGTACGTTTTCTTCCTCCCTGCTTTAGCAGTGATGGACAATTGTCTACAATCCCCTCTCGGAGCCCTATGACAAAAAATATAATAAAACTAGCCATTACAAAGCACCAAAAGTAAAATTAGTGAAAAGTAATTGAATTTTATTTCATTGGTTGCTTCATAACAGGTTATTTTACTGTAAACCATATATACAAATGGTATACCTAAAAAAACATGTGTCGCTTCTCAGCATGTTCTATAATAAATTACTTTACCTTCAGCTTCCTCTGAACATCCTTCTCTGTCCATAGTAATGATTATTTCGTATAACAGAACAACACAGTGTTGAAAACAGAGTATGCAGTGTGGACGTGCTTCACTTGTCCTTTCCCTTTAGGGGCTCAGCATTAATTTGCTGAGTACTGGCTTGACAAACCCGGGGTCCTGAGCCATGAACTGTGTCGAACCCGGGATCTTGAGCCGTGAGCTGTGTCCCGCCAACAGTCCGCTACATCGTAAGCTCTGTGCATGCTTCAATGACTATCGTTTGATGCGACAGTGGAACATTGTACGTTTCAGAGCCCAGGAATCTTGGCTTAATCGCCCGGGCCGCGAGGACGGTACGAATCTCAAAAGGGGGGGGGGGGCACTCAGTCTGAAGGTGTGCTACGTGCCAAGGAGATACATGGCTGTTGAGGTTGAACAGTTGCTAGTGAGCAACCTCTGAGGTGCGGCAGGTTCATCAGTTGTATAAGGCTTACCCAGGCAAGTGGGGCTTTGCCTGGGTGGACCTTTAGATCTGTAGCTGCTCGGGGGATGAAAATGAAATGAGCAATTAATAGTGTTGGTGCACACAAAAACGCCATTTCAAAGCATGGAAGAAATGACTACAATGCTGCACAGTATAAACCCCAATCGTTCCCTCCCTTGCCACGCCTTGTGAGGAACTTAGGGCCCACAATAGATCTGAGCTGTACACACCCCATACTTAGTTTGTGCAAGTGTCGATGGGGAGTCTTTCATGAATACAAAGCCACAGTTCTTTGTGGATAATATTGAAGACAAGTTAGGTGTGGTTGATTCATTTTCTAAAATGAGAATTGGGTCTGTCTTAATACAGATGGTGTCACCAGCTTAGTCAAACGCTCTTCTTGCCTGTAAAACGCTGGGTGATGTTGCCGTTAGTATCACACCCCATAAAACTCTCAGTATGTTCCAGGGTTAATTTTTCACAGTCCGACAACAAGCTTCACACCAACCTCCAGCGATGAGGTGTTCACTTCGTATGGCACTTTTATATGGGTCCAAAAGATCAAAGGTTTGTCACCGGTGCTTTTATCTTGCCCTTCGAAGGTAATACACTGTCTGAGAAGGTCAAGGTAATGATATACCGGTGCAATGTGAAACCGCATGTCCCTCCCCATATGAGGTGTTTCAAGTGCTGGAAGTTTGGGCATATGTCCTCCCGATGTACTTCCAGCCCCACGTCGGGAATGCTGGCAGCCATCCCACCGGGATGTTCCATGCACCCCACCTCCTGTGTGTGTGAACTGTGGGCAGTACCATCCACCTTGCACGCTGGTCTGTTCTGCTTTAGATAAGGAGCATAAAAAAATGGAAATAAATATGCTGGACAAACTGTCCTGCTCTGAGGCACGAAGAAAATATGAGCAACTCCACCATGTTTTTATGACAACTACATTTGTCACTGTTGCATCGTCCCCCGTCTCCTCGGGGTCAACCACTCTCCAAGGCAACCTCCCGCTGTGGGCCGTAAATCTCAAACTGCCCCCTTGATGGGTGGGGCCCCTTCATATATTGCCCCCCTTTCCCCAACACCTGTCAGAGCAACTCCCCCACCACCACTGGGGACGCTGGTCGCCACCCTGCAGATGGAGAAGGAACAGCCTTCTCTAGCTCCACTGGCTGGGATGGGGTCCCTTGGGACAATTCCTTCTGAGGCTTCTAAGAGTGCCACGGAGGACCCCAGCCAACAGCTGGTGGACCCCAATGCTGCTGGTTGCAGTGCTTCCCAGTCCTTATCGGGCTCTGAAGCCACTGCAGAAAAGCTTTCCCAGCTCTTGAAACCAAAGGGTCGGCGAGAGGCCAACAGGACCAAGAAAAATAATTAAAAAAAAAAGATCCTGCTGTGGCTTCAAAGCCACAATCTCTTACCTCTTCTACTTCGGAAGATGAGGATCTGGCCCTCACCCACTCACTGGAACTGATGGTTCTAGACCCTGTTGGCTTGGACATCATGGCAAAAGGTGATCCAGAAATTTAAATCCGTCTATCGCCTTTATCATGGCCTTTCAGCAAACAACCAAAGAAATTCTCCAGTGGAATTGTGGAGGCTTTTTCCGCCATCTGGCTGAGTTACAACAATTATTGTGCCTACTTCCTGTGATCTGTTTAGCCCTCCAGGACACGTGGTTTCCTGCTGACCAGAACCCAACGTTTGTAGCTATCGGGGCTACTATAGAAACAAGACTGGCTACAACTGGGTGTCTGGTGGTGTTTGTATTTATATACTTGCCACCATTCCCAGTGCTGCTGTGACTCTCCAAACAACTCTCGAAGCAGTCATGTCCGCATACGGACAACTCAGGAACTCACAATCTGTTCCATCTACCTTCTGCCATCTCAGACAGATATTGCTGCCTTAGTCAGCCAGCTTTCTCCACCATTCCTCCTTTTGGGGGATTTTAATGCCCAGTACCCTTTGTGGAGAGGGACATACAGCACAGGTTGTGTTAGAGACATGGAGGCTCTTTGGCACAACGTGATATCTGCCTTTTGAACAATGGTGCCCCCAGGCATTTTAGTATGGAGTGTGGCACATATTTGGCCATCGACTTGTCTTCTTTGTAGCCTCAGCATTCTCCCACTTGTTAACTGGAGGGTTCATGATGTGGCAGCGACCATTTCCCCATTTTTCTGCCACTACCACAGCCTCTGGCACCAGACTGCCTGGCCCGATGGTACTCCGCCAAGCTAACTGGCCATCTTACACCTCATCTGCTGTGCTTCCGGATCAGTTTTCTGTTCCTGTTTATGTTGATTTTGTGGTTGGTGAGGTTACTGCTGCCATACTTTCTACTACTGAAGCCAGCGTCCAGTGCATGTCACGGCCACTACAGTGTAAGTCTGTGCTATGGTGGACATCAGAGATTGCCGAGGCCATCAGAAATCGCCGGAGAGTGCTTCAGTGCCATCGGCGCCACCCTACTGCAGAGCATCTGATCGCTTTAAAGTGTCTCCAGGCCTGAGCACGACAGCTGATTCAACAGAGCAAGCAGGACTGATGAGAGAGTTATGTTGCCACCACTGGTTCTCGTGCGTCTCCCTCTCAAGTGTGGTCCGAAGTTCAGTGCATTTATGGGTTCCGTCTGTCGGCAGTCATTCAGTGTCTCCGCATCCAGTGTACACTCTGTACCAACCCATCAACCATCACTGAGCATGTGGCAGTACACTATAAACGCAACTCTGTGACGGCAGCTTACAGTGCTGACTTTAGGGCCATAAAACAGCGAGTTGAGAAAAAGCCATTGTCATTTAGCACGCGTTGACATGACATATAATGCTCCCTTCAGCGACTAGGAATTCCACAGTGCCCTTGCTGCATGCCCTGATACATCACCTGGACCTGACCGAATACATAGCCAGTTCTTCAGCCATCTGTCAGCGAACTGCAAACATAAACTGCTCACCCTGTTAAATTGTCTATGGACATCTTCCCATCCCAGTGGCAGGATAGTGTCATTGTCCCGGTGATAAAACCAGGTGTCGATCCACTGGCGGTCAATAGTTACCGCCCAATTAGCCTTACTAATGTTATGAGTAAGGTGTTTGAACAGATGGTGAGTCAGCTACTTGTGTGCATTCTTGAACACCGGGGCCTCCTGGCCCCACAGCAGGGGGGTTTCCGTCAAGGCAGCTGCACTATAGACAATCCAGAGGCTGTGGAGTCTGCCATCTGTACCGCTGTTACTCAGTGTGAGCACCTTGTTGCGGTCTTTTTTTGACCACCTGATGCCATCACATCCTCACCACACTGTACAATTGGGGCTTACAGGATTCACTTCCGATCTTCATATAAAATTTCCTTTCACTTCGCACTTTTCGGGTCCGGGTTGGTCCATCTCTTAGTCCATCCCACGTGCAGGAGAACGGTGTCCCACAGGGTTCTGTCCTTAGTGTACCCCTGTTTTTAATAGCTATTAACGATCTTGCTTCGGCGGTGTGGTCTTCTGTTTCATCTTCCTTGTTTGCTGATGACTTTGCTGTGTGTATTTTCGATCTGCCAGCATTGGTGTCGCTGAAAGGTGTCTGCAGGGAGTGCCGCTGTGGCGCTCTTATGGCAGTAATCCACCGTTTAATGAATTGTCCACTTTTAGCCACCCTCCGGCAGTCTTTTAAGCTGCCTGCTGCACTACCTTTAATTCTTCGAGACGAATGCCTCTATGGCTGACAGTGTTTTAGATTTTATTTGTGTAGCTGGGTTTTACCATTCTATTTAGGGGTGAAAACTTTCATGTGAAGTGACAGGTCTCCAGTTCTCCACCACTTTAGGTCCTTTTCTGACTTTCATATCTATTGACTAGCAGTTTTTGTTTGTGCAGGTTGGCTGGCTCATACTCTATTATCTTTGTGATCAGTCAGCCATGTTATCCTGCTTTTCAGGTTGTCATTCCGTTTGTAACTCAGTTTCATCTTTCTTTGTGTCCTTCCTTTGTGTGTTGGCAGCATGTTTAATGTAGCTCTGCACATTTTATGGCTTTTTCCCTCTAGGTTTTCTTTGAATTTTCACCTTTGATTGTTAATGCTTTGCTTGGAACAGGGTACTGATAACTGAGCTGTTTAGTCCTCTCTTAACTCCTCACAACTGCTTTGAAATAATAAACAGATGTTTCATTTGCCAAGTGAAATTCTGCCATGTGGCAACAACCAGTTCAACTAGGGATTTCATTCACTGGTCGTCTGAAGAATGTTTACAACTCACCGCAAAGACATGGCGACGATCTGCGACAGGCACATACAAAAGACACACCCATACAACACTCGCCGCAGAGCGTGATTCGAAGTGCAGCAGCTGGAGTTGATGGTTGTATGACTGTTGTGTGATTGCGTGAGTTTCTATTTTCTGAAGAAAGTGTTGTGTGTGTGTGTGTGTGTGTGTGTGTGTGGGGGTGTGTGTGTGACAGCAGCACAAATAAATAGAACACACACACACACACACACACACACACACACACACACACACACACACGGACACACAAACACAAGCTTTCGCAACCCAGTTGCTTCTTCAGGCAGAAGGGAAGGAGAGGGAAAAGGAAATGATGAGGGTTTTAAGGAAGGGGGTAAGGAGCCATTCCAATCCCAGGAGAGGAAAGACTTACCTTGGGGGAGGAAAAGGAAGGTAAACAAATACACACACACCCATACATTTACACAGACGCAAGCAGACTTAGGTAGACATACTATAGAAATCAAAGAAGTTAAGAAGTTAGACAGAGATGCCACTAGAGACAGAGGCTCTGTCCAGAGAACCGAGGCAAAGATGTTAAAGATGGTGGGCGAGAATTCAAATTTAGTGGAGGTTAAGACCAGGTGGGCAGCGGGAAGAGAGAATATGCTGAAGGGCTAGTTCCCATCTCCGGAGTTCTGAAGGATTGGTGTCACTTGTATGTGTGTTTGTGTGTGATTATTTGTGCCTATCGACGAGCCGGTCCTTTTGGTAAGTCATCCATTTTCTATTTTTTATATTTGTTTATCCCACCAGGATATATATTATAGAGGGAAACTTTCCCGGTGGGATAAACAAAAATAAAAAATAGAAAAGAGATGACTTACCAAAAGGACCGACTCGTCGATAGAAACAAATAAAATCACACACATACAAGCTTTCGCCACCACTGGCAGCTTCTTCAGGAAAAAGAGGAAAAAAGGGGAGGAAAAAGGGAAGGATATGGGTTTTAAGGAAGTGGAAAAGGGGTCATTCCAATCCCAGGAGTGGAAGGACTTACCTTAGGGTAAAAAAAGGAAGGTAAACAAATACACACACACTCAGACATATCGAAACGCAAACACACCTAGACATACATTTTCAAAAATCCATAATAAACATTTAAAGGAAGAGAGAGAACCCAGTACAACACACAACAACTGTCACGATAAGGGAAAACACAAGAGGATGAAAGCAGCTCGGCTCTGTTTGTGTAATCCACTAGTCCATGACAGGCTATGGTGTTCACAATAGTACTTTGCGGCCGATGGCTGGTGTGTTTACACAGTTTCAAATGTCTGTGCACACATTATCTTCAGAACAATGACTGATGTAGCTCAATGCTTATGTGGAGAGTGGGACAGCGGCTGGTTGATGATCAGAAATATATTAAAAACCAACAGCCATAACAGTTTCGATGTCTTACTAGTGCCATCTTCAGGCCATCAAGACACTCAAGATGAAGATGTAATATACCTGGATGAATTAAACTTGATTCGCAGCTTCTATATGAACACGTGTGTACCATCCACATACAGGAATTGCGTTGTGTGGCCCATTAAAACCACGGCACAGTGTAGCCTGAAGAAATTGTGCAGAGGAATATCAGGATTGGAGTCTTAACAAATGGTTCTGGGTTCTGATCACAGATGAGTCAAGATTTTGTGTTCAGTTGGATAATCATCATTCCCTCATCTGGAGAGAACACAGAACTTGGAACAAGCCTCCTTATGTGCAGGAAATATCACCATATCATGGTGTTGGACGAATGGTGTGGGTAGGAGCTAGTATTGGTGGATGTACAGACGTCATTCAGAGCAGCACTTTGAATGCGCATAGGTGTGCCCTATGCTGGTGCCATGGGAGATGGTTTCCTTCTGGTGGATGATAATGCTCGTTCCCACAGATGGATAACATGCTAGAAGCTGAGGGCATTGAGGGAATGGGGTGCCCAGCTTGTTCACCAGATTTAAACCCAATTGACATGTCTGGGAAGCACTTGGCAGATGCATTGCATCCAGACCAGCACTTCCCATAATGGTTGCAGAGCTGGGTATTTGCACTCAAGAAAGAATGGCCAAATATTCCTGAAGAGCTGATTGATAACCTCATTCTGTCCGTGCCTCACAGATGTGCAATGTACTAGCCATCCATGGTGAGGTGAGAGGGCAACAAGAAAGACTTTTTCACTATTGTGGCAGCTTCATGGTGCATCCCTCTAAGTAAATGCCATGTAAACCTCAAAGAGCTGAGACAGCACTGTAACACAAACAAAATACAAATGTAACCAATATCTCAATAAAATATGTTACCCTATTTATTGTGTATGATATTTCACCTGATCCCCTAATCGTTTTTTTGAGCAGTGTAAATTGCAGTCTAGTCAGAGATTTATATATATTATTTTTTAAGTAGCTGAAAGATAATTTCCTTTGTTTTAATAATGGAAAATCTGATTGGAAATGTCAATAATGGAGGATAGGTAACTACTCACTGTAAAGAGGCTCGCTGAACAGCTGACAGGCACGAAAAATAGATAATCACATACACACAACTTAAATTTTCAACCATGGCCTTCATCAGAAAAAGAAACACATTCATGCAATCACTCAGACAACTTTACACACACAACCACCACGTCCAGCCACTCCAGTGCCACAAACATCTAGACTGTGAGAGAGGTGGGGTAGTGGAGGGGGAAGGGAGCTGGGTAAAGGTGGGGAGGGAAAGCTGCGCGGTGCATGATGAATTGTAAAAACTCTGATAGACGGGAATTTGAATTGTGGCAATGAATAAAATGAAGGGAAGGGATGATAAAGGATAAAAGCTAAGTGTAGAGGAATTTAGGAATGAGTAGGGGGATTTGAAATGATAAAATAAATAAAAATAAAAATAGGAAAAACAGGAATGGGATATTGTAAGGGGGCAACACACAGTTGCAAGGAAGACATGCATTGGAGAGATGCAGGATAATGAGTGGGGAAGGAACTGGGGATGGGGAGATGTTAGGCAGGGCAACTCCCATCTGCGCAGTTCAGAAGAGCTGGTGGTGGAGGGGAGGATCCAGATGGCTCGATTAGTGAAACAGCCATATTCATCCTGACAGACAGGTGGTTCATTGTCATACCAATATAAAACACTGTGTAGTGATTGCAGCAGAGTTGGTATATCACATGACTGCTTTCACAGGTGGCCTGATGGGGTAGGATAAGCCTGTGACAGGATTGGAATAGTAAGTGCTGGGTGGGTGGATTGGGCAGGTTTTGAATCGGTGTTTTGAATCCCACAGGGGTATGATTCCTGTGGTAAAGGGTTGGCATTGGGAGTGGCATGGGAATGTACTAGGATATTGTGCAAGTTGGGTGAGCGACAGAACACCACTTTAGGATTGCTTGAAAAGATCTTGGTTAGGATGTCTCTCATTTCAGGGCATGATGACAGATAATCAAAGCCCTGACTAGGATGTGATTTAATTGTTCCAGTCTGGGGTGGTATTGGGTGACAAGGAGGACACACTTTTGTGACTGGTTACTGGGGTTGGAGGGAGGATTGGTGGTGTGTGGGGATATGGCATGGGAAATCTGTTTACAGAATAGGTCAGGAGGGTAATGTCTGTCTGTGAAGGCTTGTGAGGCCTTCGGCACAATGAATAAGGGACTTCTCATCATTGCAAATTCACCGTCCACATGTGGCAAGACTGTGTGGGAGGGATTTTTTGATGTGGAATGGATGCCAGCTGTCAAAGTGTAGGTACTGTTGGTAATTAGTAGGTTTAATGTGGACAGAGGTGTGGATGGATCCGTCAGTGAGGTAGTGTTCGAGAGCAGAAAGACCATAGGCATGTGGGATATTGGTGTACAGCAAATTGGCATCAATAGTGACAAGTAAGCATCCAGGTGTAAAAGGGGTGGGGATGGTGGAGAGTCTTTTCTTGCTGCTCTCAAACACTACCTTTCTCCATGTCCTTTAGACTCCAAGCCCAATACCTCGTTCCTTCTAACCCTTACCAATTACATCCTAACAAACAATTAATTTTCATTTGAAGGAAAAGTATACAATCAAATCCGCGGAAAAGCCATGGGCACCTGTATGGCACCTTCTTATGCTAACCTGTTTATGGGCTGTCTAGAGGAAACTTTCCCAGCCTCCAAAAACCAGAAACCTCTGGGCTGGTTCAGGTTCATTGATGACATTTTCATGATTTGGTCTCAGGGCCAAGACACCTTATCCTCGTTCCTTCACAACCTCAATTCCTTCTTCCTCATCAGTTTCACTTGGTTCTTCTCAACATGCCAAGTCACCTTCCTGGATGTTAACCTCCACCTCACTGACGGCACCATCCACACCTCTGTCCACATTAAACCTACTAAATACCATACCTGCACTTTCACAGCTGCCATCCATTCCACATAAAAAAATCTCTGGTATAGAGCTTCGCCACACGTTGATGGCTAATTTGCAGTGATGAGAAGTCCCTTATCCTTTATGTCGAAGGCCTCACAAAGGCCTACACAGAAAGACATTACCCTCCTGACCTAGATTTCCTGTGCCATATCTCCACACACCACCAATCCTCCATCCAACCCCAGTAACCAGTCACAAAGGAGTGTCCTCCTTGTCACCCAATACCACCCCCAATGACTAAATCACATTGTACATCAGGGCTTCCACCCACCCAGCACTTCCTATTCCAGTCCTATCACAGGCTTATCCAACCCCATCAGAGGTTGGGCCACCTGTGTAAGCAACCATGAGATATACCAACTCTGCTGCATAGCATTTTATATTGGTATGACAATGAACCAGCTGTCTGTCAGGATGAATGGCCACCGCTAAACTGTGGGAAAAAGCACGTAGGATCACCCTGTGGCACAGCATGTGGCTGAACACAGCACTCAGGATTTCAATGGCTGCTTCACTACCGAGCCATCTAGATCCTCCCCTCCACCACCAGTTCTTCTGAACTGCACTGATGAGAGTTGTCCCTTCACCACATTCTACAGTCCCGCAACCATGCTGGCCTGAACCTAACAAAACTTCCCACTTCCCATCCCTACATTGTATGCCTAACACCTCCCCACCCCCTCTTCCTTCCCCACTCATTATCCTGCATCTCTCCAATTCATGCCTTTCTTGCAACTGTGTGTTACCCCTTACAATATCCCATTAATTAATTACTTTTTATTTTTATTTATTTTATTTTTTCCTGTTTAATTTATTTTTCCTATACTCTTCCTGTTTTATTATTTTTTCCTATACTTTTCCTGTTTTATTATTTTTTCCTATACTCCACTCACTACCTCACTCACAGTCTAGATGATTGTGGCACTGGAGAGTCCGGACATGGTGGTTGTATGTGTAAAGTTGTCTGAGTCATTGCGTCAATATAAGTGTTTCCTTTTCTGTTGAAGGCCATGGTTGAAAATTTAAGTTGTGTGATTATCTATTTTCGTGCCTGTCAGCAGCTCAGTGAGCCTCTTTATTATGTCATTTGTCTTTTCTTTATGTGGATTGAACAGTCACTAGTAAGTGTCTGCTGGTATTTGCTGTATTGTCTTAATTTGTAAAGTGAAAATACAAAATTATTAAGTACACCAATATGCAGCAAAATTGCTCTCCAAGTAGTTTGGACAAAATTAACACCATTTACAATTGCTTTACCTCAAAAACAGTGATACAGTCAAAGTAAAAAGGGATATAACGAGAGTCCCTGATGCTGCATTCAAGAACAACTTAAAGAATTAACCTGCATCTGGTAACATAAGGACAAATTACTGTACTTGACAGGCTGTCAATTCCAGTGTACAGATTTTGTTATGATTTGTCATCATTCACACTGAAGATTATATTTTATTCTTGGTTTAGAAGAATTGTCATTATTTTTGCCTGTAAAAGGAAGCTATTACTCTTTCTCCATTGCTCCCATTGTGTTACACATAAAGTAAGTAACAACACATTGTAAATTAGTTATTATTTACTGGATCTACATAAATTGGTGTATGGATTCTTGGTTAGAATGTAAAAGAGGCTTTCGGCTTTTTCTGGAAACCAGCGATTAAGGTGGTGAAATAGGGTATGAAAAGATTTTTGAAAAATTATGCTACTAAGACAGTTTTGAAGCCTGAACTTCAAAAGTTGGTGTTTGGGTCTTGGTTACAATTAATACATACATCTCCCCTCCCCCTCATTGCCATTGCCTACCCTTCCTGTATTCATCTTAGAATTCTAATTTATAACCATGTTTAGTGTTACATTCAAAATCTTATATCTCCGACAGTTTTTGGCTGAAAGTTTATACAACGTACTACTGGAATACACACATCTTTTTAAATAGCTATTTATACGACACAAGTACACTTAGGCAGACATACTGTAGAACTGTTCTACAGTATACATACATACAGTATACATACTGTAGAACAGTTCTACAGTATGTCTGCCTAAGTGTACTTGTGTCTGTGTAAATGTGTGGGTGTGTGTGCATTTATTGCGTTTCGATATGTCTGAGTGTGTGTGTGTATTTGTTTGCCTTCCTTTTTTCCCCCCTAAGGTGGGTCCTTCCACTCCTGGGATTGGAATGACTCCTTTTCCACTTCCTTAAAACCTGTATCCTTCCCTTTCTCCTCTCCTTCCTTCCTCTTTTTCCTGAAGAAGCTGCCAGCGGTGGTGTTATTTGTGTCTGTCGACGAGCCTGTTCTTTGGTTAAGTAATCCGTTTTCTACTTTTTATATTTTTTTATCCCACCAGGAAAGTTTCCTTCTCTATATATATATATATATATATATATATATATATATATATATATATAAAACTAAAAATAGAAAAGAGATGACTTACCAAAAGGACCGGCTCGTCGAGAGAAACAAATAAAATCACACACAAACACACATACAAGCTTTCGCCACCACTGGCAGCTTCTTCAGGAAAAAGAGGAAAAAAGGGGAGGAAAAGGGAAGGATATGGGTTTTAAGGAAGTGGAAAAGGAGTCATTCCAATCCCAGGAGTGGAAGGACTTACCTTAGGGGGAAAAAAGGAAGGTAAACAAATACACACACACTCAGACATATCGAAACGCAAACACACCTAGACAGACATTTGTGAATATATATATATATATATATATATATATATATATATATATATATATATATATATATATATATATATAACTTACCAAAAGGACCGGCTCGTCGATAGAAACAAATAAAATCACACACAAACACACATACAAGCTTTCGCCACCACTGGCAGCTTCTTCAGGAAAAAGAGGAAAAAAGGAGAGGAAAAGGGAAGGATATGGATTTTAAGGAAGTGGAAAAGGAGTCATTCCAATCCCAGGAGTGGAAGGACTTACCTTAGGGGAAAAAAAGGAAGGTAAACAAATACACACACACTCAGACATATCGAAACGCAAACACATCTAGACAGACATTTGTAAAAAGCAAAGAAGTTGGACAGAGATACCAATTGAGGCAGAGGCTCTGTCCACAGAACCAAGGCAAAGATGCTAAAGATGGTGGGTGGAAATCGAATTTAGTGGAGATTGAGACCAGGTGGGCAACGGGAGGAGAGAATAAGCTGAAGGGCAAGTTCCCATCTCCGGAGTTCTTAAAGGTTGGTGTCGGTGGGAAGTATCCAGGTAACCCGGACAGTGTAACACTGCGCCAAGATGTGCTGGCCATGCACCAAGGCATGTTTAGCCACAGGGTGATCCTCATTACCAACAAACACTGTCTGCCTGTGACCATTCATGTGAATGGACAGTTTGTTGCTGGTCATTCCCACATAGAACGCTTCACAGTGCAGGCCTGTTAGTTGGTAAATCACGTGGGTGCTATTGCAAGTGGCTCTGCCCTTGATCGTGTACACCTTCCGGGTTACTGGACTGGAGTAAGTGGTGGTGGAAGGGTGCGTAGGGCAGGTTTTACAACGGGGGCGGTTGCATGGGTAGTAGCCAGAGGTTAGGGAAGGTGGTTTGGGGGTTTCATAGGGACGGACTAGGAGGTTACGAAGGTTAGGTGGGCAGTGGAAAGACACTCTTGGTGGAGTGGGAAGGATGACATTAAGGATGGATCTCATTTCGGGGCAGGATTTACGGAAGTCGTATGCCTGCTGGAGAGCCACATTCAGAGTCCGCTCCAGTCCCGGAAAGTATCCGGTGACAAGAGGGGCACTTCTTCGGTGAAAGGTTCTGGATTTGGAGGAATGAGGAGGTGGTTCTGGTAATTTGCTTCTGAACCAGATCAGGAGGATGGCTGCGGGATGTGAAAGCTGTTATTAGGTTTTTAGTGTACTGGTTCAGGGATTCGGGACTGGAGCAGACTCTTTTGCCACCAAGACCTAAGCTGTAGGGAAGGGAACGTTTGATATGGAATGGATGGCAGCTGTCATAATGGAGGTACTGTTGTTTGTTGGTAGGTTTGATGTGTACGGATGTGTGAAGTTGGCCGTTGGACAGATGGAGGTCAACATCGAGGAACGTGGCATGGGATTTGGAATAGGACCAGGTGAATTTGATGGGACCAAAGGAGTTGAGGTTGGAGAGGAAATTCTGGAGTTCTTCTTCACTGTTAGTCCAGATCATGAAGATGTCATCAATGAATCTGTACCAAACTTTGGGTTGACAGGCTTGGGTATCCAGGAAGGCTTCCTCTAAGCGTCCCATAAATAAGTTTGCGTATGAGGGGGCCATCCTGGTTCCCATGGCTGTTCCCTTTAGTTGTTGGTATGTCTGGCCCTCAAAAGTGAAGTAGTTGTGGGTTAGGATGAAGCTGGCTAGGGTATTAAGGAAAGAGGTTTTAGGTAGGGAAGTGGGTGGTCGGCGTGAAAGGAAATACTCCATCGCAGCGAGACCCTGGGCATGTGGGATATTTGTGTATAAGGAAGTGGCATCAATGGTTACAAGGATGGTTTCTGGAGGTAACAGGCTGGGTAAGGATTTCAAACGATCAAGGAAGTGGTTGGTGTCTTTGATGAAGGATGGGAGACTGCACATGATGGATTGAAGGTGTTGGTCTATGTTGGCAGAGATTCGTTCTGTGGGGGCTTGCTAACCGGCCACAATTGGCCAGCCTGGATGATTAAGTTTGTGAATCTTAGGAAGTAGGTAGAAGGTAGGGGTGCGGGGTGTCGGTGGGGTCATGATTGTGATTGACTCGGGTGAAAGGTTTTGTAGGGGGCCTAAGGATCTGAGAATTCCCTGAATCTCTGCCTGGACATTAGGAATGGGGTCGTCTTGACAGACTTTGTAGGTAGTATTGTCTGAAAGCTGGCGCAGTCCCTCAGCCACATACTCCCGCCGATCAAGTACCACGGTCGTGGATCCCTTGTCGGCAGGGAGAATGACGATGGAATGGTCAGCCTTCAGATCACGGATAGCTCGGGATTCAGCTGTGGTAATGTTGAGAGTAGGATTAAGGTTTTTCAGGAAGGACTGAGAGGCAAGGTTGGAAGTAAGGAATTCCTGGAAGGTTTGAAAGGGGTGATTTTGAGGGAGAGCGGGTGGGTCTCGCTGTGATGGAGGACGGAACTGTTCCAGGCAGGGTTCAATTTGAATGATGTCTTGGGGAACTGGATCATCGGGAGTAGGATTCTTTTTCTTCGTGGCAAAGTGATATCTCCAGCCAAGGCTACGAGTGTAGGATAGTAGGTCTTTGACAAGGGCTGTTTGGTTGTATTTGGGAGTGGGACTAAAGGTGAGGCCTTTGGATAGGACGGAGGTTTCAGATTGGGACCAAAAGTGTCAGTTTTACTGAGAGGTGGCGTACTGGTCTTAATAAAATGTTGTTGTTGTGGTCTTCAGTCTGCATAATGGTTTGATGCAGCTCTCCACGCTGCTCTGTCCTGTGCAAGTCTCTTCATATGAGAATACATCCTTTTGAATCTGCTTACTATATTCATCCCTTGGTCTCCCTCCACGATTTTTACCCCACACACTCCCTTCTAATGCTAAGTTGACAATTCCTTGATGTTGCAGAATGTGTCCAACCAATCTATCCCTTCTCTTAGTCAGGACATGCCAGAAACCCCTTTTCTCCCCGATTCGGTGCTTGTTACCTGATCTATCCATCTAATTTTCAACATTCGTCTGTAGCACCACATTCCAAAAGCTTCTATCATCTTTTTATCTGAACTTCTTATCATCCACGTTTCACTCCCATACAATGCTACACTCCAGACAAATGCTTTCAGAAAGGACTTCCTAACATTTAAATTAATGTTGGATGTTAACAAGTTTCACTTCTTTAGAAAAGCTTTTCTTCCCATAGCCATTCTGCATTTTATATCTTCTTTACTTCGGCCATCAGAAGTTATCTTGCTACCCAAATAACAGCATTCAATGTAGCATTCAATTTTAAGAAGTTTATTCAGTGCAAAAATTTACTTTTGCAAATTGTACAGTGTCATATCTTCCTCAATGAAGGATAGATCTTATTTTTGTTTTTATAATTGTGATGGGCATCTTTGTCCATCTATGCAAATACAAATAAGTTACAACTTTTTTCACCCGACTCCTTTTGTTTTAATAACAGTAAATTATCTTCAGTGGTCTGCAATCACAGATATCTACAATATTTTTTGTTTCACAGATCGTAAACAGTTTGTAGTAAAACACATAAGTACTGATTTGTTACTTACAAAAATTATGTCTTGGTTTTCGCCTCAAATTAGGACACGCTGATTTGTTTCGTCGGTGTACTGAAGATGTTTTACTGTCCTTAAAACAATACACATCTCGTGAAAAAAGTTGCATTGATGGGCAAAAAATACCCATCATAATTACACTACTGGCCACTAAAATTGCTACACCAAGAAGAAAGTCAGATGATAAATGGGTATTATTTGGACAAATATATTATACTAGAACTGACAATTGATTACATTTTTACATGATTTGGGTGCTTAGATCCTGAGAAATCAGTACCTAGAAGAACCACCTCTGGCCAAAATAATGGCCTTGATACACCTGAGCATTGAGCCAAACAGAGCTTGGATGGTGTGATGCCCATGCAGCTTCAACACGATACCACAGTTCATCAAGAGTAGCGACTGGGGTATTATGACGAGCCAGTTGCTTGGCCACCATTGACCAGACGTTTTCAATTGATGAGAGATCTGGAGAATATGCTGGCCAGGGCAGCAGTCGAACATTTTCCTTGTCCAGAAAGGCTTGTACAGTATCTCAACATGTGGTCGTGCATTATCTTGCTGAAATGTAGTTTTTCACAGAGATCAAATGAAGGGTGGAGCCAAGGGTGGTAACACATCTGAAATGTAATGGCCACTGTTCAAAGTGACGTCAATGAGAACAAGAGGTGACTGAGACGTGTAACCAATGGCACCCCATACCATCACGCCGGGTGACATGCCAGTATGGACATGATGAATACACGCTTCCAATATGCGTTCACCGCATTGTTGCCAAACACGCATGCGACCATCATGATGCTGTAAACCGAACCTGGATTCATCCGAAAAAATGATGTTTTGCCATTCGTGCACCCAGGTTTGTTGTTGCGTACACCATCGCAGATGCTCCTGTCTATGATGCAGCATCAAAGGTAACTGCAGGCATGGTCTCCGTGCTGATAGTCCATGCTGATGCAAACATCGTCGAATTGTTCGTGCAGATGGTTGTTGTCTTGCAAACGTCCCCATCTGTTGACTCAGGGATCGAGACGTGGCTGCACGATCCGTTACAGCCATGCGGATAATATGCCTGTCATCCCAACTGATAGTGATACGAGGCTGTTGGGATCCAGCACGGTGTTCCATATTACCCTCCTGAACCCACCAGTTCCATATTCTGCTAACAGTCATTGGATCGCGAGCAGCAATGTTGCGATACAATAAACCGCAATTGCGATGGGCTACAATCCGACCTTTATCAAAGTCGGAAACATGATGTTACGCATTTCTCTTCCTTACACAAGGCATCACAACATTTCACCTGGCAACGCCAGTCAACTGCTGTTTGTGTGTGAAAAAATTGGTTGGAAACTTTCCTCATGTCAGCACGTTGTAGGTGTCCCCACTGGCGGCGCCCACCTTGTGTGAATGCTCTGAATAGTTAATTATTTGCATATCACACCATCGTCTTCCTGTTGGTTAAATTTCACATCTGTTGCATATCATCTTTATGGTGTAGCAATTTTAATAGACAGGAGTGTACAAGAAGCAACTAAGAATTTCACGGCCACACAAATAAATAATTTACTTTTGTTATTTATCACAGTTACATTGCAGCATAAAATCAAGAAAAGTATTGCAACATATTTAAAGAAATTTGCAGAGGTAAAAGGACTTTGTGGAGTCCTTATGTTAGGCAAGTTTTGTTCATACATAGTATGAAATTCAGCAGAAATATTAAAATTTTGATTAAAATTATTGTTGAGATATTGGTTTGGACATATAGTGGGTAAACCCACACTTCTGGCCAAACAAATTTGGTGGCCATTATAAAATTAGTATAATTTCCTTTTAAGAAAACTATTCCCTGAATAAATTTTATTTTTGACATCCTACAGTCTAATATATTGTGATAACTTTTCTTTGTCCATGACTGAATTTCTTTTTGTTATATAAATCTGCAGAAGCAGGCAAAGAAATTGTCAAGTTTTTAGTGATCTACAGACTTTGTCTTATATAAGCATCATAGCCAACTGTAGCAAGGAAAAGAAGGGAACCAGCTGAGAAATGTTCCTATTGGAGCAAAAGATGAAAATGTGGTCCCATTTAAAATACAGAAAAGTAGGGAACCAGTTACTTCTGAACTCATTCCGCCTTCCTCACCAAAAATTTTAACAAGCAGACATATTTGCACCCTTTTATACAGCTATCAACAGTGGGGTTAATTCCTCTATTTGATATTGTGAGAGACGTTAGAGGTGACTTCACTACAAATCCTCTTTCACGTGATTGAAATAGTGTGTGTCTTGAATGCTGTTAGATTAATTGAAAGTTGTTGCAAGTCTTACACTAAGTAACACACTTCACCTGTCATGAATACTACCAAATACTAGTACCTCCCATCATTTCATACCCCATCAAGAAATAGGTGATTGTGCAAATTGCCCCTCTACTTGCCAATTGGTGTCTTATAGTTCTGGGCTCGGGTGATCTTATTAAACGAAGCATTGCATGTGGAGGGGCTCTGGCCCATACCTGTCCTCCTTACCTGGAAGTCTGTCTCCATTAGCTGATGGCAAGAACTTTAAACTGTGCAATGCTCTTGTATTGTAGAAAAGTAGAAAAAATTTCAAATTTTTGCTTAGGTGTGAGTCAACAGCCATAATATACTTTAAAGAATGCATAGTCATCCATCCAGCTGTTTTTTTGTATTTAAAACTTTACTGGTTTCAAATATTATCCATCATCAGAAGAGTAAAATTAAACAGGCGGATTGATAACTACATGGTTGATATCAACAAAGCTTTGCTTTCTACAGTATGTCTGCCTAGGTGTACTTGTGTCTGTGTGAATGTATGGGCATGTGTGCATTTGTTTACCCTCCATTTTTTCCCCAAGGTAAGTCTTTCCTCTCCCGGGATTGGAATGGCTCCTTACCCCCTTCCTTAAAACCCTCATCATTTCCTTTTCCCTCTCCTTCCCTACTGCCTGAAGACGCAACTGGGTTGCGAAAGCTTGCGATTGTGTGTGTGTGTGTGTGTGTGGGTGTGTGTGTGTGTGTGTGTGTGTGTGTGTGTGTGTGTATTCATTTATTTATTTGTGATGCTGTCACACCTGTGCTCCTTCGCCTGGTGAGTAATCTTCGGCTATTTTATATATATATATATATATATATATATATATATATATATATATATATATATATATATATATAAAAACTGTTGAATTAGCTAACTACAAGGAATATGGTAAAATATTAAGAAAATTTCACTTTTGACAGCATTCTCAAAAATTCTAGAAAAAGGTAATGTACAAGCAGCTTCTGAACCACATGACCACAAGTAACATGTTGTCCAAAACACAGTTAGGATTTCTGATGGGTTCAAATACTGAAAAGGCTCTTTGCACCAACAGTGAGAATGTACTGAATTCATTAGATAATAAATTAGAGGCAGCAGGTATTATCCATGATTTGTCAAAGGCATTTGATTGTGTGAACTACAACATCTTTTTAAGTGAATTAGAATTATCTGGTGTCACAGGCTATACTGCAAAATGGTTCAAGTCATACCTCGCTAACAGGAAACAGAGGGTGTCAGTGAAAGCCATCAGTCATCATCAGATTGATAATAAGTTGTATGCGGTGTCCCACAAGCATCCATCTTAGGGCCTTTGCTTTCTCTTGTATACATTAATGACCTCTCATCAGTTACGCTGCCGGAAGCAGAGTTTGTTTTGTTTGCAGATGATACAAGTAGTGCAATAAATATCATGTTGAGCATAGTTCTGGAAAGGTCTGCAAAATATATTTTTATAGACATTAATCAGCGTATAAAGTCAACTCAGTGACATAAACTTTTGAAAAGACTCACTACATGCAGTTCAGAACATGTAAGAGGTTTCCATCCAGCATTTTGTTGTTATGATCTACAGTCCGCCTACTGGTGTAATGCAGCTTTCCAAGCTGCCGTGCATTCATCTGAGAATAAGAATAGCAACCTACATCCTTTTGCATCTGCTTACTGTATTCATTCCTCAGTCTCCCTCTATAATTTTACTCCACACACTTACATCTAGCATATGCATAAAATATGAAGATCAGATAGAAAAGGTTGAGAATTTTACATTTGTACAATTACAACTTGATTATTAATTCAGCTGTGAGGAGCACGCCACAGAACTATCTGTATTTGCTCTTAGAGTGTTATCCAACATAGGTGACTTAAAAATAATTTAAGAAAAAATTGCATTCTTTGCTTAATTTCATTACATAATGTCATATGGTATAATATTTTCATGTAACTCTCAAAGTGAAGCAAAAATTTTCAGAGTCCAAAAGCATGTAATACATATTATTTGTGGAGTAAATTCTTGAGCATTCTGTAGAAGTCTCTTCCTTAATGAAATTTGTCATGAATAATATATCCCTTTTTCCAAGAAACAGCACTTTTTCTGACATTCTGTGACTTACATTACTTATTTGGAATGTGTGAAACTTATAATCTGTTGTTGCTATTAGTAAATAATTGTTAAAAACAGATGATACAAGGTCCACTTGAAAATTTTGGGTGAATGATCTCAGAAAGAACAACCACAAACAAAATTAGCACACTTCAGTGAAATCACCATTAGCTGAAACACTTTTGTCCTTGGTTGTAAAGCTGTTGGAAATGGTCGGCAAATGTTT
Source organism: Locusta migratoria (assembly GCA_026315105.1). NCBI lineage: Eukaryota > Metazoa > Arthropoda > Insecta > Orthoptera > Acrididae > Locusta > Locusta migratoria. The sequence continues at coordinate 788,571,409 of CM048744.1, forward strand.
CTTGTAAAATCCCTCAAAGTATTATGGTCATTCCAGGAGATGAAACCTTGTGCCCCATCAGGGGCTCAGCATTAATTTGCCAAGTACGGGCTTGGCGAACCGGGGGTCCCGAGCTGTGGATTGTGTCGTACCAACAGTCTGTAGCACTATGAGCTCTGTGTGTGCTTCAACAACCATCATTCGGTGAAACGGTGTACATTTCAGAGGATGGTACAAACCTCTATTAAAACACCTCAGTATCAAGGGTGCTGCGTGCTGAGGAGATGCATGGCTGTTGAGGTTGAACAGTCGTTAGCAAGCAACCTCTGAGAAACCTATCAAACCTCAGTTGTATAAGCCGTACCCAGGCAAGTGGAGCTCTACCAGTGTGGACCTTTTATCCCTAGCTGCTTTTGGGACCAAGATGAAACGAGCTACAAACTATACCAATGGCGTCTCTAAGCAAGGAAGATCAAACTTCAGTGTCACAAAATATGACCTCTGGTTGTTCCCTTCCCTTGGTACATCACAGAAGGAACATCAGGCTAAAGTCAGAGATGAGTTATACTCTCCAAAATATCTCGTCTGCAGCAGAACAGATGGGGAAAGTTTCATGACGACAAAACCTCTTTTCTTTGTCGAAAATCTTGAGGATAAGTATGGTGAAGTCGCTGGAATGTCAAAGAGTGAAGAGCGGTTCAGTGCTGATAGAAGCTGCATAATCAGCTCATTCGAAAGTTTTCCTTGCTTGCAACAAGCTGGGTGATGTTCCTGTAAACATAACACTCCACAAATCACTGAACATGGTGCAGGGTTTGATTTACCACAGAGACCGTCTTCTACAATCTGATGACAAGTTACACACGAACTTTAGAGTGATGTGGTGACCACTTCATCTGGCGCGTGTATAGGGGTCCAAAGGATTGTAGAGTTGCCACTAGTGCTTTCATCTTGGCCTTTGAGGGCAATACATTGCCCAAAAAGGTCAAGTTCATGATTTACTGGTGTGACGTAAAGCCTTACATCTCTCGCTATACGCGATGCTTCAAATGTTGGAAATTTGGGCATATGTCATCCTGTTGCAACTCTAGCCCCACATGTAGGGAATGCAGGTGTCCATCACATCCGGTCACTCCATGTACTCTCTCCCCAATATGTGTCAACTGTGGGCAGCACCATCCCCCCTGTTCAACAGACTGTACCATTCTCGGCAAAGAGCGGAATCATGGAAATTAATACCCTGGACAAACTGACATGCACCGAGACAAGGAAAAAATATGAAAGACCCCACCCCATTCTGCTAACAACTTCTTATGTGACAGTTACGCCGTTGCCAGCCAACGGCACCAACCATCTTCTGTGGGCCCTAAGGGCTATCAAACTCAATCTGCATCCTTGAAAGTTGGGGGGGGCCTACTTTCATTACCCCCACCAGTACCGTTGGTGGGGGCATCTTCACCCCCACCATCGGGAACACACATCCCCATTCCCCAGCTGGAGAAGCAGTAGGCTTCCCCGGCCCCTTTCACTTGGGATGAGTCCGTTGGGTCGCTCCCTTCCCCAGTTTCAAATGGTAGACTGGAGTATCCAAGTCGTTCACTGGAAGATCCAAACACTGCTGGTCGAAGGGCTTCCCAATCTTCATTGGCTCCTTAAGTCACTTCATAGAAGCCCTCCCAGTCATCTAAACCAAAAGACCAGTGAGAGGACAAAAAAAAAAAGGATAAAGATACGTAAGAAAAAAATCACCACTGATGGCATTCCCTCTGTCGGTCTCTCAAACTTCAGATTCTGAAGATGGGGTGGAAATCCTAGAGTCCCCTGAGGACCTGTCACTCACAGACCTCCAAGAACTATGGATATTGATGCCACAAGTACTCAGGTGGCGGCAAAAGGTGGAACTGACGTTTAAAATAAATGTTCACAACACTCATGGCATCCCAGTACGCAACAGCAATATCCTTCAATGGAACTGCGGTGGTTATTTCCACCATCTAGCTGAATTGCGCCATTTATTGTGCCAATTTCCTGTTCTTTATGTAGCCCTACAGGAAACTTGGTTTCCTGTTCGGCGGACCCTTGCCCTTCTTGGTTACCGGGGCTACTATAAAAGTCATGCAGCCAACAACATGGTTTCCGGAGGTGTTTCACTCTACCAGTATGTCCTCACCAATGTCCCCAGTGCACCAGTGCCACTTCACACAGCGCTTGATGCAGTGGCTGGGAGGATCCGGGCAGGACAGGAGACCACTATCTCCTCTCTGTACCTTCCTCCAGACAAGGCAGTGTCTTCTGCGGAAATAGCTGCTTTGGTTGCTCAACTTCCCCCGCTGTACCTCCTGTTGGGGGACTTTGATGCCCACAACCCCTTGTGGAGAGGAACTGAGATTACAGCCCATGGTAGAGACGTGGATGACATTCTGGCAACAATGGAGCCGCCACACTTTTTAGCATGGCCCATGGCAGGTACTGTGCCATAGATCTGCCCCTTTGCAGTCCGAGCTTACTTCGACACATTACTTGGAGGGTCCATGATGACATTTGTGGAAGCGACCATTTCCCTATCATCCTGTCACTTCCACAGTCACCACCTGCAGGCTGTCTGACCTGATGGTCATGGGCACACTGGCTGGCTTACACCTCGGCTGATAAAGTAACATCTCCGCTCCCAGACGACGTCGATTTGGATGTTGATAATGTCGCTAGAGCCATTGTTTCTGCTGCTGAAGCCACAGTCCCGAAATCCTCTGGTTTACTCCATTGTAAGTCGGTGCCCTGGTGGACACCAGAAATTGCAGAGGCCATCAGGGAGTGTCGTCGGGCACTCCAGCACCATTGCCGCCTTCCTTCTTTGGAGCACCCGATTGCTTTTAAACGGCTCTGGGTGCAAGCTCATCAGCTGGTACAACAAAGCAAGCGGGATAGCTGGGAGAGGTATGTAGCCACTATCAGCTCTCGGGCCTCCAAAACTCAGGTTTGGAAGCAGATTAGGCACCTTTTCAGGCATCGTCCACTGGCAGGAATCCCTAGTCTTCACATTCGGGGTACTCTGTCCACAGACCCAGCTGTTATCGTGCAGTACATGGCAGAACATTATGCACGTAGCTCAGCATCTGCATCTTACAGTGCAGACTTCTGCGCCCTCAAAGATAGTGTCGAACATTGGCAGCTTTCCTTTCACACATGCTGCCAGGAAAAATACAACACACCGTTCAGTGAGTGGGAGTTCGAGAGTGCCCTAACTGCATGTCCTGACACCTCCCTAGGACCAGACAATGTTCACAGCCAGTTCATTCATCACCTCCCTGTGGATTTTCAATGACAACTTCTCACCCTTTACAATCGTCTCTGGTTGGAATGTTTTTCCCGTCTCAATGGCGGGATAGCATCATCATCCCGGTGATGAAACCTGGCGCCAATCTGCAGGTGGCCGAGAGCTACCACCCAATAAGCCTTACTAACGTTCTGTGCAAGATCTTCGAATGTATGGTGAGTTGGCGGATCATGTGAATTCTTCAAGACCAGGGACTCCTCGCTCCCCAACAAGGGGTCTTCCACAATGGCCGCTCCGCAATAGATAATCTAGTGTCGTTGGAGTTGGCTATCTGCACTGCTTTCTCCAGGTGTGAGTACTTGGTCGTGGTCTTCTTCGATCTTCGCAAGGTGTACAATACCACCTGGCGCCACCATATACTGGCTACACTGTATGATTGGGACTTATGTGGTCCCCAGCGACATTCATAAAGAACTTCCTCTCACTCCGTACTTTTTGGGGTAGGGTCGGTGCCTCTCTCAGCTCTCATCACATTCAAGAGAATGGTGTCCCACAGGGCTGTGTTCTTAGTGTACCTTTCTTTTTAGTTGCCATGAACGGTCTTGCTGCGGCTGTAGGTTTATTGGTCTGTTTCTCTTTGTTTGTTGATGACTTTTGTTTATATTACAGTTCTGCTAGCATTATTGTCACTAAAAGGTGCCTGCAGGGAGCCATTTGAAAGGCACAGTTATGGGCTTCAACATATGGCTTCAAATTCTCAGCATCCAAAACCTGGGTTATGCACATTATGGTAGCCAGGTATATGTCTCTGCGTCACCTTCAGCATTGTGTATCTTGGATTCCATTCTTCATGGTGGTGTTCGTTTAGCAATGGGAGCTTTCTGCACCAGCCCTGTGCCAAGCCTCCTCACTGAAGCCAGCGTCCCACCCCTGAGGTTTCACTGGCAACAGTTGCTGGCTTCATATGTTGGCCACATTCATGCTACACATCAGCATCCAAATCACTGGTTTTTGTTTCCAAATACCGCCCTTCCCTCTCCAAAACATCGACCCAAATCAGGTCTTCCTGCAGTCTGGACACATACTCTCCTTTCCTCACTCAAGTCCCTACCTCTCTTTCCCGCATTCTCCTGCCAATCTCATATCCTTCTTTGGTCCATCCCTCGCTACAGCTCCACCTGCAGTTGTCCTGCGACCCAAAGGTGTCGGTTTCACCACATACATTTCGTCACCAGTTTCTGGATATCCTTGGCATGTTCAGTGATACAGAAGTAATATACACTGATGGATCGCAGGTTGAAGGCAGAGTGGGTCACGCCAATTTTCATGGCAACTACATTGAACAATGCTCTGTTCTTCCTGGCTGTACCATCTTTACGGCAGAGCTGATCGCCATAATTCGTGCTCTAGACCACCTCCGCACCATTTAGTGCGATCCGTCCAAGACTCTGTATTCAGTCTTGGCACGTCTGGCCGTTCTGTGGCTTTCAGCTGGACCAAATTGGCATCTCAGGGAATGAACAAGCTGATCAGCTTGCCAAGAAGGCCATCATCTCGTGGCGTCTGGTTATCGGTGTCCCAGAAAGATATATCCGATTGGGTCTGCACCGCAAGTTCTTTGTGGCCTGGAATTCAGAGTGGTTAACATTGAGCACGTCCAATAAGCTCCATGTGATCAAACCTTCGACAGCAGCTTCGAAGACTTCCTTCAGGCCTTCTCGAAGGGACTCGGTTGTCCTCTGTCACCTGCGTATAGGCCATATGTGGCCCACACATGGCCACGTCTTATGTTGAGAATACCAATCAGACTGCCGTTGTGGCGCTCTGTTGACTGTGGTCCACATCTTGTTAGACTGTCCACTTTTAGCTGCATTGCGGCAGTCATTTACCTTGCCTTCTGCGCTTCCTTCAATTTTAGCTGATGACACCTCCATGGTTGACCGTGTTTTAGGTTTTATTCGTGCAGCTGGTTTTTATCATATGATTTAATAGTGTGTACTGTGCATTTGCGGTAATTGCTAGGGGATGATATTTGTTACTGTTGTTTCACTTATAATGATTGGCTCATTACTTTACTGCAACCATCGATGAACATACACTCTTATATCAACATTTGCTAACGTTCATTGTCAGAGATTTTCACTAGGGTGGCTAAATTCAATAAATAACTACGACATCAGGATTGCATTGTAATGAAGATGGTTTATTTCCCATTCTCAAAAACCTACCGAGAACCATCAATTTACTAAGTTCATTTTAAAGCTCGAGCTCCCAATATAGCACACAAGTGGCTATATAATGTTCAATAACAACAATTGAAAATTTTAATTATGATCGGCAATTTGTTTTCGTATCTATGTTCAGTGCAAGTAAATGTAGTAATAATCATTAAAGTCCGCAACACTGTTAAAAATCTGAGTCCGAAATCATAATGATAATTTTTAAAGTCCAAACCCCCCCCCCCCCCCCCCGAAATATTTCAAAGTCCAACATTATCATTTTTGCGGCTAAGCCCAACACTGCATTTCCCACCGACAATTTCTAAGTTAATCGTGGTTGTTTCTGCGGCTATGTTCAACACTGCATCACAAACGGAGCTGAGTGACGTGGCCCTGTCACCGTGAATGTCCAAATCTGCACTGTCCCCGCACTCGACGTGGCCCTCCCTTATATACCCGAGCTGACTCCACATCTGGTCTACCTGAGTTAGCAAATTGAATGGTTCTCCAATAAATGCTCTAACTTTCAACATAATGTTGTATTACTTAATTTGATGGCATCGCTGGTTGCACACTAGAATTCTTATCCAAATTGACACATCATATGAATTTCCAAAATCTTAGTTTTAAATATTAGCACAGTTGCTCTCAAATTAGTAAAAATAATGGTTGTCCCATTGCACACTGAATATTTAAGTAGTCTTTTACATAAAGAGTTCTTCAGATAGTGTTTTTAGTGCTCTTTTCAATGCACTATTTACATTTAGTGTGCACATGAAATTAAACAAATTATGGGCGATTAATAAAATTACTAAGTTTAAACAAGATAAACATATTTAAATAAATAAAATACATATAATGTCATTACGTCAAAAAGTGTGTTACGACATCTGCAATTGCCCACTGCCTTGCTGTTTGTGTATTTGTCTTTCTCCTATTTGTTATAAACAATTTCATCATCATAATTATAAAATTGGTTTTACTGCAAGTAATATTTATGCTACAACGTGTATGGGTATACCATAAGATGCATCTCGAAGAGACCTTTCTTTTGAGCCCTCACTCGCTATTGTATTTTAAATAGTTTAAATGTTATTAATTTATTTTTAATAACTTTTGATATAAAATTAATGCTGATTATGTCAACATATCATCAGAATTGTGTTGTTCTCTTCTTTCATTTGCCATATCTGGCTGGTCTCTAACATTAATACTTTGTGCATAATACTAACATTTATATACAAAAGCTTTATGGGGATATCCCGAGCGGCAGTTAATTTCGACGTCACGGTCGTGGTCAACTTTCGTAGCACGTGGCACTTGCCGCCGGCCGACTGGCAACACGCTTACATCCTGTCATCGGGTGGTCGCCTACCCACCTCCGTAGCAAGCCTACGCGTGCTTTGCGCTCCCAACGGACACTTGTCACGTCACGTCACACCACCACTCAAACAGTTTTAATCTGTTGTTCCTTTTGTATTGTCAGTCCTATTTCCAACTGGCAGTTTTAGTGTGTACAGGATGGCTGTCTCATCCATTATTATCCTAGTGATCAGCCAGACACAATCTTCTGCTGTGATATTTTAGCATAGTAGACTATTTGGTCCACTACTTTTGTGGTTTCCCTGTTTCTTTTTATGATGGCATTTTAGCACACACTGTCGTTCTGTACATCTCATGTACTGGCTATGGAGTGCTTAGTGTTCAATCATAAATCACATGACGTGATCTCTTAGCTAGGAACAGGAGACTGATAACCCAGTCATTTAGTGCTCTTTAAAATATCATCATCATCATCATCAACAACAACAACAACTACAACAACAATGACACCTAGTGCTACAAGTATAATCTGCAGACCAAGTGACAGCCAATGATGTGGTGTTCATCCCCCCCCCCCTCCATCCCCTTTAGGCAGAAATTAATGGAGGATTAAGCCCATGATGTCAAAACACCTTGTTTCTTGGATTTTGACAGATGACACTTTTTGGGAATAAGTAAGATTTTGAAAAGCATGGCATTGACTGTCACCCTTTCCTTGGTCTCCAGGTCTTCTTGGTAGCTCATACTACATGATGTTTGACCACAGTGCTTCAAGTGAAGCATGAGAAGGAATTGTGTACAATTTGCAATTGCTTTACATTCTGTGTGTTGCAGACAGTTGTGATTACTTTGCATACAAGCAAAATTATTTTGTTTGTATTTCTTACTTCCTTTATTTTCTGAGATCATCCACCAAACTTTTCAGATACATCTAATAAATTCTATAGTACAGCAATAATAACCAAATTGGAAGTGTCTCTTGAAAGTTTATTGTATCTGTGTTGTCTATATGGAAAGTAAATACATAAAATTGGGTTTTATATTAGGTGAAATTATGAAGTCAGTAATATAATTTAACTTATTTTCATAATTTTTTCAGATGTTTCTAGGCCTGGAATTAAATCATATTATTTCTTTGCAGGCTTAAGGGTGCAGTTTTGTTCATAACAATTGTTCTTGTAGGAACAGGATGGACGTTTATCAAACATATTTTATCAGAGAAGGACAAAAAAATATTCATGATTGTTATTCCTTTGCAGGTAAGGTACAATACATGAATATTTTATTAAATTCTTGTTGAAATTAGACATAAAATATGGTAATAATTTCATCAGTTGTTTTGCAGGTCCTAGCAAATGTAGCTGAGATAATTATTGATGAATCAGAAGAAGGAGCTGTAGAACATAGAATATGGAGAGTTGTGTTTATACTTGATCTTCTTTGCTGTGGAGCAATTTTGTTTCCAGTTGTCTGGTGTGTTACCTATTAACTAAGTGTACTAAGTATTTTATTTAGTAACATGAAATTAGTATACTGTTTTTAAGACTTTGTACCTAATCCCAGGATTTAATTATTTCCAGGTCTATTAGGCACCTGCAGGAAGCATCCCACACAGATGGAAAGGCAGCAATAAATTTGCGCAAATTGAAGCTGTTTCGCCATTTTTATATAATGATTGTGTGTTATATTTACTTCACCAGGGTTATTGTATATTTATTAAAGGTATGTTGAAATATTTGATGTTTATGAAACAATTGTATGAATATTCTAACTATTTCTAGTGCTGCCTATGTTGCCTTTGTTGGTACATGCATATAAATGCAAATCATCAAGTAAACTGCAATTTAGAAATTTCTTTAATTTTCATTGTGTGTTGCATTCATTAAAAATCATCAGGTGATTAATAATACAACTTACCAGAGGACTTATGTTGTACATTCATCTAATGCTTAATATATACAACTGGAAGTTGAAATTAAAGCTTAGGAGGTGGTTTATATTTACCTTAAAATTTAATCATTATGTTCCTAGTAAAAGAAGAAATTAGCCTGCTAAGCTATTTTGAAGGAAATATCTAGGGGTCATACTTACATAATGATCATTTATAATCAACATCTATTAAGGTAGCTGCCAAAATCAAAATAACCTTTTCCAGAAACTCTTTGACATATCATGGGATTTCTGTACATCAGTACTTGAATTTTTATTCCTAGGACTAGTTTACACTTACAGAATATTGCTCTCCAACTTGAGGAATAGTGGCTGGCCAGTAGTTATCTCAGCTCAGTACTGCTGACACAAAAAAGACGAAAATAAACATACAATACAAGATTTTTGTAGTTAATTCCTTTGTCAGGAGAGGAGAGAGGAGAGGAGAAAGTGGATAGAGGTGCATGATTACTCACAACCTAGACCTTGTGTGATCATCCTTCACATCATTCTTACCTCACTCATGGTCTAGCTTGTGAAGAACCTTTCACTTCTAACCCCCCTTCTTTCTCTTATCTGACGAAGGAATTAACTTTCAAAAGCTTGTGTTGTATGTTTCTTTTTGTCTCTTTTTGTATGACTGTTAGATGACAGAGCTCTCACTAGTCCTGAATTTGTACAAGTCAGTAAACATCAGGAGGCTTCTGCCAGCCGTCTTTGTTTTGAGGCTGGAGCCAACATTAAAGCAATGTGTGTGACTTGTACTTCATGGAAGCATGTTGCATAGTTTGTGATGCCAGTACTGTCAGATGAAGGCATGGCTTGTCCTCTTGCTTGCCTCTCGATCTGCAGCTGTCATGGTATGAAGTGAGACTTGCTTCTTCTGCTCCCGCTTCCCCCTCAGGACTCTGCCATCTAACAGTTCACACACTGAAAGAACAGACGTCACTTCTGATCCTGAGGGGTGGCCAAGTTTGAAGCCCTTACTCTTAAGGAAATTAGTTTCATAACTACGAGTTTAAGTACTGTGGGCAGGGCGAAGCTGGGAATTTGTATCTGACGGGAGGCATGCTTAGGTAGTCCTTGCAGGTGCGGTGATCACTGTGTCCCCAGTGGTGTAGGGGTCAGCGCAACTGCCTAGAAAGCAGGAGACCCGGGTTCGAATCCCAGCTGCGTAGACATTTTCGGCTTTGCCCAATTGCAGTTGATGTCATATATTCTGTGAATATTAAATAATAACAACTGCAGGATCAGAAGTGACGTCTGTTCTTTCAGAACAGACACCATATATATAATAATAATAATAATAATAATAATATGCCGGTGACGGGCAATGATCCTATTGTTAGTGGGGAATGGTGGGCAAGTTAGAAGCCCTTACTCTTACGGGAACTAGTTTCATAACTATGAGTTTGAGTACTGTGGGCAGAGCGAAGCTGGGAATTTGTATCTGACGGGAGGTGTGCTTAGTTAAGGCTTGAGACTTAACTTCTTTGCTTTCTACAGTATGTCTGCCTAGGTGTACTTGTGTCTGTGTAAATGTGTGGGTGTGTGTGTATTTGTTTACCCTCCTTTTTTTCCCCCAAGGTAAGTTTTTCCTGTCCCAGGATTGGAATGACTCCTCACCCACTCCCTTAAAACCCTCACCATTTCCTTTTCCCTCTCCTTCCCTTCTGCCTGACGAAGCAGCTAGGCTGCGAAAGCTAGAGTGTGTGTGTGTGTGTGTGTGTGTGTGTGTGTGTGTGTGTGTGTGTGTGTGTGCGCGTGCGTGCGTGCGCGTGCGTGCGTGCGCGTGCGTGCGTGCGCGCGCGTGCGTGCGTGCGCGTGCGTGCGTGCGTGTGCGCGCGCGCGCGCCGCGCGCGCGCGCCTGGTAAGTAGACTTCATCTATTTTTTTACATTTATTTTAATACTGGAATTATTAATTGCTAATGGAGAAAAATCCTCCAGCCTTCGACCCCAGCATCTGCAAGCACTCATATTGTGGTATTTAACAGTCACTGGGATGACTGCTCACCAATTGATCCATCTCAATTATGGAAATTCTTCAATGGAACGTTCTTGCCATCCAGTGTGATGTTACTCCCTGATATTTTTCTGCTTTCAGAAAATGAAATTACACCCTTGTGACCATTTTAACCTCTCACACTTTACCACAATCCATTTTGTCCTTCTCCAGAAAGCCGAGACTCCAGCTCACAGGGTTGACATGCTGCTGATAAGGGACAACATCCATAGTCACCCAGCTTCAAGCAGTATCTGCCAGTCTTTCCCTTCCTGGTTTTAACTTCTCACTGTGTAAAGTCTTAAACATCCTCATTCTCTGCCATCACCAGAGCAGACTATATACACCTCATTGATCAGCTTCCTCCTCCTCCTGCTGGTCGTTGACTTCAAGGCTTACATTCCTTTTTGTGTCTTTTCACACCTCTGCCAGAGAGGTGCTTTCCCAGCAGATAACATTAACCACCTTAATCTCAACTTAACACTGGTGAGCCCACATTTCTTCGGACTGAGCCACAGGCTGAAGAAACTAGTGGAACTGTTAAAACTGATGAGATCATCCTTGTGACTACTGAAGACAGCAGTTTTGCTGACAGTGAGCCACCCAGAACAGTTCAACTGATCTGCATGTGACTGAAGATCTGGTTTATGATGAAAATACTGGATTGTCATCAGCTGCAGTGTTAATCATTGCAGATGCTATTTAATGTGAGCCAACCTTAAGACACAATTGATTCTGATCTCAAAAGATGACCAAAAATTATTAACAATCACATTTGAACAACTTTGATCATGTGAAGTAGACCTGAGTGCATTAAAGATGTGGCCAACCAGCACTCACACTCTATGAAATACAGTTATTCTTTGAATAATCTAGAAAAAGCAGATGATATATTCACTGTTGTTCACAAAGAGGAAGGTTTCTGCTTCTGATTTTGTTACAGATTTTCTTGTTATATGCAGTAGAACTTGTAAAGAACAGTACAAGTGACTGGTGGCACCTTGCTTCTTATCTCGAAATTCATGGGTGGTATACTGAACATTTTAATTCACACAAAAATGGATCATGTTTTCTTAAGGACTTAAACAGTCATGACAACCATCACCAAAGGCTACTGAATACTGACAGCAAACATTGCAAACAAACTTCCTGTATGTTTATTGTGATAATACATTTCCTGCATGAGCATTGTCTGCATTTGAGAGGTAGTACAGATATATTCTTTCAGCATGACAACTCATTGAATTATTTGGAAAGTTTGACTTTGTGATTATGGTGCACTTACTCAAAACAAACCAGTGAGAGAACAAGGGACATCATTATCTTGGAAATTACCTGTAGAACAAAATAATTCACCTCATTGGGTCATGTATAACACATTTTAATACTAATTATTTCTGCGAAGTATTACAGTTTCATTCTGGATTGCACACTACATATTTAAAAATTTGAGTAGATGACAGTTGTTGTGGTGTGCTTCATCCAGAAGAGAGAACTCGAAGGGATCTGCAATGCTCAAGTGTGCATGCACTTTAAAGGATTTCTTCCAATTCACAATTCTTCAACTTCCACTTTGACACAAGATGCACTCAAGTTCAAAAAAATTCCATTCTGTAATAATAGTGGCTAAGGTTGCAACAGTGTGGTGCACAAGGAGGGAAATCTTTCTGGTTTCCAGAAAAGAAAATAGAAAAAAGTGTGTTATATGTACTGTGTAGCAGTCATTCATTGAATCTTGACTTTCCAGTATGCTGTTTCCATGTTTTTGACAGTGAGAGGAGGTATGATTTCTTGTCGTCCTCCATTCGGTGTTGGAATGCCTTGAAGTAGTATCTGCATAAACACTGAAGCCACTGAACGATATTAGGTGGAAAAGTGACACTTATGCAATTATTCCCCTGAGGTTTGAAATTGAAGTAGTTTATGATGCACATGTTCCTATATCAGAAGAATTTGATTTGTATGACTGCTCACTGAAGCTACAGCACTTGAAAATAAAAAAAATTACACTTTTACTATTTCTCAGGTAATCTAGTATGACATACTGCTTCACATCATTGTAGTCAGTAAGCCCTCCAAACCATAGAGATAAAAGTTTCTGAGGTCAGGAAATTCTTGGAAATACAAAAGCACAGTTTGCAGAGAGAGGAAAAGGTTTTGTGTATTTCTGATTGATTACAAAAAATTTGCCCAGAATTAGATCTAGAGGAGCTGATGTTACTGTGAATAAGTGTTTCTTGGTGACACAGAAAGAATCCAAGATACTTATCGAAAAAGGAAGGTTTGAGGCAATAGAGTATTCGATGAATCATTATAAGATTGAATTCTACTATTATCTTTTAGGTGTAGTCGCCACTTTAAAGGACAAGATAATCACTCAGTTGAAGTCTCATTATGATCATTTTGATTTTCTATACAGCATCAGCAAACTGAAGAATGCACCTCCTGATAGCCTGGACAAAAAGTATGGAAACCTCGTATCAGTTTTGCAAGACAAGGAATCAAGTGTCATTGATGTGCTGGAGATGAGTGGAAACCACAATGTCGTTAAAACCCTGAATATGTCCAACAGATACTTTGAAGTTTATAGTGATACATAATGTTCTCCCCAATGTTAACATAGTTCTAAGAATTCTGCAACACTCCAGGTGACAGATGTGAACAGAGAGTCAAGTGTTTCAAGATAAAATTGATAAAAATATAGCTCATCAATTATGAACCAAACTCCTTTCAGTGAACTTGTAAAATATCTAATGAACACAAGCTCATAGAGGACTTAAATTATGCAGATTGAGTGAAAGAGTTTGCACAAGTGAAAGCCAGGAAGGTTCATTTTGCCTTGATAATTTTTGCTAGCACAGTGGTAGAGTGCCAGACTATGAGTCCAAAGATTGTGGGTTCAATCCCCACTAAGTTCTAGGATTTTTATCTGTCAGTTTTCATTCCTTTCACATCTGCCAATGGTGCTGGTGTTAACATGTTCAGTAGCACTGTGGTACAGAATCCACATTAAACTGTAGGATCCCCTGTAACTGGCTGGGTCATTTTGAAGATCAAAGGAAGGTAACGGCATACCACCTCCAAACAGAAGTGTGTGTAATACAGCACTGTGGTGTCCAAACCAATCTTCAGATTGTGGGCTGCTTTATCTTTTAGTTTTCTTAGATGCTTAGTTATTTACTGTTACTTTTTATTTTATTTTATTCTGTGTAAAATACACTTTTGTTCCACACATTATTGTCAATGCAAATTAACATGTCAGTATGTTGTAATTGTTCTTTGGTGGTATGTGTTCCAAGTGGTATTATTGTAGTATTTTGTCTGCAGCACTTTGCACTGTGGCTTGGGTAGTATAGTCACCATACATTTATCCAAAATCGCATATGCATCCCCATTCAATCTCCATATGTACTGTTGTCTACACTTAATGTTATCCTCACATCACAAAAAATATGAAAACTGAACTTATGGGTACAAGTTATAAACTCTTCTATTAACTTGACTATCAGTTGTGAAACACGTATTGCACCGAACTAGTAAATGAAATCATTATGGTGAGCTTTCAGATGATGAAAAGTGTACTACCTTAAAAATATTTTCTCTTAGGATGAGGAAAGTAAAAGAGGGATACATCTCCCCCTAGTAAGTCATAATCATTAAATAGATGCATTAAATAATGCATACTTCTGAAAGGAATGTGTTGTATATATACCCCATTTTTTCTTTATGGATAAATTTGTTTTTGCAATGATTGGTGATGTTTCTCCCCATTTGTAGCTGGTGGGTGCTATATTGTGATGGAATATGTAAAAAGTAAGAAACTTTATTTATTTATATGAACTAATTTTAGTAGTATATATTTATTCAAGCTAAAATGAAATTGTTCCTGTTTTTCAGATAACGGTGCCATTTCAATATGAGTGGTTAGATGAAATGTTCAGAGAAATGGCTACATATGTATTCTTTGTACTCACTGGATATAAATTCAGGCCTGCATCAGCAAATCCTTATTTTCAAGCAAATACAGACGATGATGATGATGATGAAATGGATGTTGTGTAAGTAGAAAGATATAAGCCACCAATCTAAGCTTACATGACAATAGCTAATAACAAAATCAGATGCCTGTGATTCAGCTAGGATTGTCAATCTTGTTTTATGCAATCATTCTATGCCCCATGCTAAACTGCTGGGGATGTGCTTGTATTACAAATAGATTACAATACATGCTTCATTGATTCAGATGTGTATTTAAATATTTACTGTAAGCTGCACAGATTGTGCTGTATGGACGTGTAGTCTAAATGGTAAGGGCAGTCTGAGCATTATGAGTTCTTGAATATGAGGTGTTCTGAGACTTGAATCCAGGATGAGGTATTTGTTTATTAATGTTTGTTTGGTTTTAAATGCATAAAATATCCTCTCTTTGTGCAGATCAAAAGAACAAAACTGCACTGTCAGTGTCCAACAACCTGCTTTTGCAAATGATCCCTAACACATCTGACAAGTAGTCTGATTACAAAAGTCTGTATTTTAAATAATTTATGTGCATCTGTCTGACATGTAACTATGTTAATATTTCGTGACTAGTGACCAGATGTAACAAACAACTAAATTAATGCTTGAAACTAGATAACATTAAAGTAAATAATGCACTAAACACCAAAATGAAGGCGTATGTACTCTAATATAGTGGTATTTGAAGTAAAGTATGTTCGTACCAGTGTAGTAAGATGTGTAGTGCAGTTGCATAAAATGACATGAATAGGGGAAGCTGAATAATCATTTTTAACGTGGAATGAGGAGAGGTTAGTGACAGTTCCTTAAATTTTGGAATCTTCTAAACCTAAATTTGACATAACCTACTTCTTGTTTGATGTTCCGGGTAGTGGCTAATTTTATCTAGTCTGTGTGAATGTGGTTTAATCACTTATGTATTTATAATGTGCCCAAAAATATTACTTGACCCCTGTCAAACTGTGACTATAAGAACTTCACTGTTGTTACCTGAGAATACTGTTTTAAAAGTATCTGGTCTAGAAATTTAATATGTTCTGACCAAGTTTGAGATACCATTGCTATGTCAGATTAGATTAGTTTAGATTAATACTTGTTCCATAGATCATGAATACAACAATTGCTTATGATGTGGATTGTGTCAGGTTAATAAAAGATGTCTATATAAAATATTACATTACACAAAATCTAATATATAAAGCAGAGTCTCTGTATATTTGTATGTGTTGCATACAAATCTACAGTTTTGTTCCAATCTTTATGAAATTTTGTACACGTAAGCATCAATCCATGAGGACGGTCGCCGTAAATGTAAGAATCACATACGATATATAGTTCCTGAGATATGACATCATAAACAATGAGATGCGCGAAAAACTGCTGCATTTTGCGACAATGCTGCTTATTTTCTCCTAAACCATTGGACCCATTTCAACCAAATTCCTTACCATGAGGTAACAATTGCTGCATAGTTAAGAATCACATACAGCACATGGTTCAAAAGATATTATGTCATAACCAATAGCAATCGCAAAAAATGCCATATAATGAGGCGAGAGTTTCGAAATACACTGTATGAGAATGACAGTACTTAGGGACTTGAAACAAACTTTAAACATAATTTCAAACCTTTATTAAACTTTTTCTCGCTGGCAACCATCGTAAAATGATGAAAGGAAAAAAGTTCCTCACTTACTACTTTTCCACTGTTTATGTAGTAAAACTAAGGCTCTCGGTATGACGTTACAATTCATAATTTCAACACTACAAATTGCTGCGACAGGAAATTTTACAGACAGTATACACATATATAGTTGAATGTAGCTTCTAAATTGTATCACACTACAGCATATTGTTCATGCGATATGAGCACGTAAACAGTAATGTTCATGGAAAACCTCCCCATCATGCACCAAGTTTTAATCTATTACTTCTTTACAAGTAATTGTATTCCCAAGAGATTTCACAGACATGCAACCCTTATACAAATGAATATATACCTGAAAAATGGCAGGAATAAATAAATAAATACCCGGGCAATGCCGTGTTTTCAGCTAGTGTGTGTGTGTGTGTGTGTGTGTGATGCAAGCTTTCACAACCCAGTTGCGTTTTCAGGCAGAAGGGAAGGAGAGGGACAAGGAAATGATGAGGGTTTTAAGGGAGTGGGTAAGGAGCCATTCCAATCCCGGGAGAGGAAAGACTTACCTTGGGGGGGGGGGGGGGGGGGGAAAGAAAGGTAAACAAATACACACACACCTGCACATATACACAAACACACACACATCTAGGCAGACAGACTGTAGAAAGCAAAGGAGTTAGACAGAGATGCCACTTCAGGCAGAGGCTCTGTCCAGAGAACCAAGGCAAATATGTTAAGATGTTAAAGATGGTGGGAGGCAATTTAAATTTAGCGGAAGTTTAGACCAGGTCGGCAACGGGAAGAGAGAATATGCTAAAGGGCTAGTTCCCATCTCCGGAGTTCTGAAGGATTGGTGTGGGTGGGAAGTATCCAAATAACCCGGACGGTGTAACACTGGGCCAAAATGTGCTGGCCGTGTACCAAGGCGTGTTTAGCCACAGGGTAATCCTCATTACCAACAAACACTGTCTGCCTGTGACCGTTCATGCGAATGGACTGTTTGTTGCTGGTCATTCCCACATAGAACGCTTCACAGTGCACGCATGTTAGTTGATAAATCACATGGCTCTGCCTTTGATCATGTACACCTTCCGGGTTACGGGACTGGAGTAAGTGGTGGTGGAAAGGTGCATAGGGCAGGTTTTACAATGGGGGCGGTTACAAGGGTAGGAGCCAGAAGGTAGGGAAGGTGGTTTGGGGATTTCATAGGGATGGACTAGGAGGTTACGAAGGTTAGGTGGGCGGCGGAAAGACACTGTCGGTGGAGTGGGAAGTATCCACTCCCATCCTTCCCACTCCTTTTATATCTAAAAATTCATCCAATGAATAGAAGGAGTTGTCATTCAGAATTTCTTTTAATTTATTTTTAACTGCTGTTTGGCTATCTGACAGACTTTTGATACTATTTGGTAGGTGAACAAAGACTTTTGTGGCAGCATATTTCACTCATTTCTTTGCCAAAGTGAGATTTAACCTGCATAGTGAAGATCATCCTTTCTCTTGGTGTTATAGCTATGCACACTGCTATGAAGTCCACTTACCAGGCGAAGGAGCACAGGCAGTGATAGCAACAAATACACACACACACACACACACACATACACACACAAACGCAAGCTTTCACAGCCTAGCTGCTTCATCAAGCAGAAGAGAAGGAGAGGGAAAAGGAAATGATGAGGGTTGTAAGGGAGTGGGTAAGGAGTCATTCCAATCCCAGGACAGGAAAGACTTACCTTGGGGGGGAAAAAAAGGAGGGTAAACAAATACACACACACCCACACATTTACACAGATGCAAGTACACTTAGGCAGACATACTGTAGAAAGCTTGTGAAGGAATTCATAGTGAATTGAATTTAAGTGTTCCAAAAATCTATTTAAATTCTCACTACCATGAGTCCAAATGACAAAAGTATCATCTACATATCTGGAGGGGGAGGGGGGATGCAGATTTCAAGGTTGCTGACAACAAAGCACATTCCTCGAAATCCTCCATAAAGAAATTAGCCCTCAATAGGTGACAATGGGTTTCCATTGCAACTCCATCAGTTTTATTGTAATACTGACCATTGAATAAAAAGTAAGTAGAAGTTAGCACATGTTGAAATAATTTATTACCTCGACACAAAACGTAACTTCAATTAGCTGCAATGAATCAGAGTATCATGAGTGAAGAGAGAGAAACCATGTCAAAACTCAAAATATCAGAGTCACTCAAACGCAATCCGTGCAATCAATGTAAGAATATGGTGTTCACACCTCACCGCTATTGGACTCAACAAACTATCAAGATGTTTTGCTACATGATATGGATCTCAGGAAGGTCATACAATCTAGGTGGTACAGCACAGTAAGAATTAAGACTCTTTGATAGTCTCCTGTGACAAGGGACATTTCTTCAGGAGGTTATTAGTCTTTCTTTCAACACTCTGTGTAGGGTCAGCACCGATTCTATGATATGCTGAATCAGAAAGTAAACATAGTATCTTTTGAATGTAATCATCCTTTTTCAACAAAACTATGGCATTTCCCTTGATCACAGGAAAGATAACAATGTCAGGATTCATTCTGTGTGAACATAAAGCACACGCCACAGCTGCTGTTATATGACACTTTGGTGGACAGGCTAGAGTCAACACATGACAAGCTTCTCTCCTAGCCTCTTCCATAGCATTGGAAGGTAGTTTAGAGACAGCCTGTTCGATAGAACTTTTAAAATTAATGTTCAGTTAATGCTTAGGTGTCGGTGAGTAATTCCAACCTTTCACCAACACAGATAATGCTGAGTTGTCAAAAGTTTTCTCCATTAGATTGATCATGAAATAAAATTAGAATCAGATTCTGAGCCAAGGAAATGATCAGATTTTGCTGAATTCCGAGCAGTTACAGATTGAAATTCCCTGTCAGACTGTGACCAAGAGGCACCTTCCAGTCAGCCAAAGAAAATTCAAAACATTAGCAATAATCATTAAATGAAGCTGAAATACCTCTTTGGAAACAAAACCTAACTGATAATGAGTATAGTGGATCCTTTCACAAACAAGAGCTAAGCTGTGCTGGTTGCTTGATACAATTAGCGCAGGAGAATTAATATAATGTACAGTCGGCGACTGAATTTTCAAGACCCCTCATCTAATCGCTATCACAACCAGAAAGTTTTGCTGCTTGATGGGAAATGTTAAAAGCTAGGGGACACGATCGTACATACTGTCGATTACACAATATCTCACACAAAATCTGAGACGAAAACAGTTGTCTTCCAGTATCACAGCCAGTTATAAAAACATGCATGCATTCTATGCGATGTGAAGGCGACTTCATTGTGTTTTAAGCTATTCGTGCCCGACAAATTCCTTTCCACATTGGTTTTCTTATAGTTTCAGTGAACGAAGACAGCAATTATAACTGAGATGCTAGAGTCTGTGAATATTGTCTAACATTACTGACACATTCAAATGGAAAATGTGGATGCGTAACACAGAAATAATTGAATTACAACACAGAAAGCAAATTATCAACATTAGCAATTACTTAAAGTAACCTTCATCACACAAGTGCAAGTCAGCAAATGTCCAGTGGGTGTTACAGCAGCACACTTATTTTTTGAGCGATCAGACAAAAAAGATCCTGTTCTAAACACTTTGTTATGAAGCTAAGGGTTACAGTGCACCATGTTGTTCGGAGGTATTGCGTGACGGTTTCCTCCCACCACCTCAGTTGCGCTATAAAGACAACAACCATTTGGCGCGACAGATCGCTGAGGGTATTTTCGAGAGTGAAGATATCATTCTATATGTACTTTTCATTGGTTCCCTTTCGGTTGACATTGTAACTGAGATATCAACATAAATTTAACAAACATAAGCCAACTGTGTTACCACAAATAACATTTTCCCTCAGAGAAAAGGTATTGCTGTAATAATTTACGGACGTAGTTGATCGACCTTGAAACAGAAGTTCTAATGATACTCAAAGAAAAACAAACACTAGAGTTGCAGGATACAGTGGTAATGAATTATATAAATTGCACATTTAATATAGAAATGAATATTACAACTGCTCCAGTAATAACAGCAAACGTATCCAAAACTACCAATGTGGGCAAGTGATTGTGAACATCCACAGCCGCATCTAACTGAAACATAGTCCATGTCTTATTAAAATACCTAATGGTAAGCATTCGACCACATATTGGACTGTTACAATACCAGATATGATTATGTCAAATGAATGTGCAGGGGACCAAACTATGCTAAAGATAAGCTTACTTACCTCACCAGATGGCCTACTATTGATAGGCGAGTGACAGTTCGATTACTGTCTTTTTCACGTTTTGTTCTATTGTGAAATATGGCTCATTATGTTGCTCATGTAACAATAACAAACACACATGATAATTGAGTAATAATCTGTATCACAAATTTTGTGAAGTAATTATTGTGTTCAGTCACAGTTATATTCCATAACCATGAAAATGTAGGGATAATATGAAGTGTAACATGTGCAATGGAGGATTGTGTTATATCAAATTAATTTCTTTAAACTATCATATCCAACCCATAAGTATATTTTTATTCTGTATCTTTCAATAAAGATGAAAAGCTACATTTTATTTGTAAGCAACATTAGGAATATTAAATCGATGTGACATTCAAATCCGTAGTGGTTTAATCTAATCCAGATTCACTCCAGACAGTAGTACGAGGACAAGAGTTTCCAGTAACAGCGAGCCCGGTGTTCTCCACTAGCCATCCCCAGAGGTTAAAGAGATCTTTTGATGTGATAATGCTACTGGCGTGTATCAAACACGAGACGTTTCACATATTAATCAAAAATATCAGCTCGCCAAACTACCCACACCTACGAATACATCATGCAGAGAGTAAATGTCTCTAACAATCAACTTAGAATGAAGTCAGGCATCCTTTCCAAGAAACGTGCATTAATTTGATAATGCAAACAGTAAAACTAAGGACATAGAGTAATTTGTAAAATCTCGAGCCTAAGAGTCGACTGCTTGTGTTTCTTCATGGTAGCAATTAGAGGAGTAACAGATTCGAATGCTGATCTCTTGGATTTAGAAGGCGCAACTGTTTATTCTGTACTAGGACAGCATTACACACCAGTGGGTTACAGTTACTGTGCAGAATACAAAACTTATTTGTCAAAAGTGTACATAGTTACCAGATAAGGTCTGTCACTTCTGAATAGATAAGTAGGCCCACGTTCTTGTAGAGGGTATAAAATTGGCTACGCTAAAGTATGTGTCAGTGGCGCCAGCATAAATGTGCAGATATGTAAGATGAGGTCCTACTATCGAGTCGATATCCGCAGTAGGTTTGGTTTTTAATATGCACACATTTGCACAAATTTCAATCCCTATTTTTCACATACGTAACTTTTCTGCTCAGTAACAACTTTTGTAGTGAATGTAGTATCAAAAAGTTTTAACTTTTCACTCAGCCAGTTCATATTATAACACTTATAATGACAAAGAGAACGTTTGAATGACTGAACAAAATAGACAATATATTTGCGGACAGATGATCTGAGCGGATTAAAACTGCCATTGGAAAAATGCAGCAGAGCTCCTATGAGTCATAGCATTGATTTCTTCCGCAGACATAATGTTTTGGTCATGTTTCTATATAAGGAATTTCTTTAAATGCAGGTTTCAGGGCACATAGCACTTACATTTATAAATATCAAACATTTTAGTAGCCACAATTTATTAGCTGAAATAAGTTTGTACTGGAAAATTTTGCCTTTATGTGGGTTCAAAATTTGACAAGCACATACCGAGAGTGTAGTAGCTACAATGACAATCTTCGAATCCGAAGGCTGATAATTGCCCCTTTTGCGTTTGCGTGTTGAAAATCTCAACAGTAGGGATCACTGGATGGGTCTCACCTACTTGGCCCAAACTATCCGAGAAGAAACATGAATATGAGCCTTTTTAATTCCTACAATATCACCCCTGTGTAGGCCATAGAAAAAAGAAAATGCTCGCCAAAATTTTCCAACTACAGATAGATGCAATATCAGCTAATACTGAGGCTCACTATTGTTAATGATGGTGTTGCGTAGTGGCAAACGATTAGCTGTTGAAGAAAACAGCAAGGGTTCGAATAACATCCCTTCAAAAAAAAAAAAAAAAAAAATTTGCAGTTTCAAGTATCAATTATTAAATTTCGGTGCATAATTAATATATTTGGTTTCATTATAACCAATTTAATTAATCAATAAACCTTATTTAATCATTTAATTTTCATAATTTGATGAAGTATTAAATGAAAATTATATTTCCAAAAATTGTGAAACATGTTTATGTGTCGAATTTATATTACCTTCCTTAGGGTGTTCATCGTCAAAGAAACAGAAACTCCATACTATGCAGACTTTATCAAAGTATTTTAAGCAAGAAATTTTATCTGAAATATGCATACTTCATTCAACTTTTGAAGTAAATGACATTTCACTGTTGATTTTGGAGAGTACCCTGTGTATCGAATCATTGGGGTGGAAATTGGGGCACTGAACCAATACTGTATGATTGAATGTGTTTTGAGTTTCCTCTTGACATCAACTTTCATGGAACACTGAAATGTTTAAGTACATTTAAATTTCATAATTAAAAGTTTAACATTGCGAGGGGTAATATAAAATGAACAAGAATCTAATGAGTACTGGGAATCGAATTTGGGCCTCAAAATTGGCAATCGAAGTGTTTGTCTACTACACTACCCATATGCGTTGAAGATGGCAACTCAATAAAGCAGGTTACATAGCACCAATTTCTATGTGAGAAATCTTCTCGACCATATTCCTTTCCTGTTGGCCAACTAGGGTGAGATATTTTGGGAATTTAAAAGGTTTCCTTCTCGCAGGGTTTCAACAAATTCAGTGAAACCCCTCTATAAAGTGATCTACTCTGATCAGTCATGAACATTATACAGAACTAAATAAGGTTGAACCATTGAGGGAAAGTTTGCACCCATCATTGTGAGTGAAAATGCCTGGCAGGGGAACATCCTCGTCCATGGTCCATGGACTGAGACGCATTTTGAATGCTGAAGTCAGGGTCCTCTTATAGCGACAGTCATAAAAATTGTGGGAATGAAGTTTATGGTGTTGTTTCTTTTTATATGAAATTGTGTAAAGAAACTTTCCACCCTAGCCAGATCTACAATACAGCAACGAATCTAAATCATTAATATGGACATGTTTCTGACGGTATTTTGACTCGTGAGTCTTCTACAGTTGAAAGGCACATGCGGTAACAGGAGAGTAATTCTGTAAAAAGTTTATGACAAAAAGTGAGGGACACATGTGTTGACCACTCGTGCTTCTAAACGCCCACATGATGGTCTTGGTACATTGGGGTGTTCATTCTACTATCAACTGCTGTTGTATATCCTCTGACTGTATTGAATCAGAACAGTTCTTTTCATAAATGAAGCATGTCAAGCTACCACAAAAAGGTGATAATATTTTTGTCACCCTGATTTAATAATGAACAGTTTCATATTACCAGCATGCCTAATGCAAGTATCATTTATGAAACGTCTGAGGTCAACAGAATAGCAGTTGGTAAGATTTAATTGTAGTAGGTTCTCGTGTTTCAAGGAAGTTTGTTTACACATGCTGGCCGTGCTGTGAGGTGCCCAGTTTACTTCCGTGCAAACATCTTGCCGGGCCCAAGCACTGACTGGAGGAGGAGACATTCGCTGCGATTGAGCTGATGAGAGGAATGCCTCAATTTTGCAGACTGCTCACGGATATATTTGAACCTGTCTTTTCTTATATAGACATTTTGCCTCGTTAGACCCGGTTTCCCTGATACCGATCTACTAATGGATTCTCTTCCTATGTTATATCATTGTTCACTGAATTAAAAATTGTATTGTTGGTTGTTTTTGGATAGCCTGTGTGTTGCAATATTTAGCGGTAATTCTTACATTGCTACAATAACTTCTTTAAATTGTAACTTTAACAAGTTGTGATGCTTTAAAAAAGAGTCTCTGTGGTGTAATAAAATTGTCTTCTGTTGAATGTGTAACCCATTAAACTCGAAGCAGCTTTCCTATTGTATCATAATGATGACATGGCAGTTACATGTTGATTTGCACATCCAGGTTTTTTGTTGGTTTTAAGTTTTTTTAAAATATCATTTTGATAGTTTTAGCTGTGAGCAAAGAACTAACCTGCGGGAAATTTGATAGTGAAACAAAGTATGTTGTTGTATGAACAAAAAATACAAAAGTTTTGAACCTGTCAGCTGGTTCAGAAGTGTGAATTGGACACGACTTCAAGAAGAATTTGAACGTAATGTCATGTAATTTCCATCACACCACGGCCAAAGTTGGTGACTATTATCTTGTATTCTATCTATAAACCAGGAATATTACTACTATATATGGTACAAAGAGCTATATAAGGTACAAAGAGCTTTGAAACGTACTTCTAGGGGAAAAAAAAAAAAACTCTGAAAACCTCTGACCTGAAAGAAAAAAATCACATATCGTTTATGGCTGCTTACCATCAACAATACTTATGATAAAGAGTTTCATTGTGTTTAATTTTTTATTTGACCTTTATCACCATTCCAGAACAACCTGCTGCTTCCACAATTCATTTTTATACTCTCTTCGTCTTCTGTACTATAATTGTTCACAATGTGTGTTGTTGTTGTGTTATGTTCTCCAGTCCGGAGACTGGTTTGATGCAGCTCTCGACAATACCCTATCCGGAGCAAGCCTTTTCATCTCCTCATAAGAACGACAACCCACATCCACTTGAATCTGTTTACTATACGCGTCTCTTGGTATCCCTCTGTGATTTTTACCCCACACACTTCCCTCCAATGCTAAATTTACTATTCCTCGGTGTCTAAGAATGTGTCCTACCAAGCAATTCCTTCTTTTAGTCAGGGTATGCCAAAAATTCCTTTTCTCACCAATTCTGTTCAATACCTCTTCATTAGTTATGTGATCTACCCACCTAATC
This sequence comes from Locusta migratoria, assembly GCA_026315105.1. NCBI lineage: Eukaryota > Metazoa > Arthropoda > Insecta > Orthoptera > Acrididae > Locusta > Locusta migratoria. The sequence goes on from CM048744.1 coordinate 788,596,797, forward strand.
TTCAGCATTCTTATGTAGCACCACATTTCAAAAGCCTCTATTCTCTTCCTGTCCGCACAGCTTATCATCCATGTTTCACTCCTATACAAGGCAATACTCCACACAAATGCCTTCAGAAAAGACTTCCTTACACTTACATTAATATTCGATGATAGCAAATTTCTCTTTTTCAAAAATGCTTTTCTCCCCATTGCCATTATGCATTTTACATCCTCTGTACTGCGACCATCATTTGTTATTTTACTGCCCAAGTAACAAAACTCATCTACCTTCTTTACTGCTTTGTTACCTAATCTAATTCCTTCAGCATCACCCAATTTTCTTAGACTGCACTCCATTACCCTAGTTTTGCTCTTTTTAATGTTCATCTTATAAGCACCTTTCAGCACACTGTCCATTCTGTTCAATTGCTCTTCCAGGTCCTTTGCTGTATCTGACAGAATTACTATGTCGTCGGCAAAACGCAATGTTTTTAATTCTTCCCCCTGAACTTTAATTCCTTCACCGAATTTCTCCTTGCTTTCCTTTATAGCTTGCTCAATGTACAAATTGAACATCATTTGAGAAAGGCTACAACCCCGTCTTACTCCCTTCCCAACTGATGCTTCCCTTTCATGCTCTTCGAGTCTAATAACCGTGGTCTGGCTTTTGTACAAGTTGTAAATAACTCTCATAACTCTCCTTTCCCTGTATTTTACCCCTGCTGACTTCAGAATTTGAAAAAATGTATTCCAGTCAACATTGTCAAAAGCTTTCTCCAAATCTACAAAAGCTAAAAATGTAGGTTTGCCTTTTCTTAATCTATCTTCTGGGATAAGACGTAAAGTGAGTATTGCCTCCCGGGTTCCTACGTTCCTCTTGAATCCAAACTGATCTTCCCCGAGATCAGCTTCTACCAGCTTTTCCATTCTCCTGTAGATAATTCGTGTTAAAATTTTGCAACCATGACTTATCAAATTGGTGGTTCTGTACTTTTCACACCTGTCTGCGCCTGCTTTCTTTGCAATGGGGATTATTACATTTTTCTTAAAGTCTGAGGGTATTTCGTCTGTCTCATACATCCTACACACCACTTCAAATAGTTTAGTCATGGTTGGTTCTCACAGAGACTTTAGTAGCTCTGAGGGTATGTCATCTACTCCTGGGGCATTGTTCCGACCTAGGTCTTTCAGGGCTCTGTCAAATTCATCTCTCAGTATAGTATCTCCTATTTCTTCTTGATCTACTTCCTCTTCCCTTCCTACTACATCGTCTCTAAGTTGATTTCCTTTGTAGAGCTGCTCTATGTACTCTTTCCACCTTTCAGCTTTCCCTTCTTTGCTGAGAACTGATTTCACAATATGTTAATTTATTTATTCCCTAAATTAATCTTGAAAAGTTATACGGTTCTCTCTCACTGAAAAAAATGCACAATAATAAAATGAAATCATAGAGTAGAATGTTAAAACATACTGCCTGTGCTTTAAAAGAAATAAACTAAAAATCAATAATATAGTGAGGACAGTTTACTACTCACCGCAAAGACGTGGCGACGAGCTGCGACAGGCACATACAAAAGACACACACATACAACACATTCAGCTATCGGCCATGGCCTTCTTCAGAAATAGAGCACTCACGCAATCACACAGGCACACAACACAGTCATACAACCATCACCTCCGACTGCCACACTTCGAATCACGCTCTGCAGCGAATCGGGGAGGGGAGGGGGAGGGGATAGAAAGGTTACGTCACGGTGGTGGGGATGGGTTAGATGGGAATAACGAGATGCAGCTTAGGAATGGAGTGGGGAGGCGGGTGAGGGGAGAAAATAAAATAAAATAAAGTAAAATAATTTAAAATAATTAATGTACACTGCAAGTGCACAAGACCACATACACACACACACACACACACACACACACACACACACATACATATACATATACACACACACGATCACACATTCACACACCACTCAAATCAGGCGAGGTTTGGGATACAGAGGTAGGAACTGTAAGACATGGGGAAAAAAAAAAAAAAATATATATATATATATATATATATATATATATATATATATATATATATATATATATATATATTTTATAGGGAAGTTATCGTAGGTTGAGGCCTGGTTGATTTCGGGATCGGAGAATGTATTGTAGGGATAACTCCCATCTGTGCAGTTCAGAAAAGCTGGTGGTGGATGGGAGGATCCAGATGGCCCGGGTTGTGAAGCAGCCATTGAAATCAAGCATGTGCTCCGCTGCATGCTGTGCCACAGGGTGGTCCACCTTGTTTTTGGCCACAGTTTGGCGGTGGCCATTCATCCTAATGGACAGCTGGTTGGTGGTCATGCCAATATAGAAAGCTGTACAGTGCTTGCAGCACAGTTGGTAAATTACGTGGCTGCTTCCCTATCAGAGGCCGGGCCACTTGTGAAAGCAGCCACGTAATTTACCAACTGTGCTGCAAGCACTGTACAGCTTTCTATATTGGCATGACCACCAACCAGCTGTCCATTAGGATGAATGGCCACCGCCAAACTGTGGCCAAAAACAAGGTGGACCACCCTGTGGCACAGCATGCAGCGGAGCACATGCTTGATTTCAATGGCTGCTTCACAACCCGGGCCATCTGGATCCTCCCATCCACCACCAGCTTTTCTGAACTGCACAGATGGGAGTTATCCCTACAATACATTCTCCGATCCCGAAATCAACCAGGCCTCAACCTACGATAACTTCCCTATAAAATATATATATATATATATATATATATATATATATATATATATATATATATATTTTTTTTTTTTTTTTTTTTTTTTTCCCCCATGTCTTACAGTTCCTACCTCTGTATCCCAAACCTCGCCTGATTTGAGTGGTGTGTGAATGTGTGATCGTGTGTGTGTATATGTATATGTATGTGTGTGTGTGTGTGTGTGTGTGTGTGTGTGTGTGTGTGTGTGTGTGTATGTGGTCTTGTGCACTTGCAGTGTACATTAATTATTTTAAATTATTTTACTTTATTTTATTTTATTTTCTCCCCTCACCCGCCTCCCCACTCCATTCCTAAGCTGCATCTCGTTATTCCCATCTAACCCATCCCCACCACCGTGACGTAACCTTTCTATCCCCTCCCCCTCCCCTCCCCTCCCGTCCCCGATTCGCTGCAGAGCGTGATTCGAAGTGTGGCAGTCGGAGGTGATGGTTGTATGACAGTGTTGTGTGCCTGTGTGATTGCGTGAGTGCTCTATTTCTGAAGAAGGCCATGGCCGATAGCTGAATGTGTTGTATGTGTGTGTCTTTTGTATGTGCCTGTCGCAGCTTGTCGCCACGTCTTTGCGGTGAGTAGTAAACTGTCCTCACTATATTATTTATTCCAACCTGGACTTTCCAATATTATATAAACTAAAAATCATTTCATTTCGTTGGTGAAATCTTGTTTCTATTTTACTGAACTTTGGTGTTTCTCAAGATGTTTGACTTGTTTGCTTTTTTGCCTATGGTAGACAAATGGTGGGTCCTTATGAGTAGCATTCTTATGTTGTTACATACTAAACCATTATAAATAAATGAACATCTTCTCCTAATGTTGCTCAGAATCACATATACCAATTTTCTGCTTCTGCAACGATTTGAAACCTATTGGGTATTTTTGTTTCTAATTATTCGGACATGTCCAAAATAACAGACACCACACCAATATAATAAACATTTACACGCAAAGAAGGCATTTGCTGCATTCACTTCACCGCAGATGTGACCTCGCACGGAAAACCGTACTGGCGAGTGTAAGAGGGCATGGACGATAGGGGAGCTACAGCCATAGCATGCGATTTATGAATGCTTAAGACGGACAGTGTGCTAGCATGGGTAGGCAAGAGGTTAAGGTGATTTCTGTCATGAAGCAGGGTACACGGGTTCGATTCCCAGCCAGGCACACATTTTCACTTGTTGCCATTGTTTAATTTAATGCCCTAATGCAGCCACTATCAATTCTTTCTTTCATAATACTTTTTCCTCCAACTCCTACGTAAATATTTGGAAATTCTTGTTTCTTTTTCTGTGGGCCTGCTTATTTCTGCTTCTAGCCTGGACTTCGGTCTCAAATTACGCCTTCATTGGAGAGCTTTACTTTATATTTAAACTTTTTGCAGATGTCTTGAAAAACAATTCTGCACAACCATAAATTTAGAAAATGAGAACTGCATCTCTCAGAAAAATAAATATTACGAATCCTGATGAAAATTAGTTTGTGCATCCTGATAAACTTACAACTTTTCCTTAAAATAAAAGTAAATAACACTGCTTTACAAGAAATTAATAATATAGTAAGGACAGTTTACAACTCACTGCAAAGGTGTGGTGACGATCTGCGACAGGCACATACAACACACACACACGCATACAACACTTTCAGCTTTTAGCCATGGCCTTCTTCAGAAAATAGAACACTCATGCAATCACACAGACACACAACACAGTCATACAACCATCACCTCCGGCAGACACACTTTGAATCACACTCTGCGGCGAGTCAATGGTGATGGGAGGGTAGGGGGGCGGCGAGGGGAGAGGGGATAGGAAGGTTATGTCACGGTGGTGGGGATGGTTAGAAGGGAATAATGAGATGGAGCAGGGAGGTGGGTGAGGGGAGGAAAAAAAAATCACCCTGCAAGTACACAAGACCGCGTGTAAACACACACACACACACACACACACACACAAACAAACAAACAAACAAACAAACAAACAAATGCGTGCTCCTACCGAAAGAATTTCAGCCCTATTTAACCAACACCTCCAACCAATTGTCCAAAATCTATCTTCCCTCATCAAGGATACCAACCACTTCCTTCACTGACTCTTCACCATCCCCACCCCTTTGCCTCCTGGATCCTTACTTGTCACAGTTGATACCATCAACCCACATGCCCATGGCCTTGCCACTCTGGAACACTACCTCTCCCAATGTCCCTCTGAACTCAAGCCTAATATCTCATTCTTCATAACCCTTACCAATTTCATCCAAACTAACAACTAATTTTCCTTTGAGGGGGAAGTTTACCTTCAAATCCAAGTCACAGCTATGGGCACCTGCATGGCACCCTCCTGTGCCAACCTGTTTATGGGCAGTCTGGAAGAATCCTTCCTAGCATTCCAAAACCCCCACCCTCTGGCCTGGTTCCGGTTCATTGATGATATTTTCTTGATCTGAACTCAGGGCCAGGACATCCTATCCACCTTTCTAAAGAACCTCAATTCTTTCTCCCCCATCTACTTCACCTGGTCTTCCTCAACCTACCATGCCACATTCCTGGATGTCAACCTCCACCTTACTGATGGCTCCATCCACACTTCTGTCCATATTAAACCTACCAACCATCAACAGTACCTACACTTTGACAGTTGCCATCCCTTCCACATCAAAAAATTCCTCCCTTACAGCCTGGCCATCCTTGGGGGGAATATCTGCAGTGACAAGAAATCCCTTTTTGAATATGGTGAGGGTCTCACAAAGGCCTTCACAGACAGAAACTACCCCACTGACCTAGTCCGCAAACAGATCTCCCATATCATATCCTCACACGTAGCAAATCCTCCTCCTAACACCAGTAACCATCCACATAAGAGTGCTCCCCTCGTCACCCAGTACTACCCTGGACTCGAACAACTAAATTGCATCCTTCACCAAACTTTTTACTTTCTATCCTCGTGCCCAGAAATGATAGACATCCTGCCCAAGAGCCTTCCCACCCCTCCTAAAGTGGTGTTCCGTCGCCCTCCCAACCTCCGCAACATCCTAGTTCATCCTTATGCCACCCTGAAACACAGCTCACTGCCACAGAGATCATATCCTTGTGGAAGACCCACTGCAAGACCTTATTTCAACTAATAAATTGTGGCTACTATAATGTTTGATATTTATAAATGCATACAATATGTGCCCTGAAACCTACATTTAAAGAAATTCTTTGTGTAAAAACATGATCAAAACATTATGTCTGCGGAAGAAATTTACGCTACGACTCATAGGACCTCTGTTGCATCTTTCCGGTGGAAATGATAATCTGTTCATAATATCTGCATACAAATAGACTGTCATCCAAAAGTTCTCATTGTTGTTATAAGTCATATGAACTGGCTGAGTTAAGAGTTAAAACTTTTTGATACTAAATTCGTGTCAAAAGTTGTTATTGGGCATAAAAGTTACGTATGTGAGATATACGGACTGCAGCTTGTCTTCTCGTGCACTAATGCAAATGAGTGCATATAAAAAAACAAACCTGCTGTGGATATAGGCTTGATCCTAGGACCTTGTTTTACACAGCTGCTCATTATGCCGGGGTCACCAACACATACTTTAGCATAGCCATTTTTTTGAACCTCTGCAGGAATGTGAGCCTACTTACTTATTCAGAAGTGGCAGACCTAATCTGGAGACTAGAAATGCTTTTGACAAAAAAAACCTGGTTTTGTATACTGCACAGTTACTGAAACCCAACAGTGTGTAATGCTGTTCTACTACACCAGCATTCTTATTGGAATAAACCGTGTCAGCTTCTAAATCCAAGAAATCCCCATTCGAATCTTGTACTCCTCTAATCTTTCTTCATTTGTCTCTTGATTTTCACACAATAGCGCTCTTGCTATGGTGAAGAAATAATAAACATTGACTCGTAGGGTTGAGATTTTACAAATTACTCTACCTCCTTGGTTTTGATGTCTGGATTATTAAATTAATTCTGCTTCTTGGAATAGATGACCGACTTCATTCTAATGTGATTGTTCATACGTCTACTAGCTGCATGATGTATTCGTAGGTACGGGTGGTTTGGCAGCTTCATATTTTTGATTGATATGCGAAACGTCTTGTGTTCGATACATGCCAGTGACATAATCACACCAGTAGATCTCTTAAACCTCTATGGATGCCAAGTGGCAAACACCGAGCTCTCCATTATTCAAAACTCTGTCCTTGTACTACCATCTGTAGTGAACAATGCATTAGATTAAACCACTACGGATTTGAATGTCACAGCGATTTAATTTTGTCACGTTAAAATGGAAGCAGACTTGACTTTGAAGAGAAGGTTGTCGAGTGAACACAGCTCTTATATTGAACAGATTTATTCCAAACTGAAACGTACACGAAGCACTGACTGCCTCTCGGGCAGAGTGCTCTGCTATTTATACACAGAGAGAATGTACCAGAAATTAGAAGAATAGTTAACATAAGAAAAAAGTAGAAACTACAAGTGAACATAAGAAACATGTAGAACATTCTGGAAATGAGAATTTCAAAGAAATAAATTTTTGGCGGTGGACAGGATTGAACGAGTGACATTCAGCATCGCAGTCGGTGACGCTATCCCTTGCGCCACACCGGACAGTCCCTTAACGTGGGGTCTCTTGGCATTGCTCCCTCTCCTGAAAAAACGGTTTCCTTTGGAGCCAGCTGCAATGTCCTGGATCTTGATCTTGTCATAGGTCCTCTGCATGGCAGTTCTGGAGACTCATTCCCTTGTGCATGATTATCAATGACAGACGTTCATGTCGTGGCTACATCAGTATCATTACCAACCTTAGAGTCCTTGAACAAGAAGCCATTTTCACCTATCTGCTATTCAGGATTGTAGTAAGGCTTCATGCGCAGGATGTGAACAATGTTTCTTCATTTTTGTCGTTTTGACGAAGGCTCATAATACTCAACTTCGTATGTGACGTTGACAGGCGGTGTAGGACACGATGCGGACCAAAATTATTGCTTCAATAACTTTTCTGACAGTCCAAATTTTCGTTACACAGGGTGAAAACATTCTGTATGTGTGACTATGTCGGCTCGCCATGTTGTTGGGCCCGGTTCTTCAGTTGTTCTTCCACCGAGCAGATTTGTCGCTGGCGGTCTCCAAACATCTTCTTCAGTTCCGTCTGGAAAATTTCCCAGTCCCTTAGCTTGTCTTCATTGTTTTCAAACCATTGCTGGGCTGTTCTGTGCAGGTAGAAATAAATGTTGGCCAAGCACAATGTATGATCCCACCTGTTACACTTGGCGATTCATTCGAACCCTTTTAGCCATTTGTTGGGATCCTGTCCAGCATCTCCATAGAACATCGACGGGTGTCTGATGGGCAGCTGGCTTACCGCTGGTTTTGTGTCCATTGTTCTTCTGATGATACGGACTTTTGGAAGGATGTACTGGGTATATCCCTTGTATTCCGGCTCTAGTCCGTGTAAGCGACGGCTTTTAAGTTGCCTAATCAGAGCCATGGTGAGGCAGCTGTTGCACAGGATACCCGGCGCCTCCACCAAACAATGTCGCATTGAGATGGAAGCAGGCTTGACTTCGAAGGCAAGGTTGTCGAGTGAACACACCACTCATACTGAAAGCAGGTTTATTGCAACTGAAACGTACATGCAGCACTGACTGCCTCTCCGGCAGAGTGGTCTGCTATTTATACACAGAGAGAATGTACCAGAAATTAGAAGAATAGTTAACATAAGAAACAAATAGAAATTACAAGTGAACATAAAAAACATGTAAAATATTCTGGAAATGTAAATTTCAAATAAATAAAATTTTGCCAATGGATGGGATTGAACTGGCGACCTTCAGCATCGCAGTCGGTGACGCTATCCCTTGCGCCATGCCGGCAGTTCGTTAATGTGGGCTCTCGCAACAATATTCCTAATGTTGCTTACACATAAAATGTAGCTTTTCGTCTTTATTGAAAGATATGGAATAAAAATAAAATTATTGGTTGGATACGATAGTTTAAAGAAATTCATTTGATGCAACACAGTTCGAATTATCAATATGTTTTCATGGTTACGGAATAAGACAGTGGCTAACAACAATAATTACCTCACAAAGTTTGTGATACAGATTATTGCTCCATTACCAGGTGTGCTTGTTTTTGTCACATGAGCAACATAATGAGCCATATTTCAAAATAAAAGTAAAATGTGAAAAACACGGTAATTGAACTGTGATCAGTAATTGGCCATTTGGTGTGATAAATACTCTTATCTTTTAGCAGAGTTTGATTCTCTGCACATTCATTTGACATAATCGTATATGGTATAACAACGGCCGAATATGGAGTGAATGCCTATCATTAGGTATTGTAGTAAGACATGGACTATGGATCAGTTATATGCAGCTATGGATGTTCACAATCACTTGTCCACATTGGTAGTTTTAGATGTGTTTGCTGTTCTTACTGTAGCAATTGTAATATTTGTTTGTGTATTACATGTGCAATTTATAAAATTCATGACCACTATATCTTACAACTCTAGTGTTTATTTTTCCTTGGCTACCGTTAGAACTTTTGTTGCTAGGTCGATCAACTATGTCCGATAACTTATTTTTCTCAGGGGAACTGTAATTTATGGTAACACTATGGCTTATGTTTCTTAAATTTATGTTGATATCTTAGTTGCAACATGAACCAAAAGAGAACCAGTGGAAATCTTATCTTCACTCTTAAAAATACCATCAGTGATCTGCCGCACCAAACCATAGTTGTCTTTATAGCACAATTGAGGCGGTTGGTGGAAACCATCATGCAATAGCTGCGAACAATGTGGTGCACTGTAACCCTTAGCTTCATATCAAAGTGTTTAGAACAGGATCTTTTTTATCTGCTTGCTCAACGAATAAGTGTTGCAGCCTAATTCCAGCAAGTGTGTCACTGCAACACACACTGGACATTTGTCAAAGTGCTCTTGTGTGATGAAGGTTACTTTAAGTAGTGGCTAATGTCGATAATTTGCTTTCTGTGTTGTAATTCAATTATTTCTGTGTTACGCATCCACATTTTCCATTTGAATGTGTCAGTAATGTTAGACAATATTGTCACGTTGCAATGGAAGTAGGCTTCACTTCGAAGGCAACTAAACACAGCACTTATACTGAAAGCACGTTTATTACGAACTCAATGTACACGCGGCACTGACTGCCTCTCAGGCAGAGTGCTCTGCTATTTATACACAGACAGATTTTACCAGAAATTAGAAGAACAGTTAACATAAGAAACAAGTAGAATTTACAAGTGAACATAAGAAAGATGTAGAACCTTCTGGAATTGTAAATTACAAAGAAAGAAATTTTTGCTGGTGGGTGGGATTGAACCAGCGACCTTCTGCTCCGCAGTCCGTGACGCTATCCCCTGCGCCACGCCAGCAGTTATTGTTCGTGGTCTCTCGCGGCAATATTCACGGACTCTAGCATCTCAATTATAATTGCTGTGTTCATTCACTGAAACTATAAGAAAACCAATGTGGAAAGGAATTTGTCGATCATGAATAGCTTAACACACAATGGCTGAAATGCAAAGGTATTTCTAAATTGAATTTGCGAAGTCACCTTCATGTCGCATAGAAAACGCGCGTGTTGTTACAACTGGCTGCGATACTGGAAGATGACTGTTTTCCTCTCAGATTTCGTGTAAGATATTGTGTAATCAACAGTATGTTCGACGGTGTCCCCTAGCTGTTTACATTTCCCACCAATCAGCATAACTTTGTGGTTGTGCATAGCGATTAGGCAAGGGGTCTTGCGAATTCTGTCATTTTCTCTACAACCTTAGCAAATGTTGGAACAATATTATGATTTCGACATTTCAACTAAACGACAAAGCATGTTGCAACCTTACTTTACTACTGCTGAGTTTATCCAACTTCCGTAAACACCAATATGTTTCCTCCCTGTGGAGGTAAACAATGTGAAACCTAAACTTTTTCTAGCATAATGAATTTTAAAACAACTTACGATTATGCTGCCAGGTGAAGTGCTGATCTGTGCACCTGCACATTACACGACTCCAAATCTGTAGTGTCAGAACCAGTAGATACTGGGCAGAGTAATATCATCTCAATCTACTAGTCAGATAATGGGCTTTGAACCTTATAATGACTCTGCAAATATCCAATAGGTTGAAAGGGCATTCTTGAGTTCAAAAAGTATGTGTAGAAATTACATTCCCAGTTTTTGTTCTCCATTGGGTAGATTCATAATCTTGTGGTTAACTGATCTTTTATTGGACACCTCAGAGACTACCACTCAGGGGGGTCAGGATTAAAGTGCTGGGTACGCACTTGGAGAACCCAGGGTCCCTGAGCTGGGGACTGGTAGGTGTCGCCATAACCATAACCTCTGGGCACACTTCAGCGACCACCATGTGGTGCGGTTTGTGGAACGTTGTGTGTACCAGGGAATGGGGATCTTGCCTTGACTTCCTGGGTTGCAAGGAATAAAGAAGCTCTTAAAAAAAACCTCAATCCTGAGATGTGCTACGTGCTAATGGGTTGAAAGGCTGTTGGACGGAAGAGTCGTTAGCAAGCAACCTCTGTGGATCATGCCGAACCTCTGTTGTATAAGGCTTACCTAGGCATGAGAACTCTGACTAGGCAGACATTTGGTTCCCTAGCTACTCGTGGGACCAAAATGGAACTATTGTGTTATTTTAAACCACCTAGTGGGACGGGTGTACCACTGGAGGGTATCAACACCCAACCTACCAACAGGGCTAAGGTAGCCAGTCCTCCGGATTCGGCACAGCATAAGAAATGTGTCATTTATAGAAATGGAATACATGCTGCTCCACAGAATGTGTTAATTGTAGCGAAGAGGAAGGAGGGTAAATTTGAAAAGGTATCCCCTTTCTACATCCAAAAAGGTCTAGAGGGAATTGCTGATGAACTGAAATCTGTGAAACACTTGTGTAATGGGAGTTTTTTGGTTGAAACTTCTACTTCCCAAGAAGCAATTAACTTCCAGAAGGCTAAATGCCTCAGACAACACACCATAGAAACATAACTGCATAACACTCTCAATTATAGTGAAGTTGTTTTTATGTGTAGGTATTTGGTGGGCATTCTGACTGAAGAGCTAAAGGTTGAGTGGGCTCTAGAGGGCATTGTTAATGTCCAAAACATCATGAAAAGGGTGGATGGGGAGTTAGTAAAATTCGACCCTTTATCCTCACCTTCAATAGCCCAAAACTTCCTGAATATATCAAGGCATACTTCCTAAGGTTAAAAGTAAGGCCCTATGTTCCAAACCCGACGTGTTGCTTTAAGTGCCAGCAGTTTGGTCATACCACTGATAGTTGCAAGGGAGAAGCTACTTGTGGGAACTTGGTAAGGTGGCTCATGATGGCCTAGATTGCTCACCTTCCCCAAAGTGCATCAATTGTTCTGGGGAACACCAAGTTTGGAGTAGGAACTGCAGTGTATAGTTGGAAGAAAGGAAAGTGCAGGAAATTAAAACAACAAAGAGAATTTCCTATGGTGAAGCCAAAAAGATCTTTAAGGCTATGCAGCCGCCTTCCTCTGATGTCTCTACCCAAGCAGAGGTTGCCAGTGTCGGTACAAACACTTACTTGTGCCAGTGCACGTGCAATGCAGCAGGTGTTTCAGCTTCAATAGTTCTCCCGAAAATGGTGGATCAATGTACCACTACCGACATTGCTGAGCTGCTGCCACGGAATAAGACGGTGCTGCTGCCACCTGCCATAAATTGTTGTTATTCTTCTCTCACAATTTGTCGTATGAGAGAAGCGAAGTCATGCTGGTCTTCCACAATGGCCATAGGGACTACATTGGGGAGTCGTTCATACTTCTTTCGTCCAACCCTCCTTTATTGCATCTCTTCAATACACTGGCACCACTTCATGAACTCTTCCATCGTAGCGACGTCTTTTATCAGAAGAGCTTGGTACATGTCTTCTGCAATTGCCACTTTAATTGCCACAACCCATTCCCAAGTCCAGTACATCTACCACACCACCTGTTAAAATGCCAAAAAAGCAAGCAAAGTCCAAAAAGGGCAAAGAAAAGCTGAAAACTATGAGCAAAGAGTCGGATCAGGTGGACATCCATTATGTTTGATGTGCCATGCGAATCAGATCCAGAGCCCATGGAGTTTGTTTCTCTGGGGCAATCAACCCACCCCAAAACTGAGTCCCCATGCTTGGATCCGTCAGTTTACAGAACTGTGAAATCTAGAGGCCAATCTAAAACAGTTAAAAACAATGACTGAAAAGTAAAATCCGAAGTCTGTTCCTTCCTAAAATTCGCCAGGTCTAAAATAATTCTGGGCCTCTGGAGAGGCCAAGGTGGGACCCTACGCCAATCTCTATGTAAAACATTAAAATCAGCCACTCCCATATCTAAAAGCCTCTTCATTAAGTGCGTCATGTGGTGGCACATACAGGAAGCATAAAGTCAGTCGGTGGCGCATACGCACTGACACTGCAAGTGCTTGTAGGTTAGTGTTGAGAGAAATGGATTCAGAGTGGCTGTGTTGATGAAAACTGCCACTCCACCCTTCAGCTCTATCTCCACTAACATTGTCCTTTCTGTGGAGAACATATCCACATATCTCAGGACTATCAGAAAGCTTGACATTTGTCTCCTGGAGACAGATACACAGAGGTCGTCCCTGAGATGATAAAAGTAGTTCCTTCACGTGTCCTAAACACCTGCAAGTTCTATTGTAATATGGGAGCTATCTATCAAGGTGGTTTAACCTTCACTCTCTCTTTCTGATGGGACTGGGAGCCCATAATGGGTGGAGGATCACCCTTGGGGCGAGATGTTTGCCCCAGAGGAAGGTCAAGCCTACTTACTGTAGGTGTGGTGTGGCCAGACCTCGTCAGCTGCTTACCCAATCTTCTATTCTTGTTGTGCTAGATGTGCACAAATTATCCTTCTTCGTCTTCTTAAAGATGTTTTGTGTTTGCCATTGATTTTTACATAGATTATGGCAAAGTCCACATAAAATATGATTTTCCTGGCTATAGAGTCGTCACTTGTACTATTACTGGTGTGCTGTCTATGACCCTGTATTGAATGTCTTCCAACATAGAGTAATAGTTCAATATCTGTAGATGCTTGGCAATTCACCCTTTAATGAGAACCAAGCTAACAACTCTTCTTTAAGAGAGTGGAATTTTAACTTGCATTTTTCCTTCATGTTTCAAAGTATCAAAATCCTTAAAAATGAGGTCCAGCAATAGCTGTGCCTCAAAACAATATTATTCATTAGTTAAACTTCAGAAAATTCTGTCAAGCCTCTTCTGCTATGTACTTAATGAATTAAAGAAAGTCTTTTAAACTTTCAACTCCATATTTATTGCTATTCAAGAAGTCATCTTCTTCATAAGTACACAGGTATGTGTTATACATCTCATAACAGATTTCAGACTTGGAATGGAATAAAAAATCAACAACCATAGAAACCATCATGACACAAATTTTTCCATGGAATACTAAATTTTTTTGGCTGGGTAGACATAATATCTGATGCCACTTGCTGCTGCCACCACCTCCAGAATCTGAAACAAACAGATTCTGGCAGCTACTGTTTCTGTCATGCCTAATTAATTTACTAAATAAATTGATAAATATTTAGGTATCTCAAGGTATTGAAGAAGTGGGGAAAAGTGGGTTGTACCACTACAAGCTTTATAAAGGCATCATCAGATAGTCTCGATAGTGGGCGGAAAGTGTGGTCAAATCCCTCACACATGTCCAGGATAATGATCATGTAACAATCGTGGAAGTTCAGGGAAGGTTTAAACGATGATAAAATATGGAAAAATTGTGAGGAAAATTTAGATTTAAAACATCTAAAATAATAACTTAGTTGTTGTGCTGGGTGCGTTCAGAAATATACTTTGAAAGAGTAAAGTTCGCTTTACATGATCTGAACCCATATATGAACTGTCAAATATAAAAATGAATTGCTGTCTGTTAGTCTCGTTAAAACTCGAGAATGGCGGAACTAATTTGGCTATATATCATTACATAAACCACTGAATCTATTGTAATGAAATCTGGTGGGGAGATACCTTGAGTGCTGAAGTACCGGATAAAATAATTTAGAAAGTGTGTAATTCAAGATATTTTTTTATTTGAAGTATATAAAGCGAAATATCGAACAATAATTACTCTCTGAAAAAGGTATTCACTCTTTGACTTCTTAACTAATTTTCAGAAGTTATAATTAACTGTCCCTTATAATTAATAATTTTAATTAATTGACCCCTTTTGTAAAAAGTGGATAGACTCAAAGGGCATGAAAGGGAAGCATCAGTTGGGAAGCGAGTAAGGCAGGGTTGTAGACTTTCTCCAATGTTATTCAATTTGTACATCGAGCAGGCGATGAAGGATAGCAAGGAAAAATGTGGAATAGGGATGAAAGTTCAGGGGAAAGAAATAAAAACATTGCGTTTTGCTGATGACGTTGTAATTCTGTCAGAGACAGCAAAGGACCTGGAAGAGCAGTTGAATGGAATGGACAGTGTGTTGAGGAGAGCGTATAAAATGAACATTAACAAGGGCAAAACAAAAATAATGAATTGCGGTGTTAGAAAATCAGGCGATGCTGAAGGAATTTGATTAGGTAACGAAACAATGAAGGTGGTAGATGAGTTTTGTTACTTGGGTAGTAAAACAAAATGCGATGGTCGCAGTACAGAGGATATAAAATGCAGAATGGCAATGGGAAGAAAAGCATTTTTGAAAAAGAAAAATTTGCTAACATCGAATATTAATTTAAGTGTAAGGAAGTCTTTTCTGAAGGCATTTGTGTGGTTGATTGATTTGATTTGATTTTTCCAGAGAAGCCAAAACAGTCTTGGTCCAGCCCGCCACTGCCTGCACCGAAACTAAGTTTATTGTGCGATATCGCTCCCTGTATATCTAGTAAAGCCAACCAATGCCCTTGAACAGTGCAAGGAGTCCCTTTACCAGTTCTTTATTAGACACAATTTCTTCGGGTCTGGTTGTCCCAAATGTTCTGTGCCTTTTACTCTCCAATGCAATGCATTCGAAGATTAGATGTGATGCAGTTTCATCACCGTCATCACAGATCCTACATTTAGGGTCCTCTTCTGTTATTCCCATTGTATGTAGGTGTTTTTTGAAATTCCCATGGCCTGTCAGCAATCCAACCATGGGTCTAATCTCTCTCCTCTTCAGGCCCAGGATTGCAGAGCTTCTTTTAAAACATGGCTTTGGCATCATTACCTTACCATGTTTTTGTTGATGGACTTTGGTCCAATATTCTACGTGCTGTCTTCTGAGCCAGTTACGTAGCTCCAATTTGATCATTGCCTTGGTGATTGTCAGGACAGGTTCCGGTCCAATAAATGGAGACTCTGCCCCCATCCTGACTAATCTGTCGGCATGTTCATTGCCACTGATCCCCGAGTGGCCAAGGACCCACAATTGGTTTACTCTATTGCTTTCCCCTAGCTCCACCAGAACCCTGTGACATTCTGCAACAATTTTAGACCTTGTTGTAGGAGCTGCCAGTGCTCTCAGGGCTGCCTGGCTGTCTGAATAGATATAGATGCTACGATCTTTGTAGCACCTACGCAAATTCTCCTCCACACATGCCCTGATGGCAGTGATTTCGGCCTGGAATACTGAGGCCAGTTTCCCTAGAGAGATGACGCCCTCCAGTCTTGGCTGCACCCCGTATACCGCGGACCCAACGCCTTGGTGTGATTTCGACCCGTCAGTGAACCAGACAATATCCCCCATACGGTGTCGAACTATTTTCTCCCACTGCTCCCGACTTCGAATTGTTATACTGAAAGGCTTGTTGAAAAAGTATGGGGTTATAATATAGTCGGCTGGCATTTCCCTAACCTTTCCTATATTTACCTCACTCACTATTTTAGTGTGTGATTCTGGATATCCCAAAGAGTTCCAGTTGTTGACAGATTTGAGTCTGTAGGCACCAGCTGCTGCCTCCAGCTTGACCCAAAGGTGTAATGGGGGCATATCCAGCATGGTTTCCATCCCAGCAGTTGGTGTGCTGCTATTTCCGCCTGTTATGGCTAAGCAGGCTAGTCTCTGCACCTTACCAAGCTCCTTAGCAGCAACCTGCTGTTCTACCTTCTTCCACCACACGACTGCCCCATAGGTGATCCTGTGTCTAATCACTGAGGTGTATATCCAGTGCATACCGTTGGGGCTCAGGCCCCAATTTTTGCCACAAGCTCTCCTGGTACTCACAAGAGTACCTTTTGCCTTGGAGCAAATATTCCTAATGTGAGGGGTCCATGCCAGTTTCTCATCTAGGGTAACCCCTAGATATTTCACTGTCCCCTTCACAGGTAGCGCTTCATTGAAAAGCTTTAGATTCCAACTTGAGTGTTGGATATGTTTCCTTGTGAATGGTACAACAAGAGTCTTCTTAGGACTAACCCCCAGATCCTGTTTTCTGCACCAGTCTTGCGCAATGTCCAAAGCACCTTGTGCCATATTCTTCACTGTGTCAACAAATTTGCCAAGTATTACTATGACAAGATCATCTGCGTATTCTTGGCAAAAGTACTGCCTAGGGTTTAATTCTCCAATGAGATCATTCACCACTAGATTCCACAATAAAGGGGAAAGAACTACTACTTGTGGGCAATCCCTAGTGGTGTTGATTACCATTTTTTCATTCATCATGGTAGCCTCTACCTTTCTTCCACTGAGCATGGCCCTAGTCCACCTGCATATAGTGGTCCCTAGGTCATGCACCTCTGCTGCCCTAACCATGGAATCGAAGGTCATGTTGCTAAAAGCCCCCTCAATGTCCAGGAAGATACAGAGGGCTATTTCCTGAAAGTGTAGTGCTTTCTCCACCTTCCCAACAAGTTTGTGGAGAGTTGTCTCACATGATTTACCTGGCTGACGTGCATGTTGGTTTGAATGAAGAGGATCCCTACTTAACCTCCTTTCCCCAACATGCACTTTCCAATGTCTTAAGAATGGAGGAGGACAGGCTGATTTGGTCTCATATCCTTGGCCTTTGTATGATCAATTCTCCCTGGCTTTGGAATGAAGACAACCTTCACCGCCCTCCAGGCATTGGGAATGATTCCTGCTACTAGGCTAACCCTGAATAACCTGAATCTAATAAGATTTTCTCCCGCTTGTTGCAGGATAGCTGGAAAGATTCCATTGGGGCCAGGTGACTTGAACGGTTGAAATGTTCCCACCGCCCATCGGACATTACTGAAATCGACACACTCCTTGGCCAGATCCCAGTCCTCTTTGCGAATACCTGAGAACTGTTCTCTCTCAGGAATCGCATTCTGGTCTGAGTTATCGCCCAGAGTATATTGAGGAAAGTGAGTCTTGAGAAGCAGTTCCAGCGTTTCATGTGCTGTCTTTGTATACTCCCCATCCTCCTTCATCAATGTTCCTCCTGGATTAGTTGGTACCCTAGTGAGGATTTTATGAAGTCTCGCTTGAGCAGCTGTGTCCTCCACTTCCTCACAGAATACCTTCCAGGGTGCCTCCTTTGCCCGTCTGATGCCAAGGTTGTAATTGACAAGGGCCTCACAATACTTTGCCCATTGTCCTTTGTGCCTCGCAAGGTTAAACAGTCTTCGTACCTGTTTCCTTTGCATTTCCAGGTTATCATTCCACCAAGGCACACTCGTATTTGTGCACTTCTTAGTGATTGAGCAGTTGTCCTGGTATGAGGTCACTATAGCAGAGGTTACGGCCTCTGCTACTTCCTCAAACTCTGCTGGATTCCTTATCAAAGTTTTAATTTCCGATAGGCTGAAGTCAAGGTCTCTCCTATATGTCTCCCAGTCCGTTTTCCTGGGATTCCTATAGGCCATGGTCTGTCTGGTTCCCATTTCAACCTTGAATTTAATATACATGTGATCTGCTGAGGATGGCTCCAGGACCACCTGCCACTGTTTGACGTAACTTCCCATCATCATGGAACCAAAAGTTATGTCAATTACTTCTTCCCTTCTACTATTCCTGAATGTAGGTTCATCACCTCTATTCAGGATCTCCAAGTTGTTAGATAGGAGAAAAACAAGAAGGTGCTCACCTCTACTGTTGGTGTCCTTGCTGTCCCACGATATATTGTGGGCATTGGCATCACATCCCACCAACAGTTCGTCACCTTGCCGATGGCAGGCTTCCGTCAATCTCCTCACTTCCAAAGGAGGAGGAGAGCTGTCTTCGTAAGGAAGGTATGCTGAGGCCAAAACAATTTCCCTCTTGATACCTTCATCACGTTGCTCCATCCTGATGGTCACCATGTCCCTGGAACAAAAATCCATCATTGGTATGAAAGGTATTCCATTTCTAACATAAATGCATGTTCTCGAGTTTTTTTAGATTTCTAGCATAAATCAGCTTACCTCCAGTACCACCGAGGCCCGATACACTCCCTTTGTATAAATAGGGTTCTTGTATCAGGGCCACGTCCACCTCCTGTCTCCCCAGGCGACGGCTCAGGGCAGCAGTGGCCCCTTTACTGTGCTGCAGGTTTATCTGCAGCACTTCCAGTCCCCATCTTGCTGCCATTATTGCCTTTAAGGTCTTTGATTACCCTGACGGCGACCTGCGGGAACTCTAAAAACAGTTTCAGGCCTTGCTCTCGCATTGCCTTCAGGGACTTCTCTCTGACCTCCACCACCAGGGTTCGTCCTTCTGGAACGACCTTTTGGTTAATTACCCTCCAATCCTCTGTCGAGACTTTTGGGTTCTGGACCCTTATTTTCTCGAACAGAGTCTTTGGAGGGACATCCTTAAGAATCTTTGGTACCCATATTGATACCTTTGTGGTCTTCAGGAGTTCGGTTGCTGTCTTGACCAGCAGCTTCGCGTCCTCCCACAGGGATATCATGAGCACCTTGTCCTTAAGCCATTCTGCTGAGTGCTCCCCCTCGCAGACAAAAATGAGGGCACCGCGATCTAGATAGACCCTCCTGAATTCGGGTCCTGGACCAGCGTCCCCCCCAATCTCTTCAAAGAGGGCTCCTCCTGCTGCGAGGTGATGCTCACCAATGGATATCCTTCTTGGACAACCACCATTCTAAAGACCGAGATTGCAGTACTATAGGTCTGTTTCCCTATTTCCTGCCTCAGCCTTTTAGGATCACGTTTGTCAAGAGAGGAGGAAGTCTTAGATTCCTCCCTAACACTCTTGCCACCTGTCTTTGATGTCTAGGGGGTCTGTGTATCCCCTTCGACTTGAGGCAGTTTCTTTTCGGAGGTCTTGGGCTCAAGCCCTTTTGATTCCCTCCACTTATGCTTAGGAAGCCATTCTTTTCCTTCCTTTTGCTTCTGTTCCTTGAGAAGTTTCCTCCTCTGAGCCCCAGACAAGGCCTTAATCCTAATCTGGTCCACTTCTCTGTTACAGTTCCCACTTCTTGCTCAGGTCTAGACCCTGATTCAGAAGTAGGAGTGCACTCCATCGGCCCTGATCCCAATGTCTGAGTATCTGAGGTCTCAGATTGCCCCTCAGATTCTTTTTAAAAACTTTCTTTCTCCATGTTCATCTTAGTCCCACGAGATTTGGGGATTTATATGGTCCACACCACGATAACGCCGCGCGGTGCAAGGCTACTTACTCAGGGAGGTCGCCCGGTATGCCTGAGGCTCCGTTCGAGACACATCCACCCATGTGCCACGCGCCCCTCGGCACGGATCGCATCACACCTTGGGTTGGGAAAGGAATTGAGAAAGGACTGGGAGAGGATAAGGAAGACGGGACGTTGTGAGACACGCTTGGTCTGATCCATCAGCTGAGGCCTTTCCGGCAGTAGGTTCTCTACTTTCGGTATAGCCCTCTGGATATGCAAGGATATGCAAGCCTCTCCACCTGGACGGACAGTGCTTTGTCAAGGTGGTGTCCCCCGGAGAGGAATTTGTGTGGAGTGTTGCCTTGTACGGGAGTGAAACATGGACGATAAGCAGTGCGGACAGGAAGAGAATAGAGGCTTTTGAAATGTGGTGCTACAGAAGAATGCTGAACATTAGGTGGGTAGATCGCATAACTAATGAAGAGGTAGTGAACAGAACTGGTGAGAAAAGGAATTTTTGGCATACTCTGACTAAAAGAAGGGATTGCTTGGTAGGACACATTCTTAGACATCAAGGAATCATAAATTTAGCATTGGAGGGAAGTGTGTGGGGTAAAAATCGCAGAGGGAGACCAAGAGACACATATAGTAAGCAGATTCAAGTGGATGTGGGTTGCTGTTCTTATGAGGAGATGAAAAGGGTTGCTCAGGATAGAGTATGGTGGAGAGCTGCATCAAACCAGTCTCCGTACTGAAGACCATAACAACAACAACAGAAAAAGGGCAGGATTACAACATCGGCAATATTCTGGCTCAACCAGAGCTTCCTGAGTCACCGAGGCCTTCCGAACCAAGTCAAGACATCAGCAAGCTGGGTTCGCCTGTGTTGTTTTATTAATTATTATTTAAATGTTGCCGATTCAAGTATCAATTGCGGAAATTTGTGAAACTATGTTTCTTACCATAGAGAGTGATTAATATGGTCTATAATATTACTTTAATCTTTCAAAATATATTTCTGAACATACCCAACACAACAACCAAATCATTATTTAACAGGTTTTAAATCTAAATTTTCCTCGCAATTTTTCTATATTTTTTTTTTTTTTTTTTTTTTTTTTTTTTTTTTTTTTTTTTTTTTTTTTTTTTTTTTTTTTTTTTAAATCACCGTTTAAACCTTTCCTGAACTTCCATGAATATGACATGAACATTTTCCTGGACATGTGTGCGTGATTTGCCCACTCTTTCTGCCCACAATTGAGCTGATACTTAGACTATCTGATAATGCCTTTATAAAGCTACTGGGTCTAAAATACATATTATTTAAATTAATATGGTTTATATTAACAGGTAAGTGATACAAAGTTCACCGCGTCATCTAGTCATCTAGTCGACCTGGCAATTGTTCACAATTGCTAATATGTATGTACTCTTGCTTTGAACGACAAATGTGTAAAATTTTATCGCAATCGTATGAATGATATTAACATCCCAAAGAAAAGAGCTTTTGGAGTTTTCCTCAAATTTTCTGGCCAACTATTCCAAACTTTTGCTGCACTCAAACCTTTCATTCGCTTTGAACGTCGAATGTGCAAAATTTTATCGCAGTCAGATTAACGGTATTGATATTTTATAGAAAAATCTCTTTATTTTTTCTGAATTTTCTAATTTTTTGGGAAACTTTTCGAAATTATTGTTTCATAAGCATGTTACTGTTGCTTTGAATGTCAAATATGCAAAATTTTATTGCAATCAGATGAATGATATTGATATCCCACTGAAAAAAGCTCTTTCAGTTTATAAAGAATTTTCAAATTTTCTGGGTAACTTACCCAATTTTTTTAGTTCATAAGAACAGAATGGCTAAGGAAAGGGAAACCTACATTTTTAGCGTTTGTCGATTTGGAGAAAGGTTTTGACGATGTCGACTGGAATACACTCTTCCAAATTCTGAAGGTAGCAGGGGCAAAATATAGGGAGCAAAGAGTTATATTCAACCTATACAAAAACCAAGCAGCGGTTATTAGAGTCGAAGGGCAAGAAAGGGACTCAGAGGTTGGGTAGGGAGTAAGACAGGGTAGTAGCAATCTCTACATTGAGCTGGCAGTGAAGGAATGGAAGGAGAAATTTGGAGAGGGCATTAAAGTGCAGGGAGAAGAAAGAAGAAAAAAATCCTGTCAGAGACTGCAAAATATCTGGAAGGGCAATTATATGGAATGGACAGTGTCTTGAAAGGAAGATATAAGATGAACTTTAACAAGAGTAAAATGAAGTTAATGGAATGGAATGTCAAAAAATCAGGCGATGCTGAAGCAATTAGATTAGGTAATGAGACAATAAAAGTAGTAGATGAATTTTGTTATTTGGGTAGCAAGTTGGCTGAAGTAAAGAAGATATAAAATGCAGAATGGCTATGGGAAGAAAAGCATTTCTAAAGAAGCTAAAATTGTTAATATACAATATTAATTTAAATGTTAGGAAGTCCTTTCTGAAAGCATTTGTCCGGAGTGTAGCATTGTATGGTAGTGAAACATGGACGATAAGGAGTTCAGATAAAAAGATGATAGAAGCTTTTGAAATGTGGTGCTAAGGACGAATGTTGAAAATTAGATGGATAGATCAGGTAACAAGCACCGAATCGGGGAGAAAATGGGTTTCTGGCATGTCCTGACTAAGAGAAGGGATAGATTGGTTGGACACATTCTGAGACATCAAGGAATTGTCAACTTAGCAATAGAAGGAAGCGTGTGGGGTAAAAATTGTAGAGGGAGACCGAGGGAGGAATATAGTAAGCAGATTCAAAAGGATGTATTCTCATATGAAAAGACTTGCACAGGACAGAGTAGCGTGGAGAGCTGCATCAAACCAGTCTGCAGACTGAAGACCACAACAACAACACAAGAACAGAATGTTCATCTTTCGTTGAACGTCATATGATTGAATTTGTATCGCAGTTGGATGAACGGTTCTCAACTTATAGTGTTGAGTACATTTAGGAACACATTGAAAAAGGAACTTGGTCCGAATTTTACGACTTCCCCCCTTTTTAACTGTCCCTGTTTGTTTTTACTGAAAACTTTTTCAAGACCATAATGAACTCCCCCCCCCCCCGTGCCCCCCCCCCCAAAAAAAAAAAAACAACTATGAATTACCCCTCACCGTCATGAGAATAGTCAATTATAGTGCTGAATTCAATTAAAAAAATTGAAAAACTCACTTTCAGTTTTTCTCAAATTTTCCAATTTTCCGGTAGATTTTTCCAAAAATTTTATTTCGTACAAAACTTGTCTTGTGAAGCTGTACTCAAGTGATGCTCTTACAACCATGTGGCAATTGATTTTCATTCATAGATAAAAATCACTTTCGATTTTTTCCTAAATTTTCCTACTTTCCGGGTGACTTTTCCAAACTTTTATTTGATGTGATCCCTCCTCTTGCTTTCAAGATGAAATGTACAAAATTTTATTGCATTTGGACGAATGGTATTGTTAACTCACTGGAAAAATCTGTTTCAGTTTTTCTCGATTTTCCTCTTTTCCGGACAACTTTTCCACACTTTATCGCTGTTTTAATCTTCCCTGGCCTATTTCAAGACTAAAATTAACCAAATCGGTTCAGCCGTCCTCGAGTTTTAGTGAGACTAACGAGCAGAAATTCACATAAAGAATAGATGAAGTACACTTACCAGGCGAAGGGGCACAGGCAGTAATAGCAACAAATACACACACACACACACACACACAGACACACACACACACACACACACACACACACAAAATGCTAGCTTTCGCAGCCTAGCTGCTTCATCAGGCAGAAGGGAAGGAGAGGGAAAAGGAAATGATGAGGGTTTTAAGGAAGGGGGTAAGGAGCCATTCCAATCCCGGGACAGGAAAGACTTACCTTGGGGGAAAAAATGGAGGGTAAATAAATGCACACACACCCACACATTCACACAGACACAAGTACACTTAGGCAGACATACGGTAGAACTGTAGAAAGCAAAGAAGTTAGAAGTTAGACAGAGATGCCACATGAGGCAGCGGCTCTGTCCAGAGAACCAAGGCAAAGATGTTAAGATGGTGGGTGGAGGTTAGTGGAGGTTGAGACCAGGTGGGCAACGGGAAGAGAGAATATGCTGAAGGGCTAGTTCCCATCTTCGGAGTTCTGAAGGATTGGTGTCAGTGGGAAGTATCCAGATAACCCGGACGGTGTAGCACTGTGCCAAGATGTGCTGGCCGTGCACCAAGGCATGTTTAGCCACAGGGTGATCCTCGTTACCAACAAACACTGTCTGCCTGTGTCCATTCATGCGAATGGACAGTTTGTTGCTGGTCATTCCCACATAGAACGCTTCACAGTGCAGGCATGTCAGTTGGTAGATTACGTGGGTACTATCGCAAGTGACTCTGCCTTTGATCGTGTACACCTTCCGGGTTACGGGACTGGAGTAAGTGGTGGTGGAAGGGTGCGTAGGGCAGGTTTTACAACGGGGGCGGTTACAAGGGTAGGAGCCAGAAGGTAGGAAAGGTGGTTTGGAGATTTCATAGGGGTGGACTAGGAGGTTACGGAGGTTAGGTGGGCGGCGGAAAGACACTCTCGGTGGAGTAGGAAGGATGTCATGAAGGATGGATCTCATTTCGGGGCAGGATTTTAGGAAGTCGTATCCTTGCTGGAGAGCCACATTCAGAGTCCGCTCCAGTCCCGGAAAGTATCCGGTGACAAGAGGGGCACTTCTGGGGTTCTGTTGAAGGTTCTGAATTTGACGGGAAGAGGAAGTGGCTCTGGCAGTTTGCTTCTGTACCAGATCAGGAGGATAGCTGCGGGATGTGAAGGCTGTTATCAGGTTATTGGTGTATTGGTTCAGGGATTCAGGACTGGAGCAGACTCGTTTGCCACGAAGACCTAAGCTGTAGGGAAGGGAACGTTTGATGTGGAAAGGATGGCAGCTGTCATAATGCAGGTACTGTTGTTTATTGGTAGGTTTGATGTGGACGGATGTGTGTAGTTGGCCGTTGGATAGATGGAGGTCGATGTGCATGTTATTTTTGTAGTTTTCTTTGTTGTTAGGTGTCAGTAATAAATGGTTCTAGTTTTCTGTTGTTTACAAATTACAAAATAGGAATACGATTCAGGAATAACTACTGTTTTTTGTTCCCTCCCCCCCCCCCCCACCATCACCCATCGGATCAATATCTAAAATGGCATTTTGTCATAAAAATTTTGCTATCTGTTTCTTACTGGTAAATTCTTATGTTAACAGAGATAAGCATTTCATAATGTCTCCAAATTACATAATATCTTCTTGGACTTTGAAGTCCCATTCTTTTTCTTCTTCTTCCCTTCTTCTTCTTCTTCTTCTTCTTCTTCTTCTTCCTCCTCCTCCTCTCCTCCCCCCTTCCCCCTCCCTCCCCATCAAATAAGGAAAATAAAAATCTATGAATATACTAACGTGCTTGTTTTACTCTGGTAGTAAAATAACCAAATACTGTATGAAGTTATATGCTCAAATATTTGATAGTTTGTGAAACTAATTATCAACTGTGGCTGTTTTCCTGCTGGTCACTTAGGGGCAATGATTTGACCCTGGCATGTCTCATATGGCGCACTGTGCACTAACACAACTTTTTACTTATACCTCAAGATCATCCATTCTGCAAATGTATTTTATATAGTGTCAAGAGGTCAGAAGCGACTCCTGTTGGGGTTCTGCCCTCTGTTTTAGCTGATGATGAGGCAAGTGTGACCAAAGTTCCAATGTTTTGTAATTTGTAATATGAAAGTCGGTCTTTCCTTCTCTCCCAGCTCCTCCCACCTACCGCAGCCCAAAAATATAAAGTGCAGTTTGGGGCACAACAAAGAAGCACTCAGTCCCCATCCCGAAAAACCAAAATCCTGGCTTCACCACTGTGGGGTGTGATTGTACAACCTACATTTACTTGCAGTAACTCATGAAATCTCTTCATATTTTGTTTCGTTGGAGTTGGCTCCTTCATGGAGCCTCTTGTATACTGACAAATATTATACCACGTTGGATCGCAAAATTACCTATACAAATGGGCACATATCTTGTATCTCAAAATTATCTACACAAGTGACATATATTTTTCATTGAAATTTCTCACTTTTCCCAATGATTTTATTCACAGGAACCTCTAACTGGACAAGAACCCCTTACTGGCGGATCAGATTAACAAGAAAGTTTTGCCAAGCTCTAGAATTTTCAAAGTTGCCCAAATTTTACCAGTGCTGCCTTTTTATGTTTACAAGATTCCTCTCCATTTTTTCACTGAACTATTCTGCCACTACAGATCCTGAAATAGTATGTCCATAAAAGCACCCGATTACAGTATTAGTCCACTTTTAACACTAATCTCACTACATCTACAACTATACTTACATTTACACTACACAAGACATCATATGGATTAAAGGAAAATAACTGTCAATATGCCTTCATACGCTGATTTCTATTTTCCTATGTGTGTGGTCCTTTCACAAAATGTATAGTGAGAGCAGTAGTATCATTATGAGGTCAGCCTCAAATACCAATTCTATACATTTCCTCAGTAGTGTTTTGTGAAAAGGACATCTTTTCTCCAAGGATTTTTATTTAAGTTCATGAAGTGTCTCCATAATACTTGTGTATTGATCTAACCAAATAACAAATCTAGCAGAATGTCTTTGAATTGTTTTAATGTATTCCTGTAACCAGATGCAGTGGGGATCCCAAACACTCAAGCATTACTATAGACTAGGTTGCACTAGTATTTCATATGCAATCTCTTGATAGACGATCCTACAATGGAAATACCAGGTTGGAATGTCAGTAATTGAGAACAGGTAACAACTCACACCTTCCATTACACACACACACACACACACACACACACACACACCTCTACAGATCTCCTTTCTTGTTTCCATGCCCTTTTCCCTTACTGCATTCCAAACATCTCACATTCCCACCTACCAGAGCCTTTACATTCTGCCTTGCAATGCAGACTGTTTTATCCCCACCTGTGCCCAGCATCCTTCTCCCTCCATTCCCCTCCTCATTCACTGTCAAGATGCTCATTGCACTGTAGCGGCTAGAGATGATGGTCATTTGTGCCTGTTTGAATGATTGTTGGAATGTCTGTGTACCTTTTCCTGGTGAAGGAAAGTGACTGTCTATTTTATGAGCCTTTTTATAAATGAGTTATGCTGATAAGAGACTGGCAGAAGATTGGGGAACCTGCTGTAACAGTCCTTATTCCAACTTCCTCACCCAAAAATTTGGCATGTGAACATATTCACCCTCTTTTCTACAATTAACATGCCAAATCCTATTACCCAGCCACTCATCATAATGAAGTTTTCATACGCAGCACCCCCCCCCCCTGCCCCTCCATTCACTGCCACTGTCTACATATGTTTCTCTCCCACTGTCATCTTCTTGTCCCATTGGCCCTCTGCCCTAGCCAAATTTTTCACACTGTCATCAGCCCTTTCTCTCGATCTTTCTTAAAACATTCTTTGCCATTTTCATTGCCTTTGCTCCATATGTTTTCTCTCACATTGTCATTGTCTTTCTCACAGTCTGCTGTCAATCCCTCAATTCACCCTTGTCTGGACTCATGTCTTTGTGGAGGGATTGGTTCAGTTTATAAAACCTAAATTGGAAAGCTTTGACATGTGGGCATGGGGGGGGGGGGGGGCAGTTGGGTTGGTGGAAGAGTGGCCTTGCTGAGGAGATTCTATTAGTTTTTTGTTCCGTAGATCCATGTTGAGGAGATCCTCGTGAATGTGGAACATGTCAAGGAAAAAAATTTACAAGTTGAAAAATAGATAATACTAATAATATAAATACAGATACATACATTTTTAAGTTGTTTTTTTATTTTTATTTATTTAGCTTATAATATAATAACACTAATATAGTATTCGTACATGCTTCAATTGGTACAATTTAGAAATTCACTAATGGAGTAGGAGGAGTTGGCCACTAGAAAGTCTTTTAGGTTCCTCTTAAACTGATCTTTATTTGTAGCTAAATTTTTTATACTTGATGGTAAATTATTGAAAATGTGTTCCTGAGTAGTGGACCCCTTTGTGAACTAAAGCAAGTGCTTTTACTGACCCAGACAATCCCATACTATCAATAACAGATATAAAGTACTTGTTAATTAGATTTGCCACACTATGCCCGTCAGTTACTAATGTCACATCTACTCTTAATGCTACCTGCTCTTGTTCCTTTCTGGTTCTACCAGCTTTCACTATATCCCATATTGTTTTTATTTGGTTTCCTGATGTTGCCATCTTCTTTTCATAGTGCATTTGTTTAGATGCCTGAATAACTTTTTTTAAATATTTTACAGTATTCCTTATATTTAGTTAAATCATCATCATTGCAACTACTATTGGCTGATAGATAGATTTTCCTTTTTGTCTTACATGAAATCTTTATTCCTTGTGTAATCCATGGTTTTATTATAGACTTCTGTTTAATTCGAGTTACTTTTAGAGGAAAACAGTTTTCAAATATGATACTAACATTATTAATGAATACGTTATATTTTTCATTCATGCCATGAGCACTATATACATCTTTCCAGATCATGTCTTTGAGGAGTTTTCTAAAATTTTCAATTTTTGGTGGGTTGACTACTCTCTTGTAAGTACATTTTTCAGTCTTCATAATCTATTTAGAATCTATCGTGTGTGTGGTGTGTGTTTTGTCCTTGGCATAAATTAGTTTAAGTAGTTTGTAAGCATAGGGACTGATAACCCCAGTAGTTAAGTACCTTATATTTACAAACATTTGCAATATATAGGGGTTGGGGAAAAGTGGACAAAATATTTCTTGTTGAATTTCCCCAGTTTGTTGATTCAGACCTCCAAAACTTATGTATGATCTTCAGTCTCTCTCTCTCTTTTTCAATTTCCAATGTTTCCTTCTCTGTTTTATTCCTACTGCTATTATCTTCACCCATTTACTGCCACTCCCTGCTATTCTTCTACAGAAAAAAAGTGTGAATATGTTAGCATGCTGGTGTTAGCATGTTGGGTTGGGGAAGGGAAAGGTAATTCATGAACTACAAATTACCTTCCCCTTCCATTCCCATCCTTTTTTCTTCCCTTCTCTCCCACCTGAAGAAGGAACTGTGTTCAGAAAGCTTGTCCTTTTTCGTCCTTTTCCTTTTTTCTTCATTTGTGTCACTATTGGCGGTACAGCACAAAGGTAAGTACTGGCTAGACAGTCTATGTCTTTTGAAAAATAATTTATCATCTCTGAGGAGAATTTCCATTATTAATGAAGGAAAAAAAAAAAAAAGACACCTTAAAACCAGATTGTCTTAAGGTATGGACATATACTAAAAATTTCAATTGTTTGGAATGAATAAAAAGGATAGAAGTGCCCATCCTTACAATTCTTTGTTTTTGTACCTTAAAATCATAGGGTTTTGTGTTTTTCTTAGGAACTATCATGAACAAATGGTGCTTTTATAATCAATATAAATACCAAATAGTCTAGGTTGCAGTTGGATGTAATTTTTAAATTTTGTGTAATATTTAAATTTAGACAAGGTACCATAGGGTAAGTACAGTATACCACTTTTTCTGTTAGGCATAGAAATGATCATTAACACAAGAGCTATCCCAAACAATAGAACCCAAGATATGCGTCCTGGAGGAATTGCATTTTCACACGTGGCATATTAGAATATATTAATACTGTGTACTGTCTTGCACAGCATGGTGTGTGTGTGTGTGTGTGTGTGTGTGTGAGTGTGAGAGAGAGAGGGAGGGAGGGGAGAGGGAGAGCGAGAGAGGGGGGGAGGGAGGTTTTCTTCTCTCTATGCCTGTTTGTAGTTCAGCAATCATCTTTAGGTGAGTTGCAACATATTCTTATTATATTTTAGATTGTTTCATTTACATTGGGTTTATTCTTTCAGTACAGTCTAATGACATGTTGTTTTTTCATAATTAACTTCTAATTATTTGTATTGTTGTTAATTTTTTCTTCGTTTGTCGTTTGCTCAGATACATCTTTAATTATTTCAATTTTTTAAATTGTTACTACATATTTATACAGCTATTCAAACATAATAATGCTCACTTTGTCATATTTTTAATTTCTATTTGTTGCAGAATTAGTCAGTCAGGCCTTACTGAAGGACTCACAAAGATTGCGCGCTCCTCTAAGCAGCACCCAATTGAAGACGTGTCTGAAGAAGAGAAGGATGCCCTTATTGCTAAACGTGAAAGTAGCCATGAATATGATTGACTGAATGTAGAAAATAGAATGTAATTTCTGAAGATAGCCACATGTGAGAAAGTATGAACTGTGTTAGATATTATTGGTTAATTTATTGACTGATCATTTTATTGATGAATACATTTTGTATCAAAACTTTTAAGAGATCAAACATGTTCCTTGATCTGTTCAAGATATAATTTTCACTCGAGATCTCAACATTGGAGCTTTCATGGATGCTGCATATATCTTATAGTCTATTAAATTCAAGGTACCAGATGTTTGATGTAAAGTCTCATGATGAAGTTATATAATTGTATTATTGTGATACATTGTGATGTGTTAATCATACATACATAATTTTGTTTTGTAAACTTTCAGTTGCAGTATAGTTAAGTTGGTGTAATCTTTCTGTATGATCTCTCTCTCTCTCTCTCTCTCTCTCTCTCTCTCTCTCTCTCTCTCTCTCTCTCTCACACACACACACACACAGACACAGTATTGCAACTTTGTTCTTCAAGTTTCTGAGTTGTACCCAATTACTTTTCAGTATGTGTCATCTATATAGCTGCATATGGCATCCTGGAATAGTCACTTTCGTTAGTCACATTATGGTACTTTCACTCTTTGGAAACATTTAAGAGGTATCAATTGGAAAATTAAGAATATGTATGGACAAATGAGGATTTTTGGGTAACTAGAGCTCAGATTATACTTTTTAGTCTGGAAAATTAAAAATGGAATTTTAAAAGTGTCATTTGAGAAGCTACAGATTTCAAATGCCAATTTGGGTAAGCAGCAGCATGTATCACAGTGAATCTAATAGTACACTGTAATATTCAGTCTGATTTTACGGACCTTTATAAGTGCCTTGACAGAAGGAAAATATCAACATATATACTTTTTCTTTTGCCATTGTTCAGGATTGAATTTACGTAGTAGTTGCTATAAATGAAATTATTTAACTACGAAAGAAAAATTAAAAAGTATAATAAAATAAATCTGTGTTTATGACTTCGTGGAAGACATATATATCACGGGTACCTCCTACTTGTAGTTCTTTAGTGTATGATAAGTTCAGGCTAAAATAAACTAAATGGAGCTTTCATTTCCCTTTTACTAAATCCTATTGTGGTTACCACTTGCTGTGTAAAGCTTCAGACCTTCCATTTTATCCACTATCTTCTCTTAAAAATGAAAGTACTTCAGGCTGCAACACTTATTGACCCAGCTTCCTTGTGTGTGGTTGCCAATGTTCTACTGCTTAATTAATAAATGTTTTTAATAATTTTAATATTTATGTTACACCATCATTGTTGTAACCTTAAGCCCGTACATCTTCTTATGGTACACAAAGCATACACTCGGTCTTTAAGACCAGGGTGCTGTTTCTTGGCATTTTTACCATCTAATTGTATTAAAATCCATTTTAGTGCACCATTTGTTCTTCCCCTTCTCCACCATGCACTCCCCATAGATTTTTCACACACGTAATATGTAGATTTTCCCCAATTTTACAGACTTGCAGTTGACTGTGAAAGGAACAACACACAACTTGAGGGTACGCAGGCTACATTGGACCGGGGAAAAATAGACATTCAGCGTACACCTCAGTCTTTTTTGACTGGGAGCAGAAAGTGCAATTTGTTAATTACAGAACTTCAGACAGATACACAATGATGAAAAGTCTTTCTTCAACTTCCTCTTCAATATTCTTGACACTACTGTGGAGGGCAGCCGAGGTCCAAAAAACCAGTGTATGCGCTAAAGGTTAACTGAAGCAACAAAGTAATAGAAACAGTATTAATATGTATGTCATTCAGAGAATATGTACAAAAAGATTGTTTATTTGTGTATGAATAAACCAATATTCTCCAGTCTTGCTTAAGAGTGTGTAATCAGTTCTATTGAAAAATTAGCATAACCTGTTCTTTGCTAACTGAAATTTATATATTATAAAGTGGAGCATGTTAATACAACTTTTTACTGTCATAAACCACAACAGTTATTACAAAATCTCTCTAGAAACTTGAGTACAATCCTTAAATTGTAAAGCTTTAAACTTGGTGGAATAGTCAAGAATGTGCTCTTGGTGGTAAATAATTTACCTTTACACACATAGCTCGCTGTTTTTAAGCCTCAAGCCTTGACTCTAAAGTTTCCTGAAATTAGCAGGAAGATAACTGCATTGGTTTTGAATTTAAGTACATAATTCACTAACAAAACAATAGTAAATTCTCCATTTTGACAGATGCCGTAACTGTCATTACTAATGTGAGGTAAAATTTATCTTCAATACACCTGCAAGTTGACTAAAAATATATAGAAAGTATTAAATAGTGTTGCACTAGTTGGCTATTGTTTCAAGACATGGCGAGTTTTGTCAAAAGAGTGTAGAGCTCATTGAAAAAGAGTTTTAACTCTTCAACGTTCAAAAAATTGAAGCAAAAAAAATATTCTGGTGCTGGCAATTGTTTGAAATATGTGTTCTATCTAAATGATTGAATATTGAAACATATTTACATAGTCTCAGTATCATCTACAATAATAAGTATAATTTTAACTATTTAATTGAATTCATGCACAAGCCAATATTCAAATTCGGGATTGTTTCCCACTGTTGAATTAAACACTGTGGCACCCTGGCACTGTGATTAAAGCATCTGCACTGACTGCAGTCACAGTTATAGTATGTCTTCCTCCCTAACACAAGCTTCAGTTTGCCCCATCTTGATATTTAATTTGTAATCCTGCCTATGACTCAGACCAAGACCGTTTTATCTATTATGTTCAATGCTGAAGTGATGTGTCAATTTCGAAGAACCTCAGCAATACTGAGACAAATGAAAAAGGAGAACATCAAAATGCGCTGAGGTGGAATTGAAGTTTGTGTTAGGGACAGACAGGTGTATATATTACAGAACTATCTTCCAACAATGGAAAGTCCAGGTTGGAGTGTCAATTCACTGTAAAGCTTGTTGTGCCACAGGGGCCAGAGATTGTGGTAATGTGTCCTTCAGTTAAGTCCGAGTGATTGTGTGAATGTATGTATTCCCCCCCCCCCCCCCCTGAAGAATGCTGTGGCTGAAAATCTAAGTTGTGCAACTCTGGTTGTATATTCTGTGTGCCTTCCTGTGACTCTGCCATTATCTTTACTATGAGATGCTACCTATCCTCTGTTATTGACATTCCAAACTTGACTTTTCATTCATAGATTTTGCCAAGCAGCCTTTCTTCCTTCCTTCACAAACCCAGTGGTTTTTACCTTATTACCATTCTCTAACATTTTATTACTCATTACATTTTGTTTGCTTTTTTCCTGTATGTTATGTATCACATTTTAAACTGTGCTCGCTCCCACATCCAAATCACAGTTAATGGTCCCGTCCACATATTACACTAGGCTACATTATGGTGTGGATTGTTGATTTAATATATTATTACAGAACTGTCACTATAATAAGTCATGGTTACAAAATAGTAACACAAATTATTTGCAGAAGAAATTAAACACTGATAGAGTCTGACCTCAATAAAGTTTGGTTTATATTTAGGAGAAATGTAACGACATTCAAGGCAATACTTATCTTAGAAAAGAGGTCAAGGAAAGGCAAACCTACATTTATTGCTTATGTAAATTTGGAGAAAGCTATAGACAATGTTGACTGTAACACACAAACATTCTGAGCTAAGAAAGGGTAAAAATAGAGGGAACAAAAGTTGTATATAACTAACCCAGAAACCAGGAAGTAAATATAAGAGTCAAAAAGTGCGAAAGAGAAACAGTAATTGGGAAGGAGAGAAGACAGGGTTGTTACCTTTCCACTGCTATTCAGTCAGTATATTGAACAAACTTTGAAGAAAAGGAAGAAAAATTTTAATAAATTAGAGGGAGAGACATAAAAACTTTGGGTTTGCTACTGATATTGTAATCCTGTCAGGGACAGCAAAATACCTGAAAGAGCAATTAAATGGAATGGACATTATCTTGAAAAGAGAAAAGATGTGCATTAACAAGAGCAAAATAAGATAATTGAAATGCAGGATTGTAATCCTGATTGAATGTGACAATCCAGGGTTTTTGTGACTGGGTTCTCCAATCTCGGGATTAGGATCTTGAATGTTCAAGCTAAATATAATTTATTTTTCTGTCTCTTCTTTTGCTTTTACGCCAGTGTACTTACAAAACAGGTTTTGTATGTGACACATGAACAGATGAAAAATGATATGCATGTTGAATGAAAAATAATTAGAGCAGATATAGGAGAAACTCTTAAGTAAGGAGAATGCACTTAAACGTACAAGAAACCTTATTAAAATTTAAAAATACAAAGTTTCTCACATTTTTATGGAATTAACAAACACATGTTTAAGATGAAAATAATTGAAGTTCTTGTGACAAACATGAACCAACATGAATAATTTTTAAATGATTTTATTCTTGTAAGGACAAGTGTTGCAAAGTAAGTTTTAGAGTAATAAAAAGGAAATTATAGAATCCATCACTGGAAGACTCTGCAGACTGACTGTTGTATAATTTTAGAGAGAAACACACCAATCAGTCATGAAAAACCATTTATTTCAGAGAGATTTCAGCTAGATTCCTAGGCATCATCAGTGTATCTACAATAGTAAAACATTATTATAGAGGAAAAAATTCCTAACAGGAAAATTATATGTAAAAAAAAAAAAATAGATAAAGTTTACTTACCAGGCGAAGGAGCACAGGCAGTGATAGTAACACACACACACACACACACACACACACACACACACATACATACAAACGCTAGCTTTCGCAGCCTAGCTGCTTCGTCAGGCACAAGGGGAGGGGAGGGAAAAGGAAATGATGAGGGTTTTAAGGGAGTAGGTAAGGAGTCATTCCAATCCCGGGACAGGAAAGACTTACCTTTGGGGAAAAAAAGGAGGGTAAAAAAATGCACACACACCCACACATTCACACAGACACAAGTACACCTTCTTGTACAATTTATTGCTAGGTGTACTTGTGTCTGTGTGAATGTGTGGGTGTGGGTGCATTTTTTTACCCTCCTTTTTTCCCCCAAGGTAAGTCTTTCCTGTCCCGGGATTGGAATGACTCCTTACCCACTCCCTTAAAACCCTCATCATTTCCTTTTCCCTTTCCTTCCCTTCTGCCTGACGAAGCATCTAGGCTGCGAAAGCTAGCGTTTGTGTGTGTGTGTGTGTGTGTGTGTGTGTGTGTGTGTGTGTGTGTGTTTATTTGTTACTATCACTGCCTGTGCTCCTTCGCCTGGTAAGTAGACTTCATCTATTTTTTTACATGTAGTAAAACATTAATTATACAAAATAATAAGATAAAGCCACATAACATCCATGTTTATATAAAAAGATTACAAACATTGTAAACATACCACGTCAACAGGAATGTAACCCAAGCTGACATTACAACTGAAGTGAATTAACTTGATAACAGTAGGTTGTGATGGAACAGTTGGCTTATAAAAACATCGGTGCCCTTTCCATGGGGGTAATTCTGTACACATTTAATTTTTAATTAATCTATCAAATATAAAATAGCATTTATAGTTACAATGGAAAAGCTGATATGAATGTCAATAATGGAGGATAGATAACAATTCACCGTGAAGAGGCATGCTGACAAACACAAAAATAGATAATCACATTCAACAACTTAAATTTTTGGCCATGGCCTTCACCAGAAAAGGAAACATATACGTTCACACAATCACACAGGTGTCACTGGAATGGCCGGACAAGATGGTTGTGTGTCTATAGTTGTCTGAGCGATTGTGTGAATGTATATGTTTCTTTTTCTGACGATGGCTGTCCCGTATTCTGTTCAATTTTGCCCTCGAGAAGATTGTGCGCAAAACCTTCCAAAAGAATGAAGGGATTGAAATTGAGGGAAACAGACTGGCATACTTCGCCTATGCAGATGACATCTGTCTACTCTCTAGCTCTGAAAAGGAATTGAAACAAATGACTACAGCACTAAAGGAGGCCACCAGCAAATTCGGGCTACTCATCAATGAAGCCAAGACAGAGTACCTCATTATGACCCATGGGCAGACTGCTGGACATCTAGAGTTACTGCATGTGGGAGACATGTTCTACAAGAGAGTGAGTGCATTGAAATACCCGGGGGCACTTTTCACAGACAACTCTTCTTGTGAAGCGGAGATCAATGCCAGAATTCAAGCTGAAAATCCTACCACACCCTAGTGCAACTGCTTCACTCCAAATTTCTATCCAGACAGTTAAAAATGTGACTGTACAAAACCCTGATACAGCCTGTTGTGCTATATGGCTGAGAGACATGAAGTATTCGAAAACAGGACTTCCGCAAGCTCCTTGTTTTTGAGAGAAAAGTTCTTCGGAAGATCTATGGTCTGGTTTTGTATGCAGACACAGGGGAATGGAGGATCAGGCACAACCAAGAGCTTCAGGAATTATACCAACTGCCCAGCATAGAAGAAACCATAAAAGCCAAGCATATGCAGTGGGCCAGTCATGTGGCCCAGATGGAACATTGCAGGTGGCCTCAGAAGCTCCTGGATTTCGTTCCTTCAGGAAAACCAAGGAAACGTTGGAGGGATGGCCTCCATAAAGACCTAAAGCAAGCAGCAATAGATGTGGGCAGGTGGCAGATAACAGCAATGGACAGGAAGCATTGGAGGTGGAAACTTATAGCGTTCAGTCAACGAGGCCTGATCATGTAGAAGAAGAGGAAGAAGAAGAAGACAAAGGCCATGGCCAAAAATTTAAGTTGTGTGAATGTGATTATCTATTTCCTTATCTGTCAGCAGCTCAGTGAGCCTTTTACGGTGAGTTGTTATCTATCCTCCATTATTGACATTTATAGTTACTGAAATAATATAAAATTTTGATTTTCTTTTTTAAATGTAATGGAATGCTGGTACAAATAAAGAATTGTGGCATGAAAATGGGATACAAGGCATACAAGTGTGTAGTTGTCATAACCAAAGCCAGCTAGAAGTGGGCATATAAGTAAAGCTTGAAACAGATTGCTATGGAAAGTGCAATACCAGCAATTTTATACTTATATATTTTTGACAACTTTACAGCGTTCATATAATGAAATAAATCGCAATTTGCGATCAGTTATGGCTTCACTGTACTAGGTTTAGATGAAATACCCAAGTGCGGCAAATGAAAATTTGTGCTCGGCCGGGATTCAAACCCGGGATCTCCTGCTTACTAGGCAGACGCGCTGACCACCCCGCCACCGAGGACACAGTGACCAGCCTGACTGCAGAGGACTCTTCCCTGCACGTCTCCCACCAGACCCAAATCTCCATTCGCAACGTCTCTTCCTATTATCACAGCCTATTTAATCTGTAATGCTTGCAGCCACAGTACTGTATTCCCGCATCAGGGAGAACAGACCATGAGGTATCGAGACACAATTAATTGTCGTCAGGACCCCAGCCTTGGCTTGTATATACTTATATATTTTTGAAGACTTTACAGCAGCGAAATTGGTTTTCTCTGCAGAATCCTTTCTTTTTATTGCTATCTGTATGCTAAATTGGATGGCTACTCGGTGACCAGTCTGACCAACGTGACAGGCATCTGTCTTGTTTAAACACTGGGAGGGGATAATTGTCCTAAATTTCAAATGATAGAAAAAGAGATATTGACATTAAATTTCCTAATACTACAGTGACTTTTAAACTAACAGTACTGTAACATGGCAGAGAAACAAAACTTCTTCACATCTTTCCTTTTGTCACCTATTGTGTTGGTATAATTGTCTTTCATGTTCCTGCATTTCTTTGCAATTTTATAATAATTTTTCTATAAGTAGATGGCTGGATAGTCATTGGCCTGAGAAATGTAACAAATTGTTTCCAATTCTTTTGTGTGTTCCTCTGGTGTGAGTGGAGCAATGGAACAGCTGATTGAACACAAAACTGAAAATGCATTCTTGCGCTGGTTAGGATGGCACGATCTATAATTTATTAACACAATCATTGTGGGTGCTCACCTTCAACATTTATTATATGTAGATAAAGGAAATTGAATCCAGGTAAAAGTGAATTTTATCTTTGTAGTCAAGCTGTTAAATTTGAAGACAATTTCTTTAATATCATTATCATCAATTAATAAAAGTATATCCTCAACATATCTTTTATGTTACATTATTTTCTTTGCTAACATTGTATTGTCACTGACAAAACTTGTTTTCAAGTTGGTTGATAAATTTGTCAGCCAAAAAACCAGAAATGGCACTATCCATGCTTAGATCTTCTTTTTTAATGTAAATTTCATTATTGAAATCAGTTGTAATTGTACTGAAGTATTAGCATTAAGAGATCAATGAATTTCTTTTCTGGCATTTACTTCTGACCTAAAAGACTTTCTTTTATTGGGATGTTTATGCACAGATTAATAATATCTAGAGATACAACTTTCATACCAGTTGTTATTGGTATATCCCTTATAGAATCAATTAATGGTTTACTATTCATTGCTGTCAGAATATGTAATGGTTTTCCAACATTGGCAGACATTTTTGAGAAACTTTGTGAAAGGGGCCTCCAATACTGCCCACAATCAGTCTCACTGGGAGGCTATACTTGTTTTTCTTTATTTGTGCTGTAATAGTGGGGGTCCATAGACTCATTGCCCGTAGCATTTGTTTTGCAAATGCTGAAAGTATTAATTTTTCATTTAACAACCTTTGTTAGATCCTTCTCTATTCTTTAAATGCCATTTTCAGCAAAAACACAATAAATAAATAAATTAAAATACTGCTCAGTTTTATTGATGCAGTCTGCTTTACTGACTACAGTGCTATTGATGCCTTTATCAGATTTTGTAATGATAGCATTCCCTTTGCAAAGTTTGTCATTTATGCTGTCAGTAGCGACTCTTTCAGTAGAATGGTATTTACTTATTGAACTGGCTTCCTTCAAGAGGACTTTGTCTATTGTAACAGCAATCAGGTTTTGTTCAATTTTTGTAGTTTTTTAAATTATCAGTTGCCAGTTTCACAGTAGTTAAAGTTTTTTTCACTGTCTTTATGTTAAATCTTAATCTCATACTGCGCATATCTTGTTCCTGTTCATTAAAATCAATGTCAGTGAAATTGACCACTCTCAGAAAGAAATTGAGGTCAGATCGAAATAAATGTAAAATTCAAAAGTAAATGCATGATTCATAGACTGTGACATGTTGGCGGATACCTGAATGTATGAAAGGTTAGTTTAGGATGAAGACTATGCAATGCTTCGTAACAACAAACTACTCTGGATGAGTGTGAAATCGCGTCTGTTTACATTGTCATCAGGTTGGGGAAAAATTATCAATAGTGGTTTGAAAAGTATTCAAAATAAATGGTCTTTTATGCAAGACAAATTTTGGTAACAGTGAGAATGTAGTATGAATTTTTTAAATCATGAACCGTTTGACGCCCAATCAAAATGTAACGTCTTGGGGATCAGTGACTTACAATTTTGCACCCAGAATTCCAACCATTTATGCCATTATTAAAAATTTTAATGGAACATTTATGTTGAATTATGTCTTGAAGAGAAACAGTAATTAAGAAAGATCAAGCTTTGAGGACTGTTTTGGCATATTTGTTTTAGTTTGTCATAGATAGATTACATGGAATATCAGTGGAAGAAAGTGTAATTAAGGTGGTGAGAGGCCAAGGGGTACAAGTGACAAAAAGTTAGTTTTGAGATAATCAGGCTTAAAGTTGAATAGTTAATTCCAGGACATAAATATAGGAAAATCAATTACATATTATTTGACGATATTTTATATTTATCTGGCCCACATTATTGGAGCAAAAAATTTAGTCAGTTGACAATGGTCATTGATAATTTGTTAACGGGTGTCACTTGTACCCCTTGGCTTCCAAGTGAGAGTTAAAAAGGTATGATATCAAAGAAATATTAAAAGAATTTTCAACTGTTTTACATTTATTCTGACTCATAATACATTATGCACATTAAATACAATAATAATGAATGTTCAAAACAAATCTAGAAACAATAGTTTCTTTTCAAATTATAGAAAATTGTAAATTCCTAATATTTCTCTTTTGATTTAAAAAATAAATTACAGGAAAGTAACAGAATCAACTATAACTCTAAATAACTCCTTCTATTATTGTATTCTTAATCTGAATAGCTTTCAAAAATATTGTCATTTTCATCTTCTGAGTTATCTCTCT
Organism: Locusta migratoria; assembly: GCA_026315105.1. Classification (NCBI taxonomy): domain Eukaryota; kingdom Metazoa; phylum Arthropoda; class Insecta; order Orthoptera; family Acrididae; genus Locusta; species Locusta migratoria. The sequence goes on from CM048744.1 coordinate 788,637,585, forward strand.
CTAGGATAGACTGTCCTTGATGGTGGGCTGCACATCTGTTGACAAGTGCCAATACTTATTTGAGTCTCTTCCAGTTTTCCTCTGCAAGCTTAGTCGATTTATTTCCTTTTGTGGATGGACTTTTCTGCATTTTTTGCAAGTCAAAACATACAGCCATGTTTTGAGCATCTTTAGTGACCAGATTTTTTGCATCCACAACTTGTTTCCGAACAGTTTCTGCTTTCCGTAGATTGAGTTCCATTTCAATAAAAGCACTTGGCATGAGGAAGCTAAGATTAAAGCATGTGTTAAAAATATGGCGGTAAAAGTTTTCTGTTATTGTATCTGTTTCCTTACTTCACAAAACTCCTCATAAAGCTGATATTCTCTTAAGGTTTACGTTTCGTGTCAGATACTTATTAGCTACTTTCTCGCATGAATAGTGGGTACTGTTCTTTTGAAAAGTTCAGAGCTGTCAGGGAATATGTCCTCTTCTGAAGATGTCATACTTATTGTTCACTCATGTATTTTATGTCCAATTTATAATACAACAATATTAATATTTGTATTTATTGAAGAAAGATAGTAAACGAAGTTTGTTTTATTTTTTACAAGCACCGAAACAACGAATTTCACTTCATAACTGTAGCACTGCATTTACACACAAGCTGCCATTTTTGATACTACACATACACCCCTTCGCCCCCAAATAATAAACACACTTTTGCAAGTAGTTAAATTTTCTGCTGCCAGATTGCAGCACCAGACAGAGATGTACTTGTACCTCTTAGTCACCATAATTTTACATAAGGTTAGGAACCCATTTCTGCACTTAACTCATTTTGTAATTTATTTTATTATTATTATTATTATTATTATTATTATTATTATTATTTTATTTTTGAAAATGTCACTTGTACCCCTTGGTTTCTCACCTCCTCAGCTACAATTAAAAGAAGTATGGGAATTGGAGCGAGAGCCAATCAGGAGTTTGTAAATAATTGTGTGTTATATGTGCCTTCAGTGTGTTACAACATACTCCAGAATCATGGCACATTAGAAGAAAACAGCAAAATATTTTGACAAACAAGAGTGTAAATGTGATGGCACCATTAAAGCAGTTGTACTCTATTCCCACCTAACAACATCCTTGAAAATCGTAACATATTGGTAAAGGACAATGAAGTATTTTACAAACTGAAATAAATGATAAACTACCTTCTCATAAATCACATCTGTGTCATCATGAAAAAAATTGAAATATATGTGAGACAGAGAAAGTGAAGAAAACATTCTCATTGGCTGAAACTTCCTGGCAGATTAAAATTGTTTGCCAGAACCGGGACTCGAACCTGGGATCTTTGCCTTTCACAGGCAAGTGCTCTGCAACTGAGCTACCCCGACATGACTCACGACACTGCCCCACAACTTCAATTCTGCCAGTACCTCGCCTCCTACTTTCCAAACTTCATTCTCATTGGCTGATTGTTGTGCTGCTACCAACATTGACACATCACTATAAAAAATGCCAACTCCAGAAGTGTGACCAATTTTGAACACTATTTGCACATAACTTGGGGTAACTTTGTTGTTAATACATTGCTTTTTGAAAGCAATATACTGGCTGCAGTTACCAAGCATGGTTCTCAGCTTTCAGTATTTGAAGAATGTAGCATAATAAGCCTCGATAAGCAAATTTTAGTTATGTTAAAATATTTGTATTTATTTATTTTTATTTAATATCCATGTTAACATAAAGAGATTATAAACAAACCATATGTCAGTAGGCATGTTACACAAATTGCCATTACAACTGCAGTAATATAACTTCAAAATTAACAACAGGCTGTGATACAATATTTGGGTTATATAGATATTGACACCATTTTCTGTCAAATATAAAATGTTAATAATGAAGTTTTTGTTGCTACTTGCTACAGCATTGTAGGATCTAAAAGTGGTGCTGAATCAACTGTATTTGACAAAAACAAACAATGGAAATTCCAGGAAGGATTCGACAATATTTTTGTGAAGGATAAGTCACTACTCGCCACATAGATGTCTGATGAGCTGAGGAAAGGCACAAATAATAGGAAAGGAAACTGCAAAGCTTTCAGGCAATACAGCCTCTGTCAGTTTCAGAAACACACAAACACACACATACAGAGAGAGAGAGAGAGAGAGAGAGAGAGAGAGAGAGAGAGAGAGAGAGGAAAAATACACTTCACATATAACATTTTTCTTTCTTTCTTCCTTTTTTTCCAGTTTCCTGCCCTAAATGAGAGCATTTTAGTTTTGAAAAATGTATAGCAGATTTAGGATATTTTGATGTTTTTTGAATATATGATTTATGAGATACTTATTAAACAGCAAAATAGCTTTGAGAACATTTATGAGCTCTCCAGTGACTGCAGTATTTTATCAGCATAGTTTCAGCAAATTAAAGCTTTTTAAGGTTGTGAGCGCAGGTGAATCAGGCTGTGAAATTGATTTGCTAAGTTTGACTCATGTGACACAGTAAATATGCTCTGCTTCAAGCAAAAATGGAAAGCAAAATTGTAATAAAAACAATTCTTGGAAAGGAATGTGTTCTTTCTATAGAAAGCTTTCTACAGTATGTCTGCCTAGGTGTACTTGCATCTGTGTGAATGTGTATGTGTGTGTATTTGTTTACCCTCCTTTTTTTCCCCCCAAGGTAAGAATGGCATGAAACAAATGGTTGGTCCTTTCTCTGCTAGGGGTGCATACCGTTGTTCCAAGTTTCAAATCTAATCTTTTACCTGTAGGTTAATAAATATCTTGATCCAATCATTATCAAATTTCACATGATTAAATGCTGGATTGAAACAAAGATTTCATCAAAATTGCTCCAGCTGCTGTGGAGTCCACAGGGAATATACATACATCCATTTTATAGATATAGATTAACCTAGAGGTGAATACAAACTCGAGCTGCGGGCTACTCTTTCCCACCTGACGGCCCCACCATGCTGCTCTACCGTCTCAGCGGGAACTTTGAAGGAATAAACTGCAGAGTCGCAGCTTAGATGGCAGAACCATCGCACACACAACACAAGATCGGTTTGCATGCTGCGAAGTGTTATATTACGCCATATTAAAGAATGTAAAACTTGAAGCTATAAATCGTAAAGAGAGACTGGCTGTTTGTAAAATAAATTAATAAATTATTTTTCAAAAGAGATAGATTGGCTGGCCAGTACTTACATTTTTTCTGTACTGCCAAAAGCCACACATAGAAAGAAAAAAGTATGAAAATAAAACAAGTTTTCGGAACAGATTTCCTTCTTCAGGTAAGAGAGAAGGGAAGAAAAAAGGAATGGGAAAGAAAGACCTAGTTCCTGAATTACTTTTCCCTTCCTTTCCCATTCATTTTTTCTTCCCTTTTCTTTTACCTGAAGAAGGAAACCTGTTTCGAAAGCTTGTCCTTTTTTTTCTGTGTGTGGCTATTGGCAGTACAGCAAAAAGGTAAGTACTGGTCAGCCAATCTGTCTCTTTTGAAAAATAATTCATCATCTCTGTGGAGAATTTCCATAATTAATTTAATAAACGAATAACATGTTTTGCAACTGCAGTCTTCTATTAATAGTGTGCGAGCCATGTTTTTTCTTGTAAAAGCCTCACACTTTAACGTAAGTGTTGAAACAGAGGCAAAAACAAAATGTAGCATCATTATAATGACATTAGGGATGGAATAACTTATCACACCTACATGCAAAAGAAAAACAGAATTATTACTTAGCAGTTCTCTACCAACAGTGTCTTGAATTGTTTTAAACAGAATATATCACAAAAATACATGGAAACAATTCCCACAAGTACATGTGAAAAGAAAAAACAAACAATTATGTAGCACCTCTCTACAGACAGTGTCATGACCAAATTCTTACCATAAATATCACAAACAAAAAACAATTATTGAATGGCATTTTGATTCTCTGAACATGAATAAAATTGATATCTGGAACAAACTGTTGGCACACTAATAGGCGGAGACATTTTATGAGACTGTCGTCACTCAGGCTACCATGTAATTGTGACTTGTTTAATTTCATAACTGAAAAAAATTGTTCACACACATGTTGACCCAAACATGACGTGGAAAGTCGTCCTGAGGAAATCCTTTGTAGAAGTCCTGAATAATATTTGTATGTAATTGAACTTGCCTTTCAGTCGGGAATTGCACTGCAGATCTATCAGTTCCATCTGCAAATGCACAGGGGCACTTTCAAGTGATACAGAAAATTGTCTTGAAAACATCTCAAAAAGAGGTGTGAGATTAGCAGTATCCTGAAAGCAATTTGCAAACTGTTCCTTTATTTCTTCTAACACTGAAATGAATTTTTCAAAATTTTCATCGTCTTTCACATCAGAAAGGTTAGGGAAAATGGGCAGTGTTCTGTTTTAAAAGTTGTCGTTCCACAATGCAATCTTCATTTTAAATGCCTCTACTTTTTCCATTAAATGAGGTATTAACTGCTTTTCCCTTGCAATGTCTTATTGAGGACATTCAAGTGTGCAGTTAAATGAACTAAAAATGCATTCTGGATCTTCTAATATTGGTTCATGTATTTCCTTGTCCTTCAAAAACTGAGTAGTAGCCCTTAACTCCAAAAATTGTTTCAGACATGCTCCCCCGACTTAACCAGCATACTTTGGAATAATAAATGACATCTCCATATTATTCATGGGCTTCCTTCAAAAACTGTTGAAATTGGCGATGCAATAGTCCATGTGATTTTATATAATTTAGAATTCGGACTACCAGTTTCATGATGAGCTCCATCCCTGAAAATTTAGCACAAAGTGCCTCTTGATGGATGAAACAATGAATTCTGTACAAATTGTCTTGTGATTATTGTAGTTTTTTGCACAACAATGCTACGAGCCCATTTTGTGTCCGTCACATCGCTGGCGCTCCTTCAGTAGTAACCATAATTCAACAAACTCCAATTTAGTCTGACAGCTTCAAATGCCTCTTCAACAGTTTTCAGCAAATCTATCCCTTTCGTGTCTTTCATTGGCACCAAATCCAACAGTTCATCTGTCACATGTAAATTGCTATCGACTCCATGAACATAAACTGCAAGTTGTGCCATGTCTGTAATATCAGTTGATTCATCCAAAGCAATTGAGTAAGCAATGACGTGCTGACACTGTGAATTAACTGTCTGTAGACATCTGCTGCCATGAAGCTATGCATCGAGTTATTGTTCGTCGCAAAAGACTAATTTCGGGACACTTCTGAATCTCCAATGGTGTCACGAGTTTGGCTGCCTCAATAATGCATTCTTTAATAAACTCACCATTGTTGAAAGGTTTGTTGGATCTGGAAATTTTGAGTGCTATTTTGTACCTTGCTTTCAATGCCGATCCGCTGCAGCTGGTTGCTGACTAAAAATTAGAATCAACAGAATGGACTGTAAACATTTTGCATTTCTACAGGCAAATGCTTGCAAACAACAAAACCACAATATTTTTATGCTTGTTGACCCGCACTGCACAATTTTAGTTCTGAGAACTAAAGTACTTAATTCTTTATGTACTGTGGTGTAATGGTGTTCTATGTGATATTTACGGTGTCCAGCAATTATGTGACTGCATACTAGACACTGAGAATATTCACCTTTCTCTTCAACAAAGAATTGTAACCCCCACTTGGATTTAAATGCTTGTGACAATATGTCACTAGAATGCTTCTTTTTTTTACTGATTGTGCCATAGCTGCAACCACAGTTCTGTCACACACTCCATCTTAACCAAACGCAAACAGCACTGCTAGTTGGGAAAATCTTTCTCCATACGCCCCAAGCAACAGAGGCGCATCGCACTGCAACAACATGAATGTCGCGCCATAGCGAGAACTTCCGGAAAGTGACGAGCAAAGCCGAGACAGTCCAAGCCTCACTTGGCCCGCCGTGTCCAGCCCTAGATTAACCCTTTCAAGGACCTTGGGGGACATGCTTTCCTCTAGTGGTATTCCTTTATGTATTCATGGGAACACGTTGTAGTGTCTCAAACACTACATGCTCACCGTGGTTGGACAAGATGTCCAAATGAATTATTTTTTATGTTGTAGGAGGTTTTTTGTGGACTATTAGTGTACTAAGTTACCTTTTACAGGATAATTGTTGAAGATAAACCTCCCCTTTGTCATAAGAGGTTCCAAAGAGACATTTCATTTCTTTAATAAAACTTTGGTGAACCTCAGAATAATTAAAGCATCATGGAATTATCATTCAGTTGTTATAGTTGTTGATTAGTGCTGCCTGAGCTAACACGTTAAAAAGTTGTAAAACATCTTGATGTACCGTGGTGTAACCCAGATGCTGGACATAAATATTCTGTAGTTATGGGTCAAATGTAACCCTGTTCTTTTTATAAGAAATGTACTGTGAAGAGTTCTCATTTCAGTAGTGGCAATTTATCTTCTCATGTAACTACTTCTCAACATAACTTCATTAACTGTGACAAAATGTAATGGCCTTGACATTCTGTCTGCTCCAGTCCCGAATCCCTGAACCAGTACACCAATAACCTAATAACAGCTTTCACATCCCGCAGCTATCCTCCTGATCTGGTTCAGAAGCAAATTACCAGAGCCACCTCCTCATTCCTCCAAATCCAGAACCTTCCACCGAAGAATCCCAGAAGTGCCCCTTTTGTCACCGGATACTTTCCGGGACTGGAGCAGACTCTCAATGTGGCTCTCCAGCAGGGATACGACTTCCTTAAATCGTGCCCCGAAATGAGATCCATCCTTAATGACATCCTTCCACTCCACCAAGAGTGTCTTTCCGCCGCCCACCTAACCTTCATAACCTCCTGGTCCATCCCTATGAAACCCCCAAACCACCTTCCCTACCCTCTGGCTCCTACCCATGCAACCGCCCCCATTGTAAAACCTGCCCTATGCACCCTTCCACCACCACTTACTCGAGTCCAGTAACCCGGAAGGTGTACACGATAAAGGGCAACCGCCCCCATTGTAAAACCTGCCCTATGCACCCTTCCACCACCACTTACTCGAGTCCAGTAACCCGGAAGGTGTACACGATAAAGGGCAGAGCCACTTGCAATATAACCCACGTGATTTACCAACTAACATGCCTGCACTGTGGAGCATTCTATGTGGGAATGACCAACAACAAACTGTCCATTCACATGAACGGGCACAGGCAGACAGTGTTTGTTGGTAATGAGGATCACCCTGTGGCTAAACATGCCTTGGTGCACGGCCAGCACATCTTGGCGCAGTGTTACACCGTCCGGGTTATCTGGATACTTCCCACCGACACCAACCTTTCAGAACTTCGGAGATGGGAACTTGCCCTTCAGCTTATTCTCTCCTCCCGTTGCCCACCTGGTCTCAATCTCCGCTAAATTTGATTTCCACCCACCATCTTTAGCATCTTTGCCTTGGTTCTGTGGACAGAGCCTCTGCCTCAATTGGTATCTCTGTCCAACTTCTTTGCTTTTTACAAATGTTTGTCTATATATATATTATAGAGGAAAAATTCCTAATAGGAAAAATATACGTAAAAAATAGATGAAGTACACTTACCAGGCGAAGGTGCACAGGCAGTGATAGCAACAAATAAACACACAGACACACACACACACAAACGCAAGCTTTAACAGCCTAGCTGCTTCGTCTGGCAGAAGGGAAGGAGAGGGAAAAGGAAATGATGAGGGTTTTAAGGGAGTGGATAAGGAGTCATTCCAATCCCGGGACAGGAGAGACTTACCTTAAGGGGGGGGGGGGGGGGGAAGGAGGGTAAACAAATACACACACATTTACACTGACGCAAGTACACTTAGGCAGACATACTGTAGAAAGCAAAGAAGTTAAACAGATAGGCCACTTGAGGCAGAGGCTCTGTCTCGAGAACCAAGGCAAAGATGTTAAGATGGTGGGTGGGAATTCGAATTTAGCGGAGGTTGAGACCAGGTGGGCAACGGGAAGAGAGAATATGCTGAAGGGCTGGTTCCCATCTCCGGAGTTCTGAAGGATTGGTGTTGGTGGGAAGTATCCAGATAACCCGGACGGTGTAACACTGTGCCAAGATGTGCTGGTCGTGCCCCAAGGCGTGTTTAGCCACAGGGTGATCCTCGTTACCAACAAACACTGTCTGCCTGTGTCCATTCATGCGAATGGACAGTTTGTTGCTGGTCATTCCCACATAGAACGCTTCACAGTGCAGGCATGTCAGTTGGTAAATCACGTGGGTGCTGTCGCAAGTGGCTCTGCCCTTGATTATGTACACCCTCCGGGTTACTGGACTGAAGTAAGTGGTGGTGGAAGGGTGCATAGGTCAGGTTTTACAACGGGGGCAGTTACAAGGGTAGGAGCCAGAAGGTAGGGAAGGTGGTTTGGGGATTTCATAGGGATGGACTAGGAGGTTACGGAGGTTAGGTGGGCGGCGGAAAGACACACTCGGAGGAGTGGGGAGGATGTCATGAAGGTTGGATCTCATTTTGTGACAGGATTTTAGGAAGTCGTATCCTTGCTGGAGAGCCACATTCAGAGTCCGCTCCAGTCGCGGAAAGTAACCGATGACGAGATGGGCACTTCTGGGGTTCTGTTGAAGGTTCTGAATTTGGGGGGATGAGGAAGTGGCTCTGGCAATCTGCTTCTGTACCAGATCAGGAGGATAGCTGCGGTATGTGAAGGCTGTTATCAGGTTATTGTTGTACTGGTTCAGGGATTCAGGACTGGAGCAGACTCATTTTCCACGAAGACCTAAGCTGTAGGGAAGGGAACGTTTGATGTGGAAAGGGTGGCAGCTGTAATAATGCAGGTACTGTTGTTTATTGGTAGGTTTGATGTGGACGGATGTGTGTAGTTGGCCGTTGGATAGATGGAGGTCAACATCGAGGAAAGTGGCATGGGATGTGGAATAGGACCAGGTGAATTTGATGGGACCAAAGGAGTTGAGGTTGGAGAGGAAATTCTGGAGTTGTTCTTCACTGTGAGTCCAGATCATGAAGATGTCGTGAATGAATCTATACCAAAGTTTGGGTTGACAGGCTTGGGTGTCCAGGCTTTGTAAAGGTCCACAATGGGGCGGCCGGGATGATTGGGTTTGTAAATCTTCGGAAGTAGGTAGAAGGTGGGGGTGCGGGGTGTCGGTGGAGTCATGAGGTTAATGGAGTCAGGTGAAAGGTTTTGTAGGTGGCCTAAGGTTTTGAGGATTCCTTGAAGCTCTGCCTGGACATCAGGAATGGGATCGCCTTGAAAAACTTTATATGTGGTATTATCTGAAAGCTGACACACTCCCTCTGCCACATACTCCCGCCGATCAAGTACCACTGTCGTGGAGCCCTTGTCGGCAGGGAGAATGACGATGGAATGGTCAGCCTTCAGACCACAGATAGCTCGGGATTCAGCTGCAGTAATGTTGGGAGTAGGATTAAGGTTTCTCAGGAAGGACTAGGAGGCAAGGTTGGAAGTAAGGAATTCCTGGAAGGTTTGAAGAGGGTGATTTTGAGGAAGAGCAGGTGGGTCTCGCTGTGACGGAAGGTTCATTGATGATATTTTCATGATCTGGACTCAGGGCCAGGACACCCTATCCTCCTTTCTTCAGAACCTCAATTCCTTCTCTCCCATCCACTTCACCTGGTCTTCCTCAACCAACCATGCCACATTCCTGGATGTCAACCTCCACCTCACTGATGGCTCCATCCACACTTCCGTCCATATTAAACCTACCAACCACCAACAGTACCTACATTTTGACAGTTGCCATCCCTTCCACGTCAAAAAATCCCTCCCTTACAGCCTGGCCACCCGTGGACGGCATATCTGCAGTGACAAGAATTCCATTTCTGAATATGCTGAAGGTCTTACAAAGGCCTTCACAAACAGAAACTACCCCACAGACCTAGTCTGCAAACAAATCTCCCGTGCCATATCCTCACGCACCCCAAATCCTCTTCCTAACACCAGTAACCATCCACAAAAGAGCGCTCCCCTTGTCACCCAGTACTACCCTGGTCTCGAACAACTAAATTCCATCCTTCGCCAAGGTTTTGATTGTCTATCCTCATGCCCTGAAATGAGGGACATCCTGCCCAAGATCCTTCCCACCCCTCCTAAAGTGGTGTTCCGTCGCCCTCCCAACCTTCACAACATCCTAGTTCATCCTTATACCACCCAGAAACCCAGCTCACTGCCACAGGGATCATATCCTTGTGGAAGACCCCGCTGCAAGACCTGCCCAATCCACCCACCCAGCACTTCCTATTCCAGTCCTGTCACAGGCTTATCCTACCCTATCAGAGGCCGGGCCACTTGTGAAAGCAGCCACGTAATTTACCAACTGTGCTGCAAGCACTGTACAGCTTTCTATATTGGCATGACCACCAACCAGCTGTCCATTAGGATGAATGGCAACCGCCAAACTGTGGCCAAAAACAAGGTGGACCACCCTGTGGCACAGCATGCAGCGGAGCACATGCTTGATTTCAATGGCTGCTTCACAACCCGGGCCATCTGGATCCTCCCATCCACCACCAGCTTTTCTGAACTGCACAGATGGGAGTTATCCCTACAATTCATTCTCCGATTCCGAAATCAACCAGGCCTCAACCTACGATAACTTCCCTATATATATATAGATATATATATATATATATATATATATATATATATATATATAACGATTATTAAGACGAAAAATTCCTAGCAGGAAAAATAAAATATAAAAAATAGACGAAGATTACTCACCAGGCGAAGGAGCACAGGTGTGACAGCATCACAAATAAATAAATGAATACACACACACACACACAATCGCAAGCTTTCGCAACCCAGTTGCGTCTTCAGGCAGTAGGGAAGGAGAGGGAAAAGGAAATGATGAGGGTTTTAAGGAAGGGGGTAAGGAGCCATTCCAATCCCGGGAGAGGAAAGACTTACCTTGGGGGGAAAAATGGAGGGTAAACAAATGCACACATGCCCACACATTCACACATTTTTGTGTGAATGTGTGGGCATGTGTGCATTTGTTTACCCTCCATTTTTTCCCCCAAGGTAAGTCTTTCCTCTCCCGGGATTGGAATGGCTCCTTACCCCCTTCCTTAAAACCCTCATCATTTCCTTTTCCCTCTCCTTCCCTACTGCCTGAAGACGCAACTGGGTTGCGAAAGCTTGCGATTGTGTGTGTGTGTGTGTATTCATTTATTTATTTGTGATGCTGTCACACCTGTGCTCCTTCGCCTGGTGAGTAATCTTCGTCTATTTTTTATATTTTATATATATATATATATATAAGACAGATGACTTACCAAAAGGACCAGCTCGTCGATAGAAACAAATAAAATAAATAAAATCACACACAAACACACATACAAGCTTTCGCAGCCTAGCTGCTTCGTCAGGCAGAAGGGAAGGAGAGGGAAAAGGAAATGATGAGGGTTTCAAGGGAGTGGATAAGGAGTCATTCCAATCCCGGGACAGGAAAGACTTACCTTGGGGGGAAAAAAAGAGGGTAAACAAAAACACACACACCCACACATTTACACAGACGCAAGTACACTTAGGCAGACACACTGTGTATATATATATATGTGTGTGTGTGGGTGTGAGTGTTTTTGTTTACCCTCTTTTTTTCCCCCCAAGGTAAGTCTTTCCTGTCCCGGGATTGGAATGACTCCTTATCCACTTCCTTGAAACACTCATCATTTCCTTTTCCCTCTCCTTCCATTCTGCCTGACGAAGCAGCTAGGCTGTGAAAGCTTGTATGTGTGTTTGTGTGTGATTTTATTTATTTTATTTGTTTCTATCGATGAGCCGGTCCTTTTGGTAAGTCCCCCTCACCTGTCTCCCCACTCCATTCCTAAGCTGCATCTCGTTATTCCCATCTAACCCATCCCCACCACCGTGATGTAACCTTTCTATCCCCTCCCCCTCCCCTCCCTTCCCCTCCCCTACCCTACCCTCCCCTCCCCTCCCGTCCCCGATTCGCTGCAGAGCGTGATTCGAAGTGTGGCAGTCGGAGGTGATGGTTGTATGACTGTGTTGTGTGCCTGTGTGATTGCGTGAGTGCTCTATTTTCTGAAGAAGGCCATGGCCAATAGCTGAATGTGTTGTATGTGTGTGTCTTTTGTATGTGCCTGTCGCAGCTCGTCGCCACGTCTTTGCAGTGAGTTGTAAACTGTCCTCACTAATTTAAAAAAAAAATGAATGGGAAAAGTAAATCAGGTAAGCAAAAAGAAAGGAAATAGAAAAAGTCGTTAAAATTCCTTGTTAAAACTGTGGTCACCTTAAGTGGTCAACCACGTAGTATTAAATGGTTAGGTAGTGGTATGGCGTGCAAATGAGGTTTAAGGATGGTGAAAATCGGAAAAAGTACGAGAAAGCAAGGAAAACGTCTAAATAGGATTGGTTAAGTGGTAGCAGATTACGATATTGAGGCTACGAATAGTCTGACGATAGAACAGTAGAATCAAAACCAACGTAAAGTAGCTGTAATATGATCAGAAAAGTAGGAAAAACGAACGGAAATGTGGAAAAACCGGAATGGAAACAAACATGAGGTGACTGGGAAATGCCGAAAATGGTTATTCACAATTTATATATATATATATACATATATAATGGTATAAAATAAAGATTTTTGACTTACCTAAAGTACAGGCTGGTCGATAGGAACACTAAACACACACAAAAACACACAACCATTCGAGCTTTCGCCACCAGTGGTGGCTTCTTCGGGAAAAAGAGGGAGGAAGGAGAGGAGAAAGGGAAGGATACGGGTTTTAAGGAAGTGGAAAGGAGCCATTCCAATCCCAGGAGTGGAAGGACTTACCTTAGGGGACAAAAAGGAAGGTAAACAAATACACTCACACTCACACATATCCACATCCAAACACACCTAGGCAGACATTTGTAGAAACCAAAGAAGTTGGACAGAGATACCACTTCAGGCAGAGGCTCTGTCCACAGAACCGAGGCAAAGATGTTAAAGATGGCGGGCGGGAATTAGAATTTAGCGGAGGTTGAGACCAGGTGGGCAACGGGAAGAGAGAATGTGTTGAAGGGCAAGTTCCCATCTCCGGAGTTGTGAAAGATTGGTGTTGGTGGGAAGTATCCAGATAACCCGGACGGTGTAACACTGTGCCAAGATGTGCTGGCCGTGCACCAAGGCATGTTTAGCCACAGGGTGATCCTCATTACCAACAAACACTGTCTGCCTGTGACCATTCATACGAATGGACAGTTTGTTGCTGGTCATTCCCATATAGAACGCTTAACAGTGCAGGCATGTCAGTTGGTAAATCATGTGGGTGCTATCGCTAGTGGCTCTGCCCTTGATCGTGTACACCTTCTGGGTTACGGGACTGGAGTAAGTGGTGGTGGAAGGGTGCATAGGGCAGGTTTTACAACGGGGGCGGTTACAAGGGTAGGAGCCAGAAGGTAGGGAATGTGGTTTGGGGATTTCATATGGATGGACTAGGAGGTTACGGAGGTTAGGTGGGCGGTGGAAAGACACTCTCGGTGGAGTGGGAAGGATGTCATGAAGGATGGATCTCATTTCAGGGCAGGATTTAAGGAAGTCGTATCCTTGCTGGTTAGCCACATTCAGAGTCCGCTCCAGTCCCAGAAAGTATCCGGTGACAAGAGGGACACTTCTGGGATTCTTCTGTGGTAGGTTCTGAATTTGGGGGGATGAGGAAGTGGCTCTGGAAATTTGTTTCTGTACCAGATCAGGAGGATAGCCGTGGGATGTGAAAGCTGTTATTAGGTTATTGGTGTACTGGTTCAGGGATTCGGGACTGGAGCAGACTCGTTTGCCACGAAGACCTAAGCTGTAGGGAAGGGAACGTTTGATGTGGAATGGATGGCAGCTGTCATAGTGTAGGTACTGTTGTTTGTTGGTTGGTTTGATGTGGACGGATGTGTGAAGTTGGCTGTTGGACTGATGGAGGTCGACATCAAGGAAAGTGGCATGGGATGTCGAATAGGACCAGGTGAATTTGATGGGACCAAATGAGTTGAGGCTGAAGAGGAAATTCTGGAGTTCTTCTTCACTGTGAGTCCAAATCATAAAGATGTCGTCAATGAATCTATACCAAACTTTGGGTTGACAGGCTTGGGTATCCAGGAAGGCTTCCTCTAAGCGTCCCATAAATAAGTTTGCGTACGAGGGGGGCATCCTGGTTCCCATGGCTGTTCCCTTTAGTTGTTGGTATGTTTGGCCCTCAAAAGTGAAGAAGTTGTGGGTTAGGATGAAGCTGGCTAGGGTATTAAGGAAAGAGGTTTTAGGTAGGGAATTGGGTGGTCGGCGTGAAAGGAAATATTCCATCGCAGCAAGGCCCTGGGCATGTGGGATGTTTGTGTACAAGGAAGTGACATCAGTGGTTACAAGGATGGTATCTGGAGGTAACTGGCTAGGCAAGGATTTCAGGCGATTGAGGAAGTGGTTGGTATCTTTGATGAATGATGGGAGACTGCACATGATGGGTTGAAGGTGTTGGTCTATGTAGGCAGAGATTCGTTCAGTAGGGGCTTGGTAACCGGCCACAATGGGGCGGCCGGGATGATTGGGTTTGTGGATCTTGGGGAGTAGGTAGAAGGTGGGGGTGCGGGGTGTCGGTGGGGTCATGAGGTTAATGGAGTTAGGTGAAAGGTTTTGTAGGGGGCCTAAGGTTTTGAGGATTCCTTGAAGCTCTGCCTGGACATCAGGGATAGGATTGTGTTGACAAACTTTGTAGGTAGTATTGTCTGAAAGCTGACGCAGTCCCTCAGCCACATACTCCCGTCGATCAAGTACCACGGTTGTGGATCCCTTGTTGGCTGGGAGAATGACGACGGAACGGTCAGCTTTCAGATCACGGATGGCTCGGGATTCAGCTGTAGTAATGTTGGGAGTAGGATTAAGGTTTTTTAGGAAAGACTGAGAGGCAAGGTTGGAAGTAAGGAATTCCTGGAAGGTTTGAAGAGGGTGATTTTGAGGAAGAGCGGGTGGGTCTAGCTGTGATGGAGGACGGAACTGTTCCAGGCAAGGTTCTATTTGAGTCATGTCTTGTGGAGTTGGATCATTAGGAGTAGGGTTAGTTTTCTTCGTGGCAAAGTGATATCTCCAGCAAAGGCTACGAGTATAGGATAGTAAATCTTTGACAAGGGCTGTTTGGTTGAATTTGGGAGTAGGGCTAAAGGTGAGGCCTTTGGATAGGACAGAGGTTTCAGATTGGGAGAGCGGTTTAGAGGAGAGGTTAACTACTGAATTGGGATGTCGTGGTTCCGGATTGCGTGCAGTAGGATTTAAAGGTTTGTGGGGGAGTGGAGCTGGAAGTGGGAGATTGAGTAGATGGGAGAGACTGGGTTTCTGTGCAATAAGAGGAGCTTGAGGTTTACTGGAGTCGTCGTTGAGGGAGAGTGTGTTGAGGGAGAGTGTATTGCCTTTCCGGAGGTGGGTGACAAGGAGTTGGGATAGTTTTTTGAGGTGGAGGGTGGCATGTTGTTCTAATTTCCAGTTGGCCTGTAGGAGGATGTTCTGAACTGTGGGTGTGGATGCGGGAGTGGAAAGGTTGAGGATTTTGATTAGGGATAGGAGTTGACAGGTGTGTTCATTGGCGGAGTTGATGTATAGGTTAAGGATTAGGCGGGTGAGGGCTGTGGATTGTTCTGTTTGGAATTGGTGTAGGGCTTGATGAAAGGATGGGTTACAGCCGGAGATGGGAACTTTTATTGTGAGGCCCTTGGGGGTTATGCCAAATGTTAGACATTCCTGAATAAACAAAATGTGGGACCATAATCTCGCGAGGATGAAAGCATGCTTGCGGAGGGAATATAGGTAAAACTTGATGGGGTCAAGGTAGGGTAACATAATGTATGGAATGGAAAAGTGAGAACTATGCGTTGAATAAAGTGATTAGAAAGGAAAGAAAAATAAAATAAAATTAAAAAATAGTTTATAAAATAAGAAGGTGGATAGATAGAGAAAGGAGTTCAACAAAGAAAATAGAAATCTATAAAGTTGTTCAAGAGAGTTGTTGAAGTTGAACCTGGTGGAAACTGAGGTCAACTACAGTTGGTTAACAACGTAATGCACAATAGTTTGGTGGTTGTATTGGCGTCCAAAACAAGTTACAGGGAGGAGAAAATCAAAGGAAAGCGTATTATAATGACTGATTAGTAGTGGCAGATTACGACTATGAGGTAGACAATCATCTGAGGAAGGAATAATAGGGTTAAAAACGTATGAAAGTTATGTATTAAATTAAAGAAGTTAGCTTTCTACAGTTCTACAGTATGTCTGCCTAAGTGTACTTGTGTCTGTGTAAATGTGTGGGTGTATGTGCATTTATTTACCCTCCATTTTTCCCCCCAAGGTAAGTCTTTCCTGTCCCGGGATTGGAATGGCTCCTTACCCCCTTCCTTAAAACCCTCATCATTTCCTTTTCCCTCTCCTTCCCTTCTGCCTGATGAAGCAGCTAGGCTGCGAAAGCTAGCATTTTTGTGTGTGTGTGTGTGTCTGTGTGTTTATTTGTTGCTATTACTGCCTGTGCCCCTTCACCTGGTAAGTGTACTTCATCTATAAGAAAGATGTCACGAGATGGAGCAGGCACTGCTTGGTTTTTAATGTTTCAGATAAGTGAACAACTAGATTTGCAATTGAAAGAGTTAAATGAAAAACTAAATTTGCAATCTAAAGAGTTAGAAGGTGACATAGTAGCCTTAAATGCCAAACTAAATAAAACTATAAAGTCCTTAGATTCAAGTAGACTATTGGTGGTAAGATAAAAGTAGTTTCTGATCAATTAAATAATCAATTTCAGTCCCAAAATGAAAGGCTAGATTTAAATGACCAAATGGTTACACATGTCCAGGAGTGTAAGGAAAGGTATACCTTTTTAGAGGAGGAATTTAACAGTTTGAAACAGCTATTAATTACTAAAGAGGAAGTAGAAAGTGTTTAAAAAGGATATTTATGGATCAGTTAGAATTAAAAACATTATTGATAGATCTGAAGCATTGAATTAAAATTTGTGGTGCGGCCGGGAATCGAACCCGGACCTCCATGCTTACTAGGCAGACGTCTTAACCATTAGACTACCACACCACTAACGATTAAGGCGCCTCGGAATAGTCTAGGTACGATTTCCCTCCACAACACAAACTTTAATTCAGCTTCTTTGTTCCAAAGATAATTGCCACTACTGCCAAGGCTCTCCATGCAGCGGAATAGCACCTCAGCAATGGACATGGTGGAACAATCCTGTTATGGTGATATAAATATCAATTAATTTGAATAAATAATCCCTGAGATGGATTTACGTCTCAAATATGTCAAAGACATTATTGATAGATCTGAAGCATTGAATTAAAATTTGTGGTGCGGCCGGGAATCGAACCCGGACCTCCATGCTTACTAGGCAGACGTCTTAACCGTTAGACTACCACACCACTAACGATTAAGGCGCCTCGGAATAGTCTAGGTACGATTTCCCTCCACAACTTTAATTCAGCTTCTTTGTTCCAAAGATAATTGCCACTACTGCCAAGGCTCTCCATGCAGCGGAATAGCACCTCAGCAATGGACATGGTGGAACAATCCTGTTATGGTGATATAAATATCAATTAATTTGAATAAATAATCCCTGAGACGGATTTATGTCTCAAATATGTCAAAGACATTATTGATAGATCAAATTAATTTATTCAAATTAATTGATATTTATATCACCATAACAGGATTGTTCCACCATGTCCATTGCTGAGGTGCTATTCCGCTGCATGGAGAGCCTTGGCAGTAGTGGCAATTATCTTTGGAACAAAGAAGCTGAATTAAAGTTTGTGTTGTGGAGGGAAATCGTACCTAGACTATTCCGAGGCGCCTTAATCGTTGGTGGTGTGGTAGTCTAACGGTTAAGACGTCTGCCTAGTAAGCATGGAGGTCCGGGTTCAATTCCCGGCCGCACCACAAATTTTAATTCAATGCTTCAGATCTATCAATAATGTCTTTGACATATTTGAGACGTAAATCCGTCTCAGGGATTATTTATTCAAATTAATTGATATTTATATCACCATAACAGGATTGTTCCACCATGTCCATTGCTGAGGTGCTATTCCGCTGCATGGAGAGCCTTGGCAGTAGTGGCAATTATCTTTGGAACAAAGAAGCTGAATTAAAGTTTGTGTTGTGGAGGGAAATCGTACCTAGACTATTCCGAGGCGCCTTAATCGTTAGTGGTGTGGTAGTCTAACGGTTAAGACGTCTGCCTAGTAAGCATGGAGGTCCGGGTTCGATTCCCGGCCGCACCACAAATTTTAATTCAACGCTTCAGATCTATCAATAATGTCTTTGACATATTTGAGACGTAAATCCGTCTCAGGGATTATTTATTCAAATTAATTGACAGTTAGAATTAGTTAAAGATTCTATAGATAATGACATTAAACATAAAATAGTTTAAAATGAAGAAACTATTTTGGGAAATTTACAATCTTTAAATGAGTACTTACGTATTACCAACCAAAGACTAGACGCTTTAGAAACTAATTCTAAATCTGAAAAACTCAGAGGTGATTAAAACTGTTATAGAAACTTTTTATAAATTACGAGCGTTAGAAAATCTCCAGAATTTAGCTGAAATTGTTTTACCAGTTAGCAAAGTCAGTAATTGGGAACAAATAATTGAGGAAATGGTAGAAAAGAAACTTAAGGAAAAGGTAGAAAGTCCTCATGAGGCAGATGAAGGAGGTCGTGAATCTGAGATGACTGACCATAACTTAGAGACATTATGGAATGCATTAGAAAAAGTAAGGAATATGTCAAATCCACAAAGAAGGGACAGTCAAATACCATTCATGTAATAACAAATGGGAACGATTCTCTATTAACTACACCAGTGGGTTTAGTAAAGCAGTTTCCCAAGTTTAAACCCGATGAGGAAATTCATCCAAACCACTTTCTTAGAGTTTTTCCTAGATCTCTGCCAGCAAAATGGAATGATGCTCACAAAATAAATTTTACTTTAGGCTTTTTACTAGAAGATGCAGCAGAGTGGGGAAATGCTAATTCAAATGGATTTATGTCTTGGGATGATTTCAAGATCAAGTTTAAAAAACGATATTGGTCAGAAAGTTCCCAACAAAGATTAAAAATAGAGTTGTCTGATCCTCCCTACTACACTAAGCAAACTGGGAGAGTTAAGCAATACATTCAAAAGCATTTAACAAAGGCAAAGTTTCTAGATAAGCCTGTTGATGAAGAGTATTTAGCTAACTTACTTATAAGGAGACTACCCTACTATGCACAGAGAGAGTTGCTGCTGAAGGGGCTGATTCATTGAGTAAAGTTAGAGGGAAAGGTAACAAACCTAATCCAAATTCAGAAAAAATAATAACAAAGGAGTATGTATGTGTGAGATACAGAACAGACAAGAACAAAAGAAAATTAATCCTAAACAGTTCAGGCCTAGCAAGAAGTTCTTTTATAATCAGTCCCATAATAATTCCAGCAAAACAGTACAAATAACCACCGAAACATAAAACGTTATGACTCAGAGCGATGTGTTTGGTCAGTTAGACTAATACCGTCTTGGGAAGGGGATCCATTTCGAAAATATCAAACACATGGTCAGGATCCACAGACTGAATATACTGTAAGTTATATGCATAAGTGTCCAACAAAACAATGGTTTCTGCAAGAGGAAGAATCCTCTACACAAACTATAGTTAAACCTGTAATACTGGTTATATTTTTAACATAGCTGTAAAAGTATTAATATATAGTGGCAGTGAAATTTCCATTGTTTCACAGGAAGTATTTGATACTTTACCAAAAAAGTATACTATTCCAACTTTACCTGTATCACGTGTGAACATCGTCGGAATAACGGGTACAAAGCCTACCAGTTCGAACAGAAACCCTATTACTTATAAAAATGAATTATGTATTATTTATGCACCCTCTATTAATAATACCTAAAATTAGGTATGTACTGGTTAAATAAGCACGAGGTATGTATAAATTTTAAGTTGCAGAAAATATCAGGATGCATAAAAGACAATACATTTTGATTCCATAGACAACCGCCTGTCACAGCCAGTGAGAATTATTACATCAGCGGCAGTGATTAGGTCCTTTAACCAGGCTGAATCGTCTGCCATGTTTTCCCCAACATGGTTGGAATTGTGCTGCACTAACAGCATGGAGGTGCACATCCTGCCATCTTTCACAAACGAATAAGCAGAAACTAACTGGAAAATAAATTTAATTTTTTTGCTACTTAAATCTTTATATGTCAGCATTGTGATGAAATGTGCATCATTTCATTAATAGTCATAGTTAGTAAGATACTGGCTTTGAAATAAGAGACTGCGCTAGGTTAGGAAAAGTTTGCAAAATAGGGGCTTCTATGATATACCGTTTGGTGCATGTTAACACCATATGTTGCTGCAAATGAAATTTTCCTAATGTATTGAAGTTTATTTTAGACCTAGGAGGAGATCTTTACCTTTCATCCATGTCACTAAAATTTATTTCATGTCGCGAACTCATTTCTGATGGCGATAAGGTCAAAATGAAATATATAGTGTGTCTCATACACGGTTAGAGGTTTCAAAATGATATGTTGGCAAATGTTAACATGCAAAGTGGGGTGAATTTTTCCATATAGTTATTATGCAAAACTATATTAACTGTCACGTTATTCAAAGAAATGTAGATTTTTTTTTTAATGAAAAAGTAAAGTTAGGGTTTTATTCATCGAATTACAGGTATTCCTTGATCAGTCACAAATGTTTATTTCTTTGCTTGTTGTCCAACGTGTTTCAGAGTTCATTAGAATTGTGTTTTCCAAATGTTGAAATAGCCTTACACACTTATCTTTAATGATCACCAACTGCAGTGGAGAATGTTCTTTTTCAATGTTAAAGTGCATTAAAAATGAATTAAGAAATCCGACGAGACAGGAACGTCTAAATAACCTCAGTATAATGAACATTGAATATGATTTGCTCAGGGAAATTTATGTAACTTGTATTATTTCTAAATTTGACGAAATTAAATCGAGAAACGTTTATTTGTATTAATCTTGTTTTATTTTATATCTTAAACCATATGACCTAAAGTCCTAAACAACCCAAGGGCCCTTTGTCAGATTTTGCTACGGGCCCTGTGCTTGCTTAATCTGGCACTGTGTTTATCAGTGTGATTTAGCATGAATTTTGTTCATTTTTAATACCCTGCCATGGACCTTTGCCCCTTCTATTAGCGTCAATAAAGAAAAGTTTCCCCTATCCTTATCCAGAATCCATTCCCACATACTATTCCTAAGTTTCTGCCTAGCTCGTGGTCTCCCCCAAATGGCTTTACCATAAAATTACCCATCTCTGGCTGTAATTCCTCCCTTCACGATGACCTCCACCTGTTCAGATTCCATCTGTCTTTAACACTCACCAACCTAATCCTTCAAAACTGTGAAAACTAAGCCCGAACAGTCTTTCATATCCATCTGAAAAATTCTCTTCTCTGCAACCCCAAATACCTGCATCCTATATCCCAGACTGATTCCCTTGCCCCCCCCCCCCCCCCCCAAGTACTACAACTACTTCATTATCGCCCCATTTTCCCCTATAGCCTCCAAACATACCCCACAGACCCTCATAGCTGACAAAACTTGCCTAGCAGACCTTTTGCATTTACCACACCCTTAGAAACTCCCCCACAGAAATCCACAACTTAAACAGACCAGGCACACTGTCATGAACCTCTCCTCAAAAATCCTCAGTCCCACAGAAGTGTCCATCCTTTCCAAAGGCCTTACTCCCACATTTAACCATGCTGGATTTGTTAAGGATCTTCTCTCCTCCTCCCAATCCTTACAATGGAAAAACCATTTTTCCACCAACTCCACCATTCTGATGCATACCAATACCAATAGTGAACCCTGCCTGACCCAGTTCACTCCTCCATCCAGTCGAGATCCATCCATACTGTACCCAAATCAACCCCTTCTAACTTTTTATAATTTCCTAACCTCTAATCTAGCCTTACCATATTTCCACAAATCCCTCAAAATGGACACCAAGCTCACCCTCAGAAAGAAATGCTATCCACCACATAAAAACTGATCCTGACCTTATGATCCTACCTGCTCACAAAGGCTCCACCACTGTGGATTTAGACCACAAGGACTATGTTGTAGAGGGTCTCAGCCAAATGTCTGATTTTTCCATGTACACATCCTGTCACACTGATCACACCACAGAAACCCAACAGGATCTCCAGTCCCTTCTCAAAATCCTTAGAAACATCCCAGGACCTCTCCCCAGAATGTCTCAACCCTCCAACACCCCACACTCCCATCGTCCACATGCTCCCTAAAGTTCACAAATCCAACCACACCTGATGTCCCATTGTGGACGGTTATGATTCCCAAATCTCTGCTCTCGTGGGCTAACACCTTCAAGCTATTACCCACAACCTAGCCTCCTATGTAAAATATACCAACCATTTCCTCCACCGACTCCACAGTTTGTGTTCCTTTACCACCTGATACCATGCTTGTCACAGTTGATGGCAGCTCCCTCTACACCAACATTCCCAATGCTCATAGCCTTGCTGCTGTAGAACACTACCTTTCACAACACCCCACCGACCGCAAGCCCACAACCTCCTTCCTAGTTACCTTGACCAACTACACCCTAAGCCGCTATTAATTCTCCTTCAAAGGCGTCGCCTATAAACAAATTCCCAGGACAGCTGTGGGCACCCATATGGCACCCTCCTGTGCCAACCTGTTCATTGGCCATCTAGAGGACTCATTCCTGAGTACCCAGAATTCCAAACCCCTCATCTGGTTCAGATTCATTGATGATATCTTCATAATCTGGACTGAAAGTGAGGGCACACTATATACATTCCTCAAAACCTCAACACCTTCTCCTCCATTTGCTTCACCAAGTTCTACTCAAACCAATGAGCCACCTTCATTGACGATGAACTACTCCTCAAGGATGGCCTTATCAGTAACTCTGTTCCACGTCAAACCTACCAACCATCAACAATATCTCCATTTTGACAGTTTCCACCCATTCCACACCAAAAAGTTCCTTCCATACAGCCTAGCCACCCATGGTCATTGCATCTGCAGTGACAAGTAGTCCTGCTCCAAATACGCCAAATGCCTCACTGAGGCCTTCACTAACTGCAATTATCCTCCATTGTGCAAAAACAGATCTTGAGGGCCCTGTCTTGGCCAGTCACCCACCACCTCCCTCACACCCACCATCCAGTCACAAAGGAGCACCCCTCTTGTGACCCAGTACCACCCGTGACTGGTGCAGTTAAACCACCATCTCTGCCAGGGTTTCCACTACCTTTCATCCTACCAATACTCTACCTAATATCCTGCCAATGGTATTCCATTGCCCACCAAACCTGTGTAATATCCGTCTCCATATCTACTCCACCCCTGCTCCCAACCTCTTGCCTCATATCCCTGCAATAGACCTAGATGCAAAACCTGTCCTATCCACCATTCCACCACCACCTACTCCAATACTGTTTCAGGCATTTCCTATCACATTAAAGACAGGGCAACTTGTGAAAGCGATCATGTTATCTACAAACCGAGGTGTAACCACTGTGCAGCCTTTTACATGGGCATGACCATCAACAGGCTGCCTATCTGAATGAATGGCCACCATCAACCTGTGGCCAGGAGACAGCTGGACCATTCTGTTGCAGATCGTAGTGCCCTGCATAATGGTGCTCACTTCAGTGATTGCTACAGAGCCTGTGCCATATGGATCCTTCCCACTAACACCAACTTTTCTTAATTTATATATATAAATGAATGTTTGTCTGTATGTCCTCTATGAGTTCGTAAGCCATTCATTCGATTGCAATGAAACTTTGGTGAACTGTTCACCGTACGCCCGCAAATGTTCCTGACTGAAAAACAAAAGAGCATGACACACAGATCAGGATGTCATAAATAATGAGTGGCCACCGTGTGAGAATACCCTGATTTATGTGTCAATTATTGCAAAATGGGGTAGTTAGGGACCTGCAGAAAAGTTTGCATGTAATTTCAGATGTTTATGAAGCGTTTTGTAACTGACCCTCCCTGCACAAAAAAATGAAACGAAAAGAAGTCTACCGCTCACAACAGTTTCACTGTAGCTGCTGTAAAACTGTTGCAGCAGGCATTACCTTGTATCAAATAAAGTTATCATTCGGATTTGCATGTTACTATTTATATTTGTCTACAAGTGACCCTTAATTCTCTTGAATCCAAAATTAAGCAATTTGTTCTCTAAATCTCTATCTATATAAAAGGGAAAGGACACTCACTCACTCACAGAGTAAACACGAAAACTACTTCACCTATGAAGCTGAAATTTGGCAGGAATGTAGTTTATAGGTAGAAAACGTCAACTAAAAAAGTATTTTGTGTTAGGTACTTGGCGGAGCATACTTCTCCTACAGACACATGAAATCTATAGTTTCATTCCTATCTTCACAAAATTTCGTACGCTTGACCTTCAAAACAAGAGGACGGTCACCGTCTACCTTAAGTTTCATACAATCCATGGGGGAGGGTACTTTGCAACATAAAAATGGATCCCAAAATACCTTGGTTGTGCCATAACTTGAAAATGGCTCGACCAATTTCACAGATGTTTTTTTTTTTCCCCGTTATTCTTAGAACAAGGGTTGTATGAAATAAAACTGGAATATTTGAGTACAACAAAGTGCATTTTTCAATATGACCCAGTGTTTCTATTGCATAGAAATGTATAGTTTTGTTCCGATATTGATGAAAGATAGCAAACACTGTCTTAAAAACAGGAGGAATGTCACTGTCTGTATAAAATTTTGTTCGGTGCATGGTGGAGGTACTTACAGAATTTTTCAGAATGCATAGTTTTGCTCCAATCTTTATGAATATTTGCACACATGACATATAAACCAACAAGATGATCACAGGGTACATAAGTGTTTGTATGGTACTTGACAGACTGTACCTTGCAGGAAACTTTCCCGAGAGAGGGAAAGGTGAAAACGAACAAAGAAATGGGAGTGTAGACTAAGAGAGTGTAGGATAAATAAATGCCCGGGCAACACCAAGTTTACAGCTAGTATGCAATGGATAGCGTCACCGATTGCGATGTTGAAGTTTGCCGGTTCAATCCCGACCACCGGCAAAAAATTATTTCTTTGTAATTAACATTTCCAGAATGTCCTACATGTTTCTTATGTTTACTTGTAATGTCTACTTGTTTCTTATGTTAACTATTCTTCTAATTTCTGGTACATTCTGTCTGTGTATAAATAGCAGAGCACTCTGCCAAGAGGCAGTCAGCGCTGCGTGTTCATTTCAGTTCGCAATAAACCTGCTCTCAGTATAAGTGCTGTGTTCAGTCTACAACCCTGCCTTCAGAGTCAAGCCTACTTCCATTTCAACACGACATTGTTTGGTGGAGGCGCCAGGTATCCAGTACAACAGTTGCATCACCGTGGCTGTAATTAGGCAATGCTAAAAAATGGCATGTTACGTGGACTAGAACTGGAATACAAGGAATATACTGAGTACAGCCTTCCAAAAGTCCATATCATCAGAAGAACCATGGACACAAAACCAGCAGTAAGCCAGCTGGACATCAGACACCCGTCGGTGTTCTCTGGAGATGCTGGACAGGACCCCAACAAATGGCTAAAAGGGTCGACCAAGTCACCAAGTATAACAGATGGGATCGTATAATGTGCTTGGCCAACGTTTATTTCTACTTGGATGGAACAGCCCAGCAATGGTTTGAAAACAACAAAGACAAGCTGAATGACTGGGAAACGTTCCAGACGGAACTTAAGAAGACGTTTGGAGACCGCCAGCGACAAATCCGCTCCGCGGAAGAACAACTGAAGGATCGGTCCCAACGACATGATGAGCCGACACAGTCATACATACGGAATGTTTTCCGTGTGTAACATAGTCAATCCAAATATGACTAAGGCCGACAAAATCACACACCTGATGAAAGTTATTGCAGACGTCGCTATGACAGTAGAGTTCATCAAGTGGTGCCAGCATACTGAAGAGATGCAACAAAGGAGGGTTGGATGCAAGAAGTATGACAGACTCACCAATGTAGTCCGTATGGCCATTGTGGAAGACCAGCATGACTTCGCTTCTGTCATACAACAAATTGTGAGAGAATAATTGCAACAGTTTATGGCACTCAGGACTATTAGACCGAGCGAGCATCAGATTATGGCCACAGATGTAAGGCCTGTAAGTGACGAGGGAGCCGACACCGCTGAGGAAGAGGTATTTCAGGCAATATCTCATGTCTGCCCCGCCAGTTGCATCAGATGTGAAGAATGGCATCGCCCTACTATGACTTACGCTGCAGCCACCAAACGGCAGCTTATGAACTGGCTGACGTGGCCACAATCACCTCCACTGGCAAAAATGACGCCCCGCAGAAGAACAGATATATGGCGGACAGAAGACAACACACCACTGTGTTTCCACTGTGGGCTCCCTGTGGACATGTCATACACTACTGCAGAGAAAGAAGGCGAACATTTGACGATTATTTTGCCGCAAGACTTCAGCCATTAGAGCAGTTCTATCCCAGGTGGTCACCTGCTGATGAGTTCAGTCGACCTATGGGAAGAAGCCCATCGCCGTACCATGGACGAGGTCACTCTCAAAGGTGCCGTTGCAATTCACTGGTGTCATACAGAGGTACCAGCCACTCCCCTAGCCGCTATGCCCAGGAAAACTAAACAAGGTGGCCATCTATGGAGGTGAGGCTACCGCAGAGGAAATTCCTCCATGGACGACAATCACTATGATGTCGGGAAGTCTCATCATCGTCATAATCGACAGCCAACCTGTCCGGGCACTGGTTGATTCAGGAGCTTCTTTCTCTGTATTGTCAGATAATTACCACCGCACACTAAAGAAGACAATGTTCTGTGATATGGGGGCAACTGTGCTGAAGGTCGCAAATGGAAAATAAGTCCAACCAGCAGGAACTTGTGTCACAAGAATAACCATCAACAACAGGACCCAGCTGTTTGAATTTGTCGTTTTAACAGAATGTGGTCATAATGTCATCCTTGGATGGGACTTCCTGCAAGCATCCCAAGCTATCATGGACTGTGGAAGATCTGAGCTGCAAATTGAGGAAGTCATTCCGATAGATACACGTAATACAGAATTTTCGGGTAATTTATTTGCCGTTGACAATGTGACGATACCGCGGTTGACAATGAGAAGAGTTGCAGTCACAAACACAGATGACCAATTAAATTGTGAAGTGCTTGTTGATAGTAAAAAGTTTAGCAGGTTCACCAAATAAATTTACATACCAGCAACTATCATGAGCATTACTGATGGTTGAGAAAAGATTTGGATCACTAATTGTCATGAGCAGTCACAACTTATCCCCAAAGGAATGTGTATCGGGACAGATGAACTAATCCAGGACAGTGACCTCAATGTCATCAATGAAGACCCATGTTCTGCTGTTAGTACTGACAACACACTGGAACCGTGGAACTGCCAATAGGGCCCAGACTGACCAAGGAACAACGCCAGCGGGTGTTAGCTATATTACGCCAAGTTTCAGGTGCATTCACACCTCAGCAGGAGAAAGGTCACAAGAAATGGCCCACGATAAGACACCATATCAATACTGGGTATCATCCACCAATTAGCCAGCGTTTGTATAGGGTATTACCAGCTGAAAGATGGATAATTCAGGAGGAAGTGGAAAAGATGTTGCACGATGATATTAATCAACATTCAGAGAGTCCGTGGCCGTCTCCGGTAGTCCTTGTAAAGAAGAAGGATGGCACGTGCCAATTCTGTGTCGACTATCGGGGGCTGAACAAAATTACAAAGAAAGATGCCTACCCACTGCCGCACATTGATGACACCTTAGACTGCTTGGAAGGAGCTACATACTTCTCAACTATGGACATGCAGACAGTTTTCTGGCAAATCGAGGTTGACGAATCTGACAGAGAAAAGACGGCTTTTATTACACCTGACGGCCTCTATGAATTCAAAGTAATGCCATTTGGATTATGTAATGCTCCGGCCACATTCGAACGCACGATGGACAACTTGCTTCAACACCTTAAGTGGACGTCAGGTCTGTGCTATTCAGATAACTCTGTTGTTTTCTCGAAAACATTTGAAGAACACCTGAGCTGCCTGTCAACTGTGTTGAAGAGTGTTTAGGCTGCAGGACTCAAGCCGTAATCCAAAGAAGTGCCTCTTCGTCACCAAAGAGATAATAATCCTGGAGCACGTACTCAACAGAGATGGTGTCCGTCCTGATCCAGATAAAGTAAGGGCAGTCACAGAATTTCCAACTCCTTAGCACATTTGTGATGTGAGAAGTTTTCTCGGGCTATCGACGTTTCATAAAAGGATTTTGTAACAAGGCATGTCCATTGCAAGAACTTCTGCAGGAAGATGCCAAGTTTTACTGGTATGAGACAAAAGAAATAGCTTTCCGGGCACTTAAGGAGGCTCTAACTTCTGCACCAGTTCTAGCCTTGTACAACAACAATGCTGAAACTGCACTTCACACAGATGCCAGTGGTTATGGGATTGGTGCACTGCTTGTACAAGTTCAGGAAGGTGCTTAAAAGGTGATAGCCTATGCATCAAGAGATAAACTACTCTACAACTGAGAAAGAATGTCTCGCAGTTACCTGGGCTATAACAAGCTCTGGCCATATTTATTCGGCAAACCATTCATCATTGTGACAGACCACCATTCTTTGTGTTGGCTGACTAGCTCGAAGGATCCATCAGGTTATCTAGCAAGATGGGCACTAAGACTGCAACAGTATGTCGTCACAGTGGTATTCAAGAATGGGTGCAAACACAAAGATGCTGACTGCCTTTCGAGGAATCCATTAGTGGAACACAACAGCACGAATGAAATTTCAGCCCTCTCTGAATTAGGTGATGTTACAGCTGAACAGTGGGAAGATCCAGCACTATTAAAAACGATAGAGGCCTTGGAGAAAGGAGAACTGACTAATGGAGAGTTCCAACTTACAAACGGGACATTGTATAAAAACAACTATGCTCTACTGGGTCCCAAATGACTACTTGTCCAACCAGCTATTCTCAAGTATTTCAATGATGCTCCAACAGACAGAACCAGATGCAGGTATTACTGGAAAGGTCTCTACCGATCTGTCAAGCACTATGTGAGTCACTGTAAAGAGTGCCAGTGACGGAAGGCATCTCGTATCAATTCCACCTGCAGTAGCTCCATTCCACCGAGCTGGGATCGATCTTTTAGGGAGGTTCCCGAAGTCGACAACCGGTAACCGATGGCTTATAGTCTGCACTGACTACCTCACATGCTACGCTGTCACCAAACATGTGCCGACTGTATAAGCTCCTGAGATCGGAAAATTCCTTGTTGAAGACAGTATTTTGAAGCATGGAGCACCATGTGTGATGATATCTGATCATGGAAAAGTATTCCAGTCAAAACTAGTATCAGAGGTAATGTCGCGTTGCAACATTGTTCATAGAATGACAATAGCATTCTTTCCTCAGACAAATGGTCTTACAGAATGTTTTAACAAGATGTTAGCAGACATGCTGTCGATGTACATCGATCTTGAGCAGGATTGGGATACAATTCTGCCAGTCATGACATTTGCTTACAATACTGCAAGACAAGACACCACAGACTTCACGCTATTTTTCCAGTCCCATGGCCGTGAAGCTATGACGTTCCAACTGGATGACACTCAGGATGACAGCTCATCACCAGGGTCGAAGAAGCAAGACAGCTGCCTTGCATACGGACACTGGACACCCAGGAGAAGGACCATCATCGTTATAAGGACAAGCACCAAACTGTTGTGTACGACCCCGGAGATCAGTATGGATTTTTACCCCTGTACGGAAAGTTGGGCTATCAGAGAAGTTATTGAAGTGACACTTCGGTCTGTATTATGTCATACGCCACCTGTCAGATGTCACATACGAAGTTGAGGATTATGAGTCATCGACGAAACGACAAAAACGAAGAGACATTGTTCATGTCCTCTGCATGAAGCCTTACAACAATCCTGAAGAGCAGATAGGCAAAAATAGCTTCTTGTTCAAGGACTCTAAGGACGGTAATGATATTGATGAAGCCATGACAGGATGTACTTAGGGTAATTGCTTAATTGCAATTACATGTACCTAGAGTAATTACATGTACTTATAGTAACTGTTTATTTATTTATTGTAATTGTTTATTTGCAACTGCATGTGTTCACTCCTCCACGTCTGATGTGGAACTGAGCTCGCCCCAAGGCATCACGTGACTATCTATGTCACCCCCCACCCCTACCAGTCACATGACCACCACCGACCAATGAGAGGCCAGCACATGACCACTCCCTTCCCCACCCTACCACATGACCATCCCCAACCATTATTCTGCAGTCATATAGGTACGAAAAGTGGTTACAGTACATTTCGGCTACCTGGTTTCAGCTACTTTTCAAGGTCATCTAACTACATAGCTTCTACACCGTAAATTTGTGCATGTAGAAAATGCATTATTTTTGTTCTATCTTCCTGTAGTTTTTGTTTGGTGTAGCTCTTATAATATCCATATTTTTAAACTTATAGCTAAAATCTACATGTATAAGTTTAAAAATCTGGATATTATAGTTAGATGACCTTGAAAAGTAGCTGAAACCAGGTAGCCGAAATGTACTGTAACCACTTTTTGTACCTATATGATATAAAAGAATAAGTTTGAATTTTTAACAAACAGATTCATTTTTTCTCTCTCATATTGTACATCAAGTAAAGTTTTAAAAACAGAGACAAAATTTTTGTTTCACATCGAATAAAGTTTTACTTTAAAACATACACAAATTTTTTTGGTTTACATTGAGTATTGTTGTTGATGTTGTGGTCTTCAGTCCGGAGACTGGTTTGATGCAGCTCTCCACAATCCCCTATCCTGAGCAAGCCTCTTCATCTCCACATAAGAACGACAACCTATATCTTTCTGAATCTGCTTACTGTATCCATCTCTTGGTCTTCCTCTGCAGTTTTTACCCCACACACTTCCCTCCAACGCTAAATTCACAATTTCTTGATGTCTAAGAATGTGCCCTACCAATCTATCCCTTCTTTTAGTCAAGGTATGCCAAAAATTTCTTTTCTCCCCAATTCTGTTCAGTACCTCCCCATTAGTTACGCGATCCACCCACCTAATCTTCAGCATTCTTCTGTAGCACCACATTTCAAAAGCTTCAATCCTCTTCTTGTTCGCACTGTTTATCGTCCATGTTTCACTCCCATACAAGGCAACACTCCATACAAATGCCTTCAGAAAGGGCTTCCTTAGGCTTAAATCAATATTCGATGTTAACAAATTTCTCTTTTTCAAGAACGATTTTCTACCCATTGCCATTCTGCATTTTATATCCTCTGTACTGCGACCATCATTTGTTATTTTACTGCCCAAGTAACAAAACTCATCTACCTCCTTTATTGCTTCGTTACCTAATCTAATTCCTTCAGCATCACCTGATTTTCTAACACTGCACCCCATTACCCTAGTTTTTCTCTTGTTAATGTTCATCTTATATGCACCTTTCAGCACACTGTCCATTCCGTTCAATTGCTCTTCCAGGTCCTTTAGTGTATCTGACAAAATTACTATGTCATTGGCAAAACGCAATGTTTTTAATTCTTCCCCCTGAACTTTAATTCCTTCACCAAATTTCTCCTTGCTTTCTTTTATAGCTTGTTCAATGTACAAATTGAATAACATTGGAGAAAAGCTACAACCCTGTCTTACTCCCTTTCCAACCACAGCATCCCTTTCATGCCCTTCAACTCTGACAACCGCTGTGTGGTTTTTGTACAAGTTGTAAATAACCTTACGCTCCCTATATTTTACTCCTGCTTGCTTTAGAACTTGAAAGAGTTTATTCCAATCAACATTGTCAAAAGCCTTCTCCAAACCTACAAAAGCTAGAAATGTAGGTTTGCCTTTTCTTAATCTATCTTCTAGGATAAGCCGTAAAGTGAGTATTGCCTCCCGAGTTCCTACATTTCTCCTGAACCCAAACTGATCCTCCCCGAGGTCGCATTCTACCAGCTTTTCCATCCTTCTGTAAATAATTCGTGTTAATATTTTGCACCCATGACTTATTAAACTGATGGTTCTGTAGTTTTCACACCTGACTGCACGTGCTTTCTTTGGAATGAGGATTATAACATTTTTCTTATAGTCTGAGGGTACTTCACCTGTTTCATACATCTTACACACCAGGTGAAACAATTTTGTCATGGCTGGTTCTCCCAGAGACTTCAGTAGCTCTGAGGGAATATCATCTACTCCAGGGGCCTTGTTTCGACTTAGGTCTTTCAGTGCTCTGTCAAATTCATCTCTCAGTATAGTATCTCCTATTTCATCCTCATCTACTTCTTCTCCCCTTTCTACAATATTGCCGCTAAGTTCATTTCCTTCATAGAGCCTCTCTATATTCTCTTTCCACCTTTCAGCTTTCCCTTCTTTGCTGAGAACTGGTTTTCCATCAGAGTCCATGATATTCATAGAGCTGGTTTTCTTATCTCCAAATGTTTCTTTTATTTTCCTGTAGGCTGTATCTATTTTTCCCCTATTTATACTTTCTTCTACATCCTTTCATTTGCCTTCAAGCCACTCCTGCTTAGCCATTTTGCACTTCCTGTCAATCTCATTTCTTAGTCGTCTGTACTCCATTTTGCCTGTTTCATTTACTGCATTTTTATATTTTCTCCTTTCATCAATTAAATTTAGAATCTCCTGTGATATCCAAGGATTTTTTGTAGGTCTTGCCTTCCTACCTATTTTCTCCTCTGCTGCCTTCACTATTTCATCTCTCAATGCTACCCATTCCTCCTCTACTGTTTCATTTTCCCCCGTTTCTGTCAATTGTTGCCTAAAGCTCCCTCTGAGATTCTTAAGAACTTCAGGTTCCCTTCAATTTATCCAGGTCCCATCTCCTTATTTTCCTACCTTTTTGTAGTTTCTTCAGTTTCAGCCTACAGTTCATAACCAACAAGTTATGGTCAGAGTCTATATCTGCCCCTGGGTACGTCTTACAGTTTAAAACCTGGTTCCGTAATCTATGTCATACCATTATAAAATCTATCTGGTATCTCCTGGTGTCTCCTGGTCTCTTCCATGTATACAACCTTCTTTTGTGATTCTTAAACCAGGTGTTTGTTATAACTAAATTATGTTCCGTGCAAAATTCTACCAGGCGGCTTCCTCTTTCATTTCTTTTGCCCAGACCATATTCACCTACTATCTTCCCTTCCCTTCCCTTCCTTGTTCTACTACTGAATTCCAGTCTCCCATCACAATTAAGTTTTCCTCTCCCTTAATTTTCTGAATAATTTCCTTTAGCTCCTCATATATTTCTTCGATATCCTCATCATCAGCAGAGCTAGTTGGCATATAAACCTGTACTATTGTGGTCGGTGTTGGCTTTGTATCTATCTTGACTACAATAATGCGATCACTGTGTTGCTCATAGTAGTTTACCCGCATTCCTATTTTCTTATTCATTATCAGACCTACTCCTGTAATACCCCCAATTGATTTTGTATTTATAATCCTATACTCACCTGACCAGAAATCCTGTTCATCCTTTTATTTATTTATTTATTTGTTTTTTCTTTTCCATAGGACCCACTTCAGGAGTAAGACTCCATGGTCATGGAACAAGTCAATACATTAATTGTTACACAATAATGGTAATAGAAAAATTTTAAGTAGTCCTTTGCACACGACAATCTTAAGACAAAGTGAAAAGAATCAATAAAGAAAAAATAAATTAGCTTAATTGTTTAACTTTTCTAGGAGTTCCTCGACAGAATAAAAGGAGTGAGCCACGAGGTAACTCTTCAATTTAGATTTGAAAGCATGTGGATTAGTGCTAAGATTCTTAAGTTCTTGTGGCAGCTTATTGAAAATGGATGCCGCAGAATACTGCACCCCTTTCTGCACAAGTGTTAAGGTGGTGTGGTGCAAATGTAGATTAGACATCTGTCTAGTATTCACCGAGTGAAAGCTACTAACTCGTGGGAATAAGCTGATATTATTAACAACAAACGACATTAAAGAAAAAACGTATTGTGACGCCAGAGTCAAAATTCCCAGACTACTGAAAAGGGGTCGACATGACGTTCGCGAACTTACACCAGATATTGCTCGAACCGCCCGTTTTTGAGCCAGAAATATCCTTTTTGCATCAGGCGAGTTACCCCAAAAAACAATGCCGTACGTCATAAGTGAGTGAAAGTAAGCGAAATAGACTACTTTTCGTGTTGAAAAATCACTTATCTCAGATATTGTTCTAATGGTAAATATAGCAGAATTTAGTTTTGGAACAAGATCCTGAACATGGGCTTTCCATGACAGCTTACTGTCTATATGAACACCTAGAAATTTGAACTGTTCAGTCTCACTTATCACATGCCCATTATGTGTAATCATAATGTCAGATTTCGTCAAATTATGTGTTAGAAATTGTAAAAACTGAGTTTTACTGTGATTTAACATCAACTTGTTTTCTATTAGCCATGAACTTATCTCTTGAACTGCATTATTTGATACTGTGTCAATATTACGAGCAACATCCTTCACTACCAAGCTGGTGTCATCAGCAAACAAAAATATTTTACAATCACCTGTTATACTCGAAGGCATATCATTTATATAAATAAGAAACAGCAATGGTCCCAAAACAGACCCCTGGGGCACCCCATACTTAATTGTGCCCCATTGGGATTGCACGTCATAGCCATTTTCTACATTGCGGAGAATTACCTTCTGTTGTCTATTATTAAAGTAAGAGGTGAACCAGTTGTGGGCTACTCCCCGTATTCCATAATGTTCCAACTTCTGCAACAATATTTTGTGATCAACACAATCAAACGCTTTTGTTAAATCAAAGAAGACGCCTAATGTCCGTAGCCTCTTATTTAACCCATCAAGTGCCTCACAGAGAAACGAAAATATAGCGTTTCCGGTCGTTAAACCACTTCTAAAACCAAACTGTACGTTTGACAGGAAATTATGAGAACTGAAATGATCAATTAATCTTGAATATACAGCCTTTTCAATAACTTTGGAAAAAACCGATGGCATAGAAATAGGTCTATAGTTGTCTACATTATCCCTTTCTCCTTTTTTATAAAGCGGTTTCACTACTGAGTACTTTAATCTGTTAGGAAACTGACCATTCTGAAAGGAAAAATTACAAATATGGCTTAGTACTGGGCTAACATATGGAGAACAGTACTTTAGAATTCTGCTAGATACCCCATCATATCCACAAGAGTCCTTAGTCTTTAGTGATTTAATTATTGACTCAATCTCACCTATGGAAGTATCATGAAGGATCATTTCAGGCAACAGCCTCGGAAACGCATTTTCTAAATACGTTATATGATTACCTGTAGAAACTAGAGTTTTGTTTAGTTCCTCTACTATATTCAGAAAGTGATTATTGAATATTGCACATATATCTAACTTGTCAGTAACAGAAACATTCCTACTACGCACTGACGTTATATCTTCTACCTGCTGCTCCTGACCAGACACTTCCTTCACGACTGACCAGATAGTTTTAATTTTATCCCGAGAGTTTGCTATTCTTTTTGCGTACCACATACTTTTTGCATTCTTAATGACATTTTTCAGAACCTTACAGTACTGTTTGTAATGAGCTACTGCATCTTCATTCTGACTGCTTCTAACATTTTGATACAACTCCCGCTTAGTTCTACATGATACTCTTATCCCCTTTGTCATCCACCCTGGCTGTCTGTTACTGAAAGTACCCTGTTTTGAGCGTTCTAGCGGAAAGCAACTTTCAAACAGCATAATAAATGTGTTCAGAAAAGCATTATATTTATCATCTGCATTATCAGCACTATAAACATCCTGCCATTCTTGTTCCTTAATTAGGCTTAAAAAGGTCTCAATTGCAACTGGATTAACTTTTCTGAGTAGTTGATATTTATGTTTAACATTTGTTTGAGAACAAATACTTTTTAGAATTAAAAGTTGGGCATCGTGGTCTGATAGGCCATTTACTATTCTGCTGACAGAGTGCCCCTCTAATAATGAAGAATGAACAAAAATATTGTCAATGGTAGAACTGCTATTTCCTTGCACTCTCGTTGGAAAAAATACTGTTTGCATCATGTTATAGGAATTAAATAGATCTAACAGCTGACTTTTCCTTGAGCTATCACCTACACAATTAATGTTGAAATCTCCACACACAATTAAATTTTTATACTTCCTATACAGTGAACCCAGAACCAATTCCAGCTTGGGCAGAAACATTTTAAAATCTGAGTCAGGGGATCTATAAATAACAACTATTATTAGTTTAGTTCCATTAACATTAACAACTCCTGCACAACATTCAAATATCTGTTCTGTGCAGTGTTTAGAAAAATCGATTGACTCCGATGAAAAATCGTCTTTTACAAACATGGCCACTCCCCCACACTGCAAAGAACTCCTAGAGTAGAAGGCAGCTAACCTGTATCCTGGCAAAGGAAGTCTCTTAATTGTCACACCACTTAAAAAGTGCTCTGAAATTCCAATAATGTCAGAATCAGTATCAATAAGCATTTCATTAACTTTATCTCTGATACCCTGTATATTTTGATGAAAAACAGTAATTCCCTTATTACTTATATTCTTAGACTTTTTCAAAGGTGGTTCATTTCTTAGAGGGACTTCCTTTAAGCAGGAATATCTATCAGCTGTCTTCAGTCTAAAAAAAGTGCAGCCCTAACACCAACTACTACAGTAATTTTTCCATGAGTGAAACCCCCACCCCCTACTACACTGTCACCTATGAGCTTTGCCAACCTCCCCTTCCCATACCTATTGAGGTGCAGACCGTGCCTAGTAAAATCCGACCTTTGGATAGTTTCAACTGGCACCACTGCAATGTGATCCATGCCCTCCGTCATCAGCGCCTTCTCAAGCCCCATGTTAAGACGGCTGACAGCCGTATTAAGACAAGGCCTATCATGACGCTGAAACAGCTGCACGAAATGCACATTCGTGCCACCAGTTTCAGTTGCTATCCTTTCCAGATCACCACCTATATCATATTCCCCGTCCCTATCAAGACTGTTCCCGGCCCCACCCACTATAACTACCTGATCCTCTTTTGAAAAATTCCTACATAAGTCCCCTATGTTACAAGTGACCTGATCTAACCCTGCACTAGGCTTCACTATGCTGGTGACCTGGTACTCACTCCCAAGTACTTCCTGCAACTGTTGGCCAACACCTCTGCCATGAGAACTACCTAGCAGCAGAACCTTCTTCTTCCTAAGAGACCTCTCTACAGATTTCGGCTTACCAAAAGCTGAGGTCTGCTGCGTACTTCCTACACCTACAGCTACAGGAGGTTCATCTCCACTCAACTCTGACAGTTGGTCAAACCTATTTGCAACTTGCAATGTAAAGCTATCTGAATACCTTCTCCTAGCTACCTTCTTGCCAACTGCCAGTTCCCATTCCCCAGCCCCCCTTCCCCTCCTCAACCTACCTAGTTCCTCTTCAGCGTTTTTCAACTGCACCTGAAGGGCGCAGATCAAACGCTCCTGCTCCTCTATCAACTTATTCCTGCTGCAAATCCTACAGTTCCAGGAGAGAACCTCACCACAATGCCCACTGTCTTCCCCACTGCACTCCCCCCCATGAAAATACTTACCACAAGTCCCACACTGCAGCTCACTACGCATGACCCTACGACAGAGCCCACACTTTTCACTCATGGCAAAATTTTACAATAATTTGTTAAGAAAAATTAGACGTCTACTTTATGAAGTTAAGTTTCTACAAAATAAGTAGGAAGTACCTCTTAACTACAGCAATCAACAAACCTCAGTCTCTACAAATCAAGTAACAACAACTAATAGTATCAGAAAAGAGCAAATAACACTACCACAGAAACTTTACACTGTTGCTTGTATAAACAAGTTCAAATTCAAGCGTCACTAATAAAACAACTAAACACTGTGAGAGTACAAGAGTTATCAAATACCGTAACTTAAAGTTTCCCAACCTCAACTATGTTAAAAACAGCAGTCACCTGTTGAAAAGTACTAAAGTTAATAAACAACTAGCGAGATAACACCTCCTGAAATCTAAAACTTTAATAATTTAACTACAATACACAAACACTTATTAGAACTTAGCTTTCGGAGACCGCTACGGCTGGAACCACTCGCCACCAGATGTAAACAAAGCAGTAAGACGTCGATGCCGGCGCACACGCGAACACAAATAACACCACTTAAAGCAATTACGGCACAACAAACGCTAAAATAACTGACGAACCTTTACTAGAACACCTCTAGATTGAATATTGTCACGAAATAACAATTAAAATAATTATATTAACCCTAAAATTATATAAAAAATCGAGAGCGATGTGCACAGCAGTCCAGCACTCGTGACGTGCCACCGAACTTCACTAATCCCCACTATATCTAACTTCAACCTATCCATTTCCCTTTTTAAATTTTCTAGCTTCCCTACCCGATTAAGGGATCTAACATTCCACCCTCCGATCCGTAGAATGCCAGTATTGTCTTTCCTGATGATTACATCCTCCTGAGTAGTCCCCGCCCAGAGATCCGAATGGGGGACTATTTTACCCGAGAGGATGCCATCATCATATTTTCATCAGTAGAGCTGCATGTCCTCGGGAAAAGTAATGGCTGTAGTTTCCCCTTGCTTTCAGCCGTTCGCAGTAACTGTGTGTCAAAGCCACATTAGCTGATGTTACAAGGCCAGCTCAGTCAATCATCCAGACTGTAGCCCTTGTAACTACTGGAAAGGCTGCTGCCCCTCTTCAGGAACCACATGTTTGTCTGGCCTCTCCACAGATACCCCTCCGCTGTGGTTGCACCTACGGTATGGCTATCTGCATCGTTGAGGCACCCTACATTTACTGTGCTCTATGTGCCTGTATTTATAGTGGAATGACCACTCTTTCTTTTTTTTAATTTAACATTGAGATTCTTTAAAGAAATTCTGCATTACTGTGTAATAAAATAGCCTTAATAGTTGTAATATTTTGGGCGTAAAAGTTAAAAAATCCCGAATGCTGTTGGTTGGAGGATTTGCAGGAGAGAAAAGAGATTGCTACTATTTGGAGAAGAAAAAACTCTGCTATGTACAACGGTCTGCATGCAAGTATATCGATAGTTGGAACTGACCAGTTGGATGACCTTGAAAAGTAGTTGAAACTGGGTAGTTGAAAGCGATGCAAGGTAGCTTTCTTACCTGTATGAATACGCGCATTTGTACATGGAGACAGATGTGCAACTGCTAGCAGACATATTTGAGAAATTCAGAGACATATGTATGGCCACTTACTCTCTGGATCATGCCTTCTATTTCACAGCACCGGGGTTGTCCTGGGATGTAATGCTTAGGAAAATGCGTGTCAACATCGAGTTATTGACCGATGTTGATATGCTCCTGTTCTTTGAACGGGCGATCCGAGGTGGATTCTATCAATGCATACATAGGCATGCCAAAGCGAATAACCCTCGGATGGGTGAGGCATTCAACGAATCTGAGGCAACGAGCTACATCATGTATCTGGATGTGAACAACTTGTACAGGTACGCCATGCAGTAGTCTCTACCGATTGACGGGTTTCGCTGGCTATCCGATAAGGAATGCCTCAGATTAGGTGAAAATCTCCGTAACAACAGGTGTGTTGTTGCTGACGCTGGGGTGGCATATGTTTTAGAGGTAGAGCTAGAATATCCCCTTAATTTGCATGATGAGCATTGCGATTTACCGCTATGTCCAGAGCAACAAGTTCCATGAGGCAGTTCCACCCCTAAACTCCTGACAACTCTGGAGGATAAACAGAGGTATATAATTCATTATCAAAACCTCCAGCAATGTCTTGATTTAGGGTTGGAATTGATTAGAGTCACGCGAGCAATCTCCTTCAACCAGACTTCCTGGTTGAAGGAGTATATTGATTTAAATACCGAGAAAAGGGCTTCCGCATCTAGTGATTTTGAAAAAGACTTTTATAAATTAATGAATAATGCAATTTTTGGCAAAACAATGGAGAATTTGAGAAAACATCATGATGTTAGAGTTAGAACCGCGTGCGAGGGGCAAGGAAATTGATTGCCAAACCAAATTTTAAACGGGTCACAATATTCAATGAGAACCTTGTTGCTGTGGAGATGGCTAAGACTGTTGTAGACTTCACGAAACCTCTCTATGTGGGGATGTGCTTACTAGATCTGTCCAAACTCCACATGTACTGATTCCATTATGAGTTTGCAAAAACTCATTTTGCGTATCCAAATTTACTTTATATGGATATGGACAGTTTTATCTATTGCGTAAAAGGTCTCATGGTAACGAATTCGACACGTCTGGATATGTGGCCAATAATCCATACGGCATTGTTCCACAGAACAAAAACGTTATCGGTCTAATGAAATACGAGTCGAATTGGTTACCGATTGTGGAGTTTGCAGGTCTTCAATTGAAGATGTATGCGTATCGCACGTTGGGAGGCGTGACTTCAAGACGGGTGAAGGGAGTGAAACGTGCGGCATCTAAGGCCATCACGATGGAATATTATCTGCTGTGTCTGTATGGTGGTGTTGGCGATACTTCACCTCAACCATGTCATATGATACAGCAGAGTAGCATTCAATCGCGACAGCATGAGATGTACACTGTGCTGCAGTCGAAGGTTGGTCTATGTCATCATGACGACAAATTGTGATTAGTGTGTGTGGCGTTGAAACTCACCCGTATGTACACTATTCACTTTTATCGAAGTGAATGGTTTCACATGCTTGTCATAGTTAGGTACGCATTAGATGCATTGTACATATATATTTATTCCTCTAAGGGATTTTTTCCGCACAGAGTGCATTGTACATATATATCCGCCACTCCAAGGGGATTTTTTTCCGCCCACACAGAGTGCATTGTAATTCTTTGTGCACATAGTAGCCTATAAAAATTATAGTTCTTCTCATCCAGTAATTTATTTATTTCTGCACATAGTAGGCTGTAAAAATTGTAAATATTATTTTGGCCCAGTAAATTATTATTATTTCTGCACATAGTGGGCTGTAATTATTTCTGTACATAGTTAGACTGTGAAAAAAAATATCATCGTTCTTTCACCCAGAGTGCATATGTGAATCAGTAGTTCTTAAGTTTCACCTACTGCTAACTGTCCAGCCAGAATAGATTTTAAGTGTATGTAAATATGTG
The DNA here is from genome assembly GCA_026315105.1 of Locusta migratoria. NCBI lineage: Eukaryota > Metazoa > Arthropoda > Insecta > Orthoptera > Acrididae > Locusta > Locusta migratoria. Next base: position 788,678,911 of record CM048744.1, read on the forward strand.
AGTTCCACCCATTTTTTCTGTGTGATTTGCAACACCACTTGCTTTGTGTTAAGGAAAAAAAATATTTATCAGTACCAAGTATTCTGATGAAACCATCATCACATTGTATCATGTCATGTTGATTTAAAAAAATATATATTGTATTATCTCATCTGGAGCCAAGTACTCAAGGCTAGTCATTGGGTGTTGCCTGGCGTGGAATTTCACCAGTTTTCTTCCTAATAGTTTTAAGTGAAGTATGATTATTATTATTATTATTATTATTATTATTAATCCTCTGTTTAAAACTTTAATCAATGTAACAAAAATCCTCTGTTTTTAAGAAAACTTTACTTAATGTGAAAAATATCAAATTCACCTATGTTTAAAAAAACTTTAATCAATGGAACAAAAATCCTCTGTTTTTAAAGAAACTTTACTCAATGTAATAAAAATTTGTGTCTGTTTTTAAAGAAAACTTTACTCAATGTTACTTTTCCCAAGGACATGCAGCACTACTGTGTGAACATATGATGATGGCATCCTCTTGGGTATAATATTCCGGAGGTAAAATAGTCCCCCATTCGGATCTCTGGGTGGGGACTACTCAGGAGGATGTGATCATCAGAAAAGACAACACTGGCATTCTACGGATCGGAGCGTGGAATGTTAGATCCCTTAATCAGGTAGGGAAGCTAGAAAATTTAAAAAGGGAAATGGATAGGTTGAAGTTAGATATAGTGAGGATTAGTGAAGTTCGGTGGAAAGAGGAACAGGATTTCTGGTCAGGCGAGTACAGGATTATAAATACAAAATCAATTGGGGGTATTACAGGAGTAAGTCTGATAATGAATAAGAAAATAGGAATGCGGGTAAACTACTATGTGCAACACAGTTATCGCATTATTGTAGTCAAGATAGATACAAAGCCAACACCGACCACAATAGTACAGGTTTATATGCCAACTAGCTCTGCTGATGATGAGGATATCGAAGAATTATATGAGGAGCTAAAGGAAATTATTAAGACAGTTAAGGGAGAGGAAAACTTAATTGTGATCGGAGACTGGAATTCAGTAGTAGGAAAAGGAAGAGAAGGAAAAATAGTAGGTGAATATGGACTGGGCAGAAGGAATGAAAGAGAAAGCTGCCTGGTAGAATTTTGCACGTAACATGATTTAATTGTAACTAACACGTAGTTTAAGAATCACAAAAGAAGATTGTACACATGGAAGAGACCAGGAGACACTGGAAGGTATCAGATAGATTTTATAATGGTAAAACATAGATTCCAGAACCAGGTTATAAACTGTAAGACATACCCAGGGGCCGATATAGACTCTGACCATAACTTGTTAGTCATGAACTGTAGGCTGAAACTGAAAAAACTGCAGAAAGGTAGGAAAATAAGGAGATGGGACCTAGATAAATTGAAGGAACGTGAAGTTCTGGAGAATTTCGGAGGAAGATTTAGGCAACAATTGACAGAAACAGGGGGAAATAAAACAGTAGAAGAGGAATAGGTGGCGTTGAGAGATGAAATAGTGAATGCAGCAGGGGACAAAATAGGTAGAAAGGCAAGACCTACAAAAAAATCCTTGGATATCACAGGAAATACTAAATTTAATTTATGAAAGGAGAAAATATAAAAATGCAGTAAATGAAACAGGCAAAATGGAGTACAGACGTCATTTTTAGATTTTGTAGATTTGGAGAAAGCGTTTGACAATGTTGACTGGAATACACTCTTTCAAATTCTGAAGTCAGCAGGGGCCAAAATACAGGGAAAGGAGAGTTATTTACAACTTGTACAAAAGACAGACCGCAGTTATTAGACTCTAAGGGCATGAAAGGGAAGCATCAGTTGGGAAGGGAGTAAGACAGGGTTCTAGCCTTTCTCCGATGTTATTCAATTTGTACATCGAGAAGGCGGTGAAGGAAAGCAAGGAAAAATTTGGAATAGGGATTAAAGTTCAGAGGGAAGAAATAAAAACATTGTGTTTTGCTGATAACATTGTAATTCTGTCAGAGACAGCAAAGGACCTGGAAGAGCAGTTGAACGGAATGGACAGTGTGTTGAAGAGAGCGTATAAAATGAACATTAACAAGAGCAAAACAGAAATAATGGAATGCAGTCTTAGAAATTCAGGTGATGCTGAAGGAATTACATTAGGTAACTAAACAATGAAGGTGGTAGATGAGTTTTGCTACTTGGGTAGTAAAATAACATGTGATGGTCACAGTACAGAGGATATAAAATGCAGAATGGCAATGGGAAGAAAAGCATTTTTGAAAAAGAGAAATTTGCTAACATCGAATATTAATTTAAGGAAGTCTTTTCTGAAGGCATTTGTGTGGAGTGTTGCCTTGTACGGGAGTGAAACATGGACAATAAGAGTGCAGACAGGAAGAGAATAGAGGCTTTTGAAATGTGGTGCTACAGAAGAATGCTAAAGATTAGGTGGGTAGATCGCATAACTAATGAAGAGGTACTGAACAGAATTGGTGAGAAAAGGAATTTTTGGCATACCCTGACTAAAATAAGGGATCGCTTGGTAGAACACATTCTTAGACATCGAGGAATCGTAAATTTAGCATTGGAGATAAGTGTGTGGGGTAAAATTGCGGAGGAAGACCAAGAGATGCATATAGTAAGCAGATTCAAGTGGATGTGGGTTGCCGTTCTTATGAGGAGATGAAAAGGCTTGCTCAGGATAGAGTAGAGTGGAGAGCTGCATCAAACCAGTCTCTGGACTGAAGACCATAACAACAGATGTTTCCACACAGAATACAAGTTTATATATATACATTTAGACACAGAATACAATTCATTCTTTAATCTTGTTTGGTGTAACTTTAATTTTGTCTAATTTAATTTTTTACTTGTAGCTTAGATCCACATATGCGTCTTCTATTTCCCTTTCTAGCCAGAAGTTCGACAGGTAGAATGAAGGTATTGTGCTGTTACCAGGTATGGAGTATGGAGTAAGAAGCGAATTTCTATTTTAATTTCATTTAATTTAATTTTCTATTATTGTTAAAAAAAGGAGAGAGAAAATTATTATTAATAATAACAATAATAGACAATTATTAATTAATGTTGTGAAAAAAAATCATCTGTGGAACTAAAAGAAAACAGGTGGAAGAGCAGTATCTTTGCTTTTTAATTAGCAGTCAGTCAGTCAGTCTCAAGCAGTTAGAAGTGATGAGCTGTCTCATTTTTTCCTCTGTGTAAACATTCAGTTGAGATATAAATGTTTTTAGAAAAATACAAATCCTTTTGTTTGTTGCAGATTAAATCTGAAGTACAGACGACGACGACTTTAGCGTCAAAAAACAAAAACGCAGCGTTCGCTAGTGTTAATATTGACTGCAGTTCTTCTTTGCAAAGTTTCATTAACAATATTTCACAATATAAAGGTGTTCCACAATGGCGCCCAACGGGGTGGCCAAGTATGGTATTAATTACTAATTGATGTAAATTTTTTTACTTTTCCATGTATCGTACTTTAAGGAGCCAGAAAAAAAAGGATATAAGGATGAGATCGACTCAGGTAATGGGAAAGGAATGCACAAATAACAACGCAAAGCGGTATTAAGAAGACAACAAAAGGTAGAAGATAATCTATTACATATATATACAAGTGTACTTGTGTCTGTGTAAATGTGTGGGTGTATGTGCATTTATTTACCTTCCATTTTTTCCCCCAAGGTAAGTCTTTCCTGTCCCGGGATTGGAATGGCTCCTTACCCCCTTCCTTAAATCCCTCATCATTTCCTTTTCCCTCTCCTTCCCTTCTGCCTGATGAAGCAGCTAGGCTGCGAAAGCTAGCATTTTTGAGTGTGTGTGTGTGTCTGTGTGTTTATTTGTTACTATTACTGCCTGTGCCCCTTCGCCTGGTAAGTGTTCTTCATCTATTTTTTACGTATATTTTTTTCCTGTTAGGAATTTTTCCTATATATATATATATATATATATATATATATACACACACACACACACACACACACACACACACACACCACACACACACACACACACACACACACACACACACACACACACACACTGGTGCTTCCATGCGTGGAAGAGGTGTCCTATCTATACTCCAACTCGAAAGAAATTTTCATTAACAATCTTTCTGGCAGTAAAAAAAAAAAAAAAAAAAAAAAAAAAAAAAAAAAAAAAAAACCTAACAATAATTTGAAATTTCTCTTTCCACCTTGCTTCAATAGTTACTCGGAATTAATGTAGTTTGATGGTGTAACATCATGTAGTTGCTGATGTAGCTTGAGTGTTAATCTAAATTTATCCTAAAATTAACTTCTTGTGGGATATAAGGCATGAAATTGGTTTTAAGTGTTCAGTTGTGATTGTTGAAGCGTTTTTTTTTAATATTGGTTTGAGGAAGGGAATGGTCATTGTTGCCGAGGCCTTAAGTGAAAGTTTGCCAAAATGTCCGATAAACGTGAACAGTGTGAACTATCAGGAAAATCTTCTAGCAGTGATGGCGAAGTTAGTTTTGATAATCAGTTAGTCCAAAATCCCGAATTACAAATCCCAGACTTAAATTATGAATCCAATGGTGATAACAATACCTCTTTCATATCAAACAATGACCCAATGATGAATCCTCTGTTAGATTCAAAGAGTATAGATTATTCTGGAATATCAGAGCAATTGTGTGTGGCTGATGATGAAGCTTCACAAAACGCCCACACAATTGAATTTAATAACTGGCAGACCCCCCACTTCTTCAAAGGCAAAAACCGTGCACCCGGCAGAAATAAAAATTTCAGATAACACCCGAGTAGAGACGGAAAATAAATCCTCGTCAGAAACGTACACTCTTTTTAACCGAATAATGGAACTAATAGACCAACAATCACAAAGTTTGCAAATGATAATGGACAAATAATCAGAGCAAATAAACAAACAATTAGAACAAATGCAACATTTGCGAACTGAAGTACAGGCTACCAAGGAGTCTGTTAAAAATTTACAAACACACGTCACACAAATGCGAGCTGACATACAACAGGAAGTAAATGAAATCAATGTTAAATTTGAGGCTTTAAATGTTAGGCAAACCCGTTTGAGCACTCAAGTAGATCACATTGTCAAGGATTGTGAAAGTTTAAAAGCAGCAAAACAAATGGTCGAAGGATCCATAAGCTCAATTGAGCAGAGAGTAGACGAGCTGAGCGAGGGTTACAATCCGTTAGCCGATAAAATGGAATAGCTAACACGTGAAGTAGGATCTTTAAAGGTAGAACAAAAGAATTCCAACATAGAATTACAAGAGATAAAAAAGCAAATGCAAGACAATGAATGTGACAGTAGCACTTCAGGGCATCGGAATTGTAGAGAGGAAGTGGAAAAATGGATAAATGAAAAAGGGGATCAAATACTGCGGGAAATAAAAAGGGAAGTTAGCAGTATGACCCGTCAGATTTACGGAGAAAACACACCGGCTCAATCATCCACATTAACAAGTAATACCGTGCCACCGGGACATAATTTAGTAAATGAGCATAGGGAGTCTGTATCGTTTACAAGGTCGCAAACGACGACGCCAATTTTCCAACACATTAATATGCAGCAAAGTCATGGATCACCTCTGGAACATTTAACTATGCCAACACAATAAAATGGGCCGCGTACAAATACGGTACCCGGTTTGTCCACAGTTATAACCCGCACCCAATCAGCAAAAAACGGGGACCAGGTTATCAATATTGTTATTGAAGACGGTTTAGGTGGATTGAGTAAATTTCCCACATTTTCGGAAGAAATAAATAGAATAGTCCAATCATATTTTTGCAAACATTTCGGAATTGTATTGCCACATTCTTGGTCGGATGCTTGGAAAATTCAAGAAATAGTTAGTCACATCGAAAGCAATGCTTCTGCTTGGGCTGCTAGCGCCATAAATAGGTGCCAAACCTATGCTCAATTTGAGCAGGAGTTCATTGCAAGATTTTGGTCACAGTCTGTACAAGAACGTCTACGACGGCAAGTTTTTAGTCCCGGAGCCGTATAACAGACGCTGGGGCAGCCTACGTAAATATTTCGAAAAATATCTGAATAAAACCTTGTATTGGACGACACCAATGTCACACGTGGATGTAATTAGGATACTCAAATCAAAATTACCCACTGATATTGCTGAAAAAATTATGTGGGTGCTAGAGTATAATTTGCCAAATTTTTTGGATGCTTTAGACGATTACGACCTGATCCATGAAGGGGATGTTTTTTTGTTCAGATGTTTGTATAGTCTATGGGACTTAACTACAAGGTCATCAGTCCCTAAACTTACAAACTACTTATCAACTACTTACGAACTAGGACAGCACAAATATCCATGCCCGAGGGGGGATTCGAACCCCCGACCGTAGGGGCCGTGTAGACCGTGACTGGAGCGCCTTAGTCTCCTCGGCCACCGCGGCCGGCCATGAAGGGGAGATAAGTTTTGTTCGCAATTCTAACAGGTATAATTTTGGTGACAATGTGAACCATGGGAATTCTGATCGGAACTCACCGCCTAGGCAAAATGGAACGAGTTGTAGCCGAAACGGTAATTACAACGGTGGTAGTAACAATAATAATAACAGTTACCGAATGCGGAACAAAAATAGGAGGAGGAATGATAATAGGTATAACCCGGTCTACCAGAATGGGCAACAGCGTAATAATTTTCGCAATGGACAAAACCAGAATAATTCGAATCAGTCACGCGATAATTATAGAAGGCAGCCACACCACCATCAACAACAACAAAGATCCCAGGCACAGCCAGGTGGTAGATCGTGGGGTAATGCGAATAGGCAAAGGGAACAAACCAACCATCCGAGATCAAACAATGACTGGCACCCGGACAGAAATCAGATTCAGATTATAGAAATAGAACCGGATACTGAGGCTAGCACACAGGCCCAGGAAAACTTGAATCAGTACCCCGACAATGCCTGCTAGTGAGGGGGAAAATTATTCACAAATCAATTTTATGAGGTATCTCTATGCATGTGGGAAAGCTTTACAAGATGAATTAATTAATGACCAATCTGAGGGAACAACAAAAACCGGTGACGTTGTTCAGGCTATGGTAAAGGGACATGTAGGAGAAGTACCAGTATATGTGGTATTGGGCACAGGGGCGACAGTTAGCGTAATTTCTAACAACCTTCTCAAAGAAGTATTAAAATTTATGCAAGTTCCTTCTCTTCCAGTCCAAAATTGCAAAATACTTATGGCAGGGGGTCGGAAGGCACAACCTGTGAAAAGACAAGTACGTCTTCCATTAAAATTCGGAGAGAACACAACTATGTGTAATTTTTTGGTCTTAGAAGGGTTAATTGTTGATTGTATTCTTGGTATGGATTACTTTCGCCAGATGAAGGAAAAAATAGATATCGAAAAGGGAGATTGTTATTTTGAATTTCAAGAAGGAACAATTGTTGTGGATCTGGTTAGGACGAGAGAAAGTATGAGAGAAATGTTGAATTCTGTTAACTTGCAAATAATTTGTCCTGAAGTTTTGTTTATAAAGGAACAAGTAAACATTGTTACCGAAAGCGAAGGGTTTGTGCATTATGACACAAATAAAGGTGCACCGTGTCTCACGGATATCCAACAACAGGAACTGCAGGTATTGTTAGAGCAATTTCCGGAAGTTTTCGACAAGAAACCCGGAATAATAAAAGGGTGTGAGTACAAAATGGAAACAATACCTCATGAGACCTACTGTAACTACTCTTATTCGATACCATGGGCCAAACGGGAAGCAGTAAATACAGAAATTAATAGAATGCTAAAGTGTGATATTATAGAACCCTCAAATTCACCCTATTGCAGCCCCATCTTGGCAGTGAATAAAGCGGATAGCACTGTTAGATTCGTCTTGGATGCTAGGAAAATAAATCAAGTCATAGTACCTGTCCGGACCAGACCAGAAAATTTAGATGAACAATTATTAAAATTTTACGGTGTCAAGTATTTTACTGCCCTCGATTTGAGATCTTCCTATTGGCAGATAAAGCTGCATGAAGAAAGCCGAAAATTTACAGCTTTTGTTTGTTTAGGATGTAGTTATCAGTTTTGTGTACTACCCTTTGGACTAAATGTTTCTGCTGGAATTTTTATAGCAGCTCTGGATAAAGTTTTGGGACCCGAGCTGCGTAGCAAGATTACATTATATGTTGACGACCTATTAATTGCAACAGCAATGTGGGCAGAACACATGAAGCTAATTACACAGGTGCTTGAGCGACTTAAACAATCCGGAGTAACTGTAAATTTGAACAAATCCCTGTTCGGACAAGAAAATATCAAGTTTCTGGGTCACGTGATTTCGCAGGATGGTATTGTTCCGGACCCTGAGAAACTTAGGGCTATTAATCATGCTCCTTCACCACAGAATAAGAGACAATTGAAAGCTTTTCTGGGGTTGACATCATTTTTTCGCAAATTTCTACCAGATCAGTTATTAAATAGTGACAATTTTTTAAATTTGTTGAGAAAGGGACAGTTTTGGAGATGGTCACCGGAATGTGAACGGGATTTTAAGGAAATAAAACATGCTCTCATGAATGCTAACATACTATACCATCCAGATCTGTCGAAGGAGTTTTGTCTGGCGACAGATTCGTCCCTCCAGGGCCTTGGTTCGTGTCTCTTCCAATGGAGAGAAGTAGACGGTGAAACAAGACCCTGTATAATCAGTTTTGCAAGTAGGACATTGACAGAATGTGAGAGAGCTTATTCGGTAACAGAGTTGGAAGCCTTGGCAGTAATGTGGGCTTTCCGGAAATTTCAATTTTATCTATGGGGAAAACACACTCGTGTATATTGTGATCATCAAGCCCTCACTTTCTTGCAAACTTGCAAACTCTTGCATAGACGACTGGCCAGGTGGATACTTTTTTTGCAAGAATTTAGCTATGAAGTGATTTACATAAAAGGGGAACATAATGTAATCGCAGATTGTCTTTCACGTTTGCCAGTAGGAATACAAGAATTACAAGAAATTTTGGACCAATTTGCCGACTACCGCATTCTCTTAATGCATAACGGCACTTTCCGCCCATATTATTTGAAAATGTGCAGAGAAATGGATGCTCTGCAAGAAGCAGACGAGAAATGGAAAGTGGTTAGACTAAAACTTAAGGAAGACAATACTTCACAAGGGAACATTACAAGATACACAAGGGTGTTTTGTTCTATAGAAGCAAACCTAATTTGAATTTATGGAAGGTGTGCATACCTAGTACTTGTGTGGAAAACCTAATTAGGTACACGCACAATGCTTGGGGGCACTACGGAGTAACAAAATGTGTGGGAAAAATCAGTTGCGTACCCAATCTTTTCCGACAAGCATATAAAATAATACGAGCCTGTCCGGTTTGCCAAAAGGTAAAATACTCAAACATCTCTAAATTGACTAATTTGCACCCCATTGTTCCAAAAGGCCCCCTCGCGTTGGTTTCCATGGATACAGCAGGACCAATGCCAAGAGCAAGAGGTGGTGCAAAATATGTGGTGGCAGTGTATGACGTATTTAGTAAATACGTATGCATGTACGACACGAAAACAATTACATCAGGTCCCATTATAAAAAGCTTAATAGATGACTATTTTGTCAATGTGGGCAAGCCGCAAGTTATAATCACTGACAATGCAACTAATTTCACTAGTTGCAAGTGGAAAGATTTTCTAAAGGAACAGGGGATTAAACACATTTTAGTCTCACTATATCACCCAGAGGCTAGCCCGGTAGAAAGGATATTTAAGGAATTTAATCGGTTCACGCGAACATACGCGCCCAATAAACAGACAAAATGGGTAGAGTTGATAACACCATTCTTACAGATAATAAACAACCTTCCCCATCCGTCGACTGGACTAACGCCATCTGAACTAATTTATACTGAAAGAAAGGAAGACGAATGGGTGAAGCCCTTACCAAAGATACCTACACCAATTGTACCTATGGAAGACCGAATAAGACAAGCTCTTAATGTATTGAATGAGGAGGCACAGAGAAGAAAGTGTAGGTATGACAACAAGCTAGGTCGTATTCACAAATTTGAAGAGGGAAATATGGTACTTCTGAAAAGCCATCCAAGGGCAGATAAATTAAAGAAATTGAATGCAAAGTGGCAGGTGGTATACACAGGACCATTTGTTATTGTGAAGATACCACACCCAGGTAGCTATCTGTTAGCATATCCCGGATCGGGAAAAATAAAAGGACTGCATCCGCATAAGGATCTAAAACCATATATCCAATAACACTCAGACAAGAAACATTCCTCTAATTTCATAAAGATGTTTATATGACAGTGTTAAGTATGCGTACGCCCACCGCTATGCACGCGAAAAATTCGTGCCACTAAGTTGAATTCTACTTTACGTGGCTATCATAAACACAGGCGGATAGCGCTGAGACAGCTGATGATCAACGCCTGCCAGCTGTCAAAGTTCATTTATATGGGGGAGTGTCAAACAGATGAAGGGGCGTGCTCAGTTTGAACCGGCTCATATAAACAGGATAAACACACACATATATATATATATATATATATATATATATATATATATATATATATATATGCACACATGCCCACACATTCAGGTGTACTTGTGTCTGTGTGAATGTGTGGGCATGTGTGCATTTGTTTACCCTCCATTTTTTCCCCCAAGGTAAGTCTTTCCTCTCCCGGGATTGGAATGGCGCCTTACCCCCTTCCTTAAAACCCTCATCATTTCCTTTTCCCTCTCCTTCCCTACTGCCTGAAGACGCAACTGGGTTGCGAAAGCTTGCGATTGTGTGTGTGTGTGTGTGTGTGTGTGTGTGTGTGTGTGTGTGTGTGTGTATTCATTTATTTATTTGTGATGCTGTCACACCTGTGCTCCTTCGCCTGGTGAGTAATCTTTGTCTATTATATATATATATATATATATATAACACAAACGAAATTTAATACTGTTTAAAAACAACGATACCTTGCAGCTAGCCGGATATATACAAATCTAAACTACACTACTAACTACTGTTTAAATACTCCAACTACACTCACGACAGCCTAATTCCTCTAACTAAAATTTAACTAATATTATAGAGGAAAAATCCCTAACAGGAAAAATATACGTAAAAAATAGATGAAGTACACTTACCAGGCGAAGGGGCACAGGCAGTAATAGCAACAAATAAACACACACACACACACACACACACACACACACACACAAATGCTAGCTTTCGCAGCCTAGCTGCTTCATCAGGCAGAAGGGAAGGAGAGGGAAAAGGAAATGATTAGGGTTTTAAGGAAGGGGGTAAGGAGCCATTCCAATCCTGGGACAGGAAAGACTTACCTTGGGGGAAAAAATGGAGGGTAAATAAATGCACACACACCCACACATTTACACAGACACAAGTACACTTAGGCAGACATACTGTAGAACTGTAGAAAGCAAAGAAGCTAGAAGTTAGACAGAGATGCCACTTGCGGCAGAGGCTCTGTCCAGAGAACCAAGGCAAAGATGTTAAGATGGTGGGTGGGAATTCGAAATTAGCGGAGGTTGAGACCAGGTGGGCAACGGGAAGAGAGAATATGCTGAAGGGCTAGTTCCCATCTCCGGAGTTCTGAAGGATTGGTGTCAGTGGGAAGTATCCAGATAACCCGGATACCAGATAGTCACACATCTCCACTTTGTTAAAAATCCCTGCAAAATCTTGTGTGATGCCCAAATCCAGCAGATAGAGGTCATCTGCTTGAAGCTGCTGTAGTATAGCAGGGAGCGCCTCCTTTAAAACATTCATTTGAACATCAGCTAATTCCACTTTATAAGGTATAGCAACAGGATTTCCATATTTCCTCGAGATGTTTTCCAGTTCTTCCTTGATGAGTTTCTCCAGTATTCCTTTTGATGCTGCACCGCAGCCACCATGTAGCAGAAAAGGCAACTTCACCTTGACTCCATGTCTCACAGTAAGGAACTTGTCAAATTTACTACGCAGGTAAAAGTTAAATGAGACGCACATTTCCTTCTTTACCATTACAGACCACCTCTTCTCGGTCTTCTCCTGGCAGTCCACTTGGTCGCAGATTTTAACTACCATAATGTTGTCGCAAAAAGGCTCTGTAATTGGTGTAGGCGCACTTAAGTTCTTCTTGCTGAGAAGCATAGCATTTTCGGTGTAATTTTTGTTACCAATGTTGGTAACAAGATTGTCTAGGTTTTCCAGTAAGAGCCTAAAATATTTTACTATATTTTTGAGTAATTACATTTCATTCTGCCACTTTCAAACGTAATACTCATCTTTTCAACATTTCGATGTATGGGGGTTCTGCTCACTGCAACATTATTCCCCTGGGGCGTCGTGGTAGAAATAAATACTCGTTATGTACAATTTTTCACTTCTTGTTTAATTTGAATGAAAACTTCTCCACCAAAACATTAAAACTTAACAACACAAACAAAGCATCAGAACGGTAGTACTTCCATTTCAAAACAAAGACTCACATAGCTTCCAGAGCATTGACAAACAACTGAAACTCGAACTCCCCCACGCAAGGCGGTGAGGCAACTATATAACATCAGCAATAATGACCTTACATTATGCATTGTTCATAATAATTGAATATACTAATATACAATTAACAAACACACAAAGAAAACATTTCATGTACACAAAAATAATTGCAATATAAAATGAAAACTATACATGCAATAATTTTAGATAGCAAATATCTTTTTAAGTTTTGTTCACGCTACTTTTTGTTTGACAACAAACCAAAATGTTAAATGTTAATTAGTTAACGAGTACATCATACATGTTCCTAACAAATATTGAACTATCACTTATCTTGGCAATTCTCAAAATAAGTTCAAAATCTCATGTCAGTCAATATATACAGAGAATTATAATATTTAAATCTTGACTATTAAATTAATTAACACAATTAGCTGGTCTACACGACTTGTTTATGAGTCTAACATACATACAATGCTATTAATTTTCATTTCTTTTTGTTTAACAAAAATTTTTACTCTTCGTCTGTGTAAGTCTTGAAATAACATACAATGACAAAAGTATTGTTTATAGAACTGTCTGGAAACATACAAATCTCTTAATTAATGAAATCTGTCACTTGTTTTAATCACAGTATCACCGAGACACTGTCCTACACTGATTCCTAGGCTGGCAATTTTGTTTGTAAATTCACACGCAAAATATATCACTATTGAACCACACGATTCCGGCTCCTACGCAGACGGCATCGTACAATGACATTGAGATGAGAGGGCCAGCAGTATCATTACAAGCCACAACCCAAACCGTTCGTCTGTTGGAGTTCTCTTCCTTCCCAGTAGATGAGGGATGTTTAGCACATCCACGTTGACACTTTCAACTACCATGGAAGACTGATCAGCGGATTTGTTAGTGCTTCCTTTTATACCCCACAGATCGTGTCCAGTGACCAGTAACCAGCAACATTCCGTATGGGCGGTGTACAATATATATTGCGTCAATTTCGGGTACAGCGCTTTCCTTATCGGTCGGAAACCGCGATCTACTAGTCCATATGTATAGTATGACATTTGAAAAACTATAGCCTTCCTTCTTTCCTCCCTTGCAACGGTTACGAGACATGATCTGTGGGGTATAAAAGGAAGCACTAACAAATCCGCTGATCAGTCTTCCGTGGTAGTTGAAATTGTCAACATGGATGTGCTAAACATCCCTCATCTACTGGGAAGGAAGAGAACTCCAACAGACGAACGGTTTGGGTTGTGGCTCTTACTGGAAAACCTAGACAATCGTGTTAATCACATACAGAATTACCACAGGATTGTGTATGAGAAGAATTGATGGCGTACACACAGAGGGATGTGGAGTGCTATAACCAGTATGCCATGCAGGAAATAATGGGTAAAGTTAAAATACCCGGTTGCTCTCATCTAGAAGCACTGCCAGAAGGTGCAGAACTTGTTATTAAAGCTATAAAAGAAGTGGATTACAGGAATAAGTGTAGGAACGTAATGGAGTTTGAGAACATATCTTCATTCTACCTGTCAAACTTCTGGCTAGAAAGGGAAATAGAAGATGTGGATGTGGATCTAAGCTACAAGTTAAAAATTAAATTAGACAAAATTAAAGTTACACCAAACAAGAATAAAGAACGAGTTGTATTCTGTATCTAAATGTATATATGTAAACCAATATAAAAAATAGAAAACAGATCACTTACCAAAAGGTAAAAATAAAATCACACGCAAACACACATACTAGCTTTCGCAACCGTTGGTCGATTCTTCAGGATAAGAGGGAAAAAGGAGAGGAGAAAGGGAAGGATATGGGTTTTAAGGAAGTGGAAAAGTAGTCGTTCCAATCCCAGTAGTGGAAGGACTTACCTTAGGGGAAAAAAAGGAAGGTAAAGAAATACACACACACACACACACACACACACACACACACACACACACACACACACACTCACACACACATATCCAAATGCAAACACACCTAGACAGACATTTGTAAAAAGCAAAGACGTTGGACAGAGATACCACTTGAGGCAGAGACTCTGTCAACAGAAGCAAGGCAAAGATGCTAAAGATGGTGGGCGGGAATTTGAATTAGCGGAGATTAAGACCAGGTGGGCAACGGGAGGAGAGAATAAGCTGAAGGGCAAATTCCCTTCTCCGGAGTTCTGTTTTCTATTTTTTATATTTGTTTATCCCACCAGGAAAGTTTCCCTCTATAATTTATATATATAAACTTGTATTCTGTATGTAAACATCTATACAAAAGTGTATGTAAACATCTATATAAAAGTCTTGTACTCTAATATTTGTGTGCTTATTTTCTACCTTACAAGAAATCCTAAGAACCGTACATTTACTGTGCTGTATGTGCCTGTCTTTATAGTGGAATGACCACTTTTTTTTTTAATTTAATGTTAAAATTCTATAAAGAAATTCCGCATTAGTGTGGAATAAAATAGCCTTAATAGTTGTAATATTTTGGGCATAAAAGTTAAAATCCCGAATGCTGTTGGTTGGAGGATTTGCAGGAGAGAAAAGAGATTGCTACTATCTGGAGAAGAAACTCTGCTATGTACAACAGTCTGCATGCAAGTATATCGATAGTTGGAACTGACCAGTTGGATGACCTTGAAAAGTAGTTGAAACTAGGTAGTTGAAAGCGATGCAAGGTAGCTTTCTTACCTATATGAGTCTGAACCTATTATTGTACAGGGGTGTGGGAAGGAGGTGGTCACATGCTGTGCTCGGGTACAACGGTGAACGCATGCACCAATTTGGGTAGGACAGCACTTCTCAGATGCGTGGAACCATGGAAACCTGGCCAGTTTCCGCAGTTCAAACGTATCTGTGACAATGCTGAAGGCGAATAATTGGATGAATTTGATGGCAGGAACAAACAGAATTGTTTGGGTACCAACGAAAGTTAAAGGGCGCAATGGCGCAACCTTTCTGGTGGATCTATTACAGCAGAATGAAGTTTTGGACCGTTTACAAGTGCATGTAAAACGCAGCTTGTGCCAAACGGTAACCATACAGCACAAAACTTGCGTACCAGTTTCAATTTTGGATTAAAAAATGTGATTATTCTGTGTGATACCATATTAGCAAGTTTATGTATAGTAGCCCAGGAAGATTTGCCACCTGCGCCTCAATGTGAAAATACGCAATTACACACTTTGCCTAACAAATCCATTTTTACAATTTCTCAGTCTTTATAATGAGAGTTTCAAGAGAAGCTGCAGCATTTATCTGTCCAGGAAAAGAATTTATTAAATTCAGTATTATCAGAGTATTCTTGGTTATTCGAGGAGAGACAATATTTACCAGCCACTGATTTAGTGGAACACAAAATGCCCACAGGTGATGCTAGACCAATAGCGCATAAAGCGTACCGCATACCTTACCATTTGCAGCCTGTTGTAGAAGAAACTATACAACAACAGCTTAATGCTGGAATCGTACAACCCTCTTCATCCTCCTGGTGCTCCCCTATCATTACAGTACCAAAAAAATCATAAATGGGGAAAAAAGTTATCGTTTGTGCATTGACATGTGCGCTGTCAATAAAGTCACAACACCTGACCACTATCCACTGCCTAGAATTGAGAAGACGCTAGATCGACTCGGTAATTGCAGATATTTTACCACCCTAGACTTGAAAAGCGGGTATCACCAAATTCCCATTGCTCCCAAGGATAGAGCTAAAACTGAATTTATCGTTCCAAGTGGTCTTTATGAATTTCTAAGAATGCCATTTGGCCTGCAAAATGCACCTGCTACCTTCCGAAGATTTGCCGATTTGTTGTTATGTGGTTTAAAACCCACAACCTGGCTTGTCTATCTGGATGACGTTATTGTATTCTCTGGGACCATTTTAGAGCATGCAGAGCATTTATGCAGTGTGTTTTCCAGATTGGGGTTGCTAATTTAAGTTTAAAACTTGAGATATGTTCATTTGCCCAGTCACAGGTAAACTTTTTAGGCCATATCATTAGCGAGGCCGGAGTAAAACCCGACCCAAGACTTACCGGAGCTGTAGACTCCTTTCCTACTCCTACTAATTTGAAGGAATTACAAAGTTTTTTAGGATTATGTAATTATTATCACAAATTCATAAATAACTATGCTGAAGTCACCAATCATCAAATCTCTAATGGCATTATTAAAAAAGGATACTCCTTTCATATGGTCTCAAGAATGTGAAGTTGCAATGCAGAAAATAAAAAAAATATCTTAACCTGTGCACCTTTATTGGTTTACCCTGATTTCTCTAAACCCTTTATACTGTCATGTGATGCCTCTAATTATGCTCTTGGATGTGTGCTTAGTCAGGAACAGAATGGCATGGAACAACCTATTGGTTACGCATCTCCCCAACTTAACAAGGCAGAGATCAACTACAGCAATACCGAGAAGTAGTGTCTTGGCATAACATATTTCCGTTGCTATCTTTATGGCCACAAATGCACGGTGTATACGGACCATTCGGCGTGGCGCTTTGGGGGGGGGGGGGGGGGGAGGGGTGTGGTGTCGCACAAGTCTAAGGTGCACGCCACATACTTTCGCCGCGTGCCGCCATGGAAGTATGGCACGGCGTTCTTACGACGTTGGCCACGAGCGCCCTCTGCAACTCCGCTCATGGCCACCACTGAAGGGCATCGGCCACTTGGGAATCACATAGGCACCAGTTAAGACTTGGCTATCAGATAGGCACTAGGAATCATCAATAGGCAGGCCTCTATCTAAACTATGTATCAACATTCTACTAGTCTGCTGCTCTCAAAGATAAGTATTGTACCATCTCTATGAAATATATATATCTTTCTAATTTAGCCCAGTGTTTCTAGTTTCTGCTGCTCCACTGGCTGGTCACCTCCGTACCTGCTCACACATGCATCCTACTTCCCGTGTTGGTCTCTCTTTACTCACCCACCGACACCCAGAACAACCGGCGGAAATGAGACACAAAAGTGGCGGCGAGGATGGGATACAAAAATTATCTTAATAGTATTTTGTTCCACCCCCCAGAAGGGGGGAAGGATGTACAAGGGCGACGCATGCCCCTGGGGTACATAAGGACGGGAAACAATTTTCTTTGAAACTCATCTGCAATTCTCTCAGCCTGGTGGTCAGGCCGAGTCACAGGCCGTGCCGCGTGGCTGCTGCTGCAAGTTTCCACACGCAGGTTTCCGACACGTGCCTATCGGTTCGGCACTACTAGGTGGCTTGACTCTGCTGACGAGGGTACGCCACCCTCGTGGTCACGTGAGGCATGCTCTGGCGCGACCTGAACATCCACGCGAAAAACGGACGTTCTCTTACAACCCGGCCTCCAACCTGATCGGATGTGCTCACTTAAGCCCGTTCCTACTTAGTTCACTCTAATATGTACCTCTAGGGACAGGTATCGACCTCCCCCCTAGTCCCCTTTAGTACCGTGTAATACATTCAGGCAATAAAAGCCTTTTTTTGATGCTAACTTAACTTCACACCTACTCATTTAAACCTATGCCCACTACCCCGCTCAACTATCCTGGCACAAAATCATAACAGGGGTACTATAATGTATAAGATTTTGTTTTGTTACGAGGAGCGGGGGTATCTTACTCCACACTTCGTTCCGTGGCCTGTGTTTTTGTTCGACAGACCATCTATGTCTTCTCCTGGAAGAGGTAGAATAGACAAGAATACAACCGTTTTCTCTGCAATGTACATACTTTATATATTTTCCATCTACAACATTCACTACAGCATCAAACTTTTCCCAGGCGCCACTCTTTCTCTTCTTCAGCATATTTGCAAGTATGTACACTCCATGATTTAATTTTCTTTTCCCATCCTCTACAGTCTCACAACTAACAGATTCATTAGAAGCTACATCATCTCTAGAGTCGGTCATTTTCGCTCTGCCAGTGATAAGCAACAAAGCGAGATTGGGCACTCAAGTGCCGTGTTACGTCGCGACTAGTACTTCCTGTTCACTTTACAATTGCCGACGGCAGTGCGCTGAACCAAACTTTTTTTTATGGCCAGAGAGGGCCGAAGGCGTCCAACAACACTTGATAATACACGATTGACACACGTGGCTCCGCATTCTACAAAAATGTCCAAATGTTTGCAGAACTTATGGGACTTAACTAGGGGGTCATCAGTCCCTATACTTACAAAGTACTTGTGAACTAGCTTGTATTTAAGACGGCACAAACAACAATGCCTGAGGGGGGGGATTCGAACCCCTGACCACAGTGGCCGTGCAGACCGTGACTGGCACACTGCTGAACGCTCGGCCACTGCGGCCGGCGGCATTGTACACTCACGCTATTGTCACAGTGCAGCTACACAATCTGAGTGTTTGCTGAAATGGATAGGTATTGTGCAAATATATGTCGTCACAAAGTACGTTTATAAGGAAAACGTAAACTAAATAATTTTCAGTTTTCATCGACTACTCAAACTAAAGCTCAGCAGGGTGAATGACGAATCTACACCAGCATCCATCCTGCCAGTGGGGACATCTTCCTTTTAGATATTAGCCTGTACCTCAATATTTTAATTTCATTTTAATTTCTTAGATTTTAGTATTAACAGGCAATGTATTTCTATCAGCTACCCACAAAACCAGATTATTACATTGCAAAATAATTTTATTTTAATTCCGTACAATTTTCTGTAGAAAAATATATTAATAGAAAATGTATTATCCATTAGCTCCAGTTGTTCTATAGTAACATTACAGGTTTTTTTTTTTTTTTTTGCAAACATGCAGCTGCATTGTTTTATCATAAAACAGTACATTTATATTCTTAATATTCATTTTGATTCCTTTTCTGTTCAAGAATGAGTTAACAGAATGTACAGTTCTTATATCTGTTGCATGTGTACCAATGAGCATAATTATAACGACCGTACGCCATTCGAATTAAATAACAGAACACGTCAACATTATTTCGCAGCACCTTCAGCTGAAATGGCAATTGTAAGTTGAACGGGTAATGCTGTGACAGTACACACTTTAGTATCCGTTGCGAAGGAGTGTGATGGAAATGTTTCGTTCTACGTACACATGCACAACCAAGCTGTACAGTGGCCGACTCGGACGCAAATTGAGGCGGGTGGCACAGCACAGTCTAATGGGGCTGCACAGACTGGCAGTAGAGGGGGCACGAGCTGATGTGACCTGCACCTGAACAGCGCCGGGCTGCATGTCGCTGCAGCTGAATGTGAGGCACAGGCAGGCAGAAAGGGGAGGCGGGAGCGGGGGAGCACTCAGTCTGCCGTACACTCTGTATCGAAAGTGGCACTATTGTTGGTTGTTCAATGTATATAAAGCTACTGGACCATACTGCTATAGCCATCAGTCCATCTACTTACAAACTACTTAAACCAGCTTACACTAACAACAACAACAACAACAACAACACCACACACACACACACACACACACACACACACACACACACATACACACACACACACGCCTGCGGGAGGACTTGAACCCTCGGTGGGAGTGACCGCCCAGTCCATAAATTATTGGCTGTCCGAACAATATTACCTTACAACTGAAAGTGTTTGTCATAGACTAGTGATTAGTTTTTTTAACATTCAAGTTCTCGTTCTCTTTTCATTTGTGCATTATACTTTACAGTTACTGCATCTGTACAGTTTTGTTTAGTGAAATATTGTAACATCATATGATCAACAACCGACGCAAAAAAAATTAATTTCGTAGTAGGACATCGTCGACAGTGTAGTAGATAAATGGTTGCAACATTTTATGGCTTCTTAAATAAATAAAACCAATTATTTTGTTCCTAAGGAATTAGTTAAAATCTTGATAATTTTGTCAGAATTGTGATAGTTACTTTAATTAATGCTAAAGAATTTTTGAATCCATACATAATGTGGTTAGAATCTAAAACATAAATTTTAAAGCTCAAGTCAACATTCCATATCTTCGGGAGTTTGAACATTTATCTTTTCTTGGTTGTCATTTTTTTGTATGAGTTATTTACTGGAAGGTGAGCTTACGATTCGAAACCTAGGTCATTCTTTATTAATAAATGAAAGAAGGCTATCGTTTCGTTAAAACACACACAACTGTGAGATTTCAATGTCTATTGTACCTCAAAGATACCGCCAATTCTAGTTCATTTGCAATAGTCTCTTGAGACTTACATTCATGTAAGTCAATGCCGTCCTATATAATTCCACATTATACTTCTGAAAACTGCCTGTTACTCAGTCTGATGTTAGTAGTAGGTTGACATCTTCCAGATTTTCCATTCACTCTAATACATTTATTTGGTGTTATTTTTAATGCAGTAATGAATAAAGCAATACTTCGTCACTAAAATGAGTATCAAACTTGATGATTGATATGACCACATGATTCCTGATGCACAGGGATGGCAATGGGAGCGCCAGTTCCTCGAAAACGAATTAACATTTATCATTCTGCTCGGTTTCAAATGAAAAGTTAGAATATAGTCTACATTTCAAGCACAGCAACAGTTGATCAAAAATCGACTGTACCAAAAATTCTATGCAATGTGTTTTTACCAAAGCACATTTTTAATTTTCGTGTAATACTTCAATTAATTCGATGCTCCACAGTAGTGAAAATAAATTTAGGCCTTTATAACATCAAACTATAATATATGTAAAATCTTCTGCGAATTGTTTTCTTAATATGGAGTGACAAATGTTTCACTTGATCTGCAAGAACAGTGTAGTGAGCTGAAAGAATTATTAAATTTATTCAATGAGTTGAGAGTATAGCATGAATGTATAGAAATGATTTTCAGTTCAATGGTATGAAGTTATCTCGACACATTGCAGAAAGAAACTGATGAATACTTGATCTGAAGATCAAGTGTGCAAAATTCCAACAACATCGTAAGAAAACTGTTGATTTTGTCGAATTCTGTGAGTAAAGTAGCCTTCACTATGCACCACAAGGAATACTGTGTAGTCAATATTTTGAAGATCAGGTATGCAACATTTCATCAAGATCAGAATAAAACTGTAGATTTGTATGAATTATAAACATATGGTCGCCGAGCTCATGGACACTGCGACATCAGAGTACTTGCGGAGCTCATGTCTGGCGGCTATGAGCCTGCGAGTACGACGGGACGGCTGCGCCAGTGCAATTAAGCTCGTTGTACTCGCGCAATTACAGCGGGGTTGAAGGGAGGCGTTTGTCATGTATGCAACCCGCAGGACCGGGCTCATACTCGGCCCGTTTCTGACCTCTAATACCTACAGAATTTAGGGGATAAGTTGATATATCTAGGTTCTGAAGTACTGTCATCGGCAAAATGAACTAAAATGTTTCAAAATCTTACTGTTGGTTCTAGCAATGGCGCGCTGACCATGTTCAGCACCTGTGTGTGAAACCAGGAAGTCGCCCCTTAAATTTCAATTTTATAAATTGCTGAACCATTTTAAGAATGTTTCTAGCCATAATGTGTCACCATGGTAACCATTTATCGGATCATGACAAATTTTTTCTTACTTGACGCGCCTCTTCACACACACACACACACACACACACACACACACACAGAGAGAGAGAGAGAGAGAGAGAGAGAGAGAGAGAGAGAGAGAGAGAGAGCGAGCGCTTTTTACTACTATATTCATACAGGCTGATAGTGATGTTTCGTTGAAAGTTTCATCGTCTTGTTCATTCTTGATAAATTTGTAAAGACTGTTTCGAGACCACTGAGATAGGTTTTGTTAATTTACTTCACTTCCAATTGATATATAAAATAAGGGATTCCGCATACTGAAATCTTCAGTGGATGTAATGGCACAACACCATCATTGTAACAATTGTAGCTGGTTATCAACATTTTTATAATGAAGTGTACAAAAAACTTCTTTGTAACACTGCTCTTCATATCAAGTATACGAAGATCCAACTGCTGTGTAGAATGTGTATTTTCAAAAAATTAAATCCTCAAAATTTTGCAACTACAAGATGCCTGCCATCATTATCGTATTTGAAACAATGTACATTCTGAAGAGACTTATTGTTCAGGGAGGAAGTAAATGGCTAGGACTGAGAGAGGAAAAATGCTCCTCCCACCCACACATCCTCTTCTAAAAGCATCAGACTGTCGCGGACTGTGGGAATTTCAGAGGGGTGATGATTTGTCGAAGGACACTACCAGGATTTTGATATGTACAGAACTTACATATGCATACGTGTGTTTCAGCATTGAACAAAATATGAAGCAAAAGTCAATATTGTACAGAAACAAACCAGAATATTCCTGTTTTTAACACATACAGTAAAACCTCGTTTTTACATTCTCGGTTTTTACGTTTTCCCGCCATTTACACCATTTTTTGTCGGTCCCGTCAAATTTCCTATGTTTACAATGTTAATTCGCCCTCGTTTTTGCGTTAAGATATTTACACTTTTTCTGCGTTTTATGCTTTTCGAAAGAATTTTCGTGAAGGAAAATGACGTAATGTACATAAATTAACACTAGGATAGCTTTCCCCATGAAGTATAGCGCTTAAAAATTATTCGCAGTCAAGTTTGACACTTTGCATTTATTCAAACATATATTTCGCCTTTTGTTGATGACTTACGACACGCCGATTTGTGGTGATGTAGTTCCTCTTTCAACCAGCTTCTTTGCCAGAGCGCTTGGCGTGAGAATAACGCTGGTTTGTGTGGCAGTGTAGTTCCTCTTTCCGCTAGCTTCTTTGCCAGAGCTGCTGGCGTGTACTCAATCAATCAGAACCAGTTGCTTTGTTGGCGTGAGAATAAAGAGTTGCATTGTTTTTGTGATACATATTTCTGATTAATAAAGAAAAGTTGGGTATAATAATACCCACAGCCTCAAAAGAGCGATAATAGTGAGAGGTGCCGATCCTATGCAAACGTCGCAAAAATACTTATGCATATGTTTGTACTCGAAAACACAAATAAATTATCTAATATTGTCGTGTGAAACATCTAAAGATACAGAAATAACAGAACTTTGAGTTCTACTACGTAAATAATTACGTAATGACGGTAAAAGGCACCAATTCTGAAGATGTGTTACATAGCGTGGCAGCAGCGTCCAAACGATATAGAAGCGGTTCAGGTAATTTTGAAGATGTGTTACATAGCCCAGCAGTGGCGTCCTCGATTATAATGAATGAAATTACATAAAAAATGTGTACTTCTATGACATGACAGTGCCCCCAGGCTGATGCCGCGCACTTCTATTTTATAGAGCCACACACATCGGCATATTTAAATCGCGCGCGCGGCGCGCGAACGCGCGCGGGAAATACAAGCTTCGGGAAGTTTGTGACGTAGGGGTTTTTCCGCGGGGCTGGAAAACGGAAGCCGAGTCGCGCGGAGGGGGGCAGAGTCGCGTGGACTGCCGAGGACGGCGGAGCGTGGTTGCTCGTCGCGGCATTTTCTATAAAAACGTGGAATAGCTTTTCGCGGCTGAAGTACCGTTTTTTCGTATGCCTTTTGAGTTAAAGAATTCCGGTGTGTGGGCTAAAGTGCGAAGTTGCGTGGGGGCTCGAGTCACAAAAACATTTTTATAACTTTAAACACGTGCAGTGTCATAGAAAAATTAAACTTATTTAAAACAACATCTGTGTGGTGAACATTATTTTTTCGCAACTCGCCCTGTACGCCCATAAATGTGTATAATTGGTATGTACTTTTGTTTATTAATTGAAAAATGTATTAAGGCGCACGTGGACGGAACAGCACCAAAGCGGGAATCATTTATTGTCATCCCCTAAACGACCACAAAACATTTTTTCCACTAGAAAGAGGGAAAAGCATGTTCCGCCCCGTCGCACTTCCCATAAAATTACCAATTCTGTTTGGCGCTAAAAATAGCGGCGTCCTCGATTATAATGAATGAAATTACGTCGAAATTTCTACTTTCCATAAGATTACCAATTTTGCCTGGCGCTTAAAATAGCGGTGTCCTTGATTATAATGAATGAAATTACGTAAAACATTTCTACTTCCCATAAAACTACCAATTCTGTTTGGCGCTAAAAATAGCGGCGTCCTCGATTATAATGAATGAAATTACGTCGAAATTTCTACTTTCCATAAGATTACCAATTTTGCCTGGCGCTTAAAATAGCGGTGTCCTTGATTATAATGAATGAAATTACGTAAAACATTTCTACTTCCCATAAAACTACCAATTCTGTTCGGCGCTTAAAACAGCGGCGTCCTCGATTATAATGAATGAAATTACGTCAAAAAATTCTACTTCCCATAAAATTATGTTTTGCCTGGCACTTAAAATAGTAAAAATTTGGGTAACCTTTATTGTATAATAAACTTCCTGGCGAGTATTTAGATGCCTATTATGTACATATATCACAAATAAACTGCGGAAATGCAAGGCTCATGCAGTAAGCTTTTTTTTCCATTCAAAACATTATTTCCTGCATTTTACATTTTCCTGCATTTTACTTAAGTCCCTTGAAAAGCGTAAAAACGAGGTTCTACTGTATACTGTACACACTGATTTGGGGGGGGGGGGGGGAATTAATTCCTCTTGACATAAGTAATGAAATGCGCACAAATAGCTATGGAATCATGATTAAGGACAAGGCAGTTTCTGTCACTCAATGAAAATTTTTGCCCACGTGGGACTCCAACCTAAATCTCCTACTTTTTATGAGCAGTCGCCTCAACCTATTGGCCACCTCAGAAGTGCAGCTTTAGTTGGAAAACTTCACAAAATTGCAAATAAATTATTGGTTATTTTCTTATGCACTATTATCAAAATGTTAGTATTCATTATGCCAAAACTGTGTGCTGCAGAAGGTTAGTACATTGGTAAACTTTTTTCTCTGCATAAAAATGTTGAAAAGTACAATGTCAGATTCACAATCTTTATCTGGACATTGTGAAGAAACTATTTTGTCAAAAACCTCAATTCTTTTCATCTTGTTGCCTCACATCAGAGCTTGCAGATAGTGGTAAATAATTTCTGATATTGTCGTGTTGAAATGGAAGCAGGCTTGACTTCGAAGGCAGGGTTGTAGACTGAACACAGCACTTATACTGAAAGCAGGTTTATTGCGAACTGAAACATACATGCAACACTGACTGCCTCTCGGCAGAGTACTCTGCTATTTATACACAGCCAGAGTTATTCAAGTAGATATGACTTTCACAGTAAACATAATTTTCTATATTTTTATGTTATGACTGAATTTCAAAAGCATATTTTAAATAGAAGTCAACAACAACTAGCAAAGAACAGTATTCTTAAAATGTCTTGTGGTCCTTGTAAGATACTCCTTTCTTGATTTTTGAAAGTTTGTTGAAGTTTCTAAGAGAATGTACTAAAAGATATTTTCAGGTTCTAGATCATACTAACACATCTTAAAAAAGTATGTTTCTATAAATCAACAACAGTTAACAAAACTTATATTTCTTTTGATTTTTTTAGGGGTGCACGTATAATAAGTCCCTTCACCTTGGTAGGTCGCGTTATAGTAAATATGATAGGGTTAAGTTTCACTAATAGAGTTATCACCTGAATTTCAAAGCGAACAAACAAAATTCCCTAAACAAATTTCGGCTGTCCATGTAGTCTGTGACATACCATGAATGCAATATTTTTCCAAATTTAAGAGAATTTTTATTAAAAGCCGATTATTTTTATGATGACAGTACGACAATCATGACCTCTGCATATCCAACCCTGGTTACTGCATATCATTTGTTGGTCCTTTATATATGCTGCCATAAGGCGCAGTGGGTCAAGCAGCTATTGTATGCATTGTACACAGAGAACAAAGGTTTTTCAAAGCTCTTTATAGATTACTTGTATTCACAAATTTCTCAACTAACAAACTCAAAACAACAAGACTTCACCGTACTGTTATAATACTGTGCTTCTGTCAAGGGCTTAGAGACAGCTTGAATGATCACATATCATTGTTACTACTGTGAAGGGCGGCACCACGGTGTCCCCCACTTTCAATATTGTAGCTTTCCTTTTATTCCTCCATATGAGATATAACCTAGCCTTTGACTTCGCCCCTCCCCCTCTCGATAATTTAATGGTTGTGATGCCTATGCTACTCTGTGTAACTTTTAGCACAGCAACTAATCAGTGCAGGCACATATCCTGATTCACAAACACTACGAGACAAACAGGACAGCATTCCAAACACAGATGGCCGTCTTCTTTTGCCCACTGAAAGAAGAGGAATACAATTCTTGCCTCAGTCCCAAACACCTGGCAATTTGAATTTTCTGTTTGTCACACTTAACTAAATCATAGCGGCGACCATGGCTCCATTTTTTGACTATATGTAACATGACGTACACCGCAGTTCATGGATATTGGGTTCCTTTGTATGTCAATACAGGTGGCACAAGAGATGATGTCCAATTACACTGTGGAGTGCTATTGTGTATAATAGATGGGTACCTGCTACCTGTAATTGAAGATGTGCATGACGAGACGCTGATATCATCCAGCCTTGGTGGTGTCAATCGACATTTGTTGTTGTTGGTGGTGGTTGTGTGTGTGTGTGTGTTTTTTTTTTTTTTTTTTTTTTTTTTGAGGGGACTAAACAGCTAGGTCATCAGTCCCCTGTTCTTAGCTGAGAGTCCACTGTCAAGAATATAAAAATTAAAACAAAGCTCTGAAAATGCGAACACACAAAAGTGACAGGCTGACAATGGAGAAGTCTCTGACAATACAAAATGAAGACACACACAATTGGTAAAACAAAATCAGGAACTCAACTAAAACTGGATAGCAGAGTACCATGACTGGCTGATCACAAAGATAAAACAGGATGAGCTAGCCATACTGCACACACTAAGAACCCCTAGGTATTGCACATAAGGGTCTGAAAAAGACTTTAAAAGTGCTGGGTTGGTAGTGGCCTAAGATATCAGGCTACAGCACCCACCACTAGGTAGAGTCATAAAAACCAGCAGCGCAGATAAAACTTAAAACTGCATTAGCCATACAGGCGTCGTCGCCTAAAACTAAGGGTAGCACGTCTGGGAGATTAAAAGATTGCCGCAAGTTGGCTATAATTGTACAGTCCATCAAGATATGGGCCACTGTCAACACTACACCACATCGACACATGGGTGGGGCCTCACGGCGAAGGAGATAGCCGTGGGTTAACCATGTATGCCCAATACGGATGCAGCAGAGGTCATCTCCATAGATACTCTGCAAATCACATTTAAGTGCCTAGTAAAGGGTTCATTAACCACTTTAATAACTTTTCTCTACCGTTCCATTCTCTAATAGCGCGCGGGAAGAAAGAACACCTAAATCATTCCGTTTTCGATCTGATTTCTCTTATTTTATTGGGATGGTCATGTCTCCCCAAGTAGGTGGGTGCTAGCAATATATTTTCACATTCAGAAGTAAAAGTCGGTGATTGAAACTTCGCAAACAGATCACGCCGCAATGAATAACGTCTTTCTTTTAATGATTTCTACCCCAATTCGTGCAACATTTCCGTGACGCTTTCCCTCCCGTAACGTGATAAAACAAAACGAGCTGCCTTCTCTGAACCTTCTCAATATCTTCCGTCAGTCCCACCTGGTGAGGGTCCCACAAGGGGCAACAGTACTCCAGGAGAGGACGCACAAGTGTGATGTAGGCAGTCTCTTTGGTGGAGCTGGTGCATCTTCGAAGCGTTCTGCCAATGAAGCATAACCTTTGATTCGCCTTCTCCACAATATTTTCTGTGTGTCCTCTCCAGTCAAAGTTGTTCGTAATTGTAACTCCTAGATATTTGGTAGAATCTACGACCTTAAGGTTTGACTGATTTATCGTGTAATTAAAGTTCAGCGGATTTCTTTTAGTGGTCATGTGTATTACTTCATACTTATCTTTATTTAGTGTCAATTGCCAATCTTCGCACCAAGTAGAAATTTTGTCTAAATTGCTTTGTAGTTGCTTTTGATCCTCTGTTGACTTCACTAACCGATAAAAGACAGCATCACCCACGGACAGCCTAAGGGAGCTATTCAGATTGTCTCCTAAATCGTTTATAAACACGAGGAAGAGTAGGGGACCTATAACGCTTCCCTGTGGAACGCCAGATATCACTTCTGTTTTACTCGATGACTTACCATCAATTACAACGAACTGTGTCCTTTCTGATAGGAAATCGTGAATCCAATCGCACAATTGGGAAGATATTCCATAAGCACGCAATTTCATTAGAAGCCGCTTGTGGGGTACAGTATCAAAAGCCTTCCGGAAATCCAGAAATACGGAATCGATTTGAGATCCCTTGTCGATGGCACTTAACACTTCAAGTGAATAAAGGGCAAGCTGTGTTTCGCAAGAGCGATACTTTCTGAATCCGTGTTGACTATTGGTTAATAGGTCGTTCTCTTCGAGGTAGTTCATAATATTGGAACAAAGTATATGTTCCAAAATCCTACTGCAAATCGACGTCAATGAGATAGGCCTGTAATTTTGGGGATCACTCCTATTGCCTTTCTTGAATATTGGAGTAACTTGGGCAACTTTCCAGTCTTTGGGTACGGATCTTTCGCTGAGTGATCGGTTGTAAATTATAGCTAAGTACGGAGCTATTGCATCAGCATACTCTGAGAGGAATCTAGTTGGTATACAGTCTGGCCCGGAAGATTTGTTTTTGTTTAATGACTTAAGTTGTTTTACTACTCCAGGAACATCTACTTCTAAGTTTCGCATGCTGGCATCTGTTCTTGGATTGAATACTGGAGTGTTCACTTTGTCTTCTTTGGTGAACGAATTTCGGAAAGCTGTGTTTAGTAATTCTGCCTTAGCAGTACTGTCATCGGTATTATTACCATTGCTATCGTGTAGTGAAGGTATTGTTTGTGTTTTGCCGCTAGTATACTTCACATATGACCAGAATTTCTTTGGATTTTCTACAAACGACTCTCGGCGAATCGGCTGCAGTGAAGATTTCCACAGGTCTGTGGACAGCTTCACTTTTTGAAGCTTGTTTGGTGCATTTGCCATAGCCCACTCGGTGCTCCAAGCCTCGCACACCTTCCGGTGCAACACCAATTTAAGATCTGGTTCCATGACGCCAATATCGAGAGGTGGTGCCATAGTGGCCTGCTTGGCTAATCGATGTACATGTTCATTCCCTGGTATGCCAACGTGGCCCGGGGTCCACACAAAGACCACAGAACAGCCTGATTGGCATAGAGAGTGAACAGTATCCTCGATCAACTGCACCAATGGCTGGTGAGAGAAACACTGGTCTATCGCTTGTAAGCCACTCAGGGTGTTAGTACAGATGACAAATGACCCCCTGGCACAGGCTTTGAGGTGTTGCTGAGCCCTGAGAATCGCGACCAGCTCGGCAGAGAAAATGGTACTCTCACACGGCAGAGAATGCTGTTCCACTTGGTCATCATGAAGAAACACATACCCAGCATGGCCATCTACTATGGAACCATCTGTGTAGATGGCTTTTGCGGCATGGAACGAGTTGAGGAGTTGTAGAAACTGGTGACAGAGATGTCTAGCGGACACTGAGTCCTTCGATGTACGGGACAGATTCAGATGAAGCTGCAAACGAGGAATAGTCCAAGGAGGGTTTCGAAAGGAATAGTGGAATGTGGTAGGGAGTCGAGAGGATGCAAGGAACGAAAGAAGGGAACGAGCAGGACTGAGATCGAGTAACCAGATCTGGGCCGTCGTGGAGGAATAGGGACTGCAGCGTCAGGAAAAATGAGCCGGCGGTTCGGGTGGAGGGGTGAGGCCTGAACATGGGCAAAATAGGAAGCTAGAAGGTGTTTCCTGCAAAACCGCAGCGGGAGAACTCCAGCTTCGACGAGGAGGCTCGAAAGGGATTGTGCAAAAAGCCCGTCACCAAACGAACAACACAGTGTAAAACTGAGTCTACTGCCTGCAGTGCTGAAGGCGCAGCCGAATTGTAGACTACACAGCCATAGTCTAGGCGTGACTGAATGAGGGCCTTATAAAGTTGTAGGAGCGTTGGGCGTGAGGCTCCCCAAACAGTGTGGCTGAGACAGCGCAGGATGTTGACGTGTCACCAGCGCTTTTGATTTAGCTGACGAAGATATGGCATCCAGGTGAGACGGTCATCAAACAACATGCCTAAGAATCAGTGTGTCTCTTTGACTTGTAGCAGGTCTCCAGCTAACTGAAGTTCGGGTTCTGGGTGTACTGCCCGACATCGACAGAAATGCATCACACGGGTTTTGGATGCAGAAAATTGAAAACTGTAGGAAAAAGCCCATGACTGTGCCTTTCGAATTGCTATCTGCAACCGCCGTTCAGCAACGCCAATGCTGGAGGAGCTGTAATACATGCAGAAGTAATCGGCATACAAGGAGGTAGAAACCGATGACCCCATAGCCGCAGCAAGACCATTAATAGTGACTAAAAATAAAGGAACACTAAGAATGGAACCCTGTGGGACTCCTTACTCTTGACAATGAGATGAGCTGAAACAAGAACCAACATGAACTTGAAAGGAAAGCAATGCTAGGAAGTTCTTAATGAATATAGAAAGTGGACTCCGTAAGCCCCAGTCGAACAGCGTAGACAGCATATTATAGCGCCAGGTGATGTCATATGCTTTCCCCAGGTCAAAGAATACGGCAACCAGGTGTTCTCAGTGAGTAAATGCTGTACGGATGGCAGACTACAGTGACACAAGATTGTCGATAGCAGAGCGGCCTTGACGGAACCCACCCTGTTGTGGCGCCATGAGACCCGGTCCTCGAGGATCCACATGAGCCTCCGACTCATCAACCGTTTGAGGAGGTTGCATGGAATGTTGGTGAGGCTGATTGGGCGGTAACTATCAGCCACCTGCAGATCTGCCCCAGGCTTAATAACCGGAATGATAATGCTATCCTGCCAGGAGGATGGACAAACACCCTCTAGCCAGATACGATTTAACAGGGCGAGAAGTTGGCTCTTGGAGTCCGCTGATAGGTATCGAAGGAACTGACTGTGAATGTGATCGGGTCCAGGGAACCTACAAACTCCCACTCAGTAAATGGGACATTGTATGGTTCCCGACGTCACATTCGAAATGAAATATGATGGCTCTCTGCTCGCTCTTTAAGGGCGCGAAAATGTGCACCATAAGCAGCAGTCTCTGAGGTGCATGCAAAATGATCTGCCAGGTGCTCAGCAACAGTGACGGTGACAGGGTCAGTACAGACTGTACCCTAGACGCTGAGGCACGGAATTCCCGCCGGTGGCGGTGCCCGAAGAGACGTCGAACTTGTGACCTCAATTTGGAAGGAGAAGCATGGGAATCAATGGAGGCGACGTACTTCTCCCAGTATGCTCTCTTATTTTGTTGGCTCACTCGCTAGGCCCATGCCCGGACACGCTTAAAGGCCACAAGATGTTCGACAGAATGGTGACATCGGTGGCGCTGTAGTGCTCGCCGACGTTCGCAGATGGCCGCAGCGATCTACAGTGTCCACCAGTTTTCGGCTGTAGAAACATCAACATCAGACGGAAGGGGAGAGGAGATCACTGCGGCTGAGGAATAAGCTGGCTAATCAGCCCTACAGAGGGACCAGCGAGGCAGAAGATCGGTGGCAAACACTGAGGGAGCAACAGGAAAATAGAAAAATGGTTGCCGCCACACAGGTTGTCATAGACCCTCCAGGTGAGATGTGGAAGTAGGCCAGGGCTGCATACAGACAAGTCTATTGCAGAATAAGTACCATGTGCTGTGCTAAAGTGGGTAGGAGCGATGGTGTTGAGAAGGCAGAGATTCTGCTCTGACAGGAGAGACTCAACATCCCTAACCCGGGCCGAGGTCTGTGTGCTGCCCCACAGAGTGTGGTGGGCGTTGAAATCCCCCAAAAGAAGAAAGAGTGGGTGAAGTTGGGCGATCAAGGCATCAAGGTCTGTGGGAGAGATGGCATCATCTGGTGGAAGGTAGACAGAGTATATGGTAAAATCTTGTAATAACCAGAATCCAACAGTGACTGCCTTTAGAGGCGTTTGAAGAGGCACAGCAGCATTGGGGACAGAGGTGTGGACATAAACACAGACGCTGCCGGAAACTCTGTCATAGACAGTTTGGGTTTTAAAATAGCCCTGATAGCCTCGGAGGGCTGGGGTCCTCTCGACAGACAACCACGTTTCCTGCATGGCTAGACATATCACAGGGAAGTGTCAGAGCAATTGCCGCAGCTCGGCCAGATGGCGGAAAAAAAACGCTGCAATTCCACTGCAAAATCTCTTTTGCTGTGTGCTGAATAGCCATAATTTAGGGGTGAAATGGTTATTCAGCAGGGGCACCTGATGCCAATTCTGCAGAGTCCGCAGGATCGAGAACCATGGGTTCTGGTGATCCTCGGAAGGCGAGACCCTCGGGGGACGCAAGGATCTCCACCTCGTTTTCAGAGGCTGAAGTTGTAAGTGACCGTCTCTTTCGAGCCACTGAATTGTCCTTGGTCTTGTCTTTCTTCTTTGTTCCCTCTTGCTGACCCTTTGGTGTTAACGGCTCTGGGAGGGCTTCCCGGAATCGACATCAGGGAGTGTCGAAGGGCCGGTAGCCCTTCGGCCAGCAATTTTTGGATCCTTTATCTGAAGGCTAAGATCTCCTGATGCACTCTGAGAATACCCGGAAGGGAGCGTCTCGAGGGACCCCTTCTGAGCGAGAGGGGCCAGGAAAGATTCTCTCTTCTCCGGCTGGGGAGTGAGGACTGGTGACCCCGATGGTGGGGGAAATATTGCTCCCACTGGCGATGAGGGAGCGATAGATGAAGACGGTCCCCCACCCATTGTGGAAGATTGCTGGCCCATAGGGCCCACAGGAGGAGACAACACCGGTGGTTTCACAGGTCGCAAGGAAACTGGTGCTGCTGTGACTGTGGCAAAATACGTTTCCATACGGACAGGGTGCCTCAGATAAGGTCTGCCGGTCCAGGGTCTTTATTTCTATAATTTTTCTTTCCTAATGTAAAACAGAGCAGTTCAGCAAGCATGGCGGGGTGATGTTGCCCACAATTCAAACATAGCGGAGTTGGGGTGCATGGGGCATCCGGGTGAGGTGGCTGCCCATATTCCTTGCAGGTTGGGCTGGAAGTACATCGGGACGACATGTGCCCGAACTTCCTGCACTGGAAACAACGCATAGGATGAGGGACATATGGCTTGACATCACACCGGTAGATCATTATCTTGACCTTCTCAGGCAGTGGATCATCTTTGAAGGCCAAGATAAAAGCACCGGTGGCAACCCTATTATCTTTAGTTCCCCTATACATCCACCGGGCGAAGTGAACCCCTCGTCGCTGCAGGTTCGCTTGCAGCTCTTCGTCGGTCTGGGACAACAGATGTCGGTGATATATGAGACCCTGGACCATATTTAAGAATTTGTGGGGCATGGTACTCACCGGGATATCACCCAGCCTGTCGCAGGCAAGTAATGCCCGTGACTGGGCCCAGGACGCCGTCTGTATCAGAACGGCTCCACTCCTCATCTTCGAAAATGACGCCACTTCACCAAACTTGTCTTCAATGTTGTCTACGAAGAACTGAGGCTTACTGGAAGTGAGGATTCACCATCAGTACACTCACAGACTAGATATTATGGTGAATAAGGCTCCGATCAATTTAAGCCCCTGCGTTCCTCCCATTGGGTTGCAAGGGAAGGGAACGTTTTGGGATTGTATGTCATCGCATCGATCTCAGTTTTGCTACGTTTTTGCAACCACCCACGCTATTAATTGCTCGTTTCATTTTTGTCCCATGAGCAGCTAGGGATATAAAAATCCACGCAGGGAAAGCCCCGCTTGCCTGGGTAAGCCTTATACAACTGAGGTACGGCTGATTCCTCAGATGGGGTACTCGTTAGTAGCAAGGAACACAACAGTACCAAAAGCGTTACAATCAGCTTTGCCACAGAAGTACTGCGCTGCAACTACTAGTACAGGTCTGGCTTTGGCAGCGATAGCAAGAACAAGAACACTCTAAGGAGTGGATATGCGACGAAACCGAACTAAGGGACCCACTGAACAGCTATTCTCACGTAACCTATATGTGTATATTGAAATATTTCACTTTTCACTATGTTATATACATACTTTTGATTGTCTACCTATAAGGTGACAAGTAGGCCTAGAGTATAAGCAAGTTACAATTATGTAGAATTTGTAAAAATGTTAGTATTAAATATGTTAATTTGTCTTTAATAATTAATGAAGAAGTTTCAATAATTATGTTTACATTTTTAAGAAATGGTTCGATAATTTGGTTTGTTTAAAAAAATATATACATTTAACGTAAACAAAAAATGTTGCAGTAATTGTCTGCAGTTACGATCTGTGGGATCGATATTTTGAAAGGTTTTTCCATTGGTCATGTGATTTGTGGAGCTGGGGTTTCATTGCAGGAACTCGCGGTCTTTTGGCTGGCGGAGGTCGCCGAGGTAAGGTCGTTTGTTTTAGGCGACAGGGTGCCAAACGGAACTTTTCTTATGTGCGGAATCGTTTAAGTTACTTCATGCAAGAAATAAGTGTTTTTGTGGTGTTAACGGTTCAACAAATCGCGTGACCAAACTTATAGACAATTTTATTATCCAAAACTGTGTAGCGAAAATCTCAGAACTGTAATAAATGTGAACATTGTGAAAAGTAATTGTGGTGCTGCGTTTCATTTCACTGAAACTCATAGGCCAATAAAGCAATGGGAACAACCGTCCCCTTAATAGGCAAGCCACTGGGGGTTCTGACAGAGATTTCAACTTTAAAACGAAGGCTTCCAGAAGAGTTGCAGTGGGACATAATACACAGCCCTAGTGATTCAGTGGAAGATTTTATAGGAAACATGGACAGGACACTATATTATAAACCAAAACGTGTAGAACGTAAGGAAGACAAAATACAGAATAGAGAAAAAACTTATGGAAATAATAATGGTAATGGGAGTAAGTGGGGAAATAATAGGAATGGTCAGAGTGATAGTGATAAAGACTGGAGGCACAAGGGAGAAAGAATTCAGGAACGGGGTGCAAATAACAACCCGCCAAGGGGAAATGACAATGATCGCAGACAGGAAGCTCAAACGAGATGGACGGAAAACTAGGTGAAGCCTCACCTAAGGTCCGTAGGGAGGCTAGAGACCATATTATGAATAGGACCTTGCAAGGATGTGATAAGGAGGTTGATAGGGAAAGGAGAGAGTTGGCTATATGCCAAATGGATGCTCTAGTGGGTAATACTGATATGTGGGAAGGTTTTATGAATCTTAGAAATAGAAATAAAGTACAGGCAGATGAGAATAATGTATACAACAAGGAATTTTATTGTATAAATGAGTTATTTGATAGAAATGAGAAGAATCATAGGGAGGAGAATAGCATTGGTTTGGCTATACTGGAAGTTGCTATGGGACAAGGATAGGAAGTTGGAGACGAGTATGTTAGTTGCACAGCAAGTAAAGATGTCAGTGCTAATACAGTAAGAGATAATAGGTGCATAGTAAATGAAAATGAGCTTGTCATAGAAGAGGCAGATGCTATCATAAGTAACTTTGATGTAGTAGATGTGGCTACTGTGACCAATCTACCTGCACCACGGACAGTAGGAGATAACAGCTATAACAATGAATTGAAAGAGGTATGTTGTGAGGAAAATGTTGACTGTGGTAAAAAGTGCTTAACTAATGAAGTAAAAACATTTCTAGTCAGGGAAGATGGTAGTTGTGTGCTTCTAAATGATGATGAAATTAACAGTGCCTGGATGGAGAAGGATGAAAATGAATATAATGATAATATAAAATTATATCAGATGTTGGTGCCAGAGAAATGGGAGCTGATAAAATGCAAAATTGCTAGAAAGATACCGGAACTGACTGGTAAGGGTGAAATATTTGATTCAGTTAAGGACGACACAGAATTGGAGGGTACAAGTAAGTGTATGGATGTGTGTATTATGGACAAAGAGAATAGAGAGGATATTGAGTCTGATTTAATGGAGGAAACTTAGCTAAAAGCTAAAAAATACACAAGGTACAACCAATTCTCAGGGTAATGGTGGGAAATGTCGAAGGTGAAGCCCTGCTGGATACTGGGTCAAATGTATCAACTGTGTCTGAATCCTTTTGGCAATGAATAAGGAATAGGAATCTAGTAGAGCTGAATGTTACAGGAGTAAGGACAAGGACTGCAACTGGGGTGTGTAGTAAGCCCATCAGAATGGAGATTGTTCTTGAATTTTCAATAAATAGATGCTATTTCAGTGTATGTTGTTTCATCATATCAGAATTGTCAATGGACATAATTTTTGGTGTTGATTTTCTGTACACGATGATTGTAAAATTGATTTCGATGCTGTGGAGGATACAGGAAGAAAAAGTTTAAGCAAGATTTAAATGGGAAAAAATGTGGTTGCACAATTGCAGAAGGAAATTGAAAAGAATCAGAAATCTATTACAGATGAGCAGATAGGCAACAAGATCAAAGAAATGGAGCACTTACTAAAGCAGCAGAGGCTCCAATTAAGTAAACTATTACATAAATATGGAAAAGTGTTTTCAGGTAGGCCAGGCGAGGTAGTGGATTTTGAGTACTCGTTGAATGTGCTGCTGAATAATGTGATTACGGTAAAACCTTTCAATATTGCAATAAAAGACAAGGAAGTGATTAGAGAAAAAATTAAACAAATGATGGATTGGAAAGTATTAAAGCAGGGAAGAAGTGAGTCCTCAAATCCAATAGTTGTGGTTAGAAAAAAAGATGGAACTGTACGGATTGTGGCAGATGCTAGGAGATTAAATAAAATCATAGTGAGAGAAAATGATCAACCTGAAAATATGAATGAGTTGTTGCTGAAATTTAATGGTGTTGCACTGATGTCAAATGTGGACCTGACCTCAGGTTTTTGGCAGATAACACTGGCCAAGGAAAGCAGGAAATACACAGCTTTTATATTTGAGGGAAGAATGTACATGTTTAGGGTGGTACCATTTGGATTATCCATATCAGTTGCAGTTTTTGTTCGGGCAATGAGTTTTGTACTTGGGTTTGAATTAATCACAAGACTTGCAGTTTATGTAGATGATATACTGATTACCAGCAGTACATGGAATGAACACTTTTTGTTGTTAGAGGTGGTGTTCAAGGCATTGCAAAAAGGGGGGATGACACTTAAACTTAGTAAGTGTGATTTTATGCAGGCAGAGTTAACATTTCTTGGCCACAAATTAACAGCAGAAGGTGTACTGCCAAACAGTGATAAGATAAAGGCTATTGCTGAGTGTGTGAGACCCAAAAGCAAGAAACAAAGTCTTTCATGGGAATGTGTAGTTTCTATAGAAAATTTATCAGTGAGTATAGTATGAATTCTCTGCATTTGTGCAAGTTATTAAAGAGAAATGTTTCGTGGACCTGGACACCTGAATGTGATGAGTTTGCTGCAATAAAGAGGAGCCTCTGTAACAGCAAACTACTGTATTATCCGGATACATCACTTCCATTTTGCATTGCCTGTGACAGTTCAGATTTTGGAGTGGGAGCAGTGTAATTTCAAGAGAAGATAATAGATGGGGCAATGGAGCAAAGAACCATAGAATTTGCAAGTCGGATGTTGTCGAAACATGAACTGATGTATGGGACATCAGAGAAGGAACTGTTGGCTGTGGTTTTTGATTTCCAGAAATTTAGAATATATTTAGAGGGCAAGGAGGTAAAGGTTTTTATTGATTATAAAGCTCTAAGTTATTTGCAAGGTTGCAAACTTCTGAATAAAAGGTTAATGAGATGGGCAATGTTTCTCCAGCAGTTCCAATGTAATATGATATACATTCGAGGGACCGAAAACCTTGTAGTGGATGCTGTATTGCGTATGCCAATTAAGGAAGGCGGATCTGAGGAAGGTAGAGTATCAGATTATGTACATGAAAGGTGTAGAAGAGGAGAAAGAAATGAAATCAATCTGCTAAGATATGAGGCGATTGCAGAATGGGGACGAACATTTAAAGTTCATAAAGGTGAAATTAGGATGTAAAGGGTATGAAAAAATGGGAAGATATTACAAAATTTATAAAGGTGTTTTGTTTAGGCGTAAGGAGATAGATAAGGAAAACTGGAAACTGTGTTTCCCTGATGAGCAGGTTGAGTTATTAATAAACTACATTCATCACAGTCATGGACGTTATGGACCACAGAAATGTCTATAAGTTATCCGGACTATATCTACTTCATTCCCTCGGACAATGGGGGCACAGTTTGTTTCAGGAGTATAGGAAAAGTTCATTTTAAAGAATTGGTGCCACACGCAACAGGATATCAGTGTACCATCCAGCAAGTAATCCCACTGAGAGATACATGTGGGAACTAGGAAGACTGTGCCGAACATATTTTAGTGAGAAGCATAGTGCATGGGCTGGATATGTACCTATGTTTGAGGACATCATGAATACCCTGAAG
This sequence comes from Locusta migratoria, assembly GCA_026315105.1. Lineage (NCBI taxonomy): Eukaryota > Metazoa > Arthropoda > Insecta > Orthoptera > Acrididae > Locusta > Locusta migratoria. Next base: position 788,717,867 of record CM048744.1, read on the forward strand.
TGTTGTTCCACTGGTTTATCTCCCAATGAAGTCATGGTCGGCAAATGTCATAGGTGAGAAGATGGAATTTCCTACAGGCAACAAGATATCTGAGCTGGAAAGAAATGCAATGGTCTTGGAGCAGATGATTAAGAAAGGTATAGAAAGAAAGAAGAGGCATGATGAAAAATACAAAATGACCACTTTCAAAATTGGCCAAAGGGTTCTGTAGTTTGAACTAAAGAGAATCCCAGCAACAATGATGGGGAGACTAAAAAACTGTTTGAACTCTACCATGGGCCATTCGAGATTGTTGGGTGCCCACACCCTAATTCATATAGGTTAGCATACCCTGATAAAAAGAAAATATTGGGTCTCCACAATGTAATTGATCTAAAGTTATATGTGGGCAGATGAAGGAAAAATTGGATAAATGTAAATATAGTTTGAGATTGTGTGCTATCAAGTGTTTTTTGAAAATATGTTGTGTATAGTTAATTCATTATTATTAGTATACCTAGATAATTATAAGTAATTTTGGAGGGAATTATTGTACAAGTAGGGTAAAAGCAGTTATCAGAATTACAGAGATGGGTTTGGTAACAGATTGGTGGTATGTACTTGTAATTGTTCTGGGATGTAATGCAAAAGCTTGTTGTGTGGGAGAATCAGGTCAGTATGCTGAGTAAATTTGCACTGCAATTTTAGGCAGGTGCGTGAAGGTGGTGCTAGTTGAGCTTGGCAAAGATGTTTTATTTCATAAGAAGAAACGAGACATAACAATACAAGTAATGATTTAACTATTATGGTCTGAAAATGTGTTGTGTTTTGTGTACTGTTTGGAAAAATTAGCAACTATTTAAGATAAACTTGTTTGAATTTAAAGTCTGTGGAAGTTATTTGTCCTAGAAGTAAGTATATCAATAATTTATAATTTAACATCTGTTTGGAAATTTTGCTCTTCTGTGTTTTATGAAGTCTCATTTGAGATTATACTGTGTACACATGGTAAACCAGGGTGGGTTGAAGCAGCCTGAACTCTGGGAAGCATGGTGTCAGTCATAGACAACTACTGATTTGGGTCACTTGTGTGATGTTTGTCAGGATATGATTTGGTTGACAAGAAGTACTTAGTGCGGATGCCTATACTTGGAATTGAAGAGGCGGGTTGCTGCTCCTCAAATAGTGTTGGATGACTCCAGATGGTCAAATCCAGGTAAGTTTCAGGTCGTTTGAAGTGAGTGTGATGCTAGTGAAGTGATGTCTAGCCACATGGTGGAAAACTGAAGATCGGTAGTTATTGCCATTTGGAAAGCACTGAAACTTATTTGTTGTAGAAGTGTATGTTTAAATGTAAATATTGATTGGTTTTATTTATATCTCAATAATTTACACATTTCATCATGGAGTGTTTACACATGAAAATTGTAACAAAATGGGGGAGTAGTTTGGTGCTACTTCATGCAGCTATTACCAAAGTAATGACTTCATGAAGTGGAGGTAATATAAAGATGACAAGTAGGCCTAGAGTAACAGCAAGTTACAATTGTGAAGAATTTGTAAAAATGTTAGTCTTAAATATGTTAAATGTACTAATATTTTACTTTGTCTTTAATAATTAATGAAGAAGTATCAATAATTATGTTTACATTTAAGATAAATATTTAAGAAATGGTTCGATAACTTGATTTGTTATATAATTCTGTCAGATGCAGCAAAGGACCTAAGAGCAATTGAACGGAATGGACAGTGTGCTGAAAGGTGCATATAAGATGAACATTAACAAGAGCAAAACTAGGGTAATGGAGAGCAGCGTCGAAGTACAGAGGATATAAAATGCAGAATGGCAATGGATAGAAAAGCGTTCTTGAAAAAGAGGAATTTGTTAATCTCGAATATTGATTTAAGCCTAAGGAAGTCCTTTCTGAAGGCATTTGTGCGGACTGTTGCCTTGTATGGGAGTGAGACATGGACGATAAACAGTACGGACAGGAAGAGGATTGAGGCTTTTGAAATATGGTGCTACAGAAGAATGCTGAAGATTAGGTGGGGGGATCGCGTAACTAATGAGGAGGTACTGAACAGAATTGGGGAGAAAAGAAATTTCTGGCATACCTTGACTAAAAGAAGGGATAGATTGGTAGGACACATTCTTAGACATCAAGGAATTGTGAATTTAGCGTTGGAGGGAAGTGTGTGGGGTAAAAACCGCACAGGAAGATGAAGAGGTGGATACAGTAAGCAGATTCAGACAGATGTAGGTTGCCGTTCTTATGTGGAGATGAAGAGGCTTGCTCAGGATAGGGTATTGTGGAGAGCTCCATCAAACCAGTCTCCGGACTGAAGACCACAACAACAAATTATATATATATATATAAAAATAGAAAAGAGATGACTTACCAAAAGGACCGGCTCGTCGATAGAAACAAATAAATAAAATTACACACAAACACACATACAAGCTTTCGCCACCACTGGCAGCTACTTCAGGAAAAAGAGGAAAAAAGGGGAGGAAAAAGGGAAGGATATGGGTTTTAAGGAAGTGGAAAAGGAGTCATTCCAATCCCAGGAGTGGAAGGACTTACCTTAGGGGAAAAAAAGGAAGGTAAACAAATACACACCTTAGGGGAAAAAAAGGAAGGTAAACAAATACACACACACTCAGACATATCGAAACGCAAGGCATGTTTAGCCACAGGGTGATCCTCATTACCAACAAACACTGTCTGCCTGTGACCATTCATGCGAATGGACAGTTTGTTGCTGGTCATTCCCACATAGAACGCTTCACAGTGCAGGCATGTCAGTTGGTAAATCACGTGGGTGCTGTCGCAAGTGGCTCTGCCCTTGATTGTGTACACCCTCCGGGTTACGGGACTGGAGTAAGTGGTGGTGGAAGGGTGCATGGGGCAGGTTTTACAACAGGGGCGGTTACAAGGGTAGGAGCCGGAAGGTGGTTTGGGGATTTCATAGGGATGGACTAGGAGGTTACGGAGGTTAGGTGGGCGGCGGAAAGACACTCTCGGAGGAGTGGGGAGGATGTCATGAAGGATGGATCTCATTTCAGAGCAAGATTTTAGGAAGCCACTTATATGAGCCACTTGCGACAGCACCCACGTGATTTACCAACTGACATGCCATGCCATGTGGGAATGATCAGCAACAAACTGTCCATTCACATGAATGGTCACTGGCAGACAGTGTTTGTTGGTAATGAGGATCACCCTGTGGCTAAACACGCCTTGGGGCACGACCAGCACATCTTGGCACAGTGTTACAGTGTCCAGGTTATCTGGATACTTCCCACCGACACCAATCCTTCAGAACTCCGGAGATGGGAACTAGCCCTTCAGCATATTCTCTCTTCCCATTGCCCACCTGGTCTCAACCTCCGCTAAATTCGAATTCCCACCCACCATCTTAACATCTTTGCCTCGGTTCTCTGGACAGAGCCTCTGCCTCAAGCGGCATCTCTGTCTAACTTCTAACTTCTTTGCTTTCTACAGTATGTCTGCCTAAGTGTACTTGTGTGTGTGTAAATGTGTGGGTGTATGTGCATTTATTTACCCTCCATTTTTCCCCCCAAGGTAAGTCTTTCCTGTCCCGGGATTGGAATGACTCCTTACCCACTCCCTTAAAACCCTCATCATTTCCTTTTCCCTCTCCTGCCCTTCTGCCTGATGAAGCAGCTAGGCTACGAAAGCTTGCGTTTATATATATATATAAATAAATAAACACACACACAAACGCAAGCTTTCGTAGCCTAGCTGCTTCATCAGGCAGAAGGGCAGGAGAGGGAAAAGGAAATGATGAGGGTTTTAAGGGAGTGGGTAAGGAGTCATTCCAATCCCGGGACAGGAAAGACTTACCTTGGGGGGAAAAATGGAGGGTAAATAAATGCACATACACCCACACATTTACACAGACACAAGTACACTTAGGCAGACATACTGTAGAAAGCAAAGAAGTTAGAAGTTAGACAGAGATGCCGCTTGAGGCAGAGGCTCTGTCCAGAGAACCGAGGCAAAGATGTTAAGATGGTGGGTGGGAATTCGAATTTAGCGGAGGTTGAGACCAGGTGGGCAATGGGAAGAGAGAATATGCTGAAGGGCTAGTTCCCATCTCCGGAGTTCTGAAGGATTGGTGTCGGTGGGAAGTATCCAGATAACCTGGACACTGTAACACTGTGCCAAGATGTGCTGGTCGTATATATATATATATATATATATATATAAAAATAGAAGACAGATGACTTACCAAAAGGACCGGCTCGTCGATAGAAACAAATAAAATAAATAAAATCACACACAAACACACATACAAGCTTTCGCAGCCTAGCTGCTTCGTCAGGCAGAAGGGAAGGAGAGGGAAAAGGAAATGATGAGGATTTCAAGGGAGTGGATAAGGAGTCATTCCAATCCCGGGACAGGAAAGACTTACCTTGGGGGGAAAAAAAGAGGGTAAACAAAAACACAGACTTGCGTCTGTGTAAATGTGTGGGTGTGTGTGTTTTTGTTTACCCTCTTTTTTCCCCCCAAGGTAAGTCTTTCCTGTCCCGGGATTGGAATGACTCCTTATCCACTCCCTTGAAACCCTCATCATTTCCTTTTCCCTCTCCTTCCCTTCTGCCTGACGAAGCAGCTAGGCTGCGAAAGCTTGTATGTGTGTTTGTGTGTGATTTTATTTATTTTATTTGTTTCTATCGACGAGCCGGTCCTTTTGGTAAGTCATCTGTCTTCTATTTTTATTTTTGTTTATCTCACCAGGAAAGTTTCCCTCTATAAAACGAATGACTTACCCAAAAGGACCGGCTCGTCGATAGACACAAATAAAAATAAAAATCACAGACATACAAGCTTTCGCCACCACTGGCAGCTTCTTCAGGAAAATAGAGGAAAAAAGGGGAGCAGAAAGGGAAGGATATGGGTTTTAAGAAAGTGGAAAAGGAATCATTCCAATCCCAGGAGTGGAAGGACTTACCTTATGGGACAAAAAGGAAGGTAGACAAATACACACACACACTCACACATATCCAAACGCAAACACACCTAGACAGACATTTGTAAAAAGCAAAGAAGTTGGACAGAGGTACCACTTCAGGCAGAGGCTCTGTCCACAGAACTGAGGCAAAGATGCTAAAGATGGTGGGTGGGAATCTGAATTTAGCGGAGGTTGAGACCCGTGGGCAACGGAAGGAGAGAATAAGCTGAAGGACAAGTTCCCACATAAGGAGTTCTGAAAGGTTGGTGTCAGTGGGAAGTATCCAGATAACCCGGACGGTGTAACACTGTGCCAAGATGTGCTGGCCGTGCCCCAAGGCGTGTTTAGCCACAGGGTGATCCTCATTACCAACAAACACTGTCTGCCTGTGACCATTCATGCGAATGGACAGTTTGTTGCTGGTCATTCCAACAGAGAACGCTTCACAGTGCAGGCATGTCAGTTGGTAAATCACGTGGGTGCTACCGCAATTGGCTCTGCCCTATATCGTGTACACCTTCCGGGTTACTGGACTGGAGTAAGTGGTGGTGGAAGGGTGCATAGGGCAGGTTTTACAACGGGGGCGGTTGCATGGATAGGAGCCAGAGGGTAGGGAAGGTGGTTTGGGGATTTCATAGGGATGGACTAGGAGGTTACGAAGGTTAGGAGGGCGGTGGAAAGACACTCTTGGTGGAGTGGGAAGGATTTAAGGAAGTCGTATCATTGCTGGAGAGCCACATTCAGAGTCCGCTCCAGTCCCGAAAAGTATCTGGTGACAAAAGGGGCATTTCTGGGGTTCTTCGGTGAAAGGTTCTGGATTTGGGGGTATGAGGAGGTGGCTCTGGTAATTTGCTTCTGAACCAGATCAGGATAGCTACGGGATGTAAAAGCTGTTATTAGGTTATTGGTGTACTGGTTCAGTGATTCGGGACTGGAGCAGACTCTTCTGCCACGAAGACCTAAGCTGTAGGGAAGGGAACGTTTGATGTGGAATGGATGGCAGCTGTCATAATGGAGGTATTGTTGTTTGTTGGTTGGTTTGATGTGGACGGATGTGTGAAGGTGGCCGTTGGATAGATGGAGGTCGACATCGAGGAAAGTGGCATGGGATTTGGAATAGGACCAGGTGAATTTGATGGGACCAAAGGAGTTGAGGTTGGAGAGGAAATTCTGGAGTTGTTCTTCACTGTTGGTCCAGATCATGAAGATTTCATCAATGAGTCTGTACCAAACTTTGGGTTGACAGGATTGGGTATCCAGGAAGGCTTCCTCTAAGCGTCCCATAAATAAGTTTGCGTACGAGGGGGGCATCCTGGTTCCCATTGCTGTTCCCTTTAGTTGTTGGTATGTCTGGCCCTCAAAGGTGAAGAAGTTGTGGGTTAGGATGAAGCTGGCTAGGGTATTAAGGAAAGAGGTTTTAGGAAAGGAAGTGGGTGGTCGGCGTGAAAGGAAATACTCCATCGCAGCGAGGCCCTGGGCATGTGGGATATTTGTGTATAAGGAAGTGGCATCAATGGTTACAAGGATGGCTTCAGGAGGTAACAGGCTGGGTAAGGATTTCAGGCGATCGAGGAAGTGGTTGGTGCCTTTTATGAAGGATGGGAGACTGCACATGATGGGTTGAAGGTGTTGGTCTATGAAGGCAGAGATTCGTTCTGTGGGGGCTTGGTAACCGGCCACAATCGGCCGGCCTGGATGATTAGGCTTGTGAATTTTAGGAAGTAGGTAGAAGGTAGCGGTGCAGGGTGTCGGCGGGTTCATAAGTTTGATGGACTCACAGTTACGATCTGTGGGATTGATATTTTGAATGGTTTTTCCATTGGACACATGATTTGTGGAGCTGGGGTTTCTTTGCCGGAACTCACGGTCTTTTGGCTGGCGGAGGTCGCCGAGGTAAGGTCGTTTGTTTTAGGTGGCAGGGTGCAGCTCAGGACTTTTCTTACACACGGAATTGTTTAAGTTACTTCATGCAAGAAATAAGTGTTTTTGTTGTGTTAATGGTTCAACAAATCGCGTGGACAATTTTATTATCCAAAACTGTGTAGCGAAAATCTCAGAACTGTAATAAATGTGAACATCATGAAAAGTATTTGTGGTGTTGCGTTTCATTTCACTGAAACTCATGGGCCAATAAAACAATGGGCATAGAAGCAATGGGAACAACCGTCCCCTTAATAGGCAAACCATTAATAGAGTATTCTTATTTCGGTTGTTCACATGCCCTACGTTCGGTTAGTAGCCATACGCAAAACAAGTAGAAGCTACTACTCGGCACGTTGCATGCCTAGGCGAATTACCCTTTCCAAATATTACGTTTCATTAAACGGTCCTGACAGTTTTCCCTAGTCACAGTGTGGGGCACCACATGGTGCCCCTGCACACTCTGCACACACTGCGCAAGTGGGCGCGCCCCTGGTTCTACGGAGTGGAGACAACATTACGGCAACCGAGTTACTGGTAATGACAGAAAGTTGCTGCAGAGGGGGTTTGTGCTGACTTGTGTTTAATTTACCAAACAAATTACACAAGCAGTTGGTTTCAGATAATGTAGTACAATGTAACAACAACAACAACATAATTTAACCAAAGCTATGGCCTGGAGAGCTATAGGAAAGTTTTAAGTGGGACAGACACAGGGAGGTGACTGTAACTACTGGAGTGTCCTAAAATGTAATTTCCAGGTCCTGGACACAATTTCATAGAAGGCAAGGCCAAAGTCTTTCATGGGTAACATCAGCAAGAGATGACTGTTACATCCGGTTAACAGTCCGTCGAGACAGGAGGCTGAATGTAACTCGATTGCAACGCACCCTCCACGCAGCAATGGACGTACAATATTGACATAAATAGTCTGAAATTTCCTTCAGAAATGTGGCCTCTATGCAGAGAGGCCTCTATGCACAGAGGCCTCTGGTGTGTGTTCCAGAACACCTTCAGGATGCAGAAACTTGGGGGAGGAACATCAGGATTGGAGTCTTCATGAATGATGCTGTGTTCTGTTTGTTCACAGATGAGACAAGATTTTGTGTTCAGCCGGACAACTGTCATTTCCTCATCTGGAGAGAATGTGGAACTCAGAACAATCATGATTATGTGCAGGAAACATCACCAAATATGGTGGTAAATGAATGGTGTGTGCAGGAGTCAGTTTTGACAGACTTGCAGGCCTCTATACCGTTCAGAATGACACTTTGACTGCTCAGAGGTATAGAGATGAGATCCCTCGATTTGTTGCGCCCTACACTGGTGCCATGGGAGATGTGTTCCTTCTGGTGGACAACATGCTTAAAGCTAAAGAAATTGAACGAATGGAGTGGCCAGCTTGTTCATTAGATTTAAACCTGATTGAGCATGTGTGGGATGCACTTGGCAGAAACATTGAAGAACGACCAGCACCTCCCACAAAGATTGCAGAACTGTATATTACAGTTATGGAAGAATGGCCAAATATCTGTCAAGAGCTGACTGATAACTTCATACTGTCCATGCCATGCAGGTGTGCAACTGTACTTGCCGTCCAAGGTGATCACACACCATATTAGAGAGCGACAAGAATGACTTTTTCACCTTGTGGTAGCCGTACAGTAACTCGTTTTAAGTAAGTGCCATGTAAACCTCAAACAAAGAGTTGAGACAGCAAAATATCATACTGTATCACACGCAAATTACAATTGTAATTAACTTCTGAATAAAATACGTTGCCATATGTATATTGTGTATATCTCACAGGATCCCTAATTGTTTTGAGCAGTGTATAGCATGAGACAAAGTATACCATTTGCTTTGGCAATAAAGCTTTCTGCAACATGTAATAATAGTTCTTAGTTTCCAAAAATTAGGGCTATGAAACATTATTTCAGAAGTACTTATTGAGAAAACAATTTTATTGAAAATAGACATTTAACACAAGAATATAGAAAACTATAATTTCAGTTTGTGTAAAATACTGTCATAAAATCACAACAATATATTCACATTCAATGCTGTCATGTTCAAAAATGTTCAGCACTGTTTCTTGAAATAACGATGGACATCAAGGAATATATTTCAAAGGAACCACATGAAAATTTACAATACTGTATAAAAATATAAAAGATTACATTAAAAGTTCTTAAATACATACAACAGCAGAAATATAAAAATATCATACACTTTGTTGCCAGAATTCAAACAAATAAAATGAAACCGTATACACACAAAACATAATTTTACAGGTATGAAGGGATACCTGTGGTGAAACTGTGACAGTAACATAGCAATCAATGCATACAGAACACAATACAGTAAATTAACAAATGAGTGTTTTATAAAGTTCTTGCAGCAAAATTGTAACTTTGTTGTTGCACTAGGAGTAATGAACAAGAATGACTTAAAAAAACTCTACTCCACAAATACAGAAAATTAACAGTCAGGCTCCCCGTGCAAATAAAAGTTTAAAGTAAAAACAGCTACATGTATGATAGGAAAAATAAGTTGCAAATTGTGTACTGGAAAAGAGAGAATAAGGTTGCTGCAAAACAATGTGACTGGTAAATGAGAACCACATCCTGGTGGCTTCTTTTTCATAATAAATGTAGATTACTACTCTTGTCAGTTATGAATTGCACAATTTGGCAAATACAGTTTGCTATATGTTTCTCCATCTTCTGCTGTTTTATTTCAAGAGGAGAAGGGGGATGGGGGAGGGAGAGAGAGGGGGAAAACTATTTATTGATGTTAACAAACTAAGTAAGTACATGAGACACCTAAAACAGTATTCATGTAATTTGCTGTGCACAGTTTTCTCTGAAGTTAATGTGTCATCACATCATCTTACTAGTGTAAAAAACACAATGTTTATCTGTCATTATTTACTTGTTCCTCATACACATATTACTTTCAGTCTTCTCTTATCAAGTCAATATGTCACCTTTACTATTTGCTTATTACCTGCCTTATGATTGATTGAAAGATCATTAAATCTTTTCAGCTAGTATTTGTTTTGTACTGCTAGTTGCAGTGCTTAAAATGATACAAAGCATGTTATATGAGCAGAGCTGATATCTGAGGATATAACGAAGGTAACAAAAGTTTGTCTAACAGGCAGAGTACTGTTTCAAGGTGTCTTCAAATGTAAGAAGTATTTGTTATGAAACAGAATAGTTACTTTTGCACACGATGGAGCCGGTCTTTATCAGTCAATGCTCCCTGATACAATGGGAGGAAAGTACATAAACAGGACACAAAATATAATCTAAGAAGCGTATTGTTTCCATAAATATACACTGTACAACTTTTCTTTGGCAAGACATCTGCACATGAAAATTAAATACCAGAAAATGCCCACAAGAAAGTGCAATGTTTAATTGTGGAATATTATATACAAAATCATAAGAAAACATTAAAAATTGACTTAAATATATATATTTCTTATTGTACAGTTTATCTGAAATTATAGCAGTGAAGTCGCACATTAAAACCTTTACAGGAGGCTTATCTAAAAACAGGACAATATACCCTGTAAAAGAAATGTATAAAAAGAACAACAGCACAGTACACTGAGTTTGAAAGAGGGTAAGGAAGAGGCACTGAACTGGCACACTGCACCAATTTAACTTACTGTGGTATAAAAACCATTAAAAAAGAAGAAGAAGAAGAAAGAAAACGGGCACAGTAAATAAATAGTGAAAATAATATCAGGTAATTCAATTTACATACAGTATGTACCTACACTTCATTTATCTACTGTGTAAAATAAATTACATATTATTAAGAACATAAATATAAAAGATGACTATTTAACTACTACTTTCTCTCATGCTAAAATAATATGGCATTTTAAAATTTCCATTCTGATGTAACAATAAGAAATCTTTACAATTTAGAATGTTTTTATACATCCTTGGAATAACTGTGAGGTTGAACTTGTTTAGTAATATTAATGTGCATAGTTTAGCTTGGTCAGATAAAAGACAAAAACTTACACACACACACACACACACACACACACACACACACACACACACACACACACACTTGTTCTTAAACGGAGTTGTTCCAACAGATGGTACTGACAGTATAGAGTAAAATTACTGTTGAGTCAGGTTCAATTCAGCCTGTATCAGTTGCACTACCTCTGTGTAGCAATAACATTTATGGATATATGCTGTACACTGGTTTATTCAGTATGAAACACTTATTCAGTAACACATTACTTCAGGTAATCAATCATGGCAGCATGTAGTCTTTAGTGGCACACAGGTATCCAAAGAGAGATGATTCTGAACAACACTACTTATTACAAAATTGGCACAAATTCTTTCAACTTATTTGACGCACCAAATACTAGAGTATTTATAAGAAGATAATTCATCTTCTCTACTGTGGCAGAGGTTCTTGTGGTCTCTGATGATTCTGAGCCACTGGAATTTCCAGCCGAGGTGGAATTCTAGCTAACCACTGGGCAATAAATTCATCAGCTGTCAGTTGAGGATGGTTGGCTACAGGCTCTTCTTGCTGAGCTACAGGCTGACCCCCTGCTAATGGCAACGTCACTTCCGGAATTCCCCCCAACGTGCTAATTTGACGCAATTGTCTCGCAATAGCACTCCTCTGACCCACCAATGCTCCCCTAATTGGCACTGGTGGCATAACTTGCTGCCCCTGTGTTGCTGCTGGCATAGCCGGCTGCCCTTGGGCTGCTGCTGCTGCTGCTGGAACAGCCGGCTGCCCTTGGGCTGCTGCTGCTGCTGCTGGAACAGCCGGCTGCCCTTGGGCTGCTGCTGCTGCTGCTGGAACAGCCAGCTGCCCTTGGGCTGCTGCTGCTGCTGGAACAGCCGGCTGCCCTTGGGCTGCTGCTGCCACCGCTGCTGTTGGCACAGCCTGCTGCCCTTGGGCTGCTGCTGGTGGCCTCACCTGATGGCCTCGGGCTGCCGGTGTTATCACCACCTGATGCCTTTGGGCTGCTGCCGGCCTCTGAGCAGCCAGTCTGACCCATGGATACCGAGCCGCTGCCGCCGCCTCCGGCCTACCCGGGTGACGCCGACCCAGAGCCCTTTCTATAGCTCGCCTCTCGCGTGCCACGACAGCCGCACAGTTAGCACGTTGTCTCTGTTCTTCCGCCGCTATTAGATCCTGTCGCCTCTGTTCCTCCGGCACTGCCCTCGCGTCTAGATGTCGGTGCCTTACTGCCGGCTCCCCAGCGTGCAGATCGGGTTGCTGACGCCGTTCCACAGGTCTGTCTCCTTGCCCTCGTGCTTCGGGCCTGACATTCACTTCCACATTTAACGGATCTCTGACTACCAGTCGGTGCTGTACGAGTGGAGGGGCCGGGGCAACCAAAAAATGTTGCTGCCCTACAGCAATAATTGGATTCATCCAATTCATCTCTCGCCTACCACCTGGTAAAAGCGGTAAGTTATGGGGCGGCAGAAAAACTCGTTCTGCACCTGCCGAACAGTTAGGAAATTCAGCAATCTGGACTGGATTTTCATTGTCAAAAGTATTAATAAGCATTTGTAAATTAAACAAACCTGGCATGCGGAAATCCAGATTAACTGGTGGTACCAATCTTCCATTAAACTGCATAAAATGGAGATTAGGATTGGGAACATCTGGCTGTGTCCGTTCGGGAAGTATGTGTGTTGGATCGTGTTTCAATTGTATATTAGGATTCTTAGCTAGAGCCTCATTTCTAGCCTTTGTGGCTTCTTCTTCAACAGCCTTGACATGTAAGTCATCATTTTTACTGAACAGTGGACACCTTAAGGGAGAAGAAAAAAATTGGTGAATAAACAAATAACAGGAAACATTGGAGCATTACTGCCAACAACAAATCTGACAATATTCAAAGTGTTTCAGTTAGACATCATTATTAATTGAAATGCAATCACTTTCATGTCTTTTTCTGCTTGCTGATTAAACTTCCTCACATCTAAAGTTCAGGTATAACGTTGTTCACAGTTCACATGAAACAACACTAGCACTAGAAATAGAGCCTGTTATTACATGAATAACAAAATTATTGGGCAAAAATGCAACAACAATTAAATGTAAATAGTTTTGCAATACTAAACTCTGAGTCAATCATAGCTCTTTATTGTAGTCAAGATCCTTTTCTTCCCATTTTACACACAATAATAAAATATTAGAAATCATTATCATGGAAAAAGGCCATAAACAAGTTATATCTCATCATCATATTACAGTAGAGAGTATAAAATCTGAACCAATTTGGACCAGATAAAGTTCGGTTTATTGATTTGTTCGGATTTTCGAACTTATCCTTTAAATCCTATTTAGGCGTCTAGTCATGCATATTGTCTATTGGAAAGCTTAAATTAAAAGAAACAAACAAATTTCCCTTACTTACATATACAGTACACATATTTTATTACTTTTCATGAAGGAATGACCAAAATGTGAACACATTTACATTATGAAACTCGCACATCACATAGTACACTAAAAATCAAACCACTGATATCTTATTGAAAAAACTGGCTAATTTTTGGCTGCTTCAGCTTTGAGACTCGCTTTCTGCCAGCCAAATCCTTTATCTGCTTAAGTAGCAAGAGCTGGACTTGAGTACATTCTGGCTGTGTTTCATACCAAGACATTATAGTTTATTTTTGATTGTGAGAAATCTATGTTTTCGCATAAGTGTCTTAGATGAAGATGACATAATGAGCGAAATGAAACTATAATGCACTCAACGAATAATTTACACAAACTAAGAAGTAACTGACCACTACACTGCACAACTTATCTAAATCTCTAACGATAGTGCTACGAAGCACATTCAACTAAGACGCGGACTATTTCAAATCCCGCCAACAGTACTCCAAATGTCCGCCAGAGGTCTCACTCATTGCTCAACAAAGCTACTGCCATTACACCTAGCAGAGAGTGGCAACCATAGCCAAGGCAGAAGCAGCCGTGTTGGCAGTCCAAGCTCAGACTTGACAAGGTGAGCCTCATATGTTGAAGTGTGCGTTAAAGCAGTAATTGGCAACGAGTTTCACATTCCACGAGTCTCTTGTTTGCTGCTGATCTACATACGGGCTTATGGATACCGACAAGGTCATTCAGACTCTTCTAGAGCAGCAGAGAGCTTTTACATCTGCAGTCGCAACGCTTTCCACCACATTGTCTGCTAGGGCATCTGCACCATCGACGTTTCTACCGCCGTTTCCTCAGTCTGACAACTCGGCTGAAGATTCGGACACATATGAGAAGCGGCTGCGGCAACATTTTCTTGCATTTGGAATTGTGGATGCTAATGTATGTAAGGCATTTTCTTTTCGTCCTGGCTTTCTCCCCGTAATAATCAATTGCTCAGCCAGTCAGCACCTCTGTCAGTTGTTGTCTACTTATTATTACAAACACATGCATGCTGTTGCAGCGGGTGTTGATTTCTACCGCTGTCAGAAAACGCCCCTTCAAACTTATCACGCTTGGGTCACGAAACTTCAAGGTTTGAGTCGGAGATCTTTGTTCGTTACTGTGCTCACAAGGATTCTTATGCTGATTCTATGGTTCGTGATGCTGTCATTAGGTTGGCTTCTGACAAAAAGGTTCATCAACATACTCTTCAATGTGAAAAGTCATCACTGCCTGAGGTATAGAACATTGCTCAATCTTTTGAGATTTCGCGGGCACCCGGTGATCAAATTGAGGCTTTGTGTGATCTTTCAGCAGTTGATCCTACTTCTCCAGGTCCTATCTTTGTTTATTCACATGGCGCAGAGGATGTAGCAACAGTAGACACTTCTTCCCAGCGGCATGTAGGACAGAGACCGGCCGCGCAACAACAGTCACGGCGGACCACACTACAGCCAAGGACAATACTTCCATCGTGCCCTTTATGTTTCGTCCAACGTGACCGTGCGGTGTATCCTAAACGCCGTGTCATGTGAAATAAATGCAGGAAGAAAGGTCACTTAGTGACTGTCTGCTGCTCTCTGTTTTCTGTCGACTCAGACACTAACATGGACATTAATTGTGTTTTCCTTAGGGCTTCCAGCACGACTAAGTTGTTTTTAGAAGTTCAAGTATTGGGACAAATGCTCCACTTACAGGTGGATATCAGCACTGCCGTGACACTCAAATTCCCAAACCTATGTAGACCTGGGGTCCCCTGCACTCTCTTCAGTTTACTGACAGGCGGTCAATTATAACAAGCAGAGCATAACAGTTCTAGGAAAGTTCACGGCAACATATAAAAACAGTTAATGCAAATGATGACACAGATCCTGTCTAGACAAGCAGCAACGGCAGCTGTACCACCAACTTCACAAAATGCAGTTCAGCAACAAGTTGCAAACTTTGTGCCACCGTTTCCAGAGTTTGACACTGCTGTGGAGGAATGGTCTGAGTATCGCGCCCAACTCGATGCGCATTTTGCAGTGCATCAAGTGCAAGGTACATCAAAGCTTTCTTATTTTCTGGCCACGGTTGGTGTTTCTACGTATCATCTTGCTACGAAACTGTTACCCACCATGCACCCTGAAAGTGTTGCCTATGACGATTTGGTAGCATCACTAGACAAGTATTACGAGTTGCAAATTAATGTGGCTGCAGCTAGGTATCAATTTTTTCACCTTCGGCGACAACCTAATCAGACTTACAAACAGTGGGTAGTTGGACTACAGGCCTTAACCCGTCACTATAAATTCAAATGTGAATGTGGCCTTTATTATAGCAATGAAACGCTTAGAGACGTTATCATGCTAAATGTGCCGGACTCTTGCATTCGCGATCAGATCTTGAAATACCCCAACCCCTCCCTCAAGCAAGTGCTTGATTTGATTGAACACCAGGACTCGTGTGACGTTGCAGTCGCTACTTTTGATGCCGCTCCTATTTGTGCTGTGCAGGACACTTGTAAACTGTGCGCACCTGTAAAAAGCCAGCTGCGGCATGCCCAGGCTCAGGCAGTGCAACGTGGTAAACAATGGCAGTGGCCACAGTCACAGGTTAGCAGTGCCAAATTTTGCCCACGTTGCTTTGACATGTAAGAATGTCAGAACTTTCCATCCCATGACACTAAGTGCTTCCATTGTGGCAAACATGGTCACGTCCAAGCTGTGTGTTTGCAAAGAAATAAAGTGTCAAATCATTCAGCGCGTTTCGTCAATGTCGTTGCCACACAGGTTCGTTTTGACTCTCAGATTCTAGTGTTTTACGATGACTGTCCCACACTCCCGCCATTCAACGGTGCAACAACAAATTTTGTGTTTCATTGAAAATTGGCAATCGGAATGTTTGCTTTCAGTTAGACACAGGTACTACAGTTATGTTGTTAAACAAAAAAACTTATGAATTGTTCGGCAAGCCACAGTTGCGTCACTCTAGGTCTACGTTGTCTGCCTACAATGGACAAGATATTCCAGTCTTAGCAGTGTGCAATCTTCCTGCTACTTTTCGTAGTGTGACGAAAATGGTTTCCTTTGTTGTGTTGTTTTCGCCTGAGTGTCCAAATATTTTTGGAATGGATTTATTTGACTTGTTTGGTTTGACAGTACAAGACAATGTGTTATCTGTGAACTTGTTCATACCTGCAACTCATGTGGCTGAACTTTGCAATGAATTATTTCAAGAGGGTCTTGGCAGGGCTAACAATTTCGAGGCTCATATTCATATGGAAGACAATGCTCAGTCTCATTTTGTTCATGCATGTCCTATTCCATATGCCATATGGGACCAGGTTGCTTGGGAATTAGTAGCTTGGCAAGAAAGTGTAGTAATTGCACCCATTGCTGCCAGTCAGTAGTCGTCACCGTTGGTTGTTCTACGAAAGCTGTCGGGTAAACTACATTTGTGTGCTGACTAAGTCCACAGTCAACCCGTGATTGATTCCTTTCCTTTGCCGCATCCTTAAGAGCTAATGGACTAGTTGGGTGCTGGTCGCTTTTACTCAAAGATTGATTTGCAGGATGCTTACTTGCAGTTGCCTCTTGATTAAGTCACAAAATGTCCTTGTTATCAACACCCATCGTGGGCCATTCAAATTTTTGCAGCTGCTGTTCGGCAGTGCTTCGGCTCCTGCTATTTTTCAATGATATTTACAACAGTTGATGGCTCAGGTCACACTTTGTGCAAATTACTTAGATGACATTGTGCTTTCTGGAATAAAACAGCTGAGGAACATTTAGCAAATTTGTGCAAACTTTTTCAGGTTCTCTCTGATGCAGGGTTGCACTGTAATAAAGACAAGTGTCCATTCTTTCAGCCAGGGATAGAATACCTGGGACACGTTATCAATAGTCAGGGGATTCACCCATTGCAATCGCACTTAACGACAATATGGGATATGCCATTTCCTCGCAACTTACGGGAATTAGAAGCAGTGTTGGGGAACATTACGTATTATATACGTTTCATCCCACAGGCTGTGCAGATCGCTGCCTCATAGCATTGCTTGCGCAGGAAGCATATTCCATTTGCATGGTCTCACAAGTGTGACATTGCCTATCAGAAACTGAAAGATGCCCTACTTAAGTGACTGTTGTTTGGTCCACTTTGATCCGATGAAGCCAGTGTTTCTTGCTGTGGACGCATCGTCCCATGAGACTGGCACCATTCTATCGCATAGGGTTGGTTCCTCAGACAGGGCAATTGCGTTCCCATCCAAACTCGTGAACAAGGCTCAGCAGAACTGCTCCCAAATTGACAAAGAGGCTCTGGCTTTCGTTTATGTGGTTACGAAATTTCATCAATATTTATATAGGCAGAAGTTTACTTGGCGACAGATCATAAGCTGCTTGTTTCACTGTTTAACTCGAAAAAGTTGATTCCACCCCATATTGCACAAAAGTTGCAGCATTGGTCGCTCCTGCTGTCCAAGTATTATTACGACATTGTGTACCGACCCACAACTAAGCACGCTGATATTTTTTCGCATCTCCCAGTCAGCGTCGACTTGGCTATTGATGCTTCTGAAGACTCCTGCTGCCACACTGATGTTCAGGATAATGAAACAATACGGGGTTTTCCATTTAATTACCGTCGGATTGCTCAAGAATCGGCAGCGGACCCTCCTATTCAGACTCTGTCATACATCTGCAGCAGTTGGCTACGATGTAATAGTTTCAGACAATAGACCCCAATTTACGTTGGCTGAGTTTCAAGATTTTTGTCTTGCTAACGGCATCTACATCTACATAGATACTCTGCAAATCACATTTAAGTGCCTGGCAGAGGGTTCATTAACCACCTTCATAACTTTTCTCTACCGTTCCATTCTCTAATAGCGCGCGAGAAGAAAGAACACCTAAATCGTTCCGTTTTTGATCTGATTTCTCTTATTTTATTGGGATGGTCATGTCTCCCTAAGTAGCAAAATATTTTCACATTCAGAACTAAAAGTCGGTGATTGAAACTTCGCAAACAGATCACGCCGCAATGAATAACGTCTTTCTTTTAATGATTTTCACCCCAATTCGTGCAACATTTCCGTGACGCTTTCCCCCCCGTAACGTGATAAAACAAAATGAGCTGCCCTTCTCTGAACCTTCTCAATATCTTCCGTCAGTCCCACCTGGTGAGGGTCCCACAAGGGGCAACATTACTCCAAGAGAGGACGCACAAGTGTGATGTAGGCAGTCTCTTTGGTGGAGCTGGTGCATCGTCTAAGCGTTCTGCCAATGAAACGTAACCTTTGGTTCGCCTTCCCCACAATATTTTCTATGTGTTCTCTCCAGTCAAAGTTGTTCGTAATTGTAACTCCTAGGTATTTGGTAGAATTTACGACCTTAAGGTTTGACTGATTTATCGCGTAATTGAAGTTCAGCGGATTTCTTTTAGTGGTCATGTGTATTACTTCACACTTTTCTTTATTTAGTGTCAAGCATGAAGCACACCACAACTGCACCATTCCATCCTCAGTCTAACAGTGAGGCAGAATGGTTAGTTCGGAAATTTAAACAACAAATGTCAAAGGTGTGTGCGTTACATTCCCTAGATGAGGCTCTGTTGCTGTTCTTATCTTCATACCTCTCTCAGCCGTGTGATGGACCCTCCCCGGTGGTCGTCAACATTCGACGCATTTCCAGTTGCTTCATCCACCTTCGCATTCAGATTTCGCTCTGTTGTGCTGTGCCAAAGGCGAGTCAACCCATTGATTTTGTATTTTTCCGATGCTTTCGTGGGGGCCAGCACTGGGAGCAGGCACTGTCATTAAAGTCCTTGGTTCTTCTATGTATCTTTTGCAGTGGCCTTCTGGGGTTTTGCGGCACCATCAAAATCAATTGCGTGACTGCAGTGATCCTGCTGCTGCTGCTCCTTTTGCAGACTGTGTCCAAAGGCAACTCGCAGCTCCGGTCACCTTCACCTCAGTTGGGTCCTACGCCACTGGTGCCAGGAAGAGAGCCTATGGACGTCGACGCCTCTGCGTACGATCACCTGCAGAGTAGTGCCTGGACCCCCTCTGCTCGGCTGCATTCCAGTGGGCTGCCACAGCCCCCTCACCAGCGCTGTCCCCGCTGCTGATGGATCAAGACGCCAGTTCGCCGCTGGCCATGGGCACATACCCTTCACTTGGTTTCTCAGGTGGTGTTCCTGCGTGAGCGCAGGGAGTATGCTGGGGTGCGGGTGGGAGCTCTGCATCACCCACAATTGTTGCTCCCACCTCTTCTGTTGTGCCTGCGTCCAAACCACCCCCCACCCCCTCGCAGTTGTCACTGCCAGCAACAGTACACGACGACGGTGATTTGGGGGGGGGGGGGGAGGATGTGCAGTCGTCGAGTATTGACTACGACACATGAGGAGGTTGACAATGTAAGCCAGTTCCAGTCCACATCCGCCGATGGGCTGCACCTCCTGCCGCTGGCCTTCGGTGTCCCCAGCTGAGGGAGGACACACACGGACAAGATCACGGTGGGCAGTCTGGTGCCGGAGTGGGAGAAGCCCACTCGGGCCTTGGATCATCACTGATTCATGTTTAGTTTTTGTTGAGCTGTAAGAATGGTGTGTTTTTTCTACTTCAATAAAGTTATTTGTGTTGATGGAACAGTGTTGGTCATCCAGAGTTCCACCTTCGGATACCCTGACACCGGAGGCGACATAACATTTAGAGGCTCAGAACACTGTAGATGGGTTTCCCATTGATGCTTCCAGGATTTCTGCGACTGTCAATAGGGATCCAGTGCTCAGTAGGGTGGTCACCTCAGTTCAAGATGGGTGGCCGGAAAAGCCTCCGGGAAAACCTTTGGATGCCTTGCGCAATTACTTTGCTCTGCACTACTGCCTCACTGTCTTCCATGGTGTTTTGCTGTTGGCTACCGACAGCTCATATTCCAGGGTCATCATTCCTGGTGCTCTTAGACAGCAAGTCCTTCGGTTGTTTCAACAAGGCCATCGGGGTGCCTCTCGCACGAAGAATTTGGTATGTTGCCACGTGTTCTGGCCTGGCTTTATAGCGACATTGTTCACTTGGTTGCAGCATGCCCATTGGGTGCTCAACATCAGGCGGCTCCGTGCTCTACTCTCTCACCATGGCCGCCCTCCCAGTGTCCCTGGGAGCACATTCACTTTGATTTAGTGGGCCCCTTTCTCCTTTCATACTGGTTGGTTGTTATTCATGCCTTCTTGAAATTTCCTTACATAGCTCGTTGTGCTTCCATAACCTCGGTGGCCACTATTCCGGCTCTGTCCCATGTATTTTGTATTGAAGGACTTCCACCTACAATTGTTTCCGACAATGGCCCTCCCAATCCTTTTGAGACTTCTATTCTCGGCAAGGCATTTGCCATAATCGGGCTCCTCCTTTTCATCCTCAATCAAACGGTGAGGCAGAAAGGATGGTTAGCTCGTTCAAGGTACAAATGATGGAACATGTTGAATGTTCGTCCACTATAGAGGCCTTGACACGTTTTTTTGAGTTCCTCTAGTTTCCCTTCCATCGGGGATAAAAGCCCCACAGAACTGTTAAATGGGTGTCAACCTCACACCCTCCTTTATCTTCTTCGGCCTTCGTTGTCTTCATCTACACCTTTTCCTACTGGGCAGCCTTCTCAGTATGGCCCAGGGGCTAAGGTCTGTGCCCGAGAGTTTGGGCGCCACCCTAAATGGGTTCCCGCTGTGGTGCATGGTTTTCAAGGTTGGCTTCTTTGTCAGCTTTGGACCTGCGATAGTGTGGTCATGCACCACCATGATCAATTGCATCTGTGGGTGGCAGATGGGACACCTGTTGGACCTTGCCAGGTCTCAGGGTCACAGCCTCTTCCTGACCCAGGTGGCACATCTGATACAGAGAGGCTACTGCCTTCTTCTTGTGCACTACTTCCTCTTGTGGTCACCTCTGCAACTCCTCCACTGCAGCTCCTGCCACTCCAGGTGCCAAGTGAAGCACATCCTCGTGTCTGTGGGCCAGACCGAACTCCTTCGTGCATTGAGCCTACTGTACCTTTATCCTCAGGTGATGCAACACCTGTCAGGGATGTTCCGGAGGATAATGACCACCACCGTTTGCTCTCACCAGTTGTTGCTAAAGGCCATCAGTGCCCTAAGTCTTGCTGCTCACAATGTTCCAGCATGGAACGTCATTCAGGACGAAACATGAGTTGAACTGCCAGATGCGGAGATGCCGACTGTGCCACTTTCTCAGTCCTTGGACATACATTCAAATGCTCTAAGCCTTGTCACTTTGTTCCATACTCATCCGTACCGGCCAGTAGGGACTGTCCTGTGTCTTCCTCCATGGAAGGCATGGAAATTGGCGACTAAGGTGCCTCCTCGGGGGCAGAGCATCCACTTCCCAAAGGGGGAGGGATGCTACGAAGCACGTTCGACTAAGATGCGGACTATTTCAAATCCCGCCAACAGTACTCCAAATATCCACCAGAGGTCTCACTCATTGCTCAAAAAAGTTACCGCCACGACATGTAGCAAAGAGCGGCTAGCAGAGCCAAGGCAGAAGCAACCGCGCTGGCAGTCAAGGCTCAGACTAGACAAGGTGATCCTTGTATGTTGAATTATGCTTTACAGCAGTTGGCGTACTGAGCTGATGTGGCAAACTGAGAAATGAGAGAATGGAACAGCTCACTGTGGTGGGGAGAGGGAAAATACGCCAGGCACAGATGGCTGCACAGATTGGCGCCGAGGCCTAAGCTTTCCGCGTCAAGTTCATCAACAGTGTTCGGGAGAAAACCAGGGGCCGCGAAATCCCTCGTTATCAGCACCCTAGGAACTACAGACAGCATGACGAAGAAACTCATCCACAACAGCAAAAGGGTTAACATAACTACTCTCATAGTTACTGCTCCTCGTACAGTAGTGCACATGCACTCATTCCCAGCTACATTTCAGTCACAGTCATACTTTTGCTGTGCAATTACATTTGCAGCACAAATTACCGAAGTTGACAATAGACGTTCAGATTTTTGACACTCTACTGTACAAACACTTTTCTGCTCTTTACACAACACAAACTGCAGTCAATGAGCAATAATTTTTGAGAGGACAATGTTTATATCAGGAACCAACGAATGAATTGAAGTCTGCAAAATATGTGACTATTCACAACATTAAGGAACTAATTTTTGTGGTTCATTAATGCACAGAAATCAAACTTGTGTCATTACTATGAGAGAAAATCCATCACAATCAGAAATTCAGAGGCTGACTTACATGTTCTTGCAATCTGCCAAAAAATGTTGATGGGAGGTATAACAGGAGCGATAAATCATGCAAATTTGTGTACTTAATAGATATGATTAATTATACTAAGAAGGAATGAAAGTGTCTTCCATCATTTTACTACAGGAAGTCCAGCAAAGGAATTCCCAATTTCAAAATTAAATATCTCGAAAAGGAAGATCTATTAACAAATTTATCAAAAAGCATTTGTATTGTGAAACGCTGTGAAGACGTGAGGGGGGAGGGGGGGATTAAACAAAACAGTCTGAAAAGCTGATGACAGATGGTACTGCAAATGCTTTATGGCATGTCTATAAATAGTACAGTGGAGCCTTGTGTGATCAGTTCCACCACTGCAATGTGAAAGGTAGTTAGCCTATCAAAGGAATATGTTGCAGTCGTGTATCTGGAATACCAAAGGTTAGAACATAACCTTAAAGCAATGAAGTACAGTTTTTAAACACAGTTTAACGTGTCAATAGGACCCAACAGGAAAACAATCAGCAAGCTCTTTGCAAATTCCATTGCACACGCATCATCACTAATGATCTGGAATGTCGTCTCCAGGCAAACTGTACTTACTCCTGAAAATGTATCGCAGTTTATGTAATTATTTGGCAAAATTCGAGGAAATTCAATTGAAGAATTGCGGCTGGTTTCCTAGAGACAGAATGTGCCAAGGCAGAGGCTACATCTGTTCACATTCAAAATACAACGCCACCAAAGGCAATACCTATACAGAGCAATGCAGCAGAGGACTGATTTCGCAAACCAGATTTTCAAATCGGCAGATAATGAAGGATTTGATGTTGACACATCTGGTCAATATGTCAAGTACACTTCCACCTGAATGGAATTTGTGAACAAGAAAAATTGGGAATTTTGGGGATTTTGAAAAATCTAATTTGTGTGAAGCAAATACACTGTATCCTCCCAAGTTACTGTGTGTGATGTGGTACACACAGTTTCAGCCCTAATTCAATGAGGGCTGAAAATTCATTAATGCTGTTGTGTTCCACTAATGGATTCCTCAAGAGGCGGTCGGCATCCTTGTGTTTGCACTCATTCTTGAATACCGTACTCTTGGAGTCTTAGTGCCTATCTTGCTAGTCGACCTAATGGATCCTTCAAGCTAGTCAGCCAATAGAAAGGATGGTGGTCTGTCATGACGAATAAATATGGCCGGAGCTTGTTGATAGCCCAGGTAACTGCATAACTGCCCTGGCAATTCAGATGTTCTTCAAAGGTTTTTGAGAAAACAACAATGTCATCTAAATAGCAAAGATACATCATCCACTTAAAGTGTCGAAGAAAGTTGCCCATCATGCATTCGAATGTGGCCAGAGCATTATATAATCCAAATGGCATTAATTTGAATTCATAGAGGCCATCAGGCGTAATAATAGCCGTCTTTTCCCTGTCAGCTTCAAGAACCTCGATTTGCCAGTAACCTGTCTGCATGTCCATAGTTGAGAAGTATGTAGCTCCTTTCAAACAGTCTAAGTTGTCGTCAATGCACGGCAATGGGTAGACATCTTTCTTTGCGATTTTGTTCAGCCGCCGATAGTCGACACAGAATAGCCACATGCCATTCTTCTTCTTTACAAGGACCACCGGAACGACCAAGGACTCTCCGAAGGTTGAATAATGTCATCTTGCAAAATCTTCTCCACTTCCTCCCGAATTATCCGTCTTTCAGCTGGCGACACTCTATACGAATGCTGGCTAATTGGTGGATAATCCCAGTATTTATACAATGCCTTATTATGGGCCGTTTCGTCTGACTTTTCCCCTGCTGAGGTGTGAATGCACCCGAAAATTGACGTAGTACAGCTAACACCCACTGGCATTGTTCCTTGGTCAGTCTGGGCCCTATTGGCAGTTCCAGGGTTGTTTCCTTCAGCGTGTTGTCTGTACCAACAGCAGAGCATGGGTCTTCGTTGATGATGTTGAGCTCACCGTCCTGGATTACTTCAGCCGTCCCAATACACATTCCTTTGGGGATAAGTTGTGTCTGCTTGTGACAATTAGTGACCCAAATCTCTCGTCGACTACTGGTAATGCTTATGATAGCTACTGGTATGTAAATTTCTTTTGTGAACCTAATCAACTTTTTACTATGGACAAGCACTTCACAGTTTAACAGTCATATGTGTTTGTGACTGGAACTCTTTTTACTGCCAACAGCGGTATCATCACATTGTCAACGGCAAATAACTTCCCAGAAAATTCTATATATGTACCTGTTGGAACGACTTCCTCAGTTTGCTCAAAAATGTTCAAATGTTTGTAAATCTATCGGACCAAACTGCATGGTCATCAGTCCCTAGCTTACAAACTATTTAAACTAAGGTAAACTAACCTAAATACAAACACACACACACACACACACACACACACACACACACACACACACACGAGATCCAGGGAGGACTTGAACCACCGAAGGCAAGCAACCGCGGCACTCAATTTGCAGGATGACATTATGACTACATTCTATTAAAATGACAAATTCAAATGTCTGGGCCCTGTTGTTGATGGTTATTCTTGCAACACAAGTTCTTGCTGGCTGGATGTACTTCCCATTTGCGACCTTTAGCAAAGCTACTCCCGTACACAGAACATTGTCTTCTATAGTGTGCAGCGGTAATTATCCGACAATACATAGAAAGAAGCTCCTTAATCAAACAGTGCCTGGACAGGTTGGCCATCGATAGGATTTCCCAACATCTGTCGATCATGGAGGATTTTCATCTGCGGCATCCTCACCTCCGTTGATGGTTGCCTCGCTTAGTTTTCCTGGCTAGGGGAACGACTGGTACCTCTGAACGGCGACAGTGAATGGCAGCGGCATGTCGGGGAGCGACCTTGTCCAGGGTACAGCAATGGGATTCATCCCATAGGTTGATTGAACTCACCAGAAGGTGACTGCCTGGGATAGAACTGCTCTGACAACTGATGTCTTGTGGTAAAATAATCATCGAATACTCACCTGCTCTCTCTGCAGTAGTATACAACATGTCCAGGGTGCCCACAGTGGAAACACACTGGTGTATTGTCTTCTATCCTCCAGGCGTCTGTTCTTTTGTGGGGCGTCACAGTTGCGCGGGAGTTGGTTGTGGCCCTGTCGGGCGGTTCCTAGGCTGTCGTTTGGCGGCTGCAGCGTAAGTACTTGTAGGGCAAGGCCAATCTTCACGTCGGGTACGACTGGTGGGGCAGACAGGTGCTAATCTCTAAAATACCTCTTCCTCAGCGGCAATGGCTTCCTAATGGCTGTGATGGCCGTAATCTGATGCTCACTTGGCCCATCAGTCCCAGCTGCCATAAACTGATGTAATTCTTCTCTCACAATTTGTCATATGAGAGAAGCAAAGTCATGCTGGTCTTCCACAACGGCCATAGGGACTATATTGGTGAGTCTGTCATACTTGTTTCATCCGATCCTCTTCTGTTGCATCTCTTCAATCTGTTGGCACCACTTGATGAACTCTTCCGTTTATAGACGTCTTTTATAAGAAGAGCTTGGTACATGTCTTCTGCAATGCCCTTCATCAGGGGTGTGATTTTGTCGGCCACAGTCATATCTGGGTTAACTATGTACAGGGCCAAAACATTCTGTATGTACGACTATGATGGCTCACCATGTCATTGGGCCTAGTTCTTCTACCGCCTTGCAGATTTGTCACTGGCAGTCTCCAAACATCTTCTTATGTTCCGTCTGGGACGTTTCCCAGTCACTCAGCTTCTTTTCGTTGTTTTCAAACCATTGCTGGGCTGTTCTGTCCAGCTAGAAATAAACGTTGGCCAAGCATATTGTATGATCCCACCAATTATACTTGGCGACTCAGTGAAATGCTTTTAGCCATTTGTTGGGGTCCTGTGCAACGTCTTCAGATAACAACGATGGGTATCTGATGTGCAGCTGGCTTACCACTGGTTTCGTGTCCATGGGAATTCTGATGATATGTACTTTCGGAAAGATGTATTCCAGTTCTAGTCCGATTAAGTGACGGCTTTTACGTTACCTAATCGGAGCCACTGTCATGCAGCTGTTGCACAGGATACCCAGCACCTCCACCAAGCAATATCGCATTGAAATGGAAACAGGCTTGATTTCAAAGGCAGGCTTGTCAACTGAACAAAGCACTTATACTGAAAGCAGGTTTATTGCGAACTGAAACATACACATAGCACTGACTGCCTCTCGGGCAGAGTTCTCTGCTATTTATACACAGACAGAATGTACCAGAAATTAGAAGAATAGTTAACATAAGAAATATACAAAGAAATAAATTTTTGCCAGTGGAAGGGATTGAACCGGCGACCTTCAGCACCACAATCGATGACACTATCCATTGTACCACGCCAGCAGTCAGATAACTTGTGGTCTGATCACACAGAATTCCCTGATAATTCCTGATATTCCCGGATTGTGGTCACACTGCTCATTCACTTCAACTGGTCCTATTCAACCCAACAAACTACCTTCCTCAATGAAGACCTCTCTACATCCTTCAATAGTACCTCCACTTTAAAATATACCATCTATTTTACACACACACACACACACACACACACAACAACAACAACAACAACAACAACAACAATCCGTACAGCCTAGCTATCCGCGATCGTCACATCTCCAGTGTACAGCAGTCCCTCTCCAAATATACCAAAGTTCTCACTGACTGTAATTTCACTCCCAATCTTGTGCAGAAACAAGTATCACATGCCCTGGTCTGTCCAGTCACCCACCATTTCCCTCTCACTCACCATCTTGCCACAAAGGAACATCCCTCTTGTCATCCAGTATCACCCAGGACTGGAGCTATTAAGTCATCTTTTTTGCCATGGTTTCAACTTTCATCCTGCCCTGAAATGAGAAATGCCCTACCCACTATCATCCCCAACTATCCTACAGTGGTATTCCTCTGCCCACCAAACTTATTTAATTTCCTTGTCCATCCCTTCTCCCAACCCCTTGTCTCTTGGCTCATTTTCCTGCAATAAACGAAGATGCAAAATCGCATAAAAGGCAGGGCAGCCTGTGAAAGCAGCCATGTGATGTACAAACTGAGTGCAACCACTGTGTAGCATTCTGCATAGGCATGTCAAGTAATAATCTGACTGTCCACATGGATGGACACGTCAAAATGTGACCAGGAGACAGCTTGATCATACTGTTGCAGAGCATGCAAACACCAGCTCTTCTGAATTGCACAAACCAAAGATGATACAGCCAAGTAGGAAAAAATAAAATAAAGAGCTCATCACCCAGATGGGAAACCCACCATGGGTACAAAGTGACAATGAACATGACGCTGACAACACGAAATAAGAAAACACAAATGGAAGAGACAGAGTGTTTAACTGACCTAAAACTACACAGAAGAAGACAGTGACTGGCTGATTACAAAGATAATACAGGATAAAGTGGCCACTCTGCAACATACTAAATTCCTCCAGTTAAAAACAAGACATAAACCATAAAAGAGACAACAGATTAAGAGTTCCAGAGGGGTGGGGGCCCGAGAAATCAGGCTAATGAGCCCATCACTAAATAGAATGAAGAAAGACAGTTACACTAATAAAACCTAAAACACAGTCAGCCACAGAGGCATCATCAGCTAAACTTAAAAGAAGCACAGTAGGCTGGTTGAAAGATTGCCTCAAAGCGGCTAAAGCTGGACAGTCCAAAGCACCACAATGGAAATTTGGTGGGTCTTCTCAATGTATAAGATGACCATGTACTAACCACAAATGGCCAATATGCATGCAACAAAGTATGACAGAGTCCATACTGGAAGGCCTGAGAGATGAATTCCATGCAGCAGTAGAAGACTTGATCGCACAGAGCTTGTTTCTGTGCTGAAGGTACCAAGGCTGAAAGACCTCGTGGTGCAACCCCACTCATACCTTTCTCGGATACCAATATCCAGGGGCTGAGAGTTGGGGGCCCAGTTGATCGACATGCTCGTTCCCCGGGATGTCAATGTGGCCTGGAGTACAAACAAAGTCTACCAAACAGCCAGACTTACCGAGTGCAAAGATGGAGTTGTGATTAGATTGCACCAAGGGTTGGGGAGCGAAGATTAAGGACTTGTAAGCCACTCAGAGAGTCGCTACGGATGACATACGACTTCCTGGAGCATGCTCATCAGTGGTCAAGAGCACGAGATGTGGCGATCAGTTTGGCTGTGAAGATGCTACAGCCGGGAGGCAGGGAGTGTTGTTCAAAGTGGTCACCATGAACATAGGCGTAACCGACTGTGCCTTCTATCAGGGAGCCATCAATATATATCACTTCTACACCACGAAAGGTGTCAAGTGCAGACAGAATCTGGTGATGGAGTGTTAGTGGTTAAACTGATGCCTTTGGGTTGCAGAACAATTTCAGGTGGAGCTGCAAATGAGGAATGGACCAAGGAGGATTGGCAGGATAAAGCAAAATGGAGACCTAGGGACTCAAGTGGGGAAAGGAGAGTACGAACACAGACCACAATAGGAAGACCTGATCTGGGTGGAAATAGTGGGGAGGGGAAGATCAGCAGCCAGAAACAGAAGCCTGTGATTTGGGTGGTGGGGTGTGTCATGAAAACGAGCAACATATGAGGCGAGAAGCTGTTGCTGGTGAAACTTCAGCAAGGAGGCTTTGCACAGGGCTTTTGCAGAAAGCACACATTGCTAGACGAGCACCACTATGAAGGATGGGATCCAAGATCCACAATGTTGAAGGTATTGCAGGCTCCCATAGTTGAGCCATGACTGAATCAGAGCCTTATAAAGCTGCAGGACACTGGGACAGACAACACCCCAAACAGTGTAGCTGTGCAGCAAAGAATATTTAAATATCACTAGCAGTTTTGTCTCAGCTGATGAAGGTGTGGCACTTAAGAGAGACAGGCATCAAAAAAGCATGCCTAAAAAGTGGTAAGTGTCCATTATGCGCAGAAATTCACCACCCAAGTATAGCTCTGAGTCCAAGTGAACTACCCGATGGCGACAGAAGTATGTTACACGGGTTTTATGCGCTGAAAACTGGAAATCATGGGAAGAGGCGCATGATTGGGCTTTTCGGACGGCTCCCTGCAGCCGCCATTCAGTGACATCAATACTTATTTTTTAGAACATTATGGATAACGGCGTTCTTTTATGCAATTATTAATTCAAGTAACAAGGCAGTCTAGATTGCAATTTCTTTTATTTCACAGCTAACCAGTTTCAGACACTTACAAGACCACATCAGACCACAACCATAATGGTGGCCACTAGTAGTTTACAGCTAGAGCTGCCAAAAGGTTTACTGTTGACTGCAGGAATCCCATCCTTCATTGATTGTTGTGGTCTGATGATGGTCATGTAAGTGACCGAAACTGTTTACCAGTGAAATAAAAGAAATTGCGATCTAGACTGCCTTGTTACTTGACATCAATACTAACTGAGCTAAAATATAGACAGAAGTTATCAGCAAACAAGAAGGAATAAATCTATGACTCCACAGCCACAGCTAGACCGTTTATTGAAACTAAAAATTGAGGTACACTGAGAACGGAGTACTGTGGGACACCATTCTCTCAAGTATGACGTGAGCTAAGAGAGGCACCAACCCTAATCCAAAAAGAATGGAGAGAAAGTGGGCACCATAAGCCCTAGTCATACAGCATAGTCAGTATATAGTGACGCCAGGTGGTGTCATACACCTTGGGGAGATCAAAGACCCCAACAAGATGTTCTCAATGAGTAAAAGCTGTACAGATGGCCAACTCCAGTGACACAAGGTTGTCAATGGCAAAGCAGCCCTGATGGAAGGCCCCCTTGTTGCTGCCAACTCATCATACGTTCAAGGAGCTTACAGAGAATGTTGGTGAAGCTGTCAGTCACCAGTGGGTCTGCTCAAGGTTTCAATACCGGAATGATGGTGCTACTGACGACTGGGACAGGAAAACCCCTCTGCCCATAAACGGTTAAACAGGGCAAGAAACTGGTGTTGAGACATTGTTGACAGGTGATGGAGGAACTGGTTGTGAATCCCATTTGGTCCCAGAGAGTTATTGGGGTATGCAGTAAGGGCAGTTTGGAACTACCACTGAATGGAGCATTGTAGAGTTCCTGGCAGCTATGCTTCCACCCGACCCGCTGTTTGAGGGTGCGGAAGTCCTCATTATAGGATGCAGTCACAGAGCAACATGCGTAGTGCTCTGCCAAGTGCTTGGCGATAGCAGTCAGGTCAGTGCAGAGAATACCCTGGGATGTTGAGTGATGGGATTCAAGTCAGTGGGTGGTAGCCAAAAAGGTGTCATACTTGTGACCATACCCAAGAAGGGGAGGCACGAGAGCCGATAGTGGCTACATACCTCTCCCAGGAGTCCTGCTTACTCTGCTGGATCAATTGCTGAGCTTGTGTGTGAAGCTGTTTAACAACTATCAGTTCTTTATGGAAGGGTGTTGCTGGTTGTGCTGAAGCACTCGCCAACATTCCCGGATGGCCGCAGCAATCTCCAGCATCCATCAAGGCACCAACTTATGCAAGAGTGAACCAAGAGAGTACGGGACAGTCACAGAGTGGAGCTTTTGGTATTTACACTTAACCTTTGGGTAGGCCAGGCTGTTCAGGGTCCTGGACTTCAATATTTTACATTCTTTATGAAGAACTGGGAAATTTGGTGAGCAGGGGGAGTGGTGCTAGCTGCAGTTAACACAGACTGGAGATGGGGTACATGGGATGTTTGGATGTAACACACATCCACCAACTATTCCATTTTCTTATTTTCCTTAGCCTCTCACTGCCCCTTTGGTTTCAAGGGATGGGAGGGCTTGTTGTTGTTGGTTTTTAGGTACGAAACAGCTAGGCCATCAGTCCCCTGTTCCTAGCTAAGAGTCCACTGTCAACAGCATAAAAAATAAAACAAAGCACCAAAAATAAAAACTCATTAAAGGGACAAGTTGGCAATGGACTAGTCACTGACAACACAAAACGAAGACACACAATAGGTAAAACAAAGTCAGGAGCTCAACCACAACCGGACAGCAGAGTACCATGGCTAGCTGATCACAAAGAGAAAACAGGATAAGCCAGCCATACTGCACACATTAAAAAAAAAACCTAGGCATTTTACAAAAGGATCTTAAAAAAAAGACTTTAAAAGCACGGGATAGGTGGGGGCCTGAGATTTCAGGCTATAGCACCCACCAATAGAGGGAGTTGTAAAAACCAGCTGTGGAAATAAAACTTAAAAATGAGTTGGCCATGGAGGTATTGTCACCTAAAACCAATGGTAGCATGTCTGGGAGATTAAAAAACTGCCGTTAAGTTGGCTAAAAGTGGACAGTCCATTAAAAGATGGGCCCCTGTCAACACTACACCACATCGACTCACGGGTGGGACCTCACGGTGAAGGAGATGACCGTGGGTTAACCACGTGTGCCCAATATGGAAGCGGCAGAGGACAACAGACTCTCGGTGTATGGGCCACAGTGAAGATTTCCACAGAGCTGTAGACAGCTTCACTGCCCGAAGCTTATTCGGTGCATTCGCCATAGCCAATTCAATGCTCCAAGCCTCGCACAACTTCCGGTGCAACACCAATTTAACATCCGGTTCTGTGACGCCAATACTGAGAGGTGGTGCCATAGTGGCCTGCTTGGCCAATCGATCAACCTGTTCATTCCCTGGTATGCTGACGTGGCCTGGGATCCACACCAAGACCACAGAATGGCCTGATAGGTCTAGAGTGTAAATAGTATCCTGGATCGAGCACACTAATGGGTGAGGAGAGAAACACTGGTTGATCGCTTGTAAGCCACTCAGGGAGTCAGTACAGATGGCAAATAATAGCTTGGGGCAGGCTTTGAGGTGTTGCAGAGCCCTGAGAATGGCGACCAGTGTGTTGGAGAAAATGCTACTCTAACGTGGCAGAGAATGCCGTTCCACATGGTCATCATGAAGATATGCATACCCAGCACGGCCATCTGCTATGGGACCATCTGTGTAGACGGCTTTTGCAGCATGGAACGAGTCGAGGAGTTGTAAAAACTGGTGACAGAGATGTCTAGCGGACACTGAGTCCTTCGATGTACAGGACAGATCCAGATGGAGCTGCAAACGAGAAATAGTCCAAGGAGGGTTTCGATAGGAATAGTGGAATGTGGTATGGAGTGGAGAGGATGCAAGGGACCAAAGAAGGGAACGAACAGGAACTGAGATCGGGTAACCCGACCTGGGCCGTCGTGGAGGGATAGGGAGTGCAGTTTCTGGAAAAAGGAACCGGTGGTTCAGGTGGAAGGACGAGACCTGAACATGGGCAACATAGGAAGCTAGCAGATGTTGCCTGCAGAACCGCAGCGGTAGGACCCCAGCTTTGACGAAGAGGTTTGTCACAGGGCTTGTGTGAAAAGCCCCCGTCACCAAACTGGTCTAATGCTTGCATTGCTGAAGGCGGCCCCAAATAGTAAAATATGAAGCCATAGTCTAGGAGGGACTGAATGAGGGTCTTATAAAGCTGCAGGAGCGTTGGGTGTGAGGCTCCCCAAAAAGTGTGGCTGAGACAGTGCAGGATGTTGAGCATTTTTGTTTCAGTTGGCGAAGGTGTGGCACCCAGATTAGACAGTCATCGAACATGCCTAAAAATCTGGACGTCTCTTCGACATGTAGCAGGTCTCCAGCTAAATAAAGTTCGGGTTCCGGGTGTACTGCCCGACGTCAGCAGAAATGCATTACCCGGGTTCTCAATGCAGAAAACTGAAAACCGTGGGCAAATGCCCACGACTGCACATTTTGAATGGCCAGTAGCAACCAATGTTCAACAACACCGATGCTGGCGGAACTAAAATACATGCAGAAGTCATCAGCATACAAGGACACGGATACTGATGACTTCACAGCCACCACAAGACCATTAATGGCGGCTAAAAATAAAGAGGCACTAAGAACGGAACCCTGTGGGACACCGTTCTCTTGACAATGAGATGAACTGAGACAAGAACCAACACAAACGTGAAAAGAACGCAACATGAGGAAGTTCTTAATGAATATAGAAAGTGGACCCCGTAAGCTCCAGTCGTACGGCGTAGACAGGATATCATGGCGCCAGGTGACACGAGATTATCTATAGCGGAGAGCCCTTGACAGAACCCACCTTGTTGCGGCGCCAAGAGTCCCCATTCCTCGAGGATCCACATGAGCCTCCAATTCACCAACTGTTCAAGGAGCTTGCATGGAACGTTGATGAGGCTGATCGGGTGGTAACTATCACCCACCTGCGTATCTGCCCCAGGCTTAATCTCTGGGATGATATGTTATCCTGCCAGCAGAATGGAAAAACACCCTCAAGCTAGATACGATTGAACAGGGCGAGAAGTTGGTGCTTGAAGTCCGCTGTTAGGTGTCGGAGGAACTGACTATGAATGCGATCGGGTCCAGGGGAAGTATCTGGGGATGCAGCGAGGGCACTTTCAAACTCCCACTCAGTAAAAAGGACGTTGTATGGTTCCTGACGTCGCGTTCAAAAGGAAATCTGATTTCTCTCTGTTTGCTCTTTAAGGGCGTGAAAGTCTGCACCATAAGCAGCAGTTTCTGAGGTGTGTGCATAATGGTCTGCCAGGTGCTCAGCGACAGTGACAGCGACAGGGTCAGTACAGACTGTACCCTGAATGCTGAGGCATGGAACTCCCGCCAGTGGGCGGTGCCCAAAGAGGCGTCGAACTTGGAACGTCACTTTTGAAGGAGAAGCGTGGGAACCACTGGAGGCAATGTACTTCAACCAGCAGGCTCTCTTACTTTGTTGGATCAGTCACCTGGCCCGTGCCCAGAGACACTTATTCGACAGAACGGTGGCATCAGTGGTGCTGTAGTGCACACTGACATTCCCAGACGGCTTCAGCGACCTCCAGTGTCCACCAGGGCACCAATGTATGATGGAGCGAACGAAGTGTGGTGGGGGCAGTTTTTTCGGCTTCAGAAAATATGGTCTCTGAGACCTGCTGAACAGCGGCATCAACATCAGCCGGAAGGGGAGAGGAGATCACAGCAGCTGAGGAGTAAGCTGGCCAGTCAGACCTATGGAGGGACCAGCGAAGCAGACTGTCAGCAGGCAGACACTATGGGAGCGACAGGAAGATAGGAAAATGGTCGCTGCCACACAGGTCGTCGTGGACCCTCCAGGTCAGATGTGGAAGAAGGCGAGGGCTGCAGACAGACAGGTCTACGGCAGAATACGTAACATGCTGTGCTAAAGTGGGTAGGAGCACCGATGTTGAGAAGGCAAATATTCTGCTCTGACAGGAGAGTCTCGACATCCCTACCTTGGGCCGAGGTCTGTGTGCTGCCCCACAGAGTGTTGTGGCCGTTGAAATCCCACAAAAGAAGAAAGGATGAGGGAAGTTGGGTGACCAAGGCAGCGAGGTCTACGAGACACAGCATCATCTGGTGGAAGGTAGACAGAGCAGATGGTAATATCTTGTAATACCCGGAGCCTAACAGCGACTGCCTCTTGAAGTGTTTGAAGAGGCACAGCAACACTGGGAACAGAGGCGAGGACGTAGTCACAGACACCACTGGAAATTCTGTCATGGAAGGTATGGTTTTTAAAATAGCCCGATAGCCTTGTAGGGCAGGGGTCCTCTCGGGGGGAACATGGCTAGACAGATTGCAGGAAAGCGGCAGAGTAATTGCTGCAGCTCAGCCCACTGTAAGATCTCTTTTGCAACATGCTGAATAGCCATAATTTAAGGGATGAAATGGTTATTCTGCAGGGGCACCGGCTACCAACTCCAAAGAATCTACAGAATTGAGAACTATCGGCTCTGGTGATCCTAGAGTGGCGAGATCCTCGGGGGACACAAGGATCTCCACCTCAACTTCAGAGGCCAAAGATGTGAGTGAGCATTCCTTTTGAGCCACTAAAGCGTCCTTATTCTCCTTCTTTCTTCTTTGTTCCCTCTCGCTAACCCTTTGGTATTAAGTGCCAGGAGGACTTCCTCAAAGTGACATCAGGGACCGTCAATAACCAGAAGCCCTTCGATCAGGAGTTTTCAGATCTTTCAGCCAATGGCTGTGATCCCCTGGTGCACTGAGAATCCCAGAAGGAAGCGTCCTGAGGGATCCCTTCCAAGCGAGAGGGGCCAGGGAAGATTGTCTCTTCTCAGACTGGGGAGTGGGGACTGGTGTCCCTGATGATGGGGGGAAATATTGCCCCCACAGGTGTTGAGGGTTGATGGATGGAGATGGGCCTCCACCGGTCGTGGAAAATTTATGGCCCATAGAGCCCACAGGAGGAGATAACACCGGAGTTTTCACAGGTCTCAAGGAAACTGGTGGTGCTATGACTGTGGCAAAAGACGTTTTAATACAGACATGGTGAAGACGCTCTTATTTCTTGCGTGCCACAGGAACCGTCAGTTGGTCCAGGGTTTTTATTTCCATAATCTTCCTTTCCCGATATAAAACAGATCAGTTCAGCGAGCATGGTGGGTGATGTTGCCGACAATTCACACAAAGGGGAGGTGGGGTGCATGGGGCATCCGGGTGTTATTGCCGCCCACATTCCCAGCAGGATGGGCTGGAAGTACATCGGGGCGACATGTGCCCAAAATTCCAACACCATAAACACTGCATAAGGGAAGGAACATATGGCTTGACATCACAGCGGTATATCATTATCTTGACCTTCTCAGGCGGTGTATCGTCTTCTAAGGACAAGATAAAAGCACCAGTGGCAACCCTATTATCTTTAGGTCCCCTGTACACCCACCGAACGAAGTAGATCCCTCGTCAATGCAGGTTTGCTCGCAGCTCTTCATCAGTCTGGGACAACAGATCTCGGTGATAGATGAGACCCTGGACCATATTTAAGGATTTGTGGGGCATGATACTCCTGGGATATCACCCAGCCTGTCGCAGGCGAGTAATGCCCGTCTGTATCAGAATGGTCCCACTCCTCATCTTCAAAAATGATGCCACTTCACCAAACTTGTCTTCGAGGTTGTATACAACGAACTGGGGCTTAGTGGACGTGAAGGACTCTCCATCAGTACGCTCACAAACTAGATATTGTGTTGAATATGGCTCTGATCAATTTAAGCCCCTGTGTTCCTCCCATGGGGTGGCAAGGGAAGGGAACGTCTTAGGATCGTATGTCGCCGCGTTGAACTCTGTTTTACCATGCTTAGAGCCACCGGGTTTGCGTCCGGCAATGCTGTTACTTGCTCGTTTCATTTTCACCCCAAGAGCAGCTAGGGAAATGTACGTCCACCCAGGCAGAGCCCCGTTTGCCTGGGTAAGCCTTATACAACTGAGGTGCAGCAACAGCCATGCATCTCTTTTTTTTTTTTTTTTTTACAGATTTGTACTGTCCTCGTGACCCGGGCGATTAAGCCAAGATCCCTGTGCTCTGAAATGTACAATGTTCCACCATTGTGCTGAATGACGGTCGTTGAAGCACGCACAGAGCTTACGGTGTAGGGGACTGTTTGTGCTACACAGCCCACAGCTCAGGACCCCGGGTTCGCCAAGCCTGTACTCAGCAAATTAATGTTGAGCCCCTGAGGGGCTAGGAAGGCTTCTCAGAAGTGGCTTAGGAGCTGTCTAAGACATCAAGTCTTACAATCTAACTCTGTAATTTTACAATTCTCCTGTTTTAATTTGAATTTTAGTTCTAGCAAATGAGCTCAGAATGATGAGAGTTGCTCTAGAATACTGTGTCTCTAAGTAATGTGCAAGCTTTTCGATTGTTATCCTTTAAAGAGCTGAAGTAGTTATGTGTAGAAACTCTCTCTCTCTCTCTCTCTCTCTCTCTCACACACACACACACACACACACACACACACACACACACACACACACACACACACACACAACAGATGTGCACACCTAATTAATGATGGCTGGATGTTGCACGTGACACTTCTGTTTGGAAGGTGAAGAAGGGAGGGGAGGAGAGGAGATGGGAGGGGAGGATGGCAGGAGGCAGGGAAAAGAGGCCAGATGCGAGTGATGGTGGCTCATGGGGAAGGGGTACGTTTGTCAGGTAACCGGATAAGGAAGTTGGAGGGAGTGGCCATAAAATGTATACAAGTTATGTGTAGCACAAGTGTTATCAAAACGATGCTGAACCACAAGCAGCAAGGGTGACATGTGGCTATGAAGTGGGCAATGGTAGTAGGATAAGTGAAGAGGAAACTGTTCGGTAGAAGGCATGGGGAGGGAAGTTAACACAGGTCAGTTTCGGGAAGGAAGTGGATGGAGGAATGACTTACTTAACCCAGGAGGTGAAATAGCCATCAAAGTCTAGTATGTTATGCTCTGCTGCATGTTTTGCCACAGGGTGGTCCACTGATCTGCAGTGAGAGAGTAGGAGGACGGAGATGGGAAGGGAGGAGGAGGAGAAGGAGAACAGAGAGGTTGTGTCATAGTGGTGGGGATTAATGTAGGATGGCCGCATGCTCGCATGCACTTGTGCCCACACAGAGCTGGAGATGTGATTGTGAAGTGTGCCTGTGTTATTACCTATGTGAATGCTCATTGTTCTGAACAAGAGCCTATGGCTGATGGCTTAAGTGGTGTGTGTGTGTGTGTGTGTGTGTGTGTGTGTGTGTGTGTGTGTATGTACCTGTCACAGCTGGTCATTGCAGTGAGTTGTCCTCATTATATTATTGAATTCCAACCTGGACTTTCCATTATTGCCAACTATAAACGAACACACAACTACTTCTCCTTTGAAGGGAAGATACCCAAACTCTCCGGCACAGCCAAGGTTACTCCCAAGGCACCCTCCTATGCCAACCTGTTTACGGGCCAGCTAGAGTACATGTTTCTATTCTCGTAAAGCACCAATCCCTGGTCTGGTTCCAGTTCACTGATGATATCTTCATGCTCTGGTCGTAATGCTAGGACACCCTACCTTCTCAACCAACCACTTCATCTCTTTCTCTGTGAACTGATAAGCCACCTTCATGGGTATTTACGACTACCTTTCTAATGGCACCATCCACATCTAGGTTCACATTGAAGCCACAAACCACTTCAAAGATGTCACCACTTTCAAACCCAAATATCCCTCATACATCCGGGCCACCTGCAGACATATCTGCAGTGACTAGCATTCCCTGGCCCAGAATCTGATGGTCTCACTGCGGCTTTGATAGACACATACTACCACCCAGACATAGTCTACAAACCGATTTTCATGCCATATCCTCACACAGCACCAATCTCCTCCCTCCCTATATATATACGTAAAAAATAGATGAAGTACACTTACCAGGCGAAGGGGCACAGGCAGTAATAGCAACAAATAAACACACACACACACACACACACACACACACACACAAATGCTAGCTTTCGCAGCCAAGCTGCTTCATCAGGCAGAAGGGAAGGAGAGGGAAAGGAAATGATGAGGGTTTTAAGGAAGGGGGTAAGGAGCCATTCCAATCCCGGGACAGGAAAGACCTTGGGGGAAAAATGGAGGGTAAATAAATGCACATACACCCACACATTTACACAGACACAAGTACACTTAGGCAGACATACTGTAGAACTGTACCCCCTTTCTACAGTTCTACAGTATGTCTGCCTAAGTGTACTTGTGTCTGTGTAAATGTGTGGGTGTATGTGCATTTATTTACCCTCCATTTTTCCCCCCAAGGTAAGTCTTTCCTGTCCCGGGATTGGAATGGCTCCTTACCCCCTTCCTTAAAACCCTCATCATTTCCTTTCCCTCTCCTTCCCTTCTGCCTGATGAAGCAGCTGGGCTGCGAAAGCTAGCATTTTTGTGTGTGTGTGTGTGTTTATTTGTTG
This sequence comes from Locusta migratoria, assembly GCA_026315105.1. Taxonomy (NCBI): domain Eukaryota; kingdom Metazoa; phylum Arthropoda; class Insecta; order Orthoptera; family Acrididae; genus Locusta; species Locusta migratoria. Next base: position 788,757,237 of record CM048744.1, read on the forward strand.
CTATTACTGCCTGTGCCCCTTCGCCTGGTAAGTGTACTTCATCTATTTTTTACGTATATTTTTCCTGTTAGGAATTTTTCCTCTATATATATATATATATAGTCACAAAGAACTGCTTCCTTTATCAATTCATACAAAGCTGGACTGGAACAACCGAGTCCAATCCTTAGTTCCTTAGTTGGGGCTTTACTTCAAACATAGTACAAATGATCCTTCCAACCCACCTAGAATGGTATTCCATCACCCATCAAACCAGGACAATATCCCTATGCCACTCTGAACTCCTAACCCCCTTGCCACAGACCCATGTGCAAGACCTGTCCAATCCACCCAGCCAGTATTTCTTACAACAGTCATTTCACAGGCCTTTCTTACCCAATCAGAGGCCAAGCCACCTGAAAACCAGCCACTTTATATACCAACTCTGCTGCAACCATTAATCAGATTTCTATTTTGGGATGACTACCAGATTCCCATGACAATAAATGGCCAGTGCCAAATTGAATCCAAATGCAAGGTGCTATTCTGTGGTACAACATACAGCACAGCATAACACACTAAAGTTGAAAGCCTGCTTCACTGCCCAGGCGATTTTGTTCCTTTCTCCTTCTACCAGCCGTTCAGAAATATGCAGATGGAAGCAATCCTTGTAACTCATCTTGCACTCCGCAAACCAACCTCACCTTAGCCTCCATTTAATTCCCATCCCATGCCCTCCACTCAACAGTTTCCCCTTCCTTCGTCGTACCACTGCTTCCCACTTCATATCTACAAGCCACTCTCAATGTTTGTAGCACAGGCCTAGCCCACATTCCACAGACCCTTTTCTTCTGTTTTCCTGTGTGGCTACCTGACTAATCACCCACACCTGGACCCCCCTCTTCTGGCATTCCTGCCCCCCCCCCCCCCACCTGCCCAACTACTTACATTGTCACTTGGGATGTCTGCACTAATTGTCATCACATTTTATGTGCACCTGTTATGATTCAGGGCCTTTGCTTTTCAATAAGTGTTCTCTTTACTCTCAAAATCAATAATATTTTTTTTTTCCAAGTTGAACTTTTTTACAAAAATCTACATAGATATTTATCGATTTTATAATAATCATTTTAAAATGACATGATATACTTACTTATGATATTCTGTACCACCTTCTCCATTGAAATGCGTATAATCTTTCACAGGTTGGCGGCAAATGTAGCACATTAGAGCACCACAGGTACATGTCATCTTATTGCAACCATCAATCTTGATAAATTTTTTTTCACATCTCCAACATGTTCTGCAAAAGAATATTTGTACAACAAATTATATTTTGACTTCTTATCACTCAAGTTTGCGACTGGCATGGTATTGCGATTTTTCCTAACTAGTTCTCATCAACAATGACAATTATGTGAAATAATTAGTACACAAGTAGAGCATCAAATGTAAATAAATATAAAAAATAACAAGAATATGTCAAAAGACATCAAAAGCAGTATTAAAGCGGAAATTACAAAATAAGTCATAGGTCCAAAACAGCACTGAACAATGATGTGAGGTAAAAAAAATTGTGTCATATCAAGCAAAAAACATTAAATATAAACATAACAAGGGTGTGGTGAGCGTTAAAATCTCCCAAAATAAGAAACGGTGAAGAGAGTTGAGTGATCAGGGCTGCTAAGTCAGCAGGGGGAAGATAAAGGGAACAGATGGTAATGTCCTGTTGTGTCCAAACCCTGACAGCGACAGCCTCCAGGGCTGTTTGAAGTGGCACTGGTGAGGTATAGATAGAGGGTTGTACATAGACACATACCCCACCTGACACCCTGTTGTAAACAATGTGGTTATAGTAGTACCCCCAGTAGCCCCGAAGGGTGGGGGTCAGATGACCAGGAAACCGGGTTTTCTGGAGAGCAACACAAAGAGCTGGAAAGGAGCTCAACAGCTGACGCAATACAGCCAAGTGTCAGAAAAAACCTCCACAATTCCAATGCACATCAGGCTGTCTCCTGATTGAGGGTACATGGAGAGGAGAAAGGTGGAAGAGAGATGGCATTAGCACTCGCCTGTTGCTGTGAGGTCTGATCCTCTGTATCCATGGCGTCGCTGAGATCAGCGATAGCCAAGTCTTTTGGTGTGGCGAGAAGGATGACCTCATCTTCGAGTGCGTCAGTGGCAAGGGCTGGGGGCAAGGGGCCGCCAGTGTCTCCTTGCGCTTTCCTGTCCCCCTTTTTTTTTGTCTTCCCACCAATCCTTGGGCCAAGCGGAGGAAGAGGGTTACTCCGGAGGGGCTTGAGGAGCGTGGTAAGATTGAGGAGCCAAGAGGCTTTCTGACTGATGGTCCTGGTCCTTCAGCCACTGGCTGGTGTCCGATTTCTTTGGTGAGACCGGTGGAAGGGGGGGGGGACAGGACCCCTTGCAAGAGGAACCATATTCTAGCTGGGGAGTGGGGGTAACCGACCCCAACATGGGGGGGGGGGTGGTGGTATTGGCCCTGCAGAGGATGAGGTGCCCCCAGATGTCTGGGAGGCCGAGATAGATTAGTGGCCCAAAGGGCCCACAGAGGGTGGTAGAATGGGTCTTGTACTGGCCACCAAAGGTGGCGTCATCATTGTAGCTGCAGCATAAGAGCTGAGAAGAGAGACTGGATGCAGCTTCTCATATTTTCTATGAGCCACACCATACGTCAGGCGGTCCAGAGTCTGTATTCGATTATCTTATGTTCTTTCTGTAGAATGTGACATTCCTGTGAGCATGGAGAGTGGTGACCTTGACAGTTGATGCAGTAAGGGGGAGGGGCACAGGCTGTGTCCGGATGTAAAGGATGGCCACAGTCCCTACAGGTTGCGGCTGCATCGCAATGGGAGGACATATGCCCAAAATGCCAACATTCAAAGCATCTCATTGGAGGTGGTATGTATGGTTGGAAGTCGCAGCGATACATCATCACCTTGACTTTTTCGAGTAGTGTGTTACCCTCAAGACAAACGCCCCGGTGGACACCCTATTATCTTTTGCTCCCGAAAAATGCGTCGGACAAAATGGACTCAACGACATCGTAGGTCATCATGTAGCTCCTCATCAGTCTGCAGCAAAAAGAGTCTGTGTTAAATACCCCCCTGCACCTTATTAAAGGATTTGTGGGGCATTATCGAGACAAGAATGTTGCCTAGGTGGTTGCATGCTACGAGTTTACACGATTGAGCAGGTGTTTCCGCCTGTAGTAGAAGGACCGAACCATCACACATTTTGGACATTCCAGCAACTTCTCCAAACCTTTCCTCGATGTGTTCAATGAAGAAGAAGTTGCCTGGAAAGATTCCCCATCCTGTCTGGTACACACTACATATTGTCGTGAGTACAGCTCAGCCTGCTTTGTGGCCCCACGTTCCCCCCATGATGGAGTTAGTGAAGGAAATGATTTGGGGTCATATCTTTCAGAATTAAAGTTAAATCTGCCATACTGAGAGACACCTGACTTAGCGCCAGGATTTTCAGAGGTTTTCTTCCTCTTCATTGTGAAATGTTTGCCCTGATGCCACGCACTCTGAAACAGGCTCTCCTCACGGCGCCAACCAGCAATGTCACCTGACAGGATGTCCGTTGCTGGGAATCCTGATGCCCCACAGATACAAGCATTGACTCTCTGGCATTCATGAGGTGGTCAGAGCTCAGACATTGGTAGTGTGATCCCTGCACAATTCAGGGGGCTTAACCATGAGCGTACATAACAGCCCCACCACATGGACTGGCAACACGTGCTGCTGACCTAGGGGGGAGGGGGCTACGGCAAGGAAGGAGCTAGGAAGGGAAAGGTAGGAATCCGGGCCGTAGGGGCTAGGTTGGGAGTTCTTCCCCAAATGGCTCACACTAAAACTGAAATTTGGATGGATGTCAAACCCCTAGAGGGGGGGGGGGGGGCAAAATGGGCCACAATTGGTGGAAACAGCAAGCAAAACACAAGTGCATAACCGGCAGTACCGTGGAAATAGCCGGGCCGTCAACGTGATAACAGCTAAAGATGATGTTAGAGAGGGGTAGTGGGGAGGAATGGGATTAGGGAGGGGAAGGAACCAGGGAGATGGGGTGGGGAATGCGACCTGGGGAAGTAGGAAGGAAGGCCGAAATGGCTGGTAGACGGGCCTTACTTGCTGTCTGCTGTTCGTGGTGCGCCATGCTGGTGCGCACCTCACGCGATCATTCTGGAGACTACTGCAGTAATGTCAATAATGGAGGGTAGATAACAACTCACTGTAATGAGGCTCGCTGAGCTGCTGACAAGCATGAAAACAGATAATCACATTCACACAACTTAAATTTTCAGTCATGGCCTTCATCAGAAAAAGAAACAGAATGCATGAATATGTGTGTTTCGTTTTCTGATGAAGGCCATGGCCAAAAATTTAAATTGTGTGAATGTGATATCTACTTTTGTGTCTGTCAGCAGCTCAGCGAGCCTCTTTGTGGTAAGTTGTTATCTATCCTCCATTATTGACATTATCACAGAAAATGTTTACTTGTGTTTCATATATCTCAGCCATTTATGTTGTGTGTATTTTGCGCTGTAATTGTATTTTGTTGAATACTGTAAGGCTTTTGTTTGCTGCTGGCAACCAAGTTTCAAATGTCTTTCATGTGTACATACTTTCCATTTGTAATTTATCTTAAAGATAACAAAGGAATGTTGTTGTTGTTGTGTCCCCTTATTTGATCTTTATTTGTGGATTTCTTGTAACAATAAAGGGCAACCAATATGTAAATGTTAGACTGGGTATACTATATTAAAGCAAGATGAAAATTGTCACCCCTCCCCTCACAATTAAAATCCCTACATCGATATGTGCAGTGAAATGTGCTGGATCATAATAATTTACTTTGTCAGTGTATGTGAAACAAGCCAAGTGATCATAAATGAGCAGCTGTGCCATGACTCTCAACCTCAAGCTGTGTAATATCTCGGCCACTTGTAATCAGCGACTTTACCAATGGAAGTTTTCACAGATGCCTCTTCAGTGTCCAGCCGGGCCGGGGTGAGGAGACGGAGCCCACAGGAGGCACACCAAATTTCACCTTCCCTACTGCTCAAATGTTCAAATGTTTGTAAGTCTTATGGGACTTAACTACGGGGTCATCAGTCCCTAAACTTACAAACTACTTATGAACTACTTACGATCTAGGACGGCACAAATATCCATGCCCGAGGGGGGAATCGAACCCCCGACCGTAGTGGCCATGCAGACCGTGACTGAAACGCCTCAGTCCCCTCGGCCACCGCGGCCGGCTTCCCCACTGCCCACCACACTGCATTCTCATGCTCCAGAGGGCAGCCCGGTGAATTGCTGCGGCGCTCTCGTAAGAAAGGACATAGCAAAACCAATGTGCCTTAATGAGGAGCGTACAGATAAATGGCAAACGTGGCAACATCGGAAGCAGACAACAGACGTTCTTACAAAGAAATGGGCATAATAGCATGTGTGCAGAGAAAGCTATTGACTGCAGATACCAGAGTTGTAGTTTCCACAAAGCGACAGTATTACAGATAAGCCGTGGACCCCTGTACATGGGAAGAAGACAACCAAACCCCTGCAGTGTACACATGGGTACCTGGGAGAGAGTCTGGCTTGCAGGTATAAATAAAGTGGACCAGGGAGAAATACCCCGATAAATGACATACCAGACAGGCCTAACACAGCCAGCTGCCACAAAGAAAGAATGCAGAAGATAACAACACACTTGAAACATGAAAAAGACGGCTGTTCACAAGTCCCATCTCAGCCTTCAAAAAATTTTCACCGGGGGCTAGGAGGCAAGGTCATTAAAATGGCGATCAGTTATTGAATGACAATATCGTAGCAACCCACCAATCACAGAGCAAAGAGATGCAAAATTCGAAGAGCACCTGTAGCTGGAGAGGGAACAGACTGGGAAGTGGACTTGGTCCACTGCCAGAGAAAGTGAGAAGACATGCAGGCTGCTCCCACCTCGCCAGAAGCAGCACTTCGATTGTGACATCTTTGCTCTGGGGCCACACCACATAGCTGCAGAACCGGGGAACACAGAGCAGACGTGTGCCATCACAGTTACCGCGCAGGCACTTTACACTGCACAAATCCCACTCCTGATGCGCACATCAAGTCAATGTTGGTTAGACAGGGCATTACTACCCCTCCCTCCTTCCCCATTAATATCCGAGTCGTCTCCACACCCAGTCAAATTGACCCCGAAAGATTATTTTTGCAAATTTTGTATAAATAAAACTAAATTCCATGTGGCAATCCTCTTTGTAATCCCTTCTGTTCTCAAATCAATGCCTTGAATGAAATTTCCATAGCAGCCTAGTTCCATAATTGTTCATTATATTTCTGTTAGCCTTTATTGCACCTATTTCTGACCTATTTCCTGTCTTTCCCAGTTTATACCACCATCTAACTGAGACCCCCGCTGTACTCCCACCTAACCATCCTGTGGCCATCTTTCACAAATTCCTCACCTCCAACTTGGCCAAACTATCTCTCGCCAAGACCCTTTTAATAACCCAAATTGTTAAGCAGAAGAAAGAAGAGCCTGAAAACGTCAAAACAAATCCTGACAATTATTTTCCCTGCAGACAAAGGTTCCACCACTGCAATTATTTCATCACTTTTTGACCATCAACTTCAACCAGTTGCCTAAAATCTTTTCTCCCATATCAAGCATATCAAACACTTCCTTCACCGACTCTCCGCCGTCCCCACCTCTCTGCTTCACAGTGGATGCCACTTCGCTATATATCAACATCCTACGTGCCCATGGCCTTGGTCTTCACATTCTTGAACACTACTTCCCCAACGTCCCTCTCAATTCAGACCCGATACCTCAGTCCTCATAACCCTCACCAACTTTATACTAACAAACTACTCCCTTTCCTTTGAAAGGATGTTTACATCAAATCTGCGGCTCAGCAATGAGCACTGGCATGGTACCCTCCTAAGCCAAAATGTGTATGGGCCTTGCAGAGTAAACATTACTAGCATCTCCAAAAGCCCAAACCTCTCGTCTGGTTCAGGTTTATTGACAATATTTTCACGATTTGGCCTTGTGGCCAACACGTCAAATCCTTCTTCCTTCAAAACCTCAACTCCTACTTCCACATATGCTTCAACTGGTCTTCCTCAACCCACCATGTGTCATTCATGGATGTTAACTTCCACCTTGATGCTTCCATCCATATTAAACCTACCAACAATACCTATTACCCTGACAGTTGCCATACTTTCCAATTTAAAAAAATCCCTCCTTTACAGCCTAGACACCTGTGGTTGGTATATCAGCAGTAACAATAATCTCTTTCTCAATATGGTGAAGGTTTTGCAAAGGCCTTCACAAATAGAAATGACCCCACAGATCTGGTCTGCAAACAGATATTCCGTGCCATATCCCCACACACCCAAAATCCTCCCTCTACTACCAGTAACCAGCCACAAAAGAGCCCTTCCCTTTTCACACAGTACTATCCTGGACTGGAACAACTGAAATACATATGTTGCCAACGTTTTGATTTTCTGTCCTCATAGCCAGAAAGGATAGAAACCCTGCCCAAGATCTTTCATACCCCATCTAAAGTGGTGTACTGTTGCCCTCCCAACCTCAGTAACATCTTAGCCCATCCCTATGTCACCCCAACCCCCAGCCCTCTGCCATGCACACATGTGCATATTTGCTTTGCTTTCTTTCCCTCCCATGCCTCCCCACTCCATTCCTAAGCTGCATCTCACTACACCCAACTAGTACAACCTTGCTCCATAAGGCTCTGTTGTATCCATACCTAACACTGTGACGCAACCTTCCAGCTCGCCCTTCCTCTCCCCTCTCCTCTCCACCATCATTGCACTGCAGAACATGATTTGGAGTGCGGCAGCTGGAGATCGCAGTTGTGTGACTGAAGTGTGCCTTGTGTGAATGGTCTCTCTTGCTGTTGTTCTCTCTCTCTCTTTTGGTTTTAGAGCACAAAACTACAGAGGTCATAAGCACCCATGTCTGTGCTTATTAAGAACAAGAACTAAGAGGAGGCAGAGATAGAAAGGCAATACAATTATGCTACAAGAAAAGGTAAAGAAACAAGGACACAACAGAATTACTCAAGCGAAGGATTTTAAACTTCTTTCACCGTATTGGCATGATGTATAAAAAGTAAAACACAATCAACGGAACACTTGTCATCTGCTGAAATGTCAGACAGTTCTGACAAGACACACAGACTGTCGTATTCGATTAAAAAATGGGCACTGGACCAGAAGGTGGCATACAGTCAACAGTTCAAAAACTAACTCACAGTGGAGCAGGGTCGCCACTTGCCAAGTGGCAGTGGCTGAACCAACAGTGGGCTATGCACAGCCAGGTGAGAATGACCTCATCATGGCGAGAGAGCCAGGAGGAGGTCGACCAGGCAATAGGGAGAGGCTTAATCTCCCTAAGCTTATTTCTTTAAAGGGAAGACCAATGCGCACGCCAGAGTGAGACCACACGTCCTGAAAGGATGGCACGAAGGTCATCTGAAGGGACAGAATGCGTAGCAGGACGAGGGAGGAGAGCTGCACAATTTTGTGGCAGCCTCATTTCCTGGCACACCAACATGATCCGGGACGCAAAGGAACAGAACAGTGGCACCATTGGTAGTGAGTGAGTGAAGGCACTGTTGGATTTGTTGCATTATGGAGTGGACGGAATATAGCACGCTTAACCTCTGGATTGCACTCAGGGAGTCTGAGCATTTGACACATTTTGAATGCTGGTGTCGCCTTATGTACTGATAAATAGCAAAGAGCTCTGCCGTAAAGATCGAGCAGTAATCTGGGAGATGATACTAGAAAGAAAAGTTACAAGCACAAAGTCACACCTGACACCATGGGCAGTTTTGGAACCATCAGTATAAATGAAGATACCGTCTGCAACCTGTGAGCGAAGAGCTACTAACATGCTGCAATAGATGAGGTCAGCGGTAGAATCTTTGGGAAGCGAATGGAGGTCAAAGTTGACAAGAACCTCAGGACAGAGCCAGGGCAGGGAAAAGCCCGCTCCAGTCAGGAACGTGGCAGGGGCGTAAAGTCAAGTTGCCAAAGAAGTTTACGAAACTGGACTCCAGGAGGACTCACTGCCTAATGACAATAAAGGGAATCATGAAACAAAGCTTCATAGGATGGGTGGCCTTGCATTCATGTCAACCAACTCGCACAACGACTAAGGAGGACCTCCCTTGGTATGACGAATTATTATAATATGAGTTGATAGGATAACTAGATGATCGACTGCTGAATGGTGCTTACAAAAACAAACATTGTGCATTGGTGAGGAGGTTATGAGATTCGAGTCACCATACCAATCGACCATTAATCATACATTCCATCACTTCGCAAATGCTACTGGTGAAGGAGATTGGACGGTAGCTGCAAGGTAGATGTTTGTCCTTTCCAGGCTTAGGTAGAGGAATCACGATGGCTGCACGCCAACACCCAGGAAACGTGCCTTCCGTCCAAATGAGGTTGTACACTCGAAGAAGAAATTGCGGGCATTCAGAAGAAAGGTGTTTTAACATCGGTACATGAACACCGTCGGGTCCTGGAGTACAGAACCATGATGAGGAGAATGCATGTTGAAGATCACTCTCAGTGAAATCGGCGTTATAACATTCATGATTCTGAGACAAGAAAGAGAGCAACCTTGCTTTTGCTGCCTGTTTCTGAGGGAGGAAAGAGGGATGGTAGTGTGAGGAGCTCAAAATCTCAGCAAAAACCGGCCCAGAGTGGACTTATCAGTGGCATCTGCTAAAATATTGTTAAACCTGAGATTGGGGAATGAGACAAGGTCCCTTAAAGACTGGGAAGGTTACCCCAAACAACAGAGGAGGCGGTAAAACTGTTAAATGAACTAGTGAAGGAAAGCCAACTAGCTCATTTGCTTTCCTGAAAAAGCAAATATATCACGCAACCATTTTAATGAACACAGTTTTCCTGTGTGTGATAGCATTTAAAGTCTCTGAGAGCATGTCTCCGAGCTCTGAGTGCTTTGTGGCATTTCTCAGTCCACCAGGGAACTGGGGGATGTCATGGCAAGGAAGATATGCGAGGGATAGAATGTTCTGCGGCAGTGAGGATTACAGTAGTAGGATAGTCAACCCAGAGATCAATACTGGGAAAAAGACATTAATGGAAAATAGCTAATGAAGAATAAAGCTGCCAATCAACTTTGGAAAGCTGCCAGTTGAATGGACGAGCTGGAGTGAAGAGCGTTGGAGTGAAGGGCATCAGTAGGCAATTGACACATGGAATGTGGTCACTTGAGTGCGTGTCTGGAGGTACAGACCACTTGAGGTGACGAGCCAGTTGAACAGTGTAGATGGAAAGGACCAAGTTGGAAAAGGAGTGTGTGGAGCCCGAAATATAAGTGGGTTCGCCAGTATTGAGATAGATGGTGGAGTAGCCAAGCAGTCTAAGGCGCCTTGCTGCGGAGTGCCATCGGAGGTTCGAGTCCTCTCTGGGGCATGGACATGTTTGTTGTCTGTAGGCACAATGCTAACACTATCCTCATGACCTAGGTTGTGAATTACCTTTCCCTTCCTTTCCCATTTCTTTTTTCTCCCTTCTCGACACCTGAAGAAGGAACATAGCTCCGAAAGCCAGCTATTTTCCTCCTCTTTTTGTGAGTGTAACTATTGGCAGTAGAGCAAAAAGGCAAAAAGGTAAATACTGGCCAGCCAATCTATCTCTTTTGAATAATGATATATCATCTCTGTGGAGAATTTCCATATTAATTGAACAGATGAGGATAAGGTGGTTGAGGAGATCCGCCAGGAGAGAGCCCCTCTGGCAAGGTCAGAGAGAGCCCCAAAGAGGATGGTGTGCTTTGAAATCACCGACCAACAAGAAAGGAGGAGGAAGCTGGTCAATAAGCTGTCGGAGATCAGTTCTGGCGGATGAGAAGTGTGGCACATGGAAGCAAGTGTGGGGACATAGTTTTGTTTCCTGAAGGCAGACAATTAGTGGGGAGTAGGTTTGCAAGAGAAGCTGTAGTTCCATTCTACTGGACCGAATGCCGCGATCATTCCATTAAAGGATAACCATAGTGAGATGAGAACTGAAGAGAAGTTAAATGAACAGTCACTCCTGTGACTGCAGAAGATCACAATGTGAATGCTCACAATTAGTTGCATCTAAGAGTGTCGGATCTTGGTCCATTAATTCAACAGTGGCTTCAGAGCCAGCCTGAGGTCGGCCACCTGATTGACCCCTGGCAGTGCGCCCTGGCAACACAGAGGCCATCCAGGGGAGGCCGTCACTAGGGGAAGTTGCGGAAGAGGAACGCCGGGATGGGAGAAAGGGAAGGAAGATTTCTTCCCCCACCCAACTTCTTTGAACCGCAGCAGGTATCAGTTGAATACCCGGACGGCTGTGAGCTAGATGGGTGCAAGAAGTCTTCACGGGTATAATCCTCCTTGAATTTCCGTGTGTCTGTCTGTCAGGCAAGAGATTTCACTGGTGCAAGCGGAGGTTTGGTAGGACGGTGTGTGCTCTTGGCAGGAGATGCCGATAATGCCATCATGTGACCGGGTGTTGTTACCACAATAGCACTAAACTGTAGGTCGCACATCTGTGTTGAGATGGCTATCAGTTGTTGTGGCGTAGCAACTACTGAGCTCCAAGTCCCAGATGCTAATGTACTCGGTTTACGACTGGCATAGACTTTCCTTGAGACCTGTGTCTGTACCACTTCTTTCACCCATATTTCCTGAATCGCTTGCTTGTCATGATAGATGGGACAGTCACAGGAGGAGGTGGTGTGGTTACCCATGCAGTTTAGGGAGCAAAGGGAAGGAGGTGGACAATCACCCTCACAGACATCCATGCCGCATGTGGCGTATTTAGCTGGATTTTTACATGACTGCCTGGTATGGTTGTAATGCTGATACTAGCAGCAGCGGGTGGGATTGGGGATATAAGGTCAGACATTGAGGACCTCATATCCAGCTATGATCTTGGGAGGCAGAGTCACTTGATCCATTGTCAAGAAAACAGTGCGGTTTGGGACCAATTCATTGTTGATCCTATTCATGACCCTATGCACCATTGTGACGCCCTGATCGGAGATGTAATCCTCGATTACCTCCTCGGTCAAACCATCGAGCAGATCACTGTATACAACCTCACGAGAGTAGTTTAAGAGTATGGTGGGCCTCAACTTGCACAGAGTAACACTGGAGATGGCTGGCCATTAATAACCTCTGAGCCTGAAAGGCACTGTCTGTTTCAATCAATAAGGTACCATTGCACAGATGTTTGCAGGACTTCACGGCGCCTGTGATCGCATCAATACCTGTTTAGAGGACAAATGAATTAACCACAGAAAAACTCTGACCATCTTCGGTATGTGTTACAACAAGGTATCAAGGGGCAGCTGGTAGAGTAGTAGAATTTTGGGAATCTTAAGACTCTTTCATGTCCTTAAACTTTCTTTTTTTGGGATTCCATTGCGAAGAAATCCCCATGATTGCCAGCTTCTCTGATGACCCACTACTCCTTACTAGGAGGTCTCTTCAAAGGGAGCACAACTGCCTTAGGAGATTGTTCACACCTCAGGTCACACATCCCAAACTCCGGATAGTGGGACCAATCGGCACATCGGGAAGGTTGCTGCTCAGGCAATCACCCCTCACTGGGCCTGGCGTTAACCAGGGTGTATGCTCAAACCCTACATGCCCACTGGCGGCTGTGACTTAGTCACCTTTTACGCATCAAATGTGTGGACAGCCTTCAGGAACACACAGGGAGGAAGAAGAGAAGAGGAACCTCAAATGCCGAAGCGGAGGAAAGATAGGTAAGATAAGGAAGAAGAGAGGAAAGAGTGTGAAAGAAAAATCCAGGTAAATTCAAAACTATTATGTATCTCCAGTTTCTTGGAGGAGGCGCAAGACTCCGTCCCCAAGTGAGGAGCAAAGGATAGTCGGAGAGTAATCATGCAGCTTGGAAAGGAAGGAGTGCTGCAAAGGCTGGGGCCCAGTGGTAGCAAGCACGTACTCACCAAAGAATAGTGAGCCCCATGAGAGGTGGTCTCTTTTCTGAAGGAGGCTAATGGCCGATAGCTTGAGTGTGTGTGTGTGTGTGTGTGTGTGTGTGTGTGTGTGTGTGTGCGCGCGCGAGCGCGCGCGTGCAACTGCGCGCGCGCCATTCACAGCTCATCATGCATCTTTACGGTGAGTTGTAAACTTTCCTGATTATATTGTTGAATTCCAATCTGGATTTTCCATTATCAGTTTAATCGAACATTAAGTTGTATGTGTAACCTAGCAATATTCTACAATTCAGGAGTATCATGGGTTCTGAAATGTCCCATTGCTTCATTATATAAAATTTGTTTTTAAAATTTAGTTATTTCCAGAACTATATGTTGCTACTCACCACAGAGTAGTGAGTAGCAACCTATCCTTCCGAAAATATTATTGAATCCATCTTGGAATTTCCATTGTATAAATAATGGTCTTAGCTATGTGACATTCAAGAAAAATAACTTGTGGTTTTCTGAGTAATGATTCTCACACATTTTCTCTGTTTGGCTGTATTGATTATTTGAGCAGCCGTATCTCGTTAAAACGCCTAGGGAGAAAAAAAAGCATTTTAACATGAAAATAAAACTTGTCTTTACACACACACACACACACACACACACACACACACACACACACACACACACACACAAAATACTTTGAATTGTAATTCCATACCTTATTAATGCCTGTGTCATTCTGTCTTCAATGTAAGTTCTGATCTTCACTTCTTCAGGTTTCTCAACTTCTTCACATCGCAAAGGTATGTGATTTGGTTCTTTACATTTCCTGTAAATGAGAAATTTGCTACATGAGTTTTGTTTATATCAGTATGAAGTGTATCTATGAATAAATATGTCAAATTGCGACATCAACCAAGCTAAAATTAGAATGTCTATTTCCTCTTTGGGAGACATTTAGAAAAATCAAATTATACCACAGTGAAATATGCTTCTTTTCAGCACAAAAAAGCTGATTATGACCAGCCTAGAGTCAAAGACGTGGAAGAGGATAACTAGCTTCAGGACTTACCTAACAGTTTCAAAAATATTTCAATTTTTATATGAGGGGCGTTTGGAAAGTTGTTGCAAAGTCCGAAAGATTGTACCATCAGAATGTATCAAGAGGTCATGTTTAGTTAGTAGCATCTTTGGAAAGAACACACACCATGTTTCAGCCATATTGGGCTGTTTCTTAGTGTTTGGCATTCATGTGAATCAAGGAAGTCAAGTGACTGTCAAAGAATGGACGAAAAAGAATTTTGTGTGGTGATTAAACATTAATTTATGAAAGGCAAAACGCTTGGGAGAACATTATGGTGACTCTGCACTTTTGATTAGAACAGTTTATAAGCGGTTTCAAAATATTCGGAGTGGCCATATGGGCACAAGTGACGCTGAGTGTTCTGGATGCCCTGTGGAGGTTATGACTCCAGAAATCATTGATAAAATCCATAATATGGTGATAGATTACAGAAGTGTTAAGGTGTGTGAGATTGCTTGTGCTGTGGACATCTCAAATGAAAAGGTATATAATATTTTTCATAGACATTTGGACATGAGAAAGCTATACACACGATGGGTGCCACGATTGCTTACGCTTGACCAAAAACAGTATCATTTGAAGTGTTGCAAGGAAGATTTGCAGCTGTTCAGGAAGAATCAGCAGGACTTCAAAAGACGTTTCATCACTGTAGATGAAATATGGATGCATTACTATACTCCTGAGACCAAATAACAATCTAAACAATGGGTTACCAAGGGAGAATCTGCACCAAAAAAGGCGAAGACTATTCCTTCGACTGAAAAGGTTATGGTGACGGTATTTTGGGATTCACAAGGGATAATCCTCATCAATTATCTGGAACAGGTTAAAACTATTACAGGTGCATATTATTCATCATTATTGGACAATTTGAAAACCAAGAAGCAAGAAAAATGTCACCGATTGGCCCACAAAAACTCCTTTTCCACCACGACAATTCACCAGCATTAGAAATAGGATTCCAACTCATTTCACATCTCCCCCCCCCCCCCAATTCTCCAGACTTGGCTCCCTTGGACTACTACTTGTTACCCAATTTGAAGAAATGACTGGCGGGATGAAGATTTCATTCAAATAAGGTGGTGATTGCTCACATGCACGCACAACCACAACAACTGTATCTCAAAAATGAACTTTCACCAAACGATATTCTGCTGTTCACTATCTGTGGATTTTTGGTTTTTATATTTTTGGAAATTTTAAAAATTTCATCTAGTAAGAAAAAAGACATATTTTAGTTTTCTGTTTCAAACACAAGATGCAAATACAAGAGCATTGTACAACAGCATCAAAGGTTCATAACGTTGTGTAACCAGTCATTAATAGATATGGTACCACCTGCTATATTGTAACTGGAAAACATAAAATTGAAGTCAGGCTTGATTCCATATTGGACTTGGTGCTCCACGACTGTATTTTATTTGTGGTATTATTGCGTACAAACGCAACCTCCTACATGGAGGTTGAGATATTTTAAGTTTTTTAATTTATTGTAAGCATTGATAATGACCACACAGTGGTCGAAATCCGGATTTGCCAACAAATAAAGAATTTATATTTATGACGACTGATTGCTGAATAATTACCACAAATAAAATTGAAGCATAAAAAATGCAATGCATTATTGCAAAAATTTCCATCTATTGCATTACAAACTGCACTTGCAAAGTAAATCCAGCTTTCGTTTCTGGAGATCCTATTGAAATTTATTATACAACCCAAATTAAGTTTATAGCTTGCAACTTTCTCATTTTGTGATCAGAATATTTCACCTATTAATTATTTACAGTTTCTCCCTCCTGGCATCTTAATATATATAAAAATTGAGGTGTTTGTGCCTATATTTCACTCTGCAGCCAAGACTCCACATTGCAAACGAATAGTGTTTGTTTGTCATAATAGGTATCAGTCTCCCATTGTGCACTATGGTGGTAGAGGGTTGATAACGATAATATAAACTTTTATATGTGGTTGTCAATATTTTGCTCTTCAGCAAAAACAACACAATGGAGATGAACAATCTCTCTGTGTTGTTGTAGTACAAAGTCTACCTGTTGTACACCATAGTAGTTCCATGTCGATAGCTATTAAGAGGGTGGAAGATATAGTGGTTGAAAGTCATGAGCTTATATAAAATTAACGAAACCTGGTGCACATTCTTCAATTGTTTTTCTACAACAAGCGTACAAATAAAGAATAAGTGCATATTGCGGTTTGAAAAGTAAAACTACCAAGAAAGATACCAAAGTGTAAGAAAGAAATTTTGCGTTCTCAATTCATTTCTAAAAGACAGAAAATGGTGCTGAAAAGTGAATCTACAGAAGATAGAAACTTGAAATTTGTAGACATTGTTTATTTTAAACTGTAGGCATCAGCGATTTTTCGATATTCCCATCCCTATGGGTGTGAAATAGGGAATGAGCAGTTTTTTGAAAATACATTGCTATTCCGGTAATTTTGAAGCACGAAATGCATAACTTCAGATTTAGATTTTTAATTGAAATTTTGAAAACATGTGTTTCAATATTTTTGGAAATTCAACCATTAAGCGGATGAAGTACAGGAAAATGTTTGTGTGTATAATGCAACGAAAGATCTGATAGGAATATCAATAATGGAGGACAGGGATAGGAAACAACTCACCGTAAAGAGGCTCGCTGAGTTGCTGACAGACACGAAAATAGATAATCACATTCAAACAACTTACATTTTCGGCCATGGCTTTCGTCAAAAAATTAACATATACATTCATGCAATCACTCAGACGCAATCCATAGTTGTCTGAATGATTGTGTGATTCACTCAAAAGGTTTCCATCAATAAAAAAGAAAAAACACTTAAGTGATTTCACTAACGTACAATGACAAAACATCACATTCAAAGGAGCACATTGAAACATTACACATGTATTTGCAAATACACGGAAAGAGCGGAAAGCTGGCCGCGGTGGCTGAGCGGTCTGGGGCGTGCCGCTGTGGTCGGGAGTTCGAATCCCCCCTCGGGCATGGATGTTTGCACCGTCATTAGTATAAGCTAGTTCATAAGTAGTTTGTAAGTTTAGGGACTGATGACCCCGTAGTTAAGTTCCATAAGCTATACAAACATTTGAACATTTTGAAAGAGTGGAAATAATCATTATACAAGTCAACACGCAACTCGTAATTTCTATGAATTTCGATACATATTTAGATTAAACTGATAAACGAACAAAGGACTTTTGACCATTGACCAGCGACAAATCCGCTCGGCGGAAGAACAACTGAAGAACTGGGTTCAACGACATGGTGAGCCGACACAATCATACACATAGAATGTTTTGGCCCTATGTAACATAGTTAACCCGGATATGACTGAGGCCGACAAAATCACACACCTGATTAAGGGTGACATGTACCAAGCTCTTCTTATAAAAGACGTCTCTATGGCGGAAGAGTGAATCAAGTGGTGCCAGCGGATTGCAGAGATGCAACAGAAGAGGGTTGAACAACAGAAGTATGACAGATTCACCAATGTAGACCCTATGGCCATTGTGGAAGACCAGCATGACTTTGCTTCTCTCATAAGACAAATTGTGAGAGAAGAATTACAACAGTTTATGGCAGCTGGGACTGTTGGACCAAGCAAGCATCAGATTATGACCATGGTTGTAAGCCCTGTAAATCATGAGGAAGCCGACGCCGCTGAGGAAGAGGTATTTCAGACGTTAGCACCTGTCCACACCGCCAGTCGCACCTGACGTTAAGAAAGGGCTTGCCCTCCAATGACTTATAGTACAGCCACCAAACAACAGCCTACAGACCGGCCGACACAGCCACAACCAACATCTTCCTTGTTCCTTGGCAACTATGAACCCTGCAGAACAGACGTCTGGAGGACAGAAGACAACACACCAGTGTGTTTCCACTGTAGGTGCCCTGGACATGTCGTATACTACTGTAGAGAGAGAAGGTGAGAAGTTATTGAATGTGAAGTCTTACAACTGTTATCATTTGTTGATAATAAAATTTGAAATTGCAGGAGTATCCACAGGAGTTTTATGTAAACTTCAGTAGATACTCCTGCAATTTTAAATTTTATTATCAACAAATGATAACAGTTGTAGGACTTCACATTCAATAGCACTCTAGCGACACGTTAAGGTAACATTATAGTGATCACAACGCCACATGTTAGTAGCTTGTTGTCACTCACAACTGTACAATATGGTGGCTCTTTATTTAAATATGAGTATATGAGTTTTATATGTGACAACCAAACGGCTAATTTTAATGTATGACAACCCACCAGTACAATCCAACTGGCTACAATATGTATTTATACAAAATGTTACTATTTAGTGCAGGTACGTGATGTTAACTGTTGACATATGTTTACCTATACATACAGTTATATGGCATGTTCCTTTGTTGGTGTGATCTCTCTCTCTCTCTCTCTCTCTCTCTCTCTCTCTCTCTCTCTCTTTTTCGTAACCACACATTTATGTTCACCGTTAGATACCAAAAGATGATGTCAATGTACATCGAAACTGGTCGTCTCTTATAAATAAAGACGAAATACTGTGATCTTGGCATTTCATTATTTACAAGATGATTTGTTATCTGATTTTTGTGACCTTTCCCTGGTGCCTTTTTCGGTTTCGGAACCTTTACATTCATGACAGCAGGAGTGGAAAGGTCACTGACGACCTTCAGAATAGCCTCTAGCTTTGGAGGTGCCAGGGCCTGGCCAATGGCCTCTGCCAGGGAGGGTGACGAAAGCTCCGTAATGTTGACTCCAGTACTGTTTTGTGATGTGTGTGGCAGGCATTCAGGTTTTGGAACAACTGCAGCCTTGCAGGTCCACTCACAGGTACAGGTGTTGGTATCAACACTAGCGACATCCGTATGGGTGGAGACATCAACTTTGGAAGCTGGCTTTTGGACAACAGCAGCAAAGGACGTGACAAAAGAAGCAGGTTGCATGGCCTTAAAGATATTTTTAGCTTCACTGTAGGAAATTCGCTTGGTGGTTTTGATTTCCTGCACTTTTTTCTCCTCCAAATATACTTTGCAGTCCCTGCTCCAGACTGGAGGTCCCCCTGAGCAGTTAACACACTTTGCAGGTGACGTGCATTCAGCTCCCTCATGGGCGGCCTTTCCGCATTTACCACAAGTGGCCTCCCCTTTTCATGCTAGTGTAGTATGCCCGAACCGCTGACATTTAAAACATCGCATAGGGCTGCACTTTAATCTAAGGAATCCTGCTTTTACATTCTCTGGCAGCTTCGGATTATTAAAGGTGGGAATGAAGGACTCTGATTTTACACGTCCCCCCATCAACCCTTTTAATGATGATCTGCACGTCCACAATTCCTTCAGAGGCCAATTCCTCCTTAAGTTCTTCATTTGGAATATCACCAAGATCACAACAAGAGGCTACACCTTTGCTGTAATTTAGGGTACTGTGCATCTCTGCCTCTATCTCATACTCCCATGGCACATGGCTTTTTTTAAGGTTTACTGCTTGTTGGGAACTAGAAGTTTCTACCAACAGGGTACCATTCCTCAACCTTTCCACAGACTTCAAATCTCCTGCAATGCCCTCCAAACCCTTTTGAATGTAGAAGGGCGAAATCTTTTCGAAACTTCCCTCTTTTATTTTAATTACTAAAAGCTCATTCTGTACAGAAGAAAGTGCGCTGTTACTCCTTAACATGCTCATATTACAGAGACCTGTGTCTGGAGGACTGCCTAAGCAAGCCCTCTTTTTGGAGCAGGTGTTAGTTCCTCCCAATGCTACACATATCCCACTGGGTGGGAGAAAAGCAGAGGAAATATTCATGCTGGTCCCACCGGCAGCTATGGAAACGAACGTCTGCCTAGACAGAGTCTTGCATGCCTAGGTCCTCATACAACTGAGGTGCAGCAGTATCCCCAGAGGTTTCCCACTAACGACTGCTCCACATCAACAGCCATGCATCTCGTCAGCACGTAGGTTTTTTTTTATAGAGGTTTGTACCATTCTCGCGACCTGGCGGGCAAGCCAAGATATCCATTACATGGCACACAGAACGTTCCACCGTTGCGCTATACGGTGGTCGCTGAAGCGTGCCCAGAGGTTACAGTGTCTAGAGGACTGGCAGCGCTTACCAGTCCCCAGCTCAGGACCCTGGGTTTGCCAAGCCCGTACTCAGCAACTTAATACTGAGCCCCTGATGGGAGAATGAAACAGAAGAACAATGCCTCAATTTGAAGATATTGTGATTATGGGGGAAGAAAACTTTGTTTAAGCACAACACTCAGCCAAACAATCTCCATTTCAAATGATTAGTGTTTTGTAATTAAATCATGGGGCTAACAGATCATTAATGGATGAGCTTCTATTGTCGCTATGATCACATGAAACTATGACAATCACACAGCTAATAACACTAAACCACACAATCCCTTCAATTTCGGTGCAATAAATTCACTTAATCATTTCTTGTCTCTCATTGGTTACATGAAATACAGAGAAACACATGAGAATATCTGATATATACAAACTGTGCATTTTGAAGTTTACTACTAAGTTCCTGCCTAATCACATATTCAAAAATTGTAACATACAGGCAACAACCAACTCATGAAAGAATCCTGAAGCTTTGTGCATTGTCAGTGTTTATGCAAAGATATTTATGTTTGTTGCTACAAATAGCTGAACGGCTGCTACATTTGAGGATTAGCAATAGCGACTTTCCCTTTTCTCTGTTGAATGATGTATTAAAATTCAATGGCCAAAATGCAGATGAAAGTTTACTCTAGATTTATCAACTACTAACTTTGTATTTGAGTTTGAAAAGTATGCATAGTGCTGCGTAATTAGATGGCAAAAGTTAGTTGTGGCAGCTCCTAGTGCCATTTTTCAGAACCTCCATTTGCTTTGCACCCGATTATAAGGTGCAGGCTGTTTTATGGATCCCGAAAACGAGAAAAATGTGCGGCTTAGATTCGGGAAAAAATTACCTGAGACTACAAAATTCTCTGATATTTCCTAGTCACTCGAAGTTCCCTGATAATTCCAGATATTCGAGGTTTTCCTGGTATGTGGCCATCCTGCTATACCTCTGAGCACCCAAAACGCCATAAACAGCATAGAGGTCGTACATCTGCCAGTACTGACTTCTGCCCACACCATTCGTTCACCACCATGATATGGTAATTTTTCCTGTACATAAGCAGGACTGATCTGAGTCCCACATCTCTCCAGGTGAGATAACGACTATTGTCCAGCTGAACACAAAATACTGATTCACTTGTGAACAGAACCCAGTGCCATTCATTACGACTCCAATCCTGATGTTCCTCCACCCAGTTTCTGTGGGCTGAATGGTATTGTGGGTTTAATGGGACAGACACCAGAGGCTTCCATGCATAGAGGCCAACAACAACAACCTGATGGCAATTTCGGACTGTGTGTTGATATTGCGTGGCCTGTTGCTGCCTGGAGGATGTCTTGAAGCTGAGGCATATCCATCACCCTGTCTCAAAGGGCTGTTAACTGGAGAAGTCCTCTCTTACTGATTTTACCCATGGAAGACCTTGGCCTTGCATTCTTTTAACAGTTTCTGTTGTTTGAAACTACATCCAGGTCCTGGAAATTACACTCTGGGAGGCTCCAATAACTGGAGCCACCTTCCTCTGTGTCTGTCCCGTTTTCAACTGTCCTACAGCTCTTCATGACATTGCTTCAAGTAAGTCACATTGTTGTTGCACTACACTACCTGCTCACTAACCATCTGAACACAACTGAACTTGAGTAATTCATTTGGTAGAGTGAACAAAATTCAACACCAATCCCCTCTGCAGTAACTTTGTTATTACCACTATCTCAGTTGCTGTAGAGCACACAGAAAGACATCGAACCATTTTAATTCATTCTGCTGATGACAATACTTCAGAGCTTAGATATCTCAACTGATCCTCTAATTGTTTTGATGAAGAAGGGATCGAATCCTTAGAAATCAAGAAATCATAAATTTACCATTAGAGAAAAGTGTGTGGGGTAACGCAGATGAAGACCACTCTTAGTACGCAGATTCAAATGGGTGTGGGTTGCCATTCTTTTGAGGAGATGAAGAAGCTTGCTCAGTAGCGCGGAGAATCAAACCAGTCTCCGGACTGAAGACCACAACAACACATTTTATTACCATATTTTTTTTTAGAAAGCTGTTTCTATGAACATTTTGCTGAATCATCTGATGATAACTTTCTTTGTTTCTATGGTACTTTCATTTCAATTTTTCTACATTAATTAAAAGAAAAATGTGCTGATTTAGTGTAGCCTTAAGCACTGTCAGATAGGTCATTAAAATATGAGAAGAATATACACATTGTTGTGGTTCTTTTTTTATGGGCTTGTCACCAGTAACAAGCTATCCTCACAGATTATCAGCAGAAGATCCAAGAAAACATGCGGGGCATCTTAGTGTTAATTGATTTTGTTATTTTATTACAATTGTTTCACACTATGGTGAGTTAATAAATTTTAAGCACAAAGAAATCATGATTTTTTACTGCAATTTATGACTGTGTTTTTTTATGTGAACAACTAAAAACATTTATGAAAAATGTTTTTTTTTTCATATTACAGAATTAATAGTAACACAAAAAGAATAAATATATTTTCATAAGAGTGTAATAAGGGCAGGGGAGAGTAAAAATTGTCTATAATGCAGAGATGCAACTGTTCAAAACAGACAGAAGTCTGATACTTGGGCTGATTGATGCAGAATGTTATATCCATAAGACAAGCCAAGTCTGAGCAAAGACAAACTACAAGATAACAATAGTACATGGGGCCAGGTGCCAGTTGTAAAACGTAACACAGTAAACTACACTGCAGGAAGTCGGCTGATTGCATACCAAGCAGATAGGCAGCTGCATATGGAATAACAAGCAAAGAAGCTATCACAGATAAATTAAAAGGGGGACCCTTGTGTATTCTAAAAACAAAACTGTTGACGTAGACTGCAATTAAAATAATGGGACAGCACTTCTGGTTAGAGAGAGAGAGAGAGTGTGGGACAAGAGGAAGTAAGAGACAGAACCTCCGCTGGGGAAAACGCTACCTCATGAAAGGCCAATAAAGGGCTTATGATGCAAAGTGTGTCCATATTGGGTGAGGTGTCTCTACCCCCTACACCCAGCCTGTGAGGCATTGTTAAACAATAATGTACAACTGCTTCCAATGATGTGGCAAGTAGCTGTCAACGCTATGCCCTGCCATGAACAGGTGGGATTGAAGAGGAATCAGGATGCTCTGGAAGTCAACCATAGAGGCAACAGCTGCTACGAGGCCGTGCTAGGAGGGCGCTGCAGGTGGGCAGCGGATGAACTTAGCTGGGTGAGCCAATGGGCCATAAGCAGTAGCTACTGGTGCTGTTTTTAGTCTTTTGGGTTTTAACTTGAGTTAACTTTTGTTGGCACAGACAGAATTGTGTCTAGTTAGTCACCCATTCCGAATCAGACTTGGTCGCTTTAAGAGGAAACCTCCATGCCATAGTAAGTTATGAATTTCTTGTTCTTTCTTGAGTAAACTTACATTTTTAATAATTTTGAGAGTTACTTCATTTAACAAACTTCATATCACAGTTTGTAATTTCTTAGCCAGGTCCAAGTCTCCCTCTCAACCAGACCAACCATCTAAATATTCTTGTTACAAGTCCACATCGACCAATATCAGGCAAAATCCATGTTTGGGTCACTACAAGGAGCTAAACTGTAGCCTATCTCACGCTGTCACAGAATATTAAACATACCAGAAGTTGTCAGCTCGGCATAAGCCCGCTCAAGCTGAGACATCTTGGCATGGCTGGCATTGTGGACATCACAGTGCAAAACATCATGTTTAATGTCTTGGCTTGGTCCAGCCAGAGCTGTGAACAAGGTTTTACAGGGGCTGTAAGAAATCAATGTAAAAAACATTTTCATGACTTTTCGCCATTGGCAGGGAATGGTAAAATCCAGACAGCCCTTACACCAGACAGCCTTGAGGTGTATCAAGTGCCACATATTTGCTGTAAATAGACTCAAAAAGGTATGTGCCAACTTTGTCTGTCAGTCAGTTTGATTCTTATAATAGACACAGAAATTATGAAGAGCAGGGGTACACTTTGCTGGAAGCCAAGGTTCTTGGAGGGTAATGCAGAAAGCAGGAAAAGTGCATGAGAAATTCTTAGCTCTGACAGGCAATGGAAAAAGTTACAATTATACTGGATGTAAAGCTGTTAGTATACAGAAATTTCATGAATGGATGAAATAGGCAGCTCAAGCCACATGGTTTACTGCTCCCACCATCACGACATCAACACACATGATTTCAATTGTGGAAGGGAATCTGGAGTCACAGGGGTGACATAAGTCTCTACCCTGGCCACAGAGGCCTTACAGGTAGGGTTGGTGGCATAGGGATCACCAGAATTGCTTTCTTCTTGGAGCAAGTTTCCAACACATCTCAGTGTTGATGACATCAAATCTCCTGAAATATAAGTCTTCCATTTAAATAATTTTGTAGGTACATAAATTGGCATAAATGGCTGTGCAAAATTTGTTATGAACACATTTAGTAACAAGGAAGTAATAAATTTAAATGTCTTTCATAATGCAGAAGTTTTTCGCACGTTTCTGTTTATGAAATCATGGCTCCTGAACTGCGCATTGAATAGTGATACAATTACACCTATAACCTCCATGAAAGTGCAATCAATATGTTGACAAAGTTTAATCACAATCAAATGAATGGTTACTCACCTGCAAGATTCTTTCATACAATCTCGATTTAGACAGCGGAATATTTTATCTTCTTCTGGAGGAATGGTAGCAAAATCACAAAATGGGCATACTTCTAAACCAGGTATAGCAGCTGATTTAACTTCTTCTATTTGTTTTCTTTGTAACATTTTTGAAAAAACGGATGGTTTGAGAACACCCTGCAACAGGAGAAAAAAAGGGTTTTTATGTTAATAAGGTACAGCCTTACCACATACCGCTGTACTCACAAAAATGAATTACACTGCAAAACTTTTCAACTATTATATGAAGTCCATTATAAATTAATTACATATATACTAATATCAACGAAGCAACAGAAATAATAATCAGCACTCCACTAAAAGTTGACAGGTACATTTCCTCTGTTGTTTTGTTAGATATTGTCAATTTTATTTTTGCAAAGTACAACTGGAGTCAGCCCAAAGATACACTGTGAGATCAAATAACCAGACACCTGACTGTAAGTGACTTACAAGTATGTGGTGCCCTCCATCGGTAATACTGGAATTCAATATGATGTTGGCCCCCTTTTAGGCTTGGCAGTTTCAACTCTTGCATGTATATCATTAATGAGGTACTGGAAGGTTTCTTGGGAAATGGCAGCTTGTTCTTCACAGAGGGCTGCATTGAGGAGAGGTATCAATGTAGGTCAGTGAGGCCTGTCAGAAGTTGGCATTCCCAAACATCTCAATGGTGTCCTGTAGGATTCAAGTCGGGACTCTTGTGCAGGCCAAACCATTACAGGGATGCTATTGTCACATAACCATTCCGCCACAGGCCGTGCATTGTGAACAGGTGCTTGACAATGTTGAAAGATGCAATTGCCATACCTGAATTGCTCAGCAAGAGTGGGGAGCAATGTGGTGTTTAAAACATCAGTGTAGCCCTGTGATGCAATACAACAAGGGGTGCAAGCCATCTCCATGAAAAACATGATCACACCATAACAACACCACCTCTGAATTTTCCTGTTGGCACTACAGACAATGGCAGATAACGTTCATCAGGCATTCGTCATACCCATACCTTGCCATCAGATTGCCACATTGTGTATTATGATTCATCACTTGTCCTGTCTATATGAACCTCTGCAGCCTTCACTGCTCTCTCAGAGCTACCCATTTTTCTTCTACCGTATTACTTTCCCCCATTTCAGACAATTGTTGCCCAATACTCCCTCAAACTCTCAACCACCTCTGGTTCCTTCAATGTGTTCTTAATTTTCTACTTTTTGCAGTCTCTTAAGTTTTAGACTACAGTTCATAACCCATAAGTTATGGTCAGAGTCTATATCTGCCCATGGATATGTCTTACAGTTTGAAGCGATTTCTAAACCTATGTCATACCATTATAATAATAATATAGTGAGGACAGTTTACAACTCACCGCAAATACGTGGCGACGAGCTGCAACAGGCACATACAAAAGACACACACATACAACACATTCAGCTATCGACCATGGCCTTCTTCAGAAAATAGAACTCTCACTCAATCACATAGGCACACAACACAGTCATACAACCATCACCTCCGACTGCCGCACTTCGAATCACGCTCCGAAGCGAATCGGGGACGGGAGGGGTGGGGTGGGGAGGGGAGAGGGGGTAGGAAGGTTACGTCATGGTGGTGGGGATGGGTTGGATGGGAATAACAAGATGCAGCTTAGGAATGGAGTGGGGAGGCGGGTGAGGGGAGAAAATAAAATAAAATAAATATGTACAGAAAACGCGTGTATCTGTGTAACCTGTTTATTATATGTGTATTGTATATAAATTGAATGATTATTCTATGTGAAAAATTTCTGTGAAGCACAAATGTTAAAAGGATTATGTACTGTATAAAAGAGAATATTGTAATATGTTGTAGTTGACATGTTGGCTTAGTGAGGGCAAAGTTAGTATCATCATTGTGTAGGGCATTATTATCACTGAGCGCAGTGTGTGGTTCAAATGTTCAAATGTTTGTATAGCTTATGGGACTTACCTACGGGGTCATCAGTCCCTAAACTTACAAACTATTTATGAACTAACTAAGACTAAGGACGGCACAAATATCCATGCCCGAGGGGGATTCGAACCCCCAACCGTAGTGGCCATGCATACCATGACTGGAGCGTCTCAGCCACCGCGGCCAGCCAGTGTGTGGTGCCAGGCATGAGAGAGTAGAGTCAGTGTTCAGCTTTCGAAGTGAGTGGTAGAAAAGTTGGACCGCAGCAGTAGGCCATAATAGAGTGGCATTCTATTACGTGTTGGTACATGCAGCAGTCTGAGCAAGTGGTCATTGGCAAAATAATTGGCATGGACACAGTGCCACAGCATCAAGAGGAATATTGTCAAGAGGAACACTGTGTGCCTTAATGCAAATCATATTTCGTCGCCAAGAAGAAACCATTTTTGCCGAAATTATTAAGTACCAGCAACAATTGACAGCTATGCCTCACCATCGCTGCAAAGTAAGACCTCAGCAATTTACCGTCTTTAGAAATTTACAGCTAAGACAATGATTAGTTTTTGCTGAAAGTCAATAGTCAACCAGATTGCAATTAATTAGTGCCAACAAAGTTACTAACCCGATGCACTACCAAGCAGGTTCCTTTTTAGCTACCTTTAATTTTCCAAGGCTCAACATAAACCATAAGAACCAGTTAAAATAATAATAATAATAATAACAACAACAATAACAATAATAATAATAAAATAAAAATAAAAACTTAAAGAATTTAAATCAGTAAAAAGTAATTTGGTCCAGCATAAAGTTTGCAAAGTTAAATTGTTAACAATTGCCATTTATTAATAATGAGTGCATTGAGTAACAGCTGAATGATAGAAAATAGTAATTATTGATTGTGATTTAATTGTTCAGTCTATGAGTGCTAAAAAGTTACCTTATGGTTTTAATAATATAGTAAGGACAGTTTACAACACACCGCAAAGACGTGGCGATGAGCTGCAACAGGCACATACAAAAGACACACACATACAACACTTTCAGCTATCGGCCATGGCCTTCTTCAGAAAATAGAACACTCACGCAATCACACAGGCACACAACACAGTCATACAACCATCACATCCGGCTGCCATACTTCAAATCATGCTCTGCGGCAAATCGGGGACGGGAGGGGAGAGGGGATAGGAAGGTTACGTCATGGTGGTGGGGATGGGTTAGATGGGAATAATGAGATGCAGCTTAGGAATGGAGTGGGGAGGCAGGTGAGGGGAGAAAATAAAATAAATACATATACAAAATGCGTGCACACTGTAAGTACACAAGACCCCCCCCCCCCCCACACACACACACACACAGGAGGGGTGGGAAGGATCTTGGGCAGGATGTCTCTCAGGTCTGGGCACGAGGATAGAAAATCAAAATCTTGGCGAAGAATGGGATTTAGTTATTCGAGTTCAGGATAGTACTGGGTGACAAGGGGAGCGCTCTTTTGTGGATGGTTACTGGTGTTAGGAGGAGGATTTAAGGTTTATAACGTGCAGTTTAATTGAGTAATTATTAGGTGCTGCTTGATAAACAAGTTTGTTGTTAACATATGAACAACAGTTAATGTTAGGAAACTATATACCAGAAACAATATTACATGCAAAAATTTATTACGATAACTTTCCAGTTCATTAGAATAATTTTCATTGATTGTTTGCTATTGTGAAGTGGGTTGAATTCAGTGGTTCTACATTGCTCTGTTTCCTGTATTGTGGTTGTGCTCGCTTAATCTGCAGTCTGTGTCCGTTTTGTTTCCTAATTAGCCAATCAGTAATTATTGCTACTACATACAAAATTTCCATCAATTTCAACTTGTTGCTCATACAACGAGTTGGCAACCGTATTAATTTTCACCTAGTCAATATTGTTCATTCAGTTACAGTTTTGTCCCGGGTGTTACATTTTAAGACCTTATTTAAAATTCCCGCACCAAACGATTGTCATTGGGAAATGACCTGTTAAGTATCGTTTGTGTGTGTAACCTCCACTACATTATTGGTTTCACCTCTGATAGCTTAATCCAGGTAATTGTTTCATTAGGCACACGGCTCATTCTAAAGTTGTCGGTAGTGTAGGTCGGTAAGGTTACAACCCAACTTCACTAATCCCCACTACATCTAACTTTAACCTAACATTTCTCTTTTCAAATTTTCTAACTTACCTACGCGATTAAGGGTTAGAACATTCCACGCTCCAATCTGTAAAATGCCTGTTCTGTTTTTCCTGCTGACGACATCCTCCTGAGTAGTCCCCAACCGTAGATCTGAATGGGGGACTATTTTACCTCTGGTATATTTTACCTGAGACACCATCATTTATTCATACAGTGTAGCTGCATGTCCTTGGAAAAATTAACAACTGCAGTTTCCCCTTGCTTTCAGCTGTTCGCAGTAACTGCATGACAAAGCCATGTTAGCTAATGTTACAACACAAGCTCAATCAATCATCCAGACTGTTGTCCATGTAACTACTGTAAAGGCTGCTGCCCCTCCTCAGAAACCACACGTTTGTCTGGCCTCTACACAGATACCCCTCAACTGTGGTTGCACTTACGGTACAGTTACCTATATCATTTTGCGGGACACAAGCTACCCCATCTCGGTAATGTGTGTGGTTCATGAGAGTATCAACACCCTATGTCGTGGAAAGTTGGTTACAACCAAATTTATTTTTGAAGCAGAATTTTACATGCCCATTCAATAGTAAGATCCAAACTTGTGGAGTGTGATATTTATTTTATTGGCATTTATTAACAGGAACAGTAAAATTTGACGAATATCCAATGCTCCAGTAGTGACTCAGGAATGCTGCTCCACAGCTTAGCTGTCAGCAAAGGACCGGTGTCATGATGGCACTGCTCTGCTACTGGTTATTATTGTTTTTTACTGTTCCTGTTAAAACATATCCATAAAATAAATGTCACACTAGAC
This sequence comes from Locusta migratoria, assembly GCA_026315105.1. Lineage (NCBI taxonomy): Eukaryota > Metazoa > Arthropoda > Insecta > Orthoptera > Acrididae > Locusta > Locusta migratoria. The sequence goes on from CM048744.1 coordinate 788,787,055, forward strand.
TAATTTGAAACTGCTCTACTGAATAGGCACAAAAAATACCAATTCGAAAGTAATACTGTTCATAATTAAAAAAAACTGCAATTTCTGTGGCCACTGGTGTATGATGAGCAGTATTTGTTTGGACTGACTCCAGAAGTACACTTAAAAAAATGAAACTGCAAATAGGTACCTAGCGATTCTTAGAAGAGACACTGGTGTCTTCCTCCACAAGCAGTATTGTAGAACAATGATAGTGGAGCCAAATTAAAATGGCACAGCCTCTCTCCATTTTATCAATGAAATGTAGAAAAACATAATGGGGAAAAGCAGCTGTGACGACAGCCACATAAAAAACCACACACACACACACACACACACACACACACACACACACACACACACACACACACACACACACTTCCCTCCAATGCTAAATTCACACTTCCTCGATGTCTAAGTGTGTGTCCTACCAATCGAGCCCTTCTTTTAGTCAAAGTATGCCAGAAATTCCTTTTCTCCCCAATTCTGTTCAGTACCTCCTCATTACTTACGCAATCCGCCCACCTAATCTTCAGCATTCTTCTGTAGCACCACATTTCAAAAGCCTCTAACCTCTTCCTGTCTACACTGTTCATTGTACATGTTTCACTCCCATACAAGGCAACACTCCACACAAATGCCTTCAGAAAGGACTTCCTTAGGCTTAAATCAATATTCGATGTTAACAAATTTCTCTTTTTCAAGAACACTTTTCTATCCATTGCCATCCTACATATTTGAAAAAACATGCAGGTTTCAGGGTTGCTGACACTAATGCATAAACAAATTGGCCACAATAGGTGACAACGGGCTTCTAATCGCAACTTCATCAGTTTGTTCATAGTACTGACCATTGAATAAAAAGTGAAGGCAGATGAATGAATAACAAAAATGTTTTTTAAATTTTAAATGAATAATCGAAGACACTGTTGAGGCATAATGATTTAAAGTCTATCTCCATTTCACTTGGGCTAAGACCCATTGGACACCTAGACTTATTTACTGTTTTGTTATTTACTTGTTAATTGCAATAAGTAAGTAATCATGAAGATGGAGCTGATTTAACTATTAATGAATAAACTTTTGAGGTCCTAATATGACAGCCAGGAGTGCAACCCCTGCCCAGCCATAACCATGGATCTCCCCCCCCCCCCTCTCTCTCTCTCTCTCTATCTTTCGCTATGTTGACATCGTGTGAGAAAATACATCCCAGATACTTGAAACTGTCTACCTGTTCCAACTTTTTTCCTCCTTTAGTTTGCAACCTTTCAATCGAATCAGCCATTACAACTAAGTCATCCGCATATGCGAGACTGCTTATTTTGTTTTGACCTATTTTAATCACGCCCTGCCAGTCTACTGTTTTCAACATATGATCCATGAATAGTATGAACAACAGTGGTGACAGGTTACAGCCTTGTATTACCCCTGACACTACCCTGAACCATGAGCTTAATTTGCCATCTACTCTAACTGCAGCCAGACAGTCTACGTAAAGCCCTTTTATTGCCTGCAGAAGTTTGCCTCCTCTACCATAATCTTGTATAACTGGCAGTAGTTTCCTCCTAGGAACACAGTCATGAGCCTTTTCTAGATCTATGAAACATAGATACAATTCCCTGTTCCACCCTTAGCACTTTTCCATTACCTGCTGTAAGCTAAAGCTCTGGTCCTGACAGCCTCTAAGAGGCCTAAATTCACACTGATTTTCATCTAACTTGTCCTCAATTAATACTTGCACTCTCCTTTCAACAAAAACTGAAAATATTTTGCCTACAACGCTAATTAAAGAGGTACCTCGATAGTTGTTACAATCTTTTGTTTCCATGTTTGAAAATTGGCGTGATTACCACTTTCGTCCAGTCAGACGGAACCTGTCCCGATTCCCACGCCTTCTCAATTATCCTGTGTACCATTTGAGACCTGACATTCCTCTGTATTTGAAGAGTTCCAGCTTAATTTCATCCACCCCAGCCGCTTTATTGCACTGTAATCTACTGATCATTTTCTCCACTTTCTCAAATGAGATCCTGTTTCCATCGTCGTTCCTACCCCATTCTACCTGAAAATCTGACACATCATTGAATGTTTCACCTACATTGAGCAATTCTTCAAAATATTCCCTCCATCTGCTCAAGGCATCCACAGGATTGACTAGCAGCTTTCCTGACCTGTCTAAAACACTTGTTAATTCCTTCTTCCCTCCCTTTTGAAGATTGCTAATTACGGTCCAAAATGGTTTTCCCGCGGCTTGACGCAGAATTTATAGCTTATTTCCAAAGCCTTCCCATGATTTCTGCTTGGAGTCTGCAATTATCCATCTGGCTTTGTTTCTTTCTTCAACATAACTTTCTCTTCTGCCTGATTTCTAGTATGGAGCTATTTTTGCAATGCCTTCTTTTTCTTTTTACAGGCTGCCTTGACTGTGTCATTCCACCAAGCTGTCTGCTTCATCCTGCCTTTACACACTACTGTTCCAAGACATGCTCTAGCTGCTTCCAGTAGTGTGTCCCTGTACCTTGACCATTCCTCTTCCAGTGAGAGTAATTCATTACATTCAACTAACTGGTACCTTTCTGAGATCATTGTTATGTATTTGTGCCTAATTTCCTTGTATTGAAGCTTCTCCACCCTTATTTTTCTACACGTGGACCTGACTTTCTGCTCTTTTGGTCTCACAAAACCAATTTCACAGCAGATTAAATAATGATCAATATCATCAAAGAACCACCTGAAAACACGTGTGTCCTAGACCGTCTTCCTGAATTCCTGGTCTGTTATATAGTCTATGACATTCTGTTTCCCCTTCCTTCCCAAGTATAGTGGTGAATGTCCTTATGCTTAAAGAAGGAGTTTGTGATAACGAAGCCCATACTGGAACAGAAATTCAAGACCTGCTTTCTGTTCCTGTTGGCCTGCATATCCTCGTCAAACTTACCCATAAACTTTTCATAACCTTCTGTTCGATTTCCTATCCTGGCGTTGAAATCACCCAAGAGTAAAACACTATCCTTATCCTTCACTAACAACTACATCACTAAGTGTGTTGTAAAATCTGTCCATCTTATCTTGATCTGTCCCTTTACAGGCTGAATACACTGCCACAATCCTAATTTTCTTGCTGGAGATGGCCAAATCTATCAACATCAGTCGTTTATTTACATACCTTATTGCAATTATGCTCGGTTCGATGCTTTTTTTATGTAAACCCCAACACCCTACTGTGCTCTTCCTAGTGTGACTCATGACAGGTAGACCTTGTATTCTCTGACTTCATCCTCTTTCTCTCCCCTTACTCTAATGTCACTAACAGCTAAAACATCTAACCCCATCTTACTTGAAGCTTCCGCCAGCTCTAACTTCTTCCCAGTGTAATCTCCATTGATATTAATAGCTCCCCATCTCATTCCAGATCATTTGCCAAGTCGTATCGGAGGAGTCCCTGATGAAATATTTTGTCAAAATAAACACAGATGAGTTAGAACATTATGAACACTATCCACCACAAATGAGAGTGCAGGGTACCAGCAGCACAACCACATGTAACATTTTTGTTGATTCTCTGTTATTATAGGGGCTTTCTGTTAGCACAGTAGTGAATGGCCTTTCTGACCATGTTGAACAAGTTTTAACTATAAAAGGGTTTTGTGTTCAAACACCTGTTAAATGTAGTTATAAACTATTTAGAAGAACTAACCCAGTTGCAACAGAAATCTTTTAACGTAATTGAGGAATAAGATTGGCAGGGTGTTTACTGTGCTCATTATATATAATATATATAATGCCTTTCTTATGATATTTATCATTATCTTTGATAGGTGCTTTCCATTAGAACACCCAAAGCAAGGTATTATTGCTAACAGGCAGCCTGCGTGGGTGAAACGAGGAATAAGAAGATTGTGTAGAACAAAGTGAGAATTATATCAGAATGTTACTTGCAGTATCGAGCTGCTGCTGTTGTTGTTGTTGTTGTTGTTGTTGGGTTTTTAAAGGGGGCTACACGGCTAGGATATCAGTCCCCTGTTCCCAGATAATCGAGCACATCATTTAATGAGCAGGTAAAAAGTACTCCACATCTAGTGCACGAGATGGTCAGAGTGACAATGAGTGCTAAGATGATAACATTTAGAGGAGAACCACTAAACAGACAACAGCACTAAAACAGCACAGTGGCTGATTGGAAGGATAATAAGGGATGAGCCAACCATTCTGCACATAGTAGAGCTGCCAGTTGAAAACAGGGCTAACAGGACGATAGTGACGACAGATTAAAGCAGTTCGAATGTCTTGTCAAAAGGCAACTAAAAGTGGACAGTCCACTAGAATGTAAACCACTGTCAAGGAGGCGCGTCCTCCTGCTGAAGAAGGTGGCCATGTGTCAGGCAATATGTTGGCAATTCGCAGGCGGCAGAGAACAATCGATTCCCTACGAGATGACCACAGTGAGGACTTTCATTATGGCCGTAGATAGCTTCACTGCACGGAGCTTGTTTGGTTGAGCCAAGTTAGCCCACTCTGAATTCCAAAGCCAAAGTATCTTCCGATGGAACTCCAGTCGGAGATCTCTCTCTGGAAGACCATTATCCAACAGACTGGAGGTAGTAGCCTGCTTAGCCAATTGATCCACACGTTCGTTTCCAAGACTGCCAATATGGCCCGGGGTCCAAACAAAGACCACAGAGCAACCAGACTGAACAAGCCTGGAAACTATTACACTGGTGACCTGGTGAACCACCATGTCCACGTTGGCTGGCAGAGAAACAGGAACCGTAGCAGCTGAGGTGTAGTGTTGCCAATCAGCTCGTCGAAGAAACCATTGAGGCAGGCAGCCTGCAGACTGCAAATCCAGGAGCAACATGAGAACAGGAAAATGGTCGCTGTTGCAAAGGTCATCATGGACCCTCCACTGGAAATGCGGGAGCAGGCTCAGGGTACAAACAGAGAGACTGATCGATGAATACATACCCTGCACCACACAAAAATGCATGGGTGCACTAGTGTTTATCAGGCAGATGTCTTGCTGTGATAAAAGTGTCTCTATGTCCCTACCACGGCCTGTTGTCTGTGTTCCACCCCACAAGGGATGGTGGGCTTGAAGTCCCCCAGAAGCAGAAATGGTGGGGTAAGTTTTCCCACCAGGGCAGCAAGATCAGTAAGCGAAGCCATCTCATATGGAGGAAGGTAAATAGAACAGATTGTCAGTTCTTGCATAGCCTGGATTCTAACAACCACTGCCTCGAGAGTAGTGTGGAGAGGTACAGCGGCACTGGGGACAGTGTCGAGGACAGATACATACACTTCCAGAGACACTGTCATGTAAGGTACAATTTTTGTAATAACCCCGATAGCCACGAAGGGCTGGGGTCATTTGAGCAGGAAACCAGGTTTCCTGCAGGGCTACACAAAACGCCAGGAAGCGGCACAACAATTGCTGCAACTCTGGCAAATGGCAGAAAAAGCTGCCACAGTTCCACTGGAGGATCAGAGAGCCTCCTGGTCGCTGGGACATGCTGATATCAATGGTGCAGTAGGGTTCACAGAATCTTCTGCTGTTGCCGATTTTTGAGGCAGAGCCTCAACGTCCACGGTTTCCGAAGACTCGGCAATCACCAAGTATTTGGCGGACACGAAGATCTCTCTCTCATCCTCAGAACCTGAGGAGTGTTTTGGTGGCATGGTAGCCACCATGGAATCTTTGGTTTTACTCTTTTTCTTCTTGCAAGGTTCCTTAGGCTTCTCATGCTGGGAGGGATTTGCGGACAAAATCTCAGGGACTAAGGACGCCCGTGAGGCCCTGCGACCGACAGTTGGTGGCTCTTTCAGCCACTTACGGGTATCCGCAGGAGAAGCCATGGAAGGAAGGGTTCCAAGAGAGCCCTTCCTCGCGAGAGGAGCCAGAAATGGCTGTCGAGTCTCTGGCTCGAGGGTGGGGACTGAGGGCCCCACAGATGGAGGTGATGGTGCTCCCAATGTAGGGACCTGGGGACAACAGAAGTTGAGGTACCCCCGAACACTGGTAGATCATTACCTTCACTGTCTCTGGCAATGAATCACCTTCGAAAACAAGATGAAAGCACCAGTGGCTTCCTTATTGTTCTTCGGACCCCTATAAATGCGCCGGATGAACTGTACTCCTCGTCTCTCTAGGTTCTTCCATAACTTTTCGTCAGACTGCAATAAAAGGTCCTTGTGAAATGTAATTCCCTGTACCATGTTCAAGCTTTTATGGGGAGTGATGCTAATGGGAACATCACCCAGCTTGTAGCAGGCAACCAGTGCCCAAGACTGGGCTGGGGACGACGTCGTTATCTGTACAGCCCCAGATCTCATCTTGGACATGCCATCCACTTCCCCAAACTTACGAGATTTTCCACAAACAACAGAAGCTTCATGGTTGTACACGATTTTTACAGTCCTCGTAGACCGGGCGATTAAGCCCAGATCCCCTGGTTCTCAAACACACAACGTTCCACTGTCATGCCGAACGATGGTTGTTGAAGCACGCACAGAGATTACGGTGTAGTGGACTGTTGGCGCGACACAGCCCATGGCTCAGGACCCGGGTTCGCCAAGCCCGTACTCAGAAAATTAATGCTGAGCCCCTGAGGGGAGTATCAAGCTGCAGTATCCCATTACAAACAGTATTTTAAGGTTCTGAAAAATGTTATTCATACGTCAAAACATAGAAAGAATAGCTAATTCTCAGAATACAATTAAAAGTAAATGGTCAGTCGTGAAGGTAGTATCTTGTCAGCAGCACAGAATATAGGATATAAATGGCAGTATGTACTGGAGATCTATTTGTTACTGATAAGTCATATATATGTACAGTACTTGATAATGACTTTCTGAATATAGCAGGCATATAAAAGAAAACTTTAGATCCTACTGATAATCATATAACTCCCTTGGAAAATAGCATATTGATACTGTTGCCTAAGATAGTCCTCTGAGATACTGACAAGGTAAAGATTCAATCACTCACTAAAGACTAAGGACTCTTGTGGATATTATGGGTTATCTAGCAGAATACTTAAGTATTGGGCTACCTCTATTAGCCCAGTACTTAAGTCATATTTGTAATGCATCCTTTCGGAATGGTTGCTTCTTCACAGAAAGAAATACTCAGTAGTGAAACCACTATCTAAAAAGGGAAAAGGGAATAACATATTTGAGGTTAATTGACCATTTCAGATCTCAAAATTTATTTTCAAATATACAGTTAGGTTTCAACAGTTTAACACCAGATAATGCTAATTATCTTTTCTCTGTGAGCCACTTGATGGAGTACATAAAATACTGTGAATGCTAGGCATATTCTTTGATGTAACAAAAGCATTTGACTGTGGTGATCACAAGATATTGTTGTAGAAGTAATGGGAGTAGTTTACAATTGGTTCACCTCTTACTTTAATAACAGATAGCATAAGGTGATCCTCTGTGTTGTTGAAAACGGCTGTGATATTGACTCTCAATGGGGCACAGTTAAGTGAGGAGTGCCACAAGGTTTTACTCTGAGGCCACTGTTGTTTCACATTTCTGTAATTGATATGCCTTTGACTATAAATGGTAATTCCAATGAGATAGTAACAGGACAGTTTACAACTCACCACAAACACGTAACGATGAGCTGCAACAGGCACGTACAACACACATATTAGGGGTTCACGAGGAGGGACACTGTGGGTCTGATAAGGATTGAATATAGGTGCGCAAAGGGGGCAATATGATGTCACCAGGCTGGACAACTTGCTGTTTACTGTGCACCTCCTACAAGAATTTCAGCCCTCGTTGACCAACACCTTCAACCAATTGTCCAAAAATCTATCCTTCCATATTAAGGAAATCAATCACTTCCTTCACTGACTCTCCAGCATCCCCACCCCCCACTCCTTTACCTCCAGGATGCCTGCTTGACACAGTGGATGCCTCTTGCCTATATACCTTGGACTCAATCACCTGCTTACTTACTTACTCCTGGTGCTAAAGCCCATGTAGGGCCATGGCCCACTCTTCTCTGTTGGCTGCCATGGCTCTCCGTCTTCTAACTCCCAACCTTCTCAGTTACTCTTCCACATTGTCTAGCCATCTGGTCCTTGTTTTACCCCTCATACAGTGTTCACCTGGCTTTCCTTTGAAAACTTTTGTGACTGTACTATACTCTGCCATTCTTTCTACGTGTCCCAACCAACGTAGTTTATTACTCTTTATTTCTGCCACAATATTGGTTTGTTGTACAACTATCTAATCTTATTATCGTTTCTAATTCACCAATAACCCCTATCATTCACTGGTCCATAGATTTTTCTAAGTATCTTCCTTTCCCATCTCAGCAACAACTCCTCGTCATTTTGCGTCACAGTCCAAGTCACAAATGTTCAAATGTTTGTAAATCTATTGGACCAAACTGTGTGGTCATCATTCAGGGTGGCCACCAGTTCTTCACTTTCAAATTCAAGGTTTTTTCCCGGTTTTCCAGGTTAAAAATAATTATTTTCCAGGTTCTCACGAAACAATTTTGATCAAAGGGGTTAGCAAACAACTATACCGTAAAGAAACTAGTAACATATTTTAAAACATATGTCATTCAAATTGAACCATATCACGTTGTAATATACACCAAGCAGTGATGAATCCAGGATTTGTGTTGGGTTGGGGGGGGGGGGGGGTGTCATAACTCATACAAATTGTGGCATTGTACCTCAAACTGATCTACAAAGAACCAGCTCATGTTATGAGGTTTCCCTCATGGTTTTGGGGAATCTACAGCCCCATAGACACCCTCCCCCCACCCCAGATTCGACACTGACACAATGTATAGTACAGGGTGTACATTTTAAGTTGACAAACCAGAATAAGTATGAAAAAAAGTATATATTCAACAACGGTTTTCACCATTATGAAAGGACGGCAGAGGCTTAGGAAATAATACTAAACTTTAACTGCCTCCACCGTTTGGGCGTGGTGTGGGTGACTAGTATAAAATTTTAAATGGACTCCCATTTTTTAATGCAGATTCAGATTCTACAGACCAATTCATGAATAGTTTGGTTGATATTTTTTCTTTCAATTGGCAACATATTGCACTTTAATTATAAGAATTATTTGCCATACTGCTGAAGAGCCGGCCGCGGTGGCCGAGGGGACTGAGGCGCTCCAGTCACGGTCTGCACGGCCACTACGGTCGGGGGCTCGAATCCCCCCTCGGGCATGAATATTTGTGCCGTCCTTAGTATTAGCTAGTTCATAAGTAGTTTGTAAGTATAGGGACTGATGACCCCGTAGTTAAGTCCCATAACTTATACAAACATTTGAACATTTGAACTGAAAAGAAATTAAAGGTTAATCATATTGATGATGCTTTAGAACCTAACCAAATGAAACCAGATGTACATTTCATCCCGGATAGTTCAATTAAGTGTTTTTTCGGCAATTCATAACTGGTATTCAGACAAGGGCAATCTGGACTAAGGTATCCTTTGGAAGACTGCCCTGTCCACTGCAGGGAGAGGAAGCTATCACTTTGGGGATCATTTGGTAGCCTTCTGAAGCATCGTGAATATGGTTTTCCATTTATTTTATATCCTCTTTAGTACATCTCTTCACCAGTATGGCAAATATTTCTTACTATTACAGCGCCATCAGTTACAAAAATAAATTAAAAAAATCAACCAGACCTCACATGATGTGGGCCTGAGAATCCGAATTTGCAATAAAAAAATCGGGGTTCCAATTTAAAATTTTACACTTGACACTCCCCCCCCCCCCCCCCCCCCCCCCCCCGCACACACATGCACAAACGGTGGAAACCATTTTTGAATACCTACTGTTTTTCCGAGTTATTCCGGCTTGTCAACTTAAAATTTACTCCCTGTATAATGGACTAAGTTGAGTTCAAGTAGTTGGAGGATACTGTACGTTTTTAATGTGAATTGCATTCATTTCTGCAACATAGCCCGTTCACTTATACTAGAGTTCCTGATGCATTAAAGTACAGTCACGTCTCATGAAATAGTGTTCAAATGTTTGTATAGCTTAACTACGGGGTCATCAGTCCCTAAACGTACAAACTACTTATGAACTAGCTAATCCTAAGGACGGCACAAATATCCATGCCCGAGGAGGGATTCGAACCCTCGACCGTAGTGGCCGTGCAGACCGTGACTGGAGCGCCTCAGTCCCCTCGGCCACCGCGGCCGCCAAGAAATAGTGATCGAGAACTCAATACATATATTATGATTTACTTTACCTTCATGATATGAACAACCTTTGGCTCACTTTGACTGTCCAATACCACGATTTTTTTTTTTTTTTTTTTTTTTACTTAACAGAAACATGAAGATCAACGTCGCATTTAAACGCGCGCGCGATCGCGCGTCTGTAACATTACTGGAAGCATTTTTTCCCCTCTAAGCAGACTCCAGACTTATTTTTAACAAAAGAATATTGCAAAACGTAGCTTCACTTTTACACTTCGCTAGTCTCTCGCGCTGTATTTCACCAGTTTCGTAATTGTACATCATTATTACGAAAAAAAAAAAAAGCTCCCCTCGTATTCAAGAACTTCAATAAACGAGCCGTTTTCGGGATATTTTGTGGCTTTTTTTTTTTTTTTTTTTTTTTTTTTTTTTTTTTTTTTTTTTTTTTTTTTTTTTTTTCGATGTTTCATTTTTACTTTAGTATTCTATTTAGAATCTCCCCGCCCAAATCCCGTTAAATTCTTTTACTTATTTTGTTTTCTTTCTTTTTTTTCGCTTACATTAATATTTGTGTCGTTTATTTCATGTTATCGACGCCACATTACATTTGCATTGAAATATGAATGTCGGTTATCACCATGACGTTGTGCCTGACGTCATGGATCAAAGCAGAAACTAAGGTCCGACTACTACGTTCAATTGTTGAAGCCTGAAAATTCAAATTCAGAAAAAAAATCTATCACTAGCTGTTGCGTTTCGAGAATTTTGTAGAGCTGCCAATTAAAACACAAAGACCTTCGCACGTTATGATGACAGTTGACAGAATATTTTAGCTAGAAAGGATAGGGCAGTCTTCGCAGCAAGTACGTCGGCTCATTGGTAATGTATGTGGTTGTCAAAATGTTATCTCAAAAGATATCGGGGATAAAATTCGTAGTGTAAACATTTTCAATGTATCGTACCAAACCGACTTCATTTCTAGTTATTTAATACTTTTAAAAATTGCCGCCTTCAGTTTACAATATTGACTTAACAAGCGGAATTCCATTAACATTCGGACTATTTAGAAAACAGTCACTTCACTCGCATGTGAACGTGGATTTTAAAGCCTACGAATTCAATTACCCGTTTAAAATAATCTTTTTAGAGTGGTGACTTACAAAAGCGAGCCGGCCATCAATGGGATGAGAGAGTCGATTTTAACTACAGTCAAGAAATATAACGTAAAGAAAAAATGATACCAAAATATTCAGTGGGGTATGCCTAGCATACCCACTCGACTCAACAAAATGCTTCAGTGAAGAGATTTTTCAACACAGATTCAGACAAACGAGATCTGTGATGATGAGTATCACTGAGGGGGGGGGGGGGGGGGGGGGCAATTACGAAAATTGCTATAATTTAGTGCAAATAAATATCGACTTTCATTCTAGCTGCGATTTCGTACTCGCGCCTTACGATAACATCGCGTCTCTTCGACGTACATTGCGAGGAACTGAGTCGCGTGGTTGAACAACACTTCGAGATAAATACAGAAATGGATAAAGGAATACATAACCTATAATTATAAAACTTTTTAAACTGCCCAGAAATATATTTGAAAATTTTTTTGTACATAAAAAAGAAGCGATGAATATTATTTAACCCTCGGGCACTAGCGATCTGAGCATTTTGCTCGCCGTAATTTTGAAACGACTGGCATTTTGTTACTTTTAAATATTAAACTTTGAGGTTTTTTTTCTTACTAAAACTACAGGGATTACTTATTTACACTTATTAAGTACATTGCGAACTGGTCGTGTAATCTGAGCAATAGACTATACACGCGAACGATCGTTTAACTCTTAAAGCCGCGAGATCTCGTGGATTAAAAATCCACGTTTCTGGCTGAAATTCAAGGTTTTTTCCCGGTTTTCCCAGGTTTTTCCAAATTCAAGGCTTTTTCCCGGTTTTCCCGGTTTCAAGGTTCGGTGGCCACCCTGTCATTCCGTAGCTTACAAACTAACCTAAGGACAAACACATACACCCATGTCCCAGGGAGGACTCGAACCCCTGACGGTGAGCAATTGCATGCCCCGCAGCAAGGCGCCTTAGACCGCTCGGCTACTTCACCACGGCAGTCCAAGTCTCCAAACCATACATCACCACAGGTCTCACTACTGTACGGTACACAATCAGCTTCAGGTTCCTACTAAGGCTTCTTGCTTTGATTATTTTATCAGTGCAAAGTAACTCCTATTATCAGCAGCAACCCTTGCACATATTTCCTCTCTCATGTCATTACTCTCAGTTACCAGAGACCCAAGATATTTAAAGCTCTCACAACATTCGTATTGTCCTGTTCAACGCAATGCTTCTTTCTCCTTCACTGTACCTCTTCCTAGATGTTAACATATACTTGGTCTTTGACTGATTAATTGGCAAACCCATCTCCAATCCATGTCTTTCCAATTTTTCAAGTTTTTCGTCCAGGTCCTGTTTCCTCCTCAATAACAAATCAATATCATCTGCATAGGCAAGATCCTGTGTCACTCTATTAAACAGTGTTCCCGCAGGGTTGTTGCTTTGGGTCTTTGGCATTACCCTCTCAAAGGCGACATTAAATAGAATAGTGGAGAGCACATCACACTGCCGCAATCCTTGATTAACTTCAAATGCCTTTGATAAAGCGCCCTCAACCTTTACTTTGCACATTGTTTCTTCTCAAAGTCATTTGTACCAGTCTTATCAGTTTGGTGGGAATTCCTGCCTCTTGCATTGCCTTCCACAGTTGATCCCTTTTGATGCTGCCATAAGCTTGTTTGAAATCTATGAACAGCTGGTGGACATCAATGTTATAACATTTTTCAAGGATCTGTCTGATGGTGAAGATCTGAGCTGTAGTGGATCTATTACAGAGGTAGGCAACCACGAAGACTTGGCGATCTACTATTGCTTATGACTGTATCAAAGTGATCTACTTCTTTCAAAAATACAGTATTTGCTACACGTAACTTATATTTTTTTCAATAATGTAAGAGAACCATATTTTTAGGACTTCACTATTTATTCAAAACATAAAAACTTTATTTGAAAATATTTTACAAATATAAACTTACATTTACTGTGAAACTTTAGTAGATGTTCTGTTATCAATGTCCTTGATATCTGGTGTGTAACGCGTTACCCCTAGTTGAATACCAGAGTCCACATGCTCGTCAGTCAACCTTGTTCTGCATAGACCTATATTTTTCATAAGACCCATTTTTTCAAGACAATGATTCACACAGGTAAGTAGAAGCAAACGTAGCCTTTATTGGAATTGTAACATTGATGAGTACCGGGTATTTCTCTTGCAACGCCAATAGCTTCTAGGTTTGCTGACACTTAAGAGATATAAATCATTTTAAATGATATCATTTCAATTTCAAAAGCTGCCCTATTTTCATCAAAAACATTTTCAGGCGGAGTGGTCAAGTGCATTGAGGCGCTACACTATGACACACGAGGCCCCTCCCCATAAGTAGTTCATATGTTTAGGGACTGATGACCCCACAGTTAAGTCCCTTAAGCTTAACAAACATTTGAACATTTTTTTTGAAGAAGATATTTTGAATAGTTAAAGATTAAGCCACAGAAATCTTTTGAAAATCTGAAAACAGTTCATTGAAATCTCCCTCAAAGTAGCGATCTTAGTCGTAAAATATCCCGTTTACACAGTAAAGGCGTTAATATTCTAACCTCCTTGAAAAGTGCGAGGCAAGAAACCCACCAACTTCTGAATACACGAACTGAACAAAGATGAGTGAACCACAAGTGGTTTGCAGTTGACGACTACTTGAACTAATGCGAGAAACAGTTGTACCATGATTGTTAATGAATAAAACTAATGAGCAAACATTTACGCTGCAACGAGAAACAATTGTCAATATTATTCAACAATTTTTGTTCTGCTGTCTCAGTACTCAAGCGATCTACCAAATAAACACTGGCGATCTACCAGTAGATCACGGTCGACTTGTTGCCGACTCCTGATGTATTACCTCTAATACTACACTCGTAGTCTCCTAAATACTCTTCTACATATGTTCTTAGATGCCAAGCCATGAGTTTACCTAATTCTTTATATACTATACAGAGCAGTGCAATTCCTCTATAATTCCCACAGTTGGCTTTGTCATGTTTCTTATGTATAGGACAAAGTATTGCTGTATTCTATGTTCTGACATACTTTCTTTCTCCCATATTTCCACTATTATCTCACATAAAACCTTTATTAGTGTTTCTCCACCACATTTGATCATATCTGCTGTAATATGGTCTTCTCCTGGAGCTTTATTGTTTTTAAGAGTTTTAATACTTGCTTTAACTTCTTCCATTGTAGGTCCCCGGATTGATTCCTGTTGTTGTTCTCCACTATTTTCTTCCTGCTCAATGTCTTCTGCCATACCAGCCTCAATCCCACATTCATTATCTGATTCTTTATTCAGTAGTTCACTAAAATACTCCACCCATCTGTCTAAAATCTGATCTTTCCCTCCAATAAGGCTTCCATCCTTATCTTTACAGAAAGCTGCTCTGGGTTGATACGCTTTCTTTATATCTTTAACTTTTAATAGAATTTCCTTGTTTCCTGAGCAATCTTTCTCTCTTCTTACTCCTCAATCCACCGTTTTTCAAAGTCTCTCTTTTTTTCCCCTACATTCCATATCTGATCTTCGGCCTCATTAAGTCTATTTGTCACAATTATTTTGTATTGTTGCACTATATTTTCGTCATTTCTTAACTTCCCATCAACTAACGTTGGCACAATAGTTTTCTTGGTCTGCCTGTAACTGGCTATCCTCTGTATATATTTGATTCTAACTAGATAGTGAATGCTATCTCCATCTTCACCACAACAGCTATCCACCTCTAATATATCTGAAGCATGTTTATGTATGAGTATGTGGTCAAGCTGATTTTTTGTGATCCCATCTGGGGAGCAGCATGTAACTTTCCTTATATCCCTCCTTTGCATCCATGTGCTTTTAATAATAAAGTTATTGCCCATGGCAAAATCAATTAGTGTAATACCATTATCATTAGAAACTTCATGCAGGCTCTCCTTACCAGCTGTTTTTCTGTATGTGATCTACAACTTCTACATGCTCCCCAAAATCCACAAATCGAACAATCCTGGATGTCCAATTGTTGCTGGTTACTGTGCTCCTGCTGAAAGAATTTCAGTCCTCGTTGACCAACACCTTCAAGCAATTGTCCAAAATATATCCTTCCATATAAAGAAAAACAATCACTTCTTTCACCGACTCTCCACCCCCCCCCCCGCCCCGCCTTTTACCTCCAGGCTGCCTACTTGTCACATTGGACACCTCTTTCCTATATGCCAACATTCCACGGCCTTGCCACTTTCGTACACTACCTCTCCCAAAATACCTCTGAATTAAAGCCCGATACCTCATTCCTCATAACCCTCACCAACTTTATCCTAACTAACAACTACTTTTCCTTTGAGGGGAAAGTTTAGCATCAAATCCGTGGCACAGCATTTGGCACCCGCAATGCACCCTCCAGTGCCAACCTGTTAATGGGCTGTCTGAGGGAATCCTTCCTAGAATCCCAAAACACCAAACCTCTGGCCTTGTTCAGGTTTATTGATAATAAATCTGGAGTCAGGGCCAGGACACCCTATTCTCCTTCCTTCAAAACCTCAAATCCACGTCTCCCATCCACTTCAAATGGTCTTCCTCAACCCACCATGCCACTTTCCTTGATGCACTCTCCACCTCACTTTTGGCTCCATCCACACTTTCATCCATATTAAACCTACCAACCGCCAACAGTACCTACACTTCAATAGTTGCCATCCCTTCCACATAAAAAAATCCCTCCCTTACAGACTGGCCACCTGTGAACGGCATATCTGCAGTGACACGAACTCCCTTTTTCAATACGCTCAGAGTCTCACAAAGGCCTTTGCATACAGAAACTACCCCGCAGACCTAGCCCACAAACAGATCTCTTGTGCCATATCCCCATACATCTCAAATCCTCCCTCTACTACCCAGTACTAACCTGGACTCGATCAAGTAAATTCCATCCTTCACCAAGGTTTTAATTTTTTGTCCTCTTGCCCACAAACAAGAGACTCCTGTCCAACATCCTTCCCAAGGTAAAGCAGTCATCAATCAGAAGATTGGTTTGAACACCACTGTGCTTTACTAGGCATGATACTATTTGGAGGTGGTATGCCGTTGTCTTCTTCCGACCTTCGAACTGACTTACCCAGCCAGTTATAGGGGGACCTACAGTTTAACGTGGGTTCCGAACCACGGTGCTACTCGGTATTTTTCACATGAGTACTCCCAGAGGTGAAAGAAGTGGAAAGTGACAGATAAAAATCCTAGGACCTGGCGGGGATCGAACCTGCAACCTTTGGATTTGTAGTCTGCCACTCTACCACTGTGCAACCGAGGCGCACTGCAACCGAGGCGCACCCACCCTTCCTAAAGTGGTGTTTCATTGCTCTCCCAACCTCCATAACATCCTAGTCCATCACTATACCACCCTGAAACTCAGCCCACTACCACAGGGATCATACTCCTGTGGAAGACCCCACAGCAAGACCTGTCCAATCCACCCACCCAGCACTTCCTATTCCAGTCCTGTCATAGGTCTGTCTGACCCTATCAGAGGCCAGGCCACCTGTGAGATCAGCCATGTAATTCACCAGATGTGCTGTAATCACTGTGCAGCTTTCTATGTTGGCATTACCACTAACTAACTCTTCTATTAGAATGAATAGCCATCGCCAAACTTACCAGTAACAAAGTGGACCACCCTGTGGCACAGCATGCAGCAGAGCATATACTTGATTTCAATGGCTGCTTCACAACCTGTGCAATCTGGATCCTACCATCCACCACCAGATTTTCTGAACTGCATAGATGGTAGTTACCCCTATAGTACAGTCTCTGACCCGAAATCATCCAGGCCTCTACCTATGATAACTTCCATTTTTTCCACACCCAAAAGTTCCCAATTCTCAATCCTAAACCTCTCCTACTTTGGGTGGTGTGTGTGTGTGTGTGTGTGTGTGTGTGTGTGTGTGTGAGCGCACAAGCGCAAGAGGCACGCATGCATTTATTTTATTTTAGTTTTCTCCACTCACGTGCCTCCCAATTCCATCTAATATGTACATACTGTGCTGTACCCATCCCCACACCCATGACACAACCTTACTATCCCTCCTCCCCTCCCCTATTTCGACACCACAGAGCGTGATACGATATACGGCAGCTGGAGATGATGGTCGTATGACTGTGTTGTGTGCCTGTGTGAATGTTCCTATTTCTGAAGAAGGCCATGGCTGATAGCTGAAAGTGTTGTATGGGTGTGTCTTATTATGTGCCTGTCACAGCTCATCGTCACGTCTTTGCAGCGAGTTGTAAGCTGTCCTATTACTACATTGTTAATTCCAACCTGGAATTTCCATTATTAAAGGTAATTTTAAGATATTTCTGTTTGCTAATGACACTAGGTTGGTAGTGAAAGATGTATTGGTAAATACTGATGCAGTATCAAACAATGTAGTTAGAGAAGTAAGTGTGTGGCTGTGTTCAGATAGGTAGTAAGTTGTCATGGAAAGCCTATGATAACGATCTTTTTCAAAATGTAAATGATGTGTTGTTACACATTACAACTGTTTTTGAAATAAGTTATAGCTCAACGTGAAAAGTAGTCCACTTTGTGCTATATTATTTCTTTATGAGCTATAGTGTTTTTGGATAACTGATCTGATTCAAAAGGATATTCATTGTGCAGAAACGGGCAATTCGAGCAATATGTAAGGTAAGCTTGTGTATCTCTTGTTGACCCCTCTTTATTAGCCTGGGAATTCTGGAAACGGCCTCGCAATACAAATTTTCTTTAATGTAGTTTACTGTTAATACATAGTTATTTCTAAGAGTAAGCACCTTTCTTTGAGTTAATACTAGACAGAAATCAAATCTGCATTTGGATCACACCTTCTTGATCCTTGTGCAGAAAGGTGTGCACTATTCTGCTGCATATATTTTTAATAACTTAGCACAAGAATTCAAATACTTTAGTAGTAATCCTCACCTTTCAAGGCTGAGTTGAAATGTTACCTCGAGGCTCCCTATTTCCATTCTGTGAAAAAATTCCTGGGAGGATTAAAATATTAAGCTAACTTCTAAGCTACATTTTTGCTGCTTTTATGTATACTTAGACCTGTTGTGTGCTTACTACTGCTATACACTTCACTTTCTGAATTACTACTACTACTTTGTTACAATCTAATTAACTGGCTCGTTCTTTGACCACGGAGGTTTATTCCTGTACAACTTGATAAATAAACCTCATTTACTGCCTGTCAATAACCAAATGAAAGGAAATGAATAATTAAGTATCAGTGGTATGACTGTTCATATGTTTGTAAACCTAAGGGATGACACTGGCCGCGGTGGAGTAGCCGAGCGGTCTAAAGCGTCTCGCTGCGGAGCGCGCAGTTGCTCGCCGTGGAGGTTCGAGTCCTCCCTGGGGCATGGGTGTGTGTGTTGTCCTTAGGTTAGTTTACCTAGGTTTAAGTAGTTTGTAAGCTACGGACTGATGACCAAGCTGTTTGGTCCGATAGATTTACAAACATTTGAACATTTGAATTTGGATGACACTGCTGAGATCATTGGTCCCTACACTTAAACAAATTACTTAAACTCACTCAAACTAAGGGCGAAAAGAAAAGAAAATAAATAAATAAAACACACACACACACACACACACACACACACACACACACGCCTGAGGAGGGAGTTGAACCTCCAACACGAGAGTCCAAACACTTCATGACTCAACATGTAAGATCTCACAGCCATTCCCTTGCAGCGGTGGTATGATTACAAGCAGTTTTCAGATAATTAATTGGCACCCAAAACTGCATTTTACACAGCTTCATAGAGTAAACTGTAGGAGCTGATAATGTCCTGAAAACCCTTGAAGTGGTTTCGCTATTACTTGTTGGGTAGTGCTACCACTAATTATCACCATACAGATTTTTTTCTACTGCTTTTTTTCTTCATAAAACCCTTACTGGAAATGAAAATATTAGTGTTTCTTAAATCCATTATTTTACTTAGTTTTGTTAAGAAAGATTTGACAGTACAGCAGCTCCCAAGGTGAACTCTTTCAAATACAGTTTTTAAAAATCCTTAAATATGTGAAATTAACCTCAAGCACAAAAAAAGATACAACTGCAAAGTGAAGAACAGAAAGTAATTCATGTCCAGTATTGACAAAATTGGTAGCTATTTTCCATACTTGAAGACTGGAGCTCACTCACTGTACAGACACTACTCAATCTCATAATCAGGCAAAAATAATTTCAATGAAGAAATCAACATTTAACATTAACTAAAACCAAAATTATTACAGTTTTAAATACAGAATAGGGCTGTGTCACTTTAATTTTATTCAACTATATAATATGATGATTAATCAATCACCTGCAATGTCTTGAGGCTGAATTCTGCATCACAATTACTTAAACATGTAAAAACTGTTTTTCCATCTCCAATTTGGGTTTCAGCATATCTGTAAACAAATAGATGTATTATTACTTTACTGATGATTTTATTACTGTATGAAGGACACAGCAATACTGGAGGAAACTGATAAAACGGTTGAATCACGAGGCCCTGTTGAAACTGAGCATAAAAGTACATTCTCAGTTTTTTAACAGAATGTTTTCAGTTTATTTTACTGGTATTCAAAGTTAGTATGCACGAGTAAGTGAGCTCTCAAGCAAAGCACAAATCGTGTGCAATTAGTTTACTTACAATGTTCATGACATTTTAATGGTTACTTCCTGAAAATTTACCTTATCACACACCATAATAAAGATAGGAGTAATTGATGGCCACACTGCAGTATAGCTATAAAACGATACGTTTTCAGAAACCATGGCAGATAAGAAAATAACCAAATAGTAGATAACAGTATTCATCACTGAAAGAAAATATGCCTGGATATAAAAATTGACACGTTAAAAAGCGATTTCTTGAAATTCATGCAACCCTGCAAAAGAACAGGGTTTCAAAGCATATGACTAGAATTGACAGAAGATTTAAAAATATAGCCAGTCAACAGGAAACACTACCAACAACACTGGAATCTCCACATAATACTGTATATTCCAGCGAGAGCTGCAGTTATTGGCAGCATTCAGTAATGTGACAAATAATTTGTCAAGCTATTATTAAATGACTTCCTTGGAAGAATAAATAAAGAAAGCAGTTTTGAACATCCCGGCGGATAGTTTTTTTTTTTTTTTTTTTTTTTTTTTTTTTTTTTTTTTTTTTTTTTTTTTTTTTTGTGGTTTTAGGGCGCACAACTTCTATGGTCATGAGCGCCCAGCCAAGAACATAGATTCGCTATGATCTAAAAAAATGTAGACTGTCAGAACATCAACAAGAGGCTAAAAACGAAAGATAAAAGACAATTAAAAGAGTTAAATATCCTTGGATAAGTTGGCCAAGTTGATAAAACGCAAAACTCGAGCAGCTGCTCGTGTGTCATCAGCTAAAATTTCCTCCAGAGTAGACGGAAAGTGAAGGGCTACACGGAGATGATTAAAATTAACACAAGTCAGTAAAACATGTCGCACTGTCAGCAGTTCACCGCAGGAGCATAGCGGTGCAGGTTCGGCGGATAGCAAGTGACGGTGGCTGAAACGGCAATGACTGATCCGCAACCGAGCCAGGATGACCTCCTCCCGCCGAGAGGGGCGTGAGGATGTCCTCCAAGCGGTCGGGATCGGTTTGACAGTTCGCAATTTATTGTTGTACAGTGAAAGCCACACACTGTGCCATTGCGACACGATACTCCGGCGAAGAACCCGTTGAACATCGTCCGATGGGACGCAAAAGGTAGCCATGCGAGGCAAAAGAGCTGCTGCCTTGGCTGCTGTGTCGGCGGCCTCATTCCCGGGCACACCCACATGGCCAGGGACCCACAGGAAAGAAACGTGACAGCTGTCATCCGCCAGCAACTGGAGGGAGCGTTGGATCCGATACACGAGAGGATGGTTCGAGAAAGGGTCCTTAAGACTCTGCAGGGCACTAAGGGAGTCAGAACATATGGCATAGAAAGGGTGGCGGTGGCGGCAGGTATACAAAATGGCCTGGTGGAGGGCGAAAAGCTCAGCCGTGAAGTTTGAGCACCGGTCAGGGAGCTTGTATTGGAAACGGTTGTCCCCGACGACGAAGGCAGATCCGACACCGGCAGTGCTCTTGGAACCATCAGTGTAAATAAATACGGCATTATCGAACCGCGAACGGAGTTCGACAAGCCTCGAGCGGAATACAAAATCCGGAGTGCTCTCCTTGGGGAGCGAACTAAGTTCGAGGTGTGTGTGAACCTGGGCCTGATGCCACGGTGGCAATGGGCTTTCGCTCAACCGAAGGGTGGAAGGAAGGGTAAAATCGAGCCGCTGTAGCAGGCGGCGAAACCGAACTCCCGGTGGAAGCAAGGCAATCGCAGACAACTGATATTGGCGATCGAGTGAGTCGTCAAAAAATAATCTGTAAGATGGATGGTTGGGCATCGACCGTAGGCGGCATGCGTACCGACACAAGAGTATGTCACGTCGATTGGTCAAGGGTAATACAGCAGCCTCGGCATACAGACTTTCAACAGGGCTGGTATAAAATGCACCGGTCGCCAGACGTAATCCACGATGGTGGATAGAGTTGAGACGGCGGAGAATCGACGGCCGTGCTGAAGAGTATACAAGGCTTCCATAGTCGAGCTTCGACTGAACAATGGCCTGGTAAAGGTGACGCAGGACGGTACGATCCGCTCCCCATGACGTGCCACTGAGGACACGAAGAACGTTAAGGGATCGGGCACAACGGGCAGCCAGGTAGGACACATGTGTGGACCAGCAAAGTTTCCGATCCAACATGAGTCCCAAGAATTTTGTAGTCTCCACGAAAGGGAGAGCAACAGGGCCGAGACGTAGAGAAGGTGGAAGAAATTCCTTGTATCTCCAGAAATTGATACACACAGTTTTCTCAGTGGAGAATCGGAAGCCGTTTGCGATGCTCCAGGAATATAGACGGTCAAGACAGCGTTGGAGAGAACGCTCCAAGAGACACGTCCGCTGGGCGCTACAATAGATTGCGAAATCGTCAACAAAAAGAGATCCGGAGACGTCGGCTGAAAGGCAATCTACGATCGGATTGATTGCAATGGCAAAGAGCGCCACACTCAAGACGGAGCCCTGTGGTACCCCATTCTCCTGGCAAAAGGTATCTGACAAAACAGAGCCCACCCGTACCCGGAACTTGCGATCCGCCAAAAACGCTTGAATGAATAGAGGAAGGCGGCCCCGAAGGCCCCATGTGCGCAATGTGCGGAGAATGCCCGCTCTCCAACAGGTATCGTATGCCTTCTCCAAGTCGAAGAACACTGCTACTGTTTGACGCTTCTTGAGAAAGTTGTTCATAATGAAGGTCGACAACGTAACGAGGTGATCAGCAGCAGAGCGGTGTCGACGAAAACCGCATTGGATATTAGTCAGGAGGCGGCGAGATTCGAGGAGCCAGACCAACCGAGCGTTAACCATGCGTTCCATCACCTTACAGACGCAGCTCGTCAGGGAAATGAGGCGATAACTGGAAGGAAGGTGTGTGTCCTTCCCTGGTTTGGGGATGGGGACAACAATGGCTTCACGCCAACTTGTGGGAACATGACCTTCAATCCATATGCGATTGTAGGTACTAAGAAGAAAGCACTTGCCCGCAGGAGAGAGGTTCTTCAGCATCTCAATATGAATGGAATCGGGCCCGGGAGCAGAAGACCGGGACAGGGCGAGAGCACGATCTAGCTCCTGCATGGTGAAGGCGACGTTATAATTTTCTCGATTAAAAGAGCGGAAAGAAGGCGGCCGTGCCTCCTCTACCTGTTTGCGAGGGAGAAAGGCAGGGTGGTAATGGGCAGAGCTCGAAACCTCCGCAAAGAAACGACCCAATGCGTTTGAAACATCAGCTGGGTCCACGAGGAATGCGTTCTCCACGGTCAGGCCAGGAATTGGGGAGTGGACCTTGATGCTGGATAAACGGCGTAGGCCACCCCAAACAACCGTGGAGGGAGTAAAACGGTTAAAAGAACTAGTAAAAGCAGTCCAGCAAGCTTTCTTGCTGTCGTGTATGATACGACGGCACTGCGCTCTCATACGTTTGTAATTGATGCAATTCTCCAAAGTTGGGTGGCGGCGGAAGGTGCGTAAAGCACGGCGCCGGGCTCGAAGCGCGTCGCGGCAGGCTGCAGTCCACCAAGGGACCTGGACACGACGTGGAGAAGAGGATGTACGAGGTATGGAACGTTCAGCAGCAGTGAGAATAACCTCTGTGAGGTATTCGACCTGGCTGTCACAGTTGGGAAAATTCTGATTGTGAAAAACAGCCATGGAAGAATAAAGGCCCCAGTCGGCTTTAGAAATGTTCCAACTGGTGGGACGTGGAGATGGGGAATGATGTAGGAAGTGGATGATACAAGGGAAATGGTCACTCGAGTACATGTCAGAAAGTGCATACCACTCAAACCGACCGGCAAGCTGAGGAGTGCATATTGCGAGGTCTATATGGGAATAAGTGTGTGTTGTGTCAGAAAGGAAGGTCGGTGCACCGGTGTTGAGGCAGACAAGATCGAGGTGGTGGAGAATGTCCACCAAAAGGGAGCCTCTCTGACAAGGTGCCGGAGAGCCCCATAGGGGGTGGTGGGCATTAAAGTCGCCTACCAACACGAAAGGTGAAGGGAGCTGGTCAACAAGGTTTAGCACATCTGCCCTAGCAAGGGCAGATGACGATGGCGAATATATATTACAGAGGGAGAAGGTAAATGTGGATAAGGTGATGCGGACGGCAACTGCCTGTAGGTGAGTGTGCAAGGAAATGGGATGGAAATAGACGTCGTCTCGAAGGAGCATCAGAACCCCTCCATGGGCTGGGACACCTTCCACGGGTGGCAGGTCGAACCGCACAGAGGTGTAGTGTGGAAAGTCTGCACGATCACGTAGACGCAACTTAGTTTCCTGGAGGCAGACTAGAAGCGGGCAGTGCAATCGAAGGAGTAGTTTTAACTCCTCCCGATTAGAACGAATGCCGCGAATGTTCCATTGAAGGAGCGCCATGATAAAAATGAGAGAAGAAATAAAGATAAAAACCAAGTAGCGAGCGGGGTCACCTCGACGGCCGCTGAGGACCGGATTTCGAGGGAGCACTGCTATCGCTGTCTGGGGGCAAAGGGTCATGTTCCATTGGTTCGACCGACGCGCCTGCCACCTCCCTGAGTTGATCAGGAGGGGCAGTTTCCACCGCCGGTAAAGGGCCGGGCGCCCGGCAAACGGAGCGTCCCGGTGAAACAGAAGACGGCCGAGGCCGGCAACTGTTGGACGGCGTGACAGATGGGTCACGCCTCGGCGGGGAAGGAGAGGAACTCTTTTTCTTGTCAGCTCTTCTGGAAGAGTGACGGCGGGAAGAGGCAGTTGACGGTTGGGAAGCCTGAGAACGCAGAAAATCCTCACGGACGGGTTCCTTTTTCAAGGTCCGGGCATCTTGTTTAGGTGCCCGCGGTTTACTAGAGTTTGACGAAGACTGTACCCTAGAAGCAGCAAGAGGGAGCGGGGACGTGGAACGGGCAATCTTCGGGCTGGCGGATCGCACAACTGTGTCAGCGAAAGTGAAGTCACATGTCTGGGTACTGGAATCCTTGGTAGGTCGAGTTGAGGTGAGTACCTTACTGTATGTACCCGCTGGGAGGACAGTGGGCTTTCGACTCGCCAACAACTTACGAGCAGCAGATGTCGATACCTTCTCCGTAACCCGAATTTGCTGGATTACCTTCTCATCCTTGTATACAGGGCAGTCGCGAGAGGAAGCCGCATGGTCACCGTTGCAGTTTAGGCAGTGAGGGGACGGAGGTGGGCAATCCCCCTCATGGGCGTCCCTACCACAAGTGACACACTTTGCTGCATTTGGGCAAGACTCACGGGTATGGTTGTACCTGTGGCACTGAAAACAGCGCGTTGGGTTAGGTACATAAGGGCGGACGGAGATGACTTCATACCCTGCTTTGACCTTCGACGGGAGGTCAACTTTGTCAAACGTCAAAAACACAGTACGAGTCGGTGTCAGATGGTTATCGACCTTTTTCATGACCCTGTGGACGGCTGTCACACCCTGATCGGACATATACGATTGGATATCTTCATCAGACAACCCGTCAAGGGATCTCGTGAAGACTACCCCCCGTGACGAGTTGAGTGTGCGGTGCGCTTCGACCTTAACTGGAAAAGTGTGCAACAACGTAGTACGTATCAGTTTTTGGGCTTGGAAGGCACTTTCCACTTCCAGCAACAATGTGCCATTGCGCTGACGTGAACAGGTTTTAACAGGGCCAGCAATTGCATCTACACCTTTCTGTATAACGAAAGGATTGACAGAATTGAAATCCTTTCCGTCGGTGCGAGAGACAACCAGAAATTTAGGTACATTAGGCAGAGTCTTTTTAGGCTGAGGCGAGTCTAACTTACGTTTATGGGTCAACGTCACGAAAGAAGATAAGGAAGTCATCGCGGAAGTGTCCCCCGTGATTACCGGCGTCTCCGATGGCGCGCTCCTTCCTAGTGGGGGCCCTCTCCGAGGGCTTACCCGCCTTAGGTGATTGTTCACACCTCAGGTCACACCTCCCGAGAACTGACGGAGGGACCAATCGGCACGTTCGGAAGGTACCAGCTCGGGTAATCACCCTTCCCTGGGCCTGGCCTTTACCAGGGGGTACGTACGTGCCTTACTTGTCTACCCGGGGCGGGGAATTACGCGTTACCCCGTCACCTGCTACGCACGATAATGCGTGGGTCGGCCTTCAGACACGCACAGGGAGGAAAGAAGAAGAGGATAGGAAAGGAAGAGAAAGAAGGAAAGAAAAGAAGTGTCTCAAACGCCGAGGCGGAGACTAATGAGGAGGAGAAGAAGGCTAGGAGAGTTCAAGGAGAGAAAGACAGAAAACGAAGGGTAAGAAAGGAAGGAACGAAGGAAGAAAAACCACAACAAGAACCACCGTATCTCACGAAATATGCCCGTCTCCGGGCGAAGGCATAAACCGGGAGGGAAAGTGAAGCAGCCTGGGGCAGAAGAAAGGCTGCTCCGGCTCGGGGCCCCGTGCGCGCCACACACGTACCCACAAAAGAACTGTGGGCCCCCTGGGGGGACGGCGGATAGGGGTCATATTCATTTACATTTACACTGTATTATTCAAAATACTGATAAGTTATGTATTCTATATTCTTCAAATTCATTCACCATATTAAAAAAAACTTTACTTTGTAGTATTAACGGCATGTACATTGGTACATTTATAATATCTTTCCTGACACAGATGATTGTAACTGATAAGAATAAGTATTATTCAAAATACTGATAAGTTATGTATTCTATATTCTTCAAATTCATTCACCATATTAAAAAAACTTTACTTTGTAGTATTAACGGCATGTACATTGGTACATTTATAATATCTTTCCTGACACAGATGATTGTAACTGATAAGAATAAGTACGAGGGTGTACACTTTTAGTCCCTTATATTTTGCACAGGGACATTGATGGGAACATATGAGATTGAAGAAGTGCTCTATGGCTATTTGCTGTGTCACAGGTGTGCATTGAAAGTTCCTGGAATGAAATATAGTAAGTTATATAGCAAAGAAAAAATACTTCTGTCAACTGAAGGAAGATATGAGTGGGTGTTTTTTAAATAAACAGATGGGATCGCAAGAAAGACTTTAGTTTAATGAATCATGGACTTTGTTAAGCATAAGTTACTGTAACTTTTTTTAAGTGATTAGTTAAACAACACAAGTTCATGTGTTGTAAATATAACTGAAATTGACAAGCAGAGTCCTCCTATAAACATGTAGAACATAGGTGACATGGAAGATATCAAATCTGCGAAATAAGATACAGTAACGTGAAAGTTACTTATGTATAAGGACACTTTTTCTAATTCTGAAGGTAGCAGGGGTAAAATACAGGGAACAAAGAGATAGTAGCGGCCTGGCTGCCTTACAGCAGAAACCCATGAACGGCGAGCGACAGACAGCTATCACAAGGCAGCAGCGTCAGATATCTGCCGATGTGCACAGTCCCTTTCATCATCAAAATTCATCACCGCGGCGTGGCGTGCACCGAAGAAGAGTAGCGAGCTGTAGGACTGAGTCGAGCGGACATATTCTACCTCCTCAGTTCCTACGCGTTGCCGCGTGCCATGTGGGTTGAGCTGAACACGAGTTCCCCACACACACACACACACACACACACACACACACACACACACACGTGAGAGTTAGTGCTGTGCCGTCCGACCGTCATGATACACAGTATTTATCATGCCGCATGCAAAAAACGCACCTTACCCGTGGTCACGCGTCAGTCGCCCGCACTCATACGACCAGCCAACGACCACGATTGCTGTGGAGTGTACACCCTCCGGGACCAACGATCAAAGATCTAACTATTTGTGCTAATTCAGTGTATGTTTAACACAATAAATATTTCCATGCTATCAGTGTTATTTTACATCTTTTCCGTCACCGCCATCTACAAGGAACTGTAGTTAGAAGCGTCAATAATAAACAAATGTGCTTCAAGTTATAATCAACTTATACAAAAACCAGACAATTATTAGAGTCGCAGAGCATGAAAGCGTTGCCTTGGTTGGGAAGGGAGTAAAATAGAGTTGTATCCTTTCCTTAATGTTGTTCAATCTGTACATTGAGCAAGCTGTGAAGGAATGCAAGGAGAAATTTGGAGGCGGAATTAAAGTTCTGGGAGAAGAAATAAAAATTCTTTGGTTTGCTGATGACACAGTCATTCTGTCAGAGACAGCAAAGGACCAGGAAGAGCAATTAAAGTGAATGGACAGTGACTTGAAAGGTAAATATAAGACAAATATTAACAAGAGTAAAGGAATCTAGTGTCAGAAAATCAGGTGATGCAGAAGGCATTAGATTAAGTAAAGAGATGATAAACATAATATATGAGTTTTGTTATTTGGGTAAGAAGATAACTTCTGACAGCCGAAGTAAAGAAGATATAAAATGCTATGGGAGAAAAAGCATTTCTGAAGAAGCGAAATTTGTTGACATGCAATATTACTTTAAATGTGAGGAAGTCCTTTGTGAAAGCATTGGTCAGGAGTGTAGCATTGTATGGCAGTGAAACGTGGACAATAAGGAGTTCAGAAAAACAGATGATAGAAGCTTTCGAAATGTAGTGCTATAGACGAATGATGAAGATTAGATGGGGAGATCACCTAACTAATGAGGAGGTGCTCAACAGAATTGGGGAGAAAAGGAGTTTCTGGCATATCCTGACTAAGAGAAGGGATACATTGGTGGGACACATTCTGAGACATCAAGGAATCTTCAACTTAGCAGTAGAAGGAAGGGTGTAAGGAAAAATCATAGAGGGAGACTGAAGGACAAATACAGTAAGCAGATTCAAAAGTATGTAAGATGCAGTTTGTATTATCAGATGAAGAGGCTTGCACAGAACAGGGTAGCATGGAGAGCTGCATCAAACCAGTCTGTGGAATGAAGACAACAACAATAACGACAGCAACAACTACATGTGAACAATTATTATAAATTAATTATTAGCTTTCACAGCCTCACTTTAGTCAATCATTTTCTGGCCCTCCTTTTTGCATGTTTTGTTTTTTCCAATGTAAATACTATTTTCAATGTGTGTTTTTTGTCTATTTTTGGTTTAAATCTTATTTTCTTGATTTTCAATAATGGAGAATAGGTAATAAATCAACGTAATGAAGCTTGCTGAGCTACTGACAGGTACAAAAACTAGACAATCACATTCACACAACTTAAATTTTTGGACATGGCCTTTATCAGAAAAAGAAACACATACATTCACACAATCACTCAAGACAACCACACACACACACACACACACACACACACACACACACACACACACACACACACCCCATGTCCGGCTACTCCAGAACCATAACCATCTAGACTGAGTGAGGTGGGGAGTGGAGGGGGAAAGGATACCGGGTAAGGGTGGGGATGGAAAGTTTCACATTGTATGATGGATTGTAAAGGCTCTGAAAATGGGAATTTGAAATGTGGCATTGTACAAAGTGAAGGAAAGAAGCAAGAAAGGATAAAAGGAAGGCGTAGAGGAGTGTGGAAAAGGAGTTTGGGGATTTGAAACAATAATAATAAGGAAAAAAGAAAAATAGGTTAAAATAATTAAAAATTAATGAATTAAGGGAATACTGTTAGGAGTGACACACAGTTGCAAGGAAGATATGAATTGGAGAGATACAGGATAATGGTATAGGACATTAGGTATACGGTGTAGGGATGGGAAGTTATCTTAGGTTGAGGCCACGATGGTTGTGGGGCCATAGACTGTGTTGAATGGACAACTCCCAGCTGCACAGTTCAGAAGAGCTGGTGGTGGAGTGGAGATTCCAGATGGCTCGGGGAGTGAAGCAGCCTTTGAATCAAGAGCATTGAGTTCTGCTGCATGCTGCACCACAAGATGGTCCAACTTGCTTTTCGCCACAGTTTAGTGTTGGCCATTCATCCTTACAGATAGCTGATTCATTGTCATACCAATATATAATGCTGTGCAGCAGAGTTGGTAAATCACATGGTTGCTTTCACAGGTGGCTCGACATCTGATGGTGTAAGATAAGCCTGTGTCTGGAATACAAAGTGTTGGGTGGGTGGATTGGGCACGTTTTGCTTTGAGGTCATCCACAGGGATATGAACCCTGTGATATAGGGGTTGGGGTTTGGTTGTGGCATAGGGATGGACTAGGATGTTGTGGAGGTTGGGTAGGCAATGGGTCTGGAAAGTTCTTGGGTAGGATGTGTCTCATTTCAGGGTATGATGACATTTGAAAGCCCTAATGGATGATGTAATTTAATTTTTCCAGTTCGGGGTGGAACTGGGTGACAGGAAGGACACTCCTTTGTGACTGGTTATTGAGATTGAGGAAGAACTGGTTGTGTGTGGGGATGTGGCACGAGAAATCTGTTTGCGGACTAGGTCAGGAAGGTAATGCCAGTGAAGGTCCTTGCGAGGCCTTCAGCATAATGGATAAGGGACTTCTCATCACTGCAAATGTCGGGCCTGGTACTCCAAGGCAAAGGGCACGACTGGAAACCAAAGGGTTGTTGGTTTGAAAACCGTTCAGATTACTGACTTTTTCAGTCTGTATTTTAATCGAGCTTTCACCTCTGAACAATATAAGGAGTCACCAGGAATGACATGTGGTTCAGATTCCAGGTTAAGCTGTAGGTCCCCTTTTTCCTGGTTGGATAACTGGGGTCCATTAAGGACACACAAGACGCAGAAGTGGTATCCAACTGAAAGACTTGCACCAGGCCAATGAGCCACGCGAAATTATTGTTATTATCACTGCAAATTCAGCGTGCATGGGTGGCAAGGCTGTATGGTAGGTATTTTTTATAGCTGTCAAAAGTGCAAATACTATTGGTAATTAGTAGGTTTAATGTGAACGGTAGTGTGGATGGAGCCATCAGTGAGGTGGAGGTTAACATCCAGGAAGGTGACTTGCCAGATTGAGCAGGAACCTGTGAAACGATGGGGGAAGGGGAGTTAAAGTGGTGAAGGAACAAGGATAGGCCCAGAGTCCAAATCATGAAACTATCATCAAAGAAACCTGAACCAGACCTGGGGTTTGGGGTTTTGGGACACTAGGAAGGTTTTCTCTAGGCGGCCCATAAACAAATTGACATAGGAGGGTACAAAATGGGTGCGCATGGCTGTGCCGTGAATTTGATTGTATAGTTTTTCTTCAAAGGAAAAGTAATTGTTTGTTAGGATGTAATTGGTAAGGGTTATAAGGAATGAGGTATCGGGCTTGGAGTCTGAAGGAGGTTGAGAAAGATAGTTCAAGAGCAGCAAGACCATGGACATGTGGGATATTGGAGTAGAGCCAAGTGACATCAACAGTGACAAGTAAGGATCCAGGAGGTAAAGGGGTGGGAATGGTTGAGAGTCTGTGAAGGAAGTGGTTTGGATCTTGGATGTGGGAGGCTATGTTTTGAACAATTGGTTGGAGGTATTGGTCACCAAGTGCTGATATTATTTCAGTGGGAGCACAGTAACCAGCCACAACTGGGTGTCCAGGATTTTGGATTTTTGGGAGCATGTAAAAGGTAGGTGTGCAGGGTGTTGTTGGAGGTTGGAGTGAGGAGGGAGGTGGATTAGGGGAAGAGGTGCTGGGAAAGGCCATAAGATTTTAGCAGGGATTGTAAGTCATTTTGGACTTTTGGGATGGGGCCCTCTTGGCACAACTTGTAGGTGGAGGAATCAGACAATTAACATAGGTCTTCTGTCATGTAATCACTGTGATTCAACACAACAGTGGTGGAACGTTTTGTTTGCAGGGAGGATGATTATGTTGGGATCTGTTTTAAGGTTGTGTAAGGCTGTCCTTTCTTCAGCCGAAAGGTTAGTATTCTTAGTAAGTGACTTGGGGGAAGGATGCTGATGCCAAGTTGGATGTGAGGAATTCCTGGAAGGTTACCAGAGGGTGGTTAGGTGAGAGTAAGTCAGGGTCATGATTGGATGGTGGTATGAATTAGAAGAGACAGGGTTCAACATTGGAATTAGATTGATTTTGATTGGAGGGATTGGTGGCAAAATAGTTTTTCCTGTGTAGGGATCGGCAGGAGAGGACGTCTTTGGTAAGTCCAACATGGTTATATTTGGGTGTGGGGCTGAAGGTGAGACCTTTGGATAGGACCAAAACTTCTGTGGGGTTGAGGATTGTGGCAGAAAGGTTAACAACAGTATTCAGGGATTGTTTAGGATTTGGCCATTGTAGATTGTTGGTGGGGAGTTTTGGGGGATGTGGCAAGTGGAAAAGGTCTGCTAGGCAAGGTCTGAGTACTATGAGAGGTTCACAGGGAGGAACACTTTGGGTGGGATAATCTTTCAGAGAGAGCAGAGGTGGGCCATAGATGCCTGTACAATGGAGATGTGTTTTTGGAGAACAATGTGTGTGAGAGACAAGGACTGGTGGAATCTGAAAAGGTGAAGGTCATTGTGAAAGGAGGGATGAGATCCAGAGAAAGGAATTTAATGGTTAGGCCATGGGGAGGGATTCCATGGTTTAGGCAGCATTAGAGAAATAGAAAATGGGACTGTGTTTTGCCAAAGGACAGGAGAACTCTTCTTAACTAGTGCAGAAACAAGTAGCAGGATTGCTGTTGGAAACCAGAAACTGATGGAGAAATAGGTAGATGAAAGATTTAGATGGTGGGAATGGGTGCTGGATAAGTATAAAGGGCCCGTGAAAATATGCAAAATATTAACAGAATTACGCACCAACAAGCAAAATTACACACCAGTGTAGAAAACTACGAACCAGTTTATTTTTCAGTTTCTTGAAATTTTCTGTTTTGTTTTGCAGATTATCCACAGATTCCACAGTTACTCAATAAATTTGCTTCAAATCTGGTTTCTGGTGTCCTCATGATATGGCAAAAGAAAGAAATCCTTTGTTTTTACATGCAGTACAGGGGTGGGCAAATAGCGGCCTGCAGACCACATGTGGCCCGCGGAGGGGTTTTGTGTGGCCCGCCAAGATATTTACAAAAAATCCTGGGAAAAATAAAATTTCCCTTCCCCGCCTGACTAAAAAATCCACAAGTAAGTGCGCTACTTGTTAGTGCGTACTACCGACAGATGTCTCTACAACCAAGCTGCATGTGGGCGCGGTGGATTATGGGAGCACTACCATCAACCACCACAGGCACGGAAAAAAGCACTGTGCATCCTGCTATTGGCACAAATTTACACTCCATGCGGTGGCTGGTGGTAGCATTGTATCTCCGCCGCGCTGAGTGAATAGTATGAGATTCAGAGCAATTTTCTTCTTTTTCGGGTGGTTTACTTATGTTTTGTCTGTGCAGCAGTACAACTTACTATATTTTTCTGTTTTTACTTCAGTACAATCATGACTCCTGCGAAGAAGCGTAAAGTCGGTGATAAGTGCCGTCTGTTTAATGAAGACTAGACGACAAAATATTTCTTTATTGATGCAGGAAATAAAGCTGCATGCTTACTATGCCATGATACAGTTGCGGTATTCAAGGAGTACAATCTGAAACGACATCACGAAACAAAACACGGTGACTTTGGCTGCAAACTTTCAGATGAAGAACGAAAAATGAAAGCAGCGGAGTTCGTGAAACACTTGAAGAAGCAACAAGCGTTATTTACGAAGCAAACACCACTTCAAAATATTGGTCCCCTATAAGCTTGCTAAACGAAACAAACCTTTCTTGGATGGCGAGTTTATTAAACAGAGCATGGTACAGTGTACAAGTGTATTGTGTCCTGGGGTTAAAACCAAATGTGAGAGCATTTCTTTGTCAAGGACGACTATAGTGTGACACATTGATTTAATTAGTGACGAACTTGCAGACTAGCTAAAGGCTGTGAGCGAAGATTGTTTGGTTTCCACTGGCAATGGACGAAAGCTCAGATATTGAAGACATTGCACAAGTACTCATCTTTATCCATAGAACTGATGAACATTTTGTCATCACCGAGGAATTACTTGGTATAGTATCCATGACAGAACCACTGGTCAGGACATGTTAGTATGTGTTGTTAATTATGTGGAAACAAGTGGCTTATCCTGGAACAAAATGGTAAGCATTACAACAGATGGGGCCAGAGCTTTCTGTGGGAAAAATATAGGTACAGTGAAACTTTTTAAAAAACAAGTTACAAGCCGTATACACAGACAGTGATATTTTGGATTTTTATTGTATTTTACATCAGAAAAGCACGTGCAAGACTGCACTAGACTTAAAGCATGTGGTAGAACCTGTTTTGGGTGTTGTGAACACAATCAGAGCAAAGGCACTCCATTACAGACAGTTCAAATCTCTTCTTGAGGATGTGGGGGCAGAACATGAAGATGTAATTTACCATAACAGTGTGAGGTGGTTGAGCTCGGACAAAGTATTAAAAAGAGTCTGGGCATTACAGGATGAAATTATTTTATTTCTGGACACTAAGGAGATATCTAATGATTTTGTTTCAAAAATACGATGTGATGATTGGAGATATGAGATGATGTTTGCAGCTGATATTTTTGAAAAACTGAATGTGACACTGCAGGGTAAGGGGTTGTTTGCTCATGAAATATGGACACATGTCAAAGTATTTAAAACAAAACTAGGTCTGCAAGGCAAGCAAATGAAGGCAAATTTTGTCATTTCCCTTTACTAGGAGAACAAAAAGTACCTGGAAGTGTTTCAGCTAAGATTAGGGATTATCTGCAGAGTTTAGAAGCTGAGTTTACTAGAAGATTTCAGGATTTTAAGAAAAATGAGCCTCAATGTAATGTTTTATCATATCCCATCACTGCTGATATTGACACTGCATTACAGGAGCTGCAACTTGTCTGATTGACATGCACGCAGATCATGCAGTGAAAGAAATGTTTAGTGGTGTAACTTTAGTTGACTTTTATAAATCTTTGTCAACTGAAAAAATTCCATGTATCAAGAAATTTGCAGGCAAAATGTTCTTCAAATTTGGATCGACGTGTATTTGCGAACAAAGTTTTTCTTGATTGAAAATCAACAAGAGCAAATACCGAAGCTGTTTAACAGACAGTAATTTGCAGGCTGTGATTAGAATATCAACTAGCAGTTTCACTCCTGATTTCCAAAAAAATTGTGCAAAATTGTGATAGGATGCATTTGTCCCATTAAACGTGTTTTAAAATTTAATGTACTTGGAGATGATATTAAATTAGCAAAATAAATGAAATTGAACACAACTATCTTATTTGAGGATGTCAGAAGGAAAGAGGTACAAGTGACATTTTCCAGAAAATAGAGATTATTGAAACTATATCATGATAAAGCGTGTGTAATTATAAAGGCAGAGGGATAGAAGTGGACTCTCACTGTGCTTAGGTACCAATGCTTCCGGAAAGCACCAGTTCCAAAACCTTGTGAAATTTTGACTTTAGTCCTATCAAAATTATAAGAAGTATACTTATACCCCTTTACTTCTGACTATCATTAGATATAAATGATTTTTATGATACCTTTTATGAAATGTAAAGCTAACTAATCAATGCATTTTAACACTTTAACTGCTACACCCGATATTGCATAATATGTGATTAGATATTAAAAAAAATAAAATAAAAAAAGAGAAAAAAAGAAAAGAAAAAGAAAAAACCTTGCATTTTCATAAACATTTTGGAAATACAGAGGGAAACAAAATCCTGTTTGGAAAAATATTTAAAAAACATAAAGAAAGTTGGACTTACCAGGCGAGAAGGCACCAGTTCGTTGATACACAAATAAAAATAAAAAAAAAAACCACACACACACACACACACACACACACACACACACACACACAAAACCATTTGTTGCTTCATCAGAAAGAGCAGGGAAGAAGAGGGAAAAGGAAAGGATGAGGGTTTTAAGGGAGTGGGTAAGGAGTCATTCCAATCCCGGGACAGGAAAGACTTACCTTGGGGGAAAAAGGATAGGTAAACAAACACACACACCAGGGCAGACATATGCAAAATGCCATATGCCATACACGAGTGTGTGTGTTTTTACCATTTTATTGGCTTTCTTGCCAGGTAGGTTTTTTTGTTCAGGTTGTATTTTATAATTTCTACTAGATATTTAAATTGCTTCACTATTTTTATTTTTCTGTTGTTTACAGGTAAATTCAAGCAAGTGGTCGAGCACTAGTTGCTTGACCATCTCAGAAAAATTTTATATTTTCTAGGTGAATTCCCCAATGTTTAGTGGTGACAAAAATATGTATTGTTTATTATTTTGAAATTGTGGTCATATTTTTCCAGGCTGCATGGGTTTTTTGCATTTGCAAGCATCTACATTTTTTTTACAATTATTCAGTAATGGATTTCCCAAGCCTTTCAGATAAAATGCATTTAGTTCAACACACTCTGTACTACAAATTAACATCATTATCACTTATCTGAATGTATTCTCTAATATATATTTAATAGTTCAAAGGTATCAGCCACTAATTAAAAAACAGTGATTAATTTCTCAGCTTTAATTTTTTTCTGCTATTACACTGTATAGTTTTTATAGACTATGAATGGTGATAAGCTTACACTCAACTTTGAGATTCAACTGGAAGTTATGGGGAAAAAATTACAAACACGAGTCAAAAATATATTTTTTAACTTTGCAATATCTCGTAGACTAATCAAATAAAGTATAGCAGTTGCATAATGTATCACACCACATTACACTAACTATTGATTATTTGTCAGAACAGTGCTGTGGTAATAGTTTCAGCAGGCTAACAATTGCATCTCCAAGCCTGTACAGTCTCAAAGACAAGCCTATATACAAGTCTGTCTGTTTTCTTCCCTCCTTACACCAACCACTGTCTACTTACACTTATTAGCTAGAAGTTCTTAAAATGTGCAGTTGAAAAATGGTGTTTCAATGTTCTGTTGGTGCTATTATTAATAAAGCAAGTCATAGAAGTTAAAGAAGAAGAAGACGAAGTCGGCCCAGAGGTCAAATCAAGATGCAACTACCATGAAATGAAAATCTTTTAAAAAATTTCATCATATTTTTGGTCAGTCTTGCATGGACCCTTTTAAGAAACATAAGAAACCTATAACAAAAGGTCTGAGAGAAATAACATATGATCATTATTGTAAAAATAAAAACCCTTTTGTCAGTGTGATACCAGGAAAATCACTGTGTCCAACATGTTATCATAATATACATAAACATTGAGATGTTTGTGACTGTATTTTAGTCTGCAGCCAAAATTAACTTCTCAAACAAATAGCATTTGTATGTGGTAGTAGGTATCAGTCTCCCATTGTGCACTATGGTGGTAGAGGGTTGATAACGAAAAGGGGGATAACGAAAGGGGATTTGGGACTTATATAAAATTCTACAAGTGGGCGTATATATTTTGCTCTTCAGCAAAAACTACACAATGGAGACAAATGATCTCTCTGTGTTCTTGTAGTACAAAGTATCCCATTGTACACCACAGCAGTTCCGTGTTGATAGCTATAAGAGGATGGAAGATATAGTGGTTGAAAGTCGTCAGCTTATATAAAATTCGGACTGAAGACCAGCGATAACTTTGGAATGCTATAATAGGCAATAGGTTATATACAGTAAATTATTTTTCAAAAGGGATAGATTGGCTGACCAGTACTTACCTTTGTGCTGTACCACCGATAGTTACACAAATGAAGAAACAGAAAAAAAGGGGAAGAAAAAGGACAAGCTTTCGGAACACAGTTCCTTCCTCAGGTGGGAGAGAAGGGATGAAAAAAGGATGGGAACGGAAGGAAAAGGTAATTCACAACCTAGGTCATGAAGGTGGTGTTTCAGGAGTGTGGACATGAGAGATACTGAATTTTCGTACTGAGCCAAGCCAGAGAGGATATATATAACCAAAGAGGAAAGATCAAGTAGTAAAGAGAAGAGAAGATGAGTGAATCATGAGCTGAGGATGGAGGAAGGGGAGGGGTTAGCGTAGATTTTCTCTCTCTCTCTCTCTCTCTCTCTCTCTCTCTCTCTCTCTCTCTCTCTCTCTCTCTCTTATATACAGTGAAACATGATGCACATTTTTCAGCTGTTTTTCTGCAACAAGTGTACGAATAAAGAAAAATAAGTGCATACTGCGGTTTGAAAAGTAAAACTACCAAGAAAGATGCAAAAGCATAAGAAAGAAATTTCATGATCTGAATCCGTTGCTAAAAGACAGAAAACGGCACTGAAAAGTGAATCTACAGATGATAGAAACTTGAATTTGTAGACATTGTTCATCTTACATTGTATGCATCAGCGATTTTTCGATATTTCTCATCCCTAAGGTGGTGAAATAGAGGCTTAACGGTTTTTAGAAAATACTATTAAGGCAATTTTGAAGCAAGAAATACAAAACTTCAGATTTATATTTTTGAATGGAATTTTAAAAACACATGTTTCGTGATTTTTAAAAATTCAACCATTAGGAGGCGAAATGAAGGAAAATCTTTTAAAGTTGTTATTATTTTGTTGCTAGAAATGTGAAAATTTGAATTTGGAATCATGGTTAGAATTCAGGAGGGGAAAAAAAGTGTGTTACAGGATGTTTTGAATTCTGCCATCAATGGTACAATAGGGGGTGGCAAGTTGTATCAAAATACTTGATTAGGTAAGTATTTTTAAAGCTAAATCTATGAAAATTTATATTTAGAAGTAGAAATAACCACCACAGACAATCCAGTCTACGTGTGCGAAGCAGCAGGAATTGAGCTAGTTCTAAGATATTTGTAATTCACAAGTAAAAGGGTAGTGAAAACTCAGATAAAGAAAAAGGTATATTGTCTGCTAGTAAAATTAGAAAACTAAGTCAAGATAAAGGACCAAGTGCCTTGAATACAAAAATGGCAGCTACAGTCAAAAAGAATTTAGAAATTTCATTTTGTACTGAAGCAGACGGAAGTTTTAAAACTTCACCAACCGAATTCTTGGAGTTGAGCAAAAGTTAGTGATGAATTTAGTGTGTCAGAATGTCTTATAAACAAGGCAATTAGTAAAAGAACAGGGAATTTTAACAACATTACAAAAGAAAATGGCATCTAATTTTGTAGATGAAAACAAAGTTATGAAGTAGTATTACGATGACAACAACAGTCGTTTGATGCCTAGCAATAAAGACTGTGTTTTTGTGAAAGAAAATGGTTCTAAGATTCAAAGACATAAATGGTTAATACTGTGTAATTTAAATTAACAATTCACTGAATTTAAAAAAAAAGAAAAGAAAATCCTGACGAAGTTGGAGTATCGGAGTTCTGGAAGCTGAGACCAAGATGGTGTACTGTTGCTGGCACATAAGGCCCCCATAAGGATTGTGTTTGTATCATCAGAACGTAAGTTGATGATAGATGGAGCCAGTCTTAGAGTTAAATATAAAGGCTTTTTGGAAGTTATGGTATGCAGTATTTACAGTTACAATTGTATGATCAAGGGAAAATGTGAAGATTGTCCAGGCAAACAACTTGAAATTTTTGAAGAATTCAAAGAAGACTATTTGATGCCTGACAATATAGAATACATACAATGGGTGACAAAAGACAGAACTGAAACGGTGACAGTCATAAAATCACAAGAAGAGGTGCTTTTTTCTATTTTATTTTTATTTTTTATTTTTTTGAGTGTTGAAAATCTGATAATGCAGCATTTTATTGCAAAAGATCAATGTAAAATTTTAAAAGACAGAAAGCAAATCTTGGCAGCTGATGGATGCTTAGTTCTTGCTGACTTTTTAGAAAATTATTCCTTTACTGTACAAGATAAAGTACAAGGGCACCACTGGATAAGCAAACAGGTCACAGTTCACCCATTTGTATTCTATTACAAAAATGAAGATAAACTAATGAGCCACAGCTTTTGTGTAATAACACAACATTAGAGCAGTGCACATTTTTCAACTAAAATTAACAAACTACCTACATTAAACAGCACCACCATTCCATAAAAAAATTGATTTAGTTTTTGGATGAGAAAGCGAGTAAAAAAATAATATATATATATATATATATAGAGAGAGAGAGAGAGAGAGGAAAAATTCCTAACAGGAAAAATATACGAAAAAAATAGATGAAGTACACTTACCAGGCGAAGGGGCACAGGCAGTAATAGCAACAAATAAACACACACACACACACACACACACACACACACACACACACACACACACACAAATGCTAGCTTTCGCAGCCTAGCTGCTTCATCAGGCAGAAGGGAAGGAGAGGGAAAAGGAAATGATGAGGGTTTTCAGGAAGGGGGAAAGGAGCCATTCCAATCCCGGGACAGGAAATACTTACCTTGGGGGAAAAAATGGAGGGTAAATAAATGCACATACACCCACACATTTACACAGACACAAGTACACTTAGGGAGACATACTGTAGAACTACACTTAAAAAATGTACTAAGGAAGCTGTCTCACATGGAATTTATGACTGTGACTAGATGAACTTTTAAAGTAACACCCAATAAATAAAAATATACACATCATCTTTCAGAACATAAAAAACACGCATGCACACACACACACACACACATATGCATGCTTTCCCAACCCAGTTGCTTCTTCAGGCAGAAGGAAAGGAGAGGGAAAAGGAAATGAGAGGGTTTTATTAAGGGAGTGGGTAAGGAGCCATTCCAATCCTGGGAGAGGAAGGAAAGACGCCTTGGAGGGGGGAGGGGGTGGAGGAAGGAGGGTAAACAAACACCCTCCCACCAACACATATACCCAAACGCAAACAGACATACACCCACTCCCTTAAAACCCTCATCATTTCCTTTTCCCTCTCCTTCCCTTCTGCCTGAAGAAGCAACTGGGTTGGGAAAGCTTGCATTGTGTGTGTGTGTGTGTGTGTGTGTGTGTGTGTGTGTGTGTGTGTGTGTGTGTGTGGGCGCGCGCGCGCGTTTTTTATGTTACCATCACTATCTGTGATCCTTTGCCTGGTAAGTAAATTTTCCTCTCCAGGGGACACCACCTTGACGAAGCAATGTCCGTGCGGGTGGAGAGGCTTGCACATCCGCGTGAAGCAGAGGGCTATACCGAAGGTAGAGAACCTACTGCCGGAAAGGTCTCAGCTGATGGATCAGACCAAGAGTGTCCCACAACGTCCCAACTTCCTTATCCTCTCCCAGTCCTTTCCCAATTCCTTTCCCAACCCAAGTTGTGATACGATCCGTGCCGAGGGGTGCATGGCACTTGGGTCGATGTGTCTCGAACGGAGCCTCAGGGATACCGGGCGACCTCCCTGAGTAAGTAGCCTTGCACCACGCGGGGTTATCGTGGTGTGGACCATATAAATCCCCAAATCTCGTGGGACTAAGATGAACACAGAGAAAGAAAGTATTTTAAAAGAATCCGAGGGGCAATCTGAGACCTCAGATACTCAGGCATCAGGTTCAGGACCGATGGAGTGCACTCCTACTTCTGAATCAGGCTCTAGACCTGAGCAAGAAGTGGGAACAGTAACAGAGAAGTTGGACCAGATTAGGATTAAGGCCTTGTCTGGGGCTCAGAGGAGGAAACTTCTCACGGAACAGAAGCAAAAGGAAGGAAAAGAATGGCTTCCTAAGCATAAGTGGAGGGAATCAAAAGGGCTTGAGCCCAAGACCCCCAAAAAGAAACTGCCTCAGGTCAAAGGGGATACACAGACCCCCTTGACGTCAAAGACAGGTGGCAAGAGGGTTAGGGAGGAGTCTAAGACTCCCTCCTCTCTGGACAGGTGTGATCCTAAAAGGCTGAGGCAGGAAATAGGAAAACAGACCTATAGTACTGCAGTCTCCGTCTTTAGAATGGCGGTTGTCCAAGAAGGATACCCACTGGTGAGCATCACCTCGCAGCAGGAGGAGCTCGTGCAGCTGGCCCTCTTTGAAGAGATTGGGGGGGGATGCTGGTCCAGGACCCAAATTCAGGAGGGTCTATCTAGATCACGGTGCCCTCATTTTTGTCTGCGAGGGGGGGCACTCAGCAGTATGGCTTAAGGACAAGGTGCCCATGATATCCCCGTGGGATGATGCGAAGGCAATGATCAAATTGGAGCTACGTAACTGGCTCAGAAGATAGAACATAGAATATTGGACCCAAGTCCATCAACAAAAACATGGTAAGGTAATGATGCCAAAGCCATGTTTTAAAAGAAGCTCTGCAATCCTGGGTCTGAACAGGAGAGAGATTAGACTCATGGTTGGATTGCTGACAGGTCATGGGAATTTCAAAAAACACCTACGTACAATGGGAATAACAGAAGAGGACCCTAAATGTAGGATCTGTGATGACAGTGATGAAACTGCATCACATTTAATCTTCGAATGCATTGCATTGGAGAATAAAAGGCACAGAATATTTGGGACAACCAGATCCAAAGAAATTGTGTCTAATAAAGTACTGGTAAAGGGACTCCTTGCACTGTTCAAGGGCATTGGTTGGCTTTACTAGATACACAGGGAGCGATACCGCACAATAAACTTAGTTTCGGTGCGGGCAGTGGCGGGTTGGTCCAAGACTATTTTGGCTTCCCAGGAAAAATCAAATCAAATTTCATTACTATAAAGTGTTTTTTTTTTTGCTGATAACTTTGAACTAAATATATTAAAGAATACATTTAGCTAAGTAATAATGATGTTAGTTTGTAGCACAGTGTTGAACTAAATGCATTTTATCTGAAAGGCTCAGGACAATCTCCTACTGAATATTTGTAATCTTTTTGACCCGCTGCATAGTATATGTCATTTAATCCGATAGGCCTGTTTTGGTCTTCTTACAAGGATAACAAGAACTACCAATGTATGTATTAAATAGGCTACACATTTCTGGGTTACAATTATCCTGTTAAATTAAATAGTATACCCACCTATGTTTACAGAACAACTGATGATGGCATTCATGCTGAAACAGGCCTGTCAGATTAAATAACTTAAAAATCAGCATCTTTGGTATTAATACTTTACAATGTCTCCTACTGAATAACTGTACAAAATGCAAATGCTTGCAAATGCGAAAAAAAGGAGGTGGGCTGGAAGAAATATGGCTGCCATTTCAAAATAATAAACAATAATTATTTTTTAAAAATATTTTTGTGACCACTAAACATTGGGGAATTCACCTAGCAAGGATACATTTTTTCTGAGATGGTCAAGCTACTGATTATTTTTTTCTTGGACCACTTGGTATGGATTGACCCTTACTGTTATGAGGTTTATCAGTACTGGGTCTGATACCATCATCTGAGTCTTTTCAAATGATATCTGGAGTCCTATTTTTAGTGCTGTATTCTGTACGTTTAGTATCTAATTTCTGGCTTCTTGCATGTTATTGTTTGTTGTTGAGGTCTTCAGTCCAGAGACTGGTTTGATGCAGCTCCCCACACTACTCTATCCTGAGCAAGCCTCTTCATCCTCCCCCCCCCCCCTCCTCCTCCTCCAAGAATGGAAAACCACATCCATTTGACTCTGTTTACTGTATTTGTATCTTGGTCTCCCTCTGTGATTTTTACCCCACACACTTCCGTACAATGTTAAATTTATGATACCGTGATCTCTAGGAATGTGTCCTAATAATTTATTCCTTCTTTTAGTCAAGGTATGCCAGAAATTTCTTTTTTTTTTTTTTTTTTTTCCTAAATTCTGTTCAGTACCAACTCATTAGTTATGCTATCAACCCACCTAATCTTCAGCGTTCTTCTGTAGTACCACATTTCAAAAGTCTATATCCTCTTCCTGTCTGAACCATTTATTGTCCATGTTTCACTCCCATACAATGCAACACTCCACAAAAATGCCTTCAGAAGAAGTCTTCCTTACACTCAAATTAATATTCAATTTTTGCAAATGTCTCTTTTTCAGAACACTTATTTCCCATTGCCATTCTGCATTTTATATCCTCTGTAGTGCAACCATCATATGTTATTTTACTGCCCAAGTATCTAAACTCTTCTACCACCTTTATTGTTTTGTTACCTAATCCAATTCCTACAGCATCACCTCATTTTCTTAGAATGCATTCCATTACCCTTGGTTTGGACTAGTTAATGTTCCTCTTATATGCTCCTTTAAAGACACTGTCCATTCCATTCAAATGGTCTTTGAGGTCCTTTGCTGTCTCTGACAGAATTACTATATCATCGGAAAAATTGAAATGTTTTTATTTCTTCTCCCTGCACTTCAATGCCCTCTCCAAATTTCTCTTTGCTTTCCTTCACATCTTGCTCAATGTACAAACTGAACAACACCGGAGAAATGATACAACCTTGTCTTACTCCGTCCCCAACCACTGTGCCCCATTCATACCCTTCAACTCTAATAACTAATGTAAAAACTGTAAATCACTATCTTTAGATGTATTTTACCCCTGACAGAAACTATCCCATAGACCCAGTCTGTAAATAGATCTCCCGTGCCATATCCTCACACACTCCAAATCCTCCCTCTACCACCAGTAACCATCCACAAGTGTGGACTCCCCTTGTCACTCAGTACTACCCTGGACTGGAACAACTAAACTTCATCCTTTGCCGAGGTTTTGACTTTCTGCCTCATGCCCGTAAATAAGAAACATTGTGCCCAAGATCCTTCCCACCCCTCCTCAAGTTATGTTCTGTCACCCTCCCAACCGCTACAACATCCTAGTCCATCCCTAAGCCACTCCAGCTCACTGCCACAGGGATCATATCCCTAAGGAAGACCTCACTGGAAGACCTGCACAATCAACCCAACCAGCACTTCCTATTCCAGTCCCATCACAGGCTTATCCTACCTAATCAGAGAC
Source organism: Locusta migratoria (assembly GCA_026315105.1). Lineage (NCBI taxonomy): Eukaryota > Metazoa > Arthropoda > Insecta > Orthoptera > Acrididae > Locusta > Locusta migratoria. Next base: position 788,831,725 of record CM048744.1, read on the forward strand.
TGGGCCACATGTGAAACCAGCCATCTAATATACCAAATGAGCTGCAATCACTGCACTGCTTACTACATTGGCATGACCACTAACCAGCTGTGCATCAGGATGAATGGCAACCTCAAAATTGTGGTCAAAAAAGAAAAGGTGCACCACCCTGTGGCACAACAAGCAGTGGAACATATGCTTGATTTCAATGGCTGTTTCACGACCCACCGCCAGCTTTTCTGAACTACACGAATGGGAGTTATCCTTACAGTACAGTGTCCAGTCTCAAATTATTCAGGTGTCAATCTACGATAACCCCATTTTTCTCCCCACACCATCTTCATACACCTCTCTTATTTCATGCCACCCCCCCCCACTCTCTCTCTTCTCCCTCCCTTCCTTCGTACATGTACACACACACACACACACACACACACACACACACACACACAATGAAAAAGGAGGTTTGATTTCCTGAAACAACTTGCTGGACAGCTTGCACAACCAAATATGATGTGTTGTGCATACAAGCACCACATACCACGAGAACTACATTAAGTTATTCACAGAATCCTCAAAGCTCCAGAAGAGAAACTCCAAGGTGAAGAAAAATTGGAAAAAAGCGAAACATGTTACACGTGTGACCCTAAAAAGAGGAGAAAAACTTGTCATGCTTGTTTTATGTGATAAAAACCTATGTGTGTAGAATGTAGCCGAACAATGTGTAAACTGTGTTGAATTAATTTAGACTAGTGTACACCTTCTTTATTTCATGAATGTATGATGTATAAAACACTTCAATTAGGAAATTGTTAAAAATTTCCCAAAGAAGTTTGTTGCTTTATTCAAAAACATCTTGATTGGAGACGTATACTGAAACCAATTTGCAAATAATTCCTTCTAGATTTTTTTTATATATATATATATATATTTTTATATATATAAAATAAGATGAGTACTCAAGTTATCTTTTGTTATTCGCAACACTTTCAAGAAGCATAGAAACATTTGTACATGTAGAAATGAAGTTAAAACTAGCAATAAATTAATGCAGTCACCATGACTGCCTTTTAAGTTACAAATAATGACCTGGCATGTAGAGGGTTAATTTTTGAGAAATGTAAGAATATGTGATGTGTGGAAGTCCCTTTCATTATGAGAGGCGAGAGAAATAACAGGTAAGGAAAGAAAGATCATGTGAGGTCGAAGAGAGAGAGAGAGAGAGAGAGAGAGAGAGAGAGAGAGAGAGAGAGAGAGAGAGAGAGAGAGAGAGAGAGAAATGAAGAGTGTGAGTGTGGGGTTATTATAGGACAGCTAATGTATTTTTTTATCTTGATTGATGATAGCTGCAGGACAGAATGAACATGGAACAGATGAAGAATTTTGAGAATGAAATGTCTTGAGAGGAAGGGAATGTGGGTGCTTAAAAGTGGAAGGAGACTAAATGGAGGGAGAGTGACAATGAGAAAGAAATAGTGAGAGGGAGGATGGTGTAGAGAAATAACAGGAAGAGGGGCGGGGGAGAACAAATGGTATAATGCAAGAGGTGGAGGGAGGTAGAGAATTTTATAAAGAAAGAAGGGGGAGGATTGCTATAGAGAGGCAGGTGGAGGCAAAAGTCTTGAAGTGATGGCATAAGGAGAAATGTGGACAGAGAAATGGAATAGCTTAGAGGAGTGTGACTGGTATAGGATGTAACGAGTTATGACGACAAAGAAGGAATGGAGAAATGGAGGGAGGGAATGTTGACATGGAGCAGTCGAGAAGAATTTAAGGCAAAAGAGGAAAGTGTAACAACAAAGGAAGATGGATATGAACAGACAAACATATGTTATAGCTAACATGGTAATACAGTTATGTCTGCACTTACTTCTGTAAACAGGTTTGGCAAAATATATGACCTTCATTACAAGTGACAGTGTCCTCAGCTAAAACTTCATCGTCATAGCAGCAGCCACACTCCAGTAATTCATTGTTTTCCTTAGCCTATAAAAATACAGACAAGAATAAATGTGAACTCTTAAGAAATAGATCAAGGGTGTCAAATACAGAGCTTACATAAGAAATTTAAGAAATGTGATGCCCCTAGAATATTTATTGCTGAAAGAAGTGCCAAATGCTACAATGACGAACTCTACTTTTTCAATTTAGGCATTATAACTTGCACACCTCACTGTTTAAACAATTCTTCTACTTTCATTTACTGTTACCTTACATGATCACTCTATATCAATATGAATATCAGTATGGTATGAAAATAAGCCACAGCAGTAACATTTTATCCTGCTACAGGAATAAAAATATGAATACGGCATTTTTTAAGTTTATTTCAAATATGTAAACACTTTTCTCTGTCATCAAGTTGTTCTGTGATAAAAAGCATATTCATCAATTTAAGTATTCCTACATATAAAAGACCAGTTTGATGCCTAGTAGTCAATTTGGATTTTACTGTTTCCCCCAGTTTATTTCTTATTCATGGTGTGTTTGGCATATAAGAATAATTAATATTGTAGTTCATAAATTATTTTTCAAAAGAGATAGATTGGCTGGCCAGTACTTACATTTGTGTTTTACCACCAATAGTGACACAAATGAAGAAAAAAAAGGGACAATAAAGGACAAGCTTTCAGAACACAGTTCCTTCTTCAGGTGGGAGAGAAGAGAAGAAAAAATGATGGGAACAGAAGGGAAAGGTAATTCACGATGGCCGTGAACTGGATGTACTAGCTAATTGTGAAGAGAGATTGGGGATCAAGGAGGCGATGGTTAGTGGAGAGAAAAAATTGTTTACCTCAGGCATGGAGAAGAGTGGTGTCTATGGTGTGGCAATTATGATCAGAAAATGGCTGATATAAATAGTATTGAGAGTGGATCAAGTAGATGAAATGAGAATGATAATGCTATTAAAACTGACTAGCAGGATATCATTTTAAGACAAATATACATGACAACAAGTCAACACACTGATAAGGAAGTAGAAAAACATTAAAAAAAGGATTAAAGGAACTATGAATAATAAAAAAGAAATGCTTGCATCATTATAATGGGGAATTTGATTGCAGTGATAGAGAAGGAAAAGAAGTGGGAATGTTTGGAAGAGTTGAATGGGAAATAGGAAAAACAGAGGTGAAAGGCTAGTAAGTGATTGGAAACACATTGTTTGATATCTACGCTAAATAATGGCAGATACCAAATTGACTACACCATAATACAGAATAGGTACAAAAACTGCCTAAAATGCAAGAGCATACCCTGGAGCAGACAGATTCTGACCACAACTTGGTGGTAGATTTGTGCATTAAGTTGGAGAGACTGAGAAGAGGAAAACCAAAAGAGAAATTTGACTTAGTTTTCTTACTCTCATCCTTTAGTCTTTCTGAGTTGGAAAACTCTTATGTCAACATGGGATAGAGGGCCTAATGAAGAGTGCGCAATGAAATATGGAATAGAATGAATTAAATACTCAAAGAATATGCGGAAGTAGTTTTAGGAATGAGTATTCTAAATAAGAATAAGGAAAGAATAGGCATCAAAGACAGAGAAACAGAACAGGCATGGAAGACATGGTTGAGAGAAAGATGTAAGGAAATATAGGAACTAGAAAAAGGAAGGAAAATATAAAATGATATATAGATTAGTCGTTGATCTAGTCTTTGAAGCAAAGAAAAGCAGGGCAAATATTGCAATAAAAGAAGTGATGGCACAATGGTTCATAAACTGGAGGGTCACATGTTGGGAAGGTGGCAAGAATGTAAGTAGGATGCTTATATGAGGCCATTCAAAATCCAAACAGTATTGAATTGGAAGAGGAGATGAGAGTTACTGAAGAGGACAAAGGCTGCTCCATCTGAGAAGAAGTAGAAATGTCTTAAGAGAAATGAAGAGTAACAAAACAACTGGAATGGATGAACTGCTGGCAGCATTGTTTAATAACATTCAGGGGTAGTAATAAGATATACGAGAAAGGTGAATGCCCAGACGACTTTCTTTCAGCAGTAATTATACCAATTGAGAAGAACAATACCAATAAATTTGAGGATTTTCGAACCATAAGTTTGATATCTCATGCAGCAAAAGTTCTACTATGGCAGATAAATAGAAGACTTCACGAGACTGGGAAAAAGTATTGAAGGGGAGCAGTTTGGATTTAGAAGAGGGGGAAGAATAAGAGACACTTTTAGACTGCTAAGAGTTATAGAGACATGTATATTATTTTAATTGACTTGGAGTTGGCTGTCTCTCTCCAATACTGTTTTAACGTATATAAGGAACACATTGTGCAGAAATGTATGAAGCAAAACAGAGGTGTATGGGTTGGTGATAGGAGAACAGAAGTAGTCAATTTGCAAATGATATGCTGTTACTAGCAGAGAATGAAGGCACTATGACATAAAGGATTTCAATAAGACTTGTGAGGAATTTGGAATGAACATTAATAAGACAAAAATGCACAATTATAAGCACAAGAAAAGTAGGAACAACTAAAAGGCTGCATCAGGAAGTAATAAAGAAAGCTAGTGTTTTCAGTCTTGGATGTAGAACATGTCAGAACAAAATACACAATATATACTTACAAAAAGAGAGCATGTGTGTTAATGTACCTTCCACAGATCCCAAATGTAATTGCCCTTGTGGATGTGGAGTTGGTCATGAAAAACAATTATCTTAAGAATATTTACATTTTAAAGGACATAAAACTTACTACTAATTGCTAATATACTAGGTGCATATTAAAAATTCTTAGCAATTTTTAACACTGATTAACAATGATCGCATTACTACGCAAAACTTGTACTGAAGCCAAACTGAACACAGTATTCATATTTGTTAATATTATATACAATAACTTACATCAATCACTTCTGGTAAGAAATTCATCAATGGAGTAGAAGGAGTTGGCCAACAAAAAATCCTTTAGACTCTTTTCAAACTGTACTTTATTGTGAGTTAAATTTTTTATGGCTGTTGGCATGTTATTGAAAATGTGTACTGCTGAACATTGGACACTTTTCTGAGCCAAAGTAAGTGACTTTAAATCTTTATGCAAGTTATTCTTTTTTCTCTTATTGATCCCATGGACTAAGCTATTGGTTTGAAAAGACGACGTATTTTTAACGACAAATTTCATTAGAGAATAAATGTATTGGGAAGCAGTAGTAAGTATCCGAAGTTTCTTAAATAGCCCTCTACTTAGTGTTCTTGAGTTGACACCACAAATGATCCGTAATGTACATGTTTGTTCTCTGAAAACTTTGCTCGGCCTGATGAGTTGCCCCAGAAAATAATCCCGTATGACATGAAGTGAAAGTATGCATAATATGCTAGCTTGTTTATTTCTATACCTCCTATATCTGACAACATTCGCATAGCAAACAGGGTCTTGTTTAGGCACTTCAGCAGTTCTGTGGTATGCCCCTCCTAGTTAAATTTATTATCCAGCTGTAATCCTAAGAATTTGGCACTTTCAACTTCTTCTATTTCCTTGTTGTCATACTCTAGGCATATACTGGCAGGAAACCTTTTACAAGTCCTAAACTGCATATAGTGTGTTTTTCAAGGTTTAGCGACAGAGAATTGGCTAAGATTTCATTAGCTGATCTTTCTAATGCTATATATTTGATTTACTATTTATTGCAATATTTGCGTCATCTGCAAATAAAACAAATTTGGCCTCCGATAATGTTGATGATGAAAGGTCATTGATATATATATATATATAAGAAAAAGCAGGGGCCTAAGATAGAGCCTTGGGGGACCCACATGTTATTAGTTCCCAATTTGATGAGGCCTGATAGTTCAGTACACCTCTCTTTCCTATTGACGACGCCCTTAGTTTCATATTGGAGATATACGATTTGAACCATTTTGCAGCACTTCCTGTTACGCTGTAATATTCTAATTTGCTCAAAAGTATATTGTGATTTACACAGTCAAATGCCTTTAACAGGTCACAAAATATACCAGTGGCATGAAATTTTTTTGTCTAATGAATTGAGTACATTCTCACCGTATGTGAAGATAGCCTTCTCAATATCAGAAACCTTTAGAAACCCGAATTGTAACATGGATAATAGTTTATTAGTGGTAAGGTGTTTAAGAAGACGACTGTACATTATCTTTTCTAAAATTTTTGAGAATGCAGGAAAAAGTGAAATTGGACGGAAATTTGATGGAATTTCTTTATCTCCTTTCTCATGTAATGGCTTAACTTCAGCATATTTCAACCATTCAGAAAATGTTCCATTTATAAAAGACTGGTTACACAAGTAACTTAAAATATCACTATGCTGAGAAGCACACTTTTTAATCAAATTTGGTTATATATTATCATAGCCACTGGAATTTTTTGATTTTAAGGATTTTATGGTGGACATTACTTATAGTCGTGTTGTGAGTGTCATACACATATTACTGCAGTTATTTGTAGTCACAGGTGTGAGATATTCCATTGCAGCAGTCACTGACCCTGATAATCCCATATTTTCGGTAACAGTTAAGAAATACTTGTTGAAAACTGGAGCAACGCTGCACACATCTGTTACCCGTTTGTCATCTACTCTTAATGCTATGTGCTCCTCTTCGTATCTGGTTCTACCAGTTTCCTCTTTTACTATATCCCATATTGTCTTTATTTTGTTGTCTGATAGGACTATCCTACACAGATAATGCATTTGCTTTGATGTCAGTATTACTGTCTTCAATATCTTGCAGTATGTTTTGTAATGATCTAAAGCAATTACATCTGAACTGTTTCTAACTGATAGGTTTAGTTTCCTTTTTGTCTTACAGGAGATCTTTATTCCTTGAGTAATCCATGGTTTCTTTGTAGACTTTGGTCTAATCTGTGTTAGTTTTGGGGGAAAGCAGTTTTCAAATAAGTTGAGGACATTATTTATGAAAGTGTTGTATTTCTCATCCATACTAGGATAGTATAGGATGTTTTGGGTGCACAACAGCAAGGTTGTTAGCGCCCTGACAAAAGAATTAAACAACAGTAAATAAAGTAAGTCTTGGCAACAACACGAACACATATTGCATATCAGTGATGTAAAGTGGCAAACTGAAGTACCCAACCTCACAAGTCCTTAAAAGAAAATGTCGGAGTATTGAGGGACGCTGATCACTGATGTTAAAGGCATCAGCGAGCCCTCCTGTAACACACTAAAACCTCCAGCCTAAGAGCTTAGGCCAGAGTCGGGAACGTTCACAAAATTGTAAAACGTTTGTTACACTCGCCTCGTCGTCAGCTAAAACAGTGGGTAGGGCACGACCAAGATTAGGCACTGCCCTCTCAGCACAATACAAAATACACTCAATTAAAATGTGGTGTATAGTGATTTGCACGCCACAAGCATCACAAATCGGTGGATTCTCCCGACGGAATAAAAATCTGTGGGTCAAAGACCTGTGTCCAATGTGAAGGCACGTCAGTGTCACTTCGAAACACCTGAATGGCTGGCAGGAGGTACGCGAAGGTCGGACAGTTGGTTTAACCAACCGCAGTTTATTACCTGTCACTACCAGCCACGTCTCCTCCCACAACTGAAGGGAACTCTGGCGCAGCACAGAGTAGACGTCCCGCAAGGGAATGGCACACTCTTTGACATTTAGGTCACTGCAGGCCGCCTTGGCAGCCATATCAGCCCCTTCATTTCCCCATATCCCAACATGCCCAGGTACCCAAAGAAATGACACCTCTTTACCCCGCCATTGGAGGAGGTACAGTTGGTCATGGATCAATTGTGTTATAGGTTCAGCCGGGTACATGACCAGCAGTGATTGGAGGGCACTAAGGGAATCAGAGCATAGTAGAAATTTTGAACTTTGAGCACGCTGGATGTGTTCCAGTGCCTGGAGGATAGCATGCAGCTCTGCCGAGACACCCCATGATGTGACCTGGAAACACTGCAGAACACCCCACCGAGTCCCCTTGTTTCGATCCATCAGTGTACACTATTGTACAATCACGATGCTTATTTAAATTGTTAAAAAATTCGAACTGACACGCCATGTCTGGGGTGCAATCTTTTTTAAAACTGATTAAATCTAAAAGGAGGCTGGGGCTCTGTAATAACCAAGGGTGATATCTACTCCATCCTCGACGCAAAACAGTAAAATCTGAAACACCCATAGCTAAAAAAAAAAAAAAAGTCCTTAGCACGAATCCCAAAAGGCCTCGTAGCTCGAAGCCGATTACAAAACAACCGTTCCATAGGCGGCTGAGCAACAGTATCGAAAGCAGGTGTATATGAGGTGGACAATGAGGCATACGCCTGATGCACCATGAGGAGCTGTCACCATATGGAAAGCGGTGGCTCAGCAGCCTCGGCGCAAAGGCTTGGTATAGGGCTGGTTCGAAATGCCCCAGTAGCCAACTGAATCCCTTCATGGTGCACCACGTCAAACATTTTTAGGTAGGAAGGTCTTGCAGACCCATACACCGTGCAGCCGTAATCAAGTCGGGATCGTACAAAGGCTCTATAAAACTGGAGCAGACGAGTCCTGTCAGCTCCCCATGAAGTGTGACTAAGACACTTTAAAATACTGAGTGCTTTGAGGCATCGCCTCTTCAAGTCTTTAAGATGCAGCAACCAAGTAAGTTTACAGTCAAATGTGAGCCCCAGAAAACGCACAGTGTCTTTAAAATTCAGAATAGTGTCCCTCATCCGCAGTTCAGGTAAGTTCATAATAGAACGTAAACAGTTAAAAAGAACACACACAGACTTCTCGGGTGAAAACATAAAACCGGTCTTCTGTGCCCATTTGTCGAGCTGTCTCAGAGCGAGCTGCAACTGACGCATTGTGGTTGCAAGGCTAGAGGAAGAACAGATGACAGAGAAGTCATCAACAAATAGTGAACACTGGAAAGGACTTTTCACAACAGAAGTAATGCTGTTAATAGCAATAGAAAACAATGTCACACTTAAAACGCTACCCTGAGGGACACCGTTTGCCTGCGCAAAGCGGTCAGAGAGCACGCCACCAACTCGATACCTAAAAAAACGTGGAGAAAGGAAAGACCAAATAAAAATTGGAAGACAACCTCGAAATCCCCATTCGTGAAGCTGCCGAAGTATAAGATGCCTCCAAGTAGTATCGTAGGCCTTCTCGATATCAAAAAATACACCCAAAAGGTGGTGATGATGAAGGAAAGCCTGTTGTATAGCCGCCTCCAGAGAGGCCTGGTTATCGAAGGTGGAATGATACCTCCTGAACCCACACTGGAAGCGACTAAGGAGCTGCCTGGATTCCAACATCCAGAGAAGGCGGCGGTTGACCATCCGCTCTAAGGTCTTTCCAATGCAACTAGTGAGGGCAACACTACGATAGCTGCTTGGGCATGTGTGATCTTTCCCGGGTTTTAAAAGGGGAATTAAAATTGCTTCTCTCCGCGAATCAGGAAAGTGACCTGACCACCAAATGGCATTAAAAAGATTCAAGAGGATTTCTTTATTTCGCTGTGTTAGGTGCCGCAGCATACTGTAGTGGATGCTATCATTGCCATGGGATGTGTCATGCGCCACAGACAAAGCAGAATCCAGCTCCCACAGTGTGAAAGGGCAGTTGTAATCCTGATGACCAGTGGACCTGAAGTCCAAATTGCCCCTCTCAGCAACCACTCTGTGGCGCTGGAATACCGGATTCTGATTGGCAGTAGCTGTAACAATGGCAAAATACATAGCCAAGTTCTGGGCAATATCCCGCAGCCTAGTGTGGAGAACACCATTCCCCATGATAGCAGTCACTGGACACCTTTCCCCTTTCCCAGAAATCCTCCGTATGGTCTCCCATACAGTGGAACTTTTGGTGGAGCGGGTAACGGTACTCAGGAACTGTTGCCAAAATCTCTTTCGGGTTTCTCGTATTATCTGGCGACATTTTGCCCTCGCCATCCGAAAGGCCGCGAGGTTGTTTGCAGTTGGCCGACTCTTGAATCTACGCAGAGCTGCCCGCCTGGCCCTGATTGCCGAGTGACACTCAGCCATCCACCAAGGGACAGGCTCCTGTTTTGGTTGTCCTAACGACAGTGGCATAGATGCATCAGTAGCACTGTGTATCGTGTGAGTGATACAATCCACCCATTCCTGGACATTGCCGCAAATTTCCAGCTCAGCGAGTTGGCTGAAAAGTGTCCAGTCGGCTTTACTGATCACCCAATGAGGTGGTCTGCATTCGGGCTCCACTGTGTCTGGCAGGTGAAGCCAGATGGGGAAATGGTCACTACCATGCAGGTCATCGACCACTTCCCATTGTGTTGAGTGGGCGAGGGATGGAGAACAAAGCGAGAGATCTATGGCTGAGAACGACCCCACTGCAGTACAAAAATGTGTGGGCTGTCCTGTGTTTAATAAATGTGTGCTCGATGACAAGAGAAGCCTCTCGGTTGCTCAACCCCTGGGGCAGGTTCTGACAGAACCTCAAAGCACATTATGTGCATTAAAATCCCCACAGAATATGAAAGGGTGGGGGAGCTGCATGAAAAGATCTTCGAGGGCCGCTACATCAAACGTGTCATGAGGTGGCAGATAGAGGGAGCACACTGTCAAACGGTGGCGCACGTAGACAGAAACTGCAACGGCTTGTAACTGCGTAGTGAGAGAGAGGGGCTCAGAGTGATAAGATGTATTAGCAAAAATTGCCACTCCGCCTCTTGCTCTCTCTCCACTAAGATCATCCTTCTTGTGGAGTACATAGCCACGGAGCTCAGGGTTGTCAGTGTATTTAAAGTTTGTCTCTTGAAGGCATATACAAATTGGTCTACCCTGAGTCAATATACGGAGTTCCTCCACATGTGTCCTGAAACCCTGCAAGTTCCACTGCAGTACTGGGACCATTTATCAGGGAGGTTGGATCTTTACCCTCTCTTTCTTCCGAGACTGAGACACTGAACGTGGTGGAGGTCCAGAATGGGAGCGAGAGGGTTGACCCTGAGGGAGATCCAGCTCCATCAGGTCTGGAGCTGGGTCAGATGAAGGCTCAGGTGGAATAACTTCAACGAAGTCTAAAAGGTTCATGACTGATTTTGCCTGTGACTGTGATTTGCTGGTAACCTTCTTCGGTTTAGGTGGCTTGGTGGTAAAGACAGAGGTCGTGGTTGCAACTGTGGTGACGGTGGTGGCGTTGGTGGTGGGTGTGGCAGTGGCGGTGATGGCAGGCTCTGCAGGAATAAGTACCACAGGCTCTTCAAAGGCAGTATCAGTACCTTTGTCAGCTGTCGTCAGTGGGGCTACGGAAGGTGCAGGTTCCGCGGCACTGGCAAGTACACGTGTTGGTGCCTACACTGACAACTTCAGTTTTTGTGCAGGCATCAGCTCTGGCTACTGGCTTTTGCAGTACTGAAGCAAAGGAGATGGTAAACACAGCAGGTTGCATGGCCTTGAAGGTCTTCTTGGCCTCTGCTTAGGAGAGACGCTGAGTGGTTTTAATTTTCTGTATTGTCTTCTCCTGTAGGTAGATTGCACAATCCCTACTTCAGACTGGGTGGTCGCCTGAACAGTTGACACAGGTCATAGGTGGAGTACAGTCAAACCCATTGTTTGCTGCTTTACCAAATTTGCCACAGGTATCTTCTCCCTTACATCCCAAGGTGGTGTGCCCAAAGCACTGGCACTTAAAACAGCGCATGGGGTTATGGACATACGGTCGTACATTTAAACGCAGAAAATCCGCCTTAATATGCTCAGGTAGTCGAGGGCTATTGAAGGTGAGGATGAAGGACTCAGATGGGACAAGTTCTCCATTCATCCTTTTCTTCATGTTCTGCACATCGACTATGCCTTCTGCAGCCCATTCTTTCTTCAGTTCATCCACTGGAATGTCAATCAGATCTCTACAGGAGACTATGCCCTTGCTATAGTTAAGAGTACTGTGTAGCTCCGTTTCGATTTGATATTCCCCAAGACTCTTAGCTGTTTGTAGTTTGGACACCTGTTGGGAAGTTGATGTTTCCACCAACAGGGTGCCATTACGCAACTGCTTTACTGACTTCAAGGGACCAGTAATTCCTTCAAGACCTTTGTTGATATAGAAGGGCGATACCTTCTCAAACGAACCTTCCTTTCTCTTCATGATAATAAACACATTCTGGTTAACAGCCTGTGTTCTGTTACTCTGAACAAAGAATTTTTTTGCAGAATCTAAATCCGGATGACTAGGTACCCGAGTCCTCTTTTTTGATTGGGTGTTGGTACCCCCCCAGTGGTACACCCCTCCCACTGGAAGGTTCATGGGTTAAATTAGATTTTTGCATCTCAGTCCCACAAGTAGCTAGGGAAGTACATGTCCACCTAGACAGAGTCCCGTGTGCCTAGGGTAAGCCTTATACAACGGAGGTGCGGCAGTATCCCCAGAGGTTGCTCGCTAGCGACTGTTCCTCTTCAACAGCCATGCATCCCATCAGCACGTAGCACACCTTGGGATTGAAGGTTTTTTTTTTTTTTTATAGAGGTTTTAACCATTCTCGCGACCCGGGCGGTCAAGCCAAGATCCCCATTCCCTGGTACACGCAATGTTCCACCGCCGCGGCACACGGTGGTCACTGAAGCGTGACCAGAGTTTACGGTGTCTAAAGGACTGGCAGCATTTACCAGTCCCCAGCTCAGGATCCCGGGTTCGCCAAGCCCGTACCCAGCAAATTAATGCTGAGCCCCTGAGGGGTCATCCATACTATTAGCTCTATAGACATCAACCCAATTCATGTCTTTGAGCAGTTTTCTAAAATGATCAATTTTTCCCTTACTGACTACCTTCTTAAACTCATATTTTTTATATTATAATCAGTATTAATATCTAGTAAAAGTAACTTAATGCCATGGTCTGAAAGGCTCCTTATTATTGGTTTCATAACATAATTTTGATCATTTGGCATTTGTATGAAGATATTATCAATGGCTGTATTTGAGCTCTTAGCTATCTTAGTTTGAAAATTAACAGTATGAATTAGGTTGAATGAAAATGCTACTGACTTCAATAATTTCTTACTGGGAGAGTTTTCAAGAAAGTCTACATTAAAATCACCAACCAACACTAATTCTTTCTTTCTTGTTATCAAGTAAGAGAACGGAGCTTCAAAGTGATTAATGAACAAATTAAAGTTACCATTTGGTACTATGTACACAGTTAAACAAAAATAAAAATAAAAAAGAGATGACTTACCAAAAGGACCGGCTCGTCGAGAGAAACAAATAAAATCACACACAAACACACACACAAGCTTTCGCAACCACTGGCAGCTTCTTCAGGAAAAAGAGGAAAAAAGGGGAGGAAAAGGGAAGGATATGGGTTTTAAGGAAGTGGAAAAGGAGTCATTCCAATCCCAGGAGTGGAAGGACTTACCTTAGGGGAAAAAAAGGAAGGTAAACAAATACACACACACTCAGACATATCGAAACGCAAACACACAATTTGATACAATAGAAATTCCACCCACCTCTTCTTCTGAAATTAAGAAAATAATAAACTCTTTCAAGAGCAAAAACTCACAGGGAGTTGATGGTATTTCCAGCAGGGTAATAAAAGCTTGTTCTCAAGAAACAAATAGGATTCTTAGTGACATATGTAATAGTTTTCTGCAGCAGGGTGTTTTTCCTGATAGACTGAAATATGCTATTGTTAAACCACTGCACAAAAAAGTGGATACGTCTGATTTCAACAACTACTGCCAAATCTCACTTCTGATAGCCATATCCAAAATTCTTGAAAAAGTAATCTATTCTAGAGTAGTTTAACACACAGGTAAAAATAAAGTTCAAACAAAATTTCAGTTTGGTTTTCAGAAAGGTGTTTCAATAGAAAATGCTATATAAATTTTCACCAATGAAATATTAAATGCTCTGAATAACCGGATATCACTCGTTGGGATTTTTTGTGATCTATCCAAGGCTTTTGATTATGTAAATCATGGAATTCTTCTAGATAAACTAAAGTATTGTGGTATGAATGGGACAGTATACAAACGATTTAAATCGAACCTAACAGGAAGAGTGCAGAAAGTTGACATAAGTAACTTGAGTTTCTCCCAGCGTATTTGATAATCAAAATATCCACTGGTGTACTGTCAGTCTACAGTGTCTAACGGGCAGTACACCTGTCGATATTTTGATTTACATAAGTAGTTTACGTAATATGCAAAAAACAGCTGATTCCTCAAACTGGGGACAATCAAAAATGGAGTGCCACAAGGTTCAGTCTTTGGCCCTTTGCTGTTCTTGATATATATTAATGACTTGCCATTCTATATTCATGAAGATGCAGAGCTGGTTCTTTTTGCTGATGATACAAGTATAGTATCACACCTGACAGACAGGAACTAACTGAAGAAATTGTAAATGACATCTTTCATAAAATCATTAAGTGGTTCTCAGCAAATGGACTATTATTAAATTTTGATAAAACACAGTACATACAGTTCCATACAGTAAATGGAATGACACCATTAATAAATATAGATTTTGATCAGAAAACTGTAGCAAAGGTGGAATATTCAAAATTTTTAGGTGTATGCATTGATAAGGGGTTGAACTGGAAAAACACACTGAAGATCTGCTGAAACGTTTGAGTTCAGCTACTTATGCTATTAGGATAATTGCAAATTTTGGTGAAATACATCTCAGTAAATTAGCTTACTATGCCTATTTTCATTCTCTACTTTTGCATGGCATCATTTTCTCAGGTAATTCATTGTTGAGTAAAAAAGTATTCATTGCACAAAATCATGTAATTAGAATAATTGCTGGAGCCCATCCAAGACCATCCTACAGACATTTATTTAAAGAGCTAGGGATCTTCACAGTAGCTTCTCAGTACATACATTAACTTATGAAATTTGATATTACCAATCCCACCAAATTCAAAAGCAATAGAAGTGCACATAACAACAACACTGGGAGAAAGAAAAGGATGAATTATGCTGCCACAAAAGTCTTTCGTCACCTACCAAACAGCATCAAAAGCCTGACAGATAGCAACTAGCATTTAAAAATAAATTAAAAGAATTTCTGAATGGCAACTCCTCCTACACTATAGGTGAATTTGTAGATATAAATTAGTAAATCTGATAAAAAGGAAAAATTAAATTGTGTTGTGTAATATTTAGCACAAAGTAATTTGTAAAGACACCTTTTATTAACCTGAAACATTCCACACCATTATAAAGTGTTGTATTGATGATCTATGGAACAAGTACTAACCTAATCTACAATGAAAGTGAGAGGGATATGCTGTAAGAGAATACTTCACTACGAGGAGAGACTGGACAAAAGAGTTTAGAATATTCTGAGCTAAAAGAATGTGAGTATATTTGCATGGCAAAATATTTGCTGAGGAAGGCATAAGTGGGACTAAAGCAGCTGGTTCCCCACTTTTATTTCAGTCTTTTAAACAGGAACATATTGCCGCAAGAGACCACGAACACCGACTGCAAGCGTGGCGCAGGGGATAGTGTCACGGACTGCGGTGCAGAAGGTCGCCGGTTCAATCCCGTCCACCGGCAAAAATTTATTTCTTTGTAGTTAACAATTATAGAAGGTTCTACGTCTTTCTTATGTTCACTTGTAAATTTTACTTGTTTCTTATGTTAACTGTTCTTCTAATTTCTGGTAAATTCTGTCTGTGTATAAATAGCAGAGCACTCTGCCTGAGAGGCAGTCAGTGCTGTGTCTAGTTGCCTTCGAAGTCAAGCCTGCTTCCATTGCAACGCGACATTTATTTTTATGGTATTTTCAAGGATTATCTATTAGAATTATGATGTGTAATGTCCATGTTTAACAATCTAACCAAACGTGAACACTGTACATTGTACTTAAAATGCCACAATCAAGGCATGTGAAATTGTATTGTCATACACATCTCTTCTTATGTGGTAATAACTTCATATAATCTACAAGCACTTATGGGTAGTAGACAAAGCATGGCATATGGAAGTTTGTGTTGGTCCATAAGACGTGTACCGTGATAGTTATAGTGACCATTCAAGAAAAGTGGAAAATCCTGGTTTGAAACCCAGTCTCACACAAATTTTTATGTCACCAGTAAACTATACAAATAATTCTGATTCATATTCTAAATTGTGAATACATGATTATTCTATTTTAGCTCCCATATCAGTTCTTATACCATCACATTTTATTATTCTTCAGTAAGATTTGAAGCACTTCCTTGGATAGTACTGATTGTAGAAAACATTCAAAACATAAAAATACCAAACACATTGGCACTGCATTGTTCAAATGTTTGTATAGCTTATGGGACTTAGCTACGGGGTCATCAGTCCCTAAACTTATGAACTAAGTAACACTAAGGACGGCACAAATATTCATGCCCAAGGGGGGATTTGAACCCCCAACCGTAGTGGCCGTGCAGACCATGACTGAAGCGCCTCAGTCCCCTCGGCCACCGCGGCCGACTGGCACTGCATGAAGGCAAGTTTGCCAATCACATTTCTTCATGTGAAGTTAAGTATGATATTAAACATCTTTAAAGTCACTGAAGATATCACAACAAACCATGCTTCACAGATATTTCCTCTCCCCCCTTTCCCAGATAACTGACACTTGTCATTAAAAATAAATCAATGGTTTGTTTGTTTTTGTGTGGCATTTAGTTGTAATATCCCTTTCCTGTGCAATGAGTGTACAGAAATCTGATACTTTTCACTTTGGTTGCTTAGTGGGGTAAGGGACCAAACAACTAGGTCATCTGTGATCTAGGTGACAGTACAATTAAAAATGTCAGTGAAGAATATTCTGCTAGTAAGATGTGTGGGAAATTATAAGGCAATTAAAACCAGTAATACCACAAGACTAAAAGCAACAGTAAATAGGGAATCTTGCAGGGCACATTCCCACAGCTCTGCAGCGAGATAAATGTCCAACTCCAATTAACTAGTGACAAGCATGTACTGGTCAACAGACCATGTCCTAGAGCAGGAGACTAAATATGAAAGAAGGGGAAACAGTACTTTTAAAAAAAAGGTAGAAAAGTGTAGATGGTTGGTGGGGAAGCAAACCCTGCCAGCAGGGGGAAGAGCCACAAACCTACCCATCCTGTCCAACTGTCAAGAGATAAAATCTCATAACTGAGAATAAAAACCACTTTCACAGAAAAACCAAGGACCCAGTCAACCACCCATGAATCATCACCAAAACTAAAGTCAATAAGTACAGGGTTCCATATTTGGCACAGAGGGCCAAGAGGAATGGACATTTCACTAATATATGAGCCTCATATTGTAGGGTTCCACAACCACAATGTGAGGGAGGCTCATTGCACAAAATAAAACTATGGGTCAGCCTTGAATGAGCAGACAATACTCGACAGTGGATTCCCTCTGAGAAGGGCTCCAGTTCCTGTTCCATTTTTGTATGAGCAAAGATCTTTATCTGCAACTGCCAATCTTTACCCAGGATTGTCAAGGGAAATGGGTAGTGAGTAACTTATGCTCTAGCCAAATGTTCAGCCCATTCTTTCCTACGGTAACCACGTGACTGGGAACCCAGAGAAAGACAATGGAGCAGGTGGCATGACAAAGGTCAGAGATGAGATTGTGGATACCAGTAACCAAAGGATGGGCCAATAACCTGCAGGCTGCTCACTGAGTCCGTTACAAATTAAAACATGGTCCTGTTTAATAAAATGAAGGGCTCTGATAATGGCTATCAGTTTTGCTTTAAACGTGCTACATCTGTCTGGCAAAGAGTGGCATTCCATACCAATGGAAGATGTGAAAGCATATCCTGTGCAACTGATAGCTTTTGAGCCATTAGTGTAGAAGTTGGTGGTATAGGATGGCGTGTACAGTTCAGGGAAGGAAGATGGAAGTCCCTGCAAAGGGAGGCAAGCCACGATCCAATGGGTAATCCCACTCAAGGGTGAGTATCAGGAGGTCAAAACCCACTGGTTGCTAAAAGAATATGATATGTGGGCTAAAGCAGGGAATTATCAAAATGCAATGGTGTAGGACACCAAAACCTGATGCCACCTTGTCTAAAGAGGGAGGATTCCCACTTCAGCAAGAAGATTCTTAACAGGGCTGGTCCAGAATTCATCTGTGGTAAAGCAGACACCCCAATAGTGAACAGGGTTTAACAGTTTCTGGTCTATCAGAGCCTTTAAAATTCATCATGCACTGTTGAACTTTCCATCCCCACCTTTACCCAGCATCCTTCCCCCTCCTCACCTCAGTCACAGTCTAGCTTGTGTTGCTGGAGTGGCGGGAATTGATAGTTGTGTGCGTATAGTTGTCGGAGTGATTGCATGAATGTACGTGTTTCTTTTTCTGACGAAGGCTGTGGCCGAAAATTTAAGTTGTGTGATTGTTTCGTGTCTGTCAGCAGCTCAGCGAGCCTCCTTACAGTGAGTTGTTACTTATCCCCCATTATTGTTATTTGTTTTCAATTACTTCAGTTGCTTCTCTACACCAAGGATGCCTATTATGATGTCCATTTGGTAGTCTTTGCAATGGTCCAACCTCCAGCATCTAAAATGTGAAATTTAAAATACAGATTTACTTTCGGAGTCTCACTTGCCACACCAGTCTGAACAACAAGTACCTGGATAGAATCCTTTGAACCACTTATTGATTTTATGTAGTACCAGAATTTTTTTAGGTTATTGTCGATATCTTTAGCTGAAGTATGATGGTGGTAGTTATACGGTTATCACGCTGATTATTTTACAGATATATAAACCTCTAAAAACATTTGCCTTTTTTTCCCCATTAGCTTTTTTTTAACAGAATTTTCCAAATTTTGTTATTAATCCATGGTGGGTCTTTTATGTTCTTAATCCATATAGTTTGCATAAAAAAACACCTTAGGAACAGAAATCTTAATAAAGGTTAAAGGCACACCACAAGTTATTGAAATTAAGGTGGACATATTGATGGTAAAAACTGAAAAGGAAGACCAACAGATAAGTTCAGTAAAATGTTTCGAAAAGATGTAAGTTGCAGTTATTATTCAGAAATGAATAAGCTTGCACAGGAATAAGTAGTTTGGAATGTCTCATCAAGCCACTCTTCAGATTAAAGACCACAACAAAAAACTACAGTAACATTTAGATGTTCCACAAATGAGTAACACAAAAAAATGTTCTTTTCACAAAACTTGTGCCATAGTGCGATAATTTTTATATTTTTATGTAATATTTATTATTAACTGTTTGCTGAATGTTCCATATAGTATGGGCCACAAATTTAGAATGTAATCACTCACAAATTAGACTTAAAGCCTGTTTCAAACGGTCAAATGTAGGCTATAAAGAAGTAATCTATGATCAGAGGACGTTTGATCAGCATGTTGCCAATCCCTCTACCCATTATTCTCAGTTGATGTTGATGCTGTTGCCACTTCTTTTTTCAGCAGTACATCTGGCCTCACAAGAGCCGAATGAACTCCATATGAGAGCTTCCTACCTCAGGAAAATATCTGCAGCAGTATTGAGAATCAAACCTGTGCTCTACATATCGAAGAACACTAGTCTTTCATGTATTGAGGCAGTTTGAGCATTAATTTCATGGACTAATAAATCATTATATTTTTAATTATACTGATTAAAAAATAAAACTAATTTTCTTTTAGGGGTTAATGCTTCCATGTGCATATTAAAAATCTTTATGATTCTTCAAAGTAGTGTATTGCTGTGAGAAAAAGAAAGAAAAACCACCAGATATAATGTTATTTGAGTTCTCAATTTGGATAATTGTCAAAAAATGTATTTACATTGTCAAAGTAATAGAAACACTTACCCTAAAGATACCAACAAATTAAATGATTGTATTCAGTAATTACATGAAACATCAACTGACTACTATACTCCAATTAAAATTACATTACTCTATAATCAACACAGTCCAGTAGCAGGGAGGGGGGTGCACGCAAAAGTTCTTCACTAATTGCTGTATGTAGCTGCAATTGTGTGGCAGTGACCCCTACCACGTGGCTTGCTGAATCACATACAAATTTTAATCACAGTAAACCACTTCGTGGGTTGGGGATGGGAGAGTGGAGAGATTAAGGGCGTGACATTATCTTTCAAACTGCTTCACAAAATAACATGCCCAATTCAAATGTACAAAATGCAAACAAGATGATAATAATAATCTTATAAACACAGTAGGTCGGCTGAATCTTTACCTACCTTCTTAAATGCTTCAGCTCTCTTCAATTCCTTTTCCTTTAGGTATTTTTGTATCTTTTCTTTGTTTTCAATGAAAGCCACCTGTAATTAAAAAGTAAGTTCTATTATTTTCCATTTGTAAGGGGGTGAAACAGGATATTAACTATCAGGGATGTCTTTCTAGGCAATAATATAGCATATTTAAAAACTTACTAATGGTATGGCAGTAGAGTGAATTATACTATTTGTAAGCTCTCAACGAAAATCATTGCACAAATAATTACTATTTAATCTGTAGACACTGTCAAAAATAAATAAAAGATGAGGATTTTGATCCAATAATGGAGGAGGAGGAGGAGGAAGAAGGTAATTTGGGAGAAGATAAAAGAGTACATGGTGTAAATATATATTGGAATAGATAAATACCTGAGCTTTTGTCAGGTTCTCCGTTAGCTAACAAAGAAATAATCCTAAGATGACATAGAGGAAAGTAGGAAACGGGCACAGAGTTTAAAGGAAGAAGTATATACAATCCACATACATATTTAGCGAGTGTGAAGCACTACCATGTTCACAATTGTCACAATTACTAAATAGTTTATAAGATCTAAGTCTTCATAGAAGTAACTACGTGAGCCTGACAAGAGTAAAATTACTTGCATTGCTTTCCATAAAGAAGGCAGAGTTCCCTTGCTTGGAACCATCTGTTACACCACTGTAAAACTGTGTTGTCAATCTAAAAAAACACAGACTGAAAAGTAAAATGTGAAGTTTGATCTTTTCTAAAAGTCGCCAAGTATAAACATACCTGGGCCTCTGGAGAAGCCAAAGGAGAACCCTACTTCAACCTTGATGTAAAATATTAAAACCAGCCACTCCTAATTTTAAAAGGCAATAGCTCGTGCAAATCCCGCATGGCCCCATTGTTCAATGTCAATTATGAAAGAGCCTTTCCATTGGAGGCCAAGCAACAGTTCCTGGATGGGGGAGGGGGTTAAATACAATTTTTAACAGGTTAATTGCACTTTTCTGTTATACCTGGCTTGGATCAGAAAATCTTATCAATTCTTTATAAGGTAAAAGTGTTATACAACGACATACAACTTCCCAGTGCTAAAATGCACTTACAATGCCAGTGTAATTATTATTATTATTATTATTATTATTATTTTAATTTTCAAGACACATAGATGTTGGTAATTACGCGACAATTGATGGTAAGAAAGGTGAGTCACGGGTAAGGTGCAAACAACTAATGAGAATGTTGTTTTTCACTGTTTCATAAATGAAATTCTCGTATATTTCAGTCTTTTCATGTTTACACAGATGTAATATATGAGAAGGTAGTTAATCATTTACTTTGCTTTGTAAAATACTTCACAGTTTCTTATAAAAAGTTACAATCTTATTTTGTATGTTGTCAGGCTGTAACCCAACACCATAATGCATAATTATTTATGATCTCCTGTCTACACTTCCCATAATATTTTTATGGATAACTGTACTTTTTGCCATCACTATTACATAATTGTTACTCAGTTTAATAAGGAACTAAAATAAATATGAAAAGCTAACCTTGAAGCTTATTCTTTCTTAGCGTGTGTCGCCCTTTAAGGTTTATCGAAACACAAATGTGTCAGTAAAATTTTTAATATTTCTGGCTTCACCTCTTTCTTACCAGTTAATGTTTTAGACTTCAGTTGTTTGGTATATAATGCAGTGGACGTGGTTACAACTGTGATGGGCGTGGGCACAAGATCCACAGTAGGAGGTACAATAGTTCTACAAATGTGTTACCCATAGCTTCTTCAGCTGTTCTTGGAGGGGGAGGGGGGGCGGCTATGGGACTATGGGTGTTGAAGCTTCTGACGCCTTACATGTGCACTGGCAAATACAAGTGTTGGTATTAACAGTAACAATCTCTATTTGTTTCAGAAGTCAACAGGATTTTGTAGAGCAGAAGCAAACGAGTTGGCAAATACTGGGGGCAGCATGGCCTTATCTTTCTGGCTGCTGCATGTAAGATGTGCCTAGTCATCTTAATTCCCTGTATTTTCTTTTCTTCATGGCACACAATGCAATTCCAACTCCAAACAGGGTGATCCCCTACACAGTACACACACTTCATGGGTCACCTTTCCACATTTGCCACAAGTGGTCTCTCCCTTGCAGCTGAAGGTGGTCAGCCCAAAGTGCTGGCACTTAAAGCACATCATGGGGGTCAGGACATAAGGCCATATGTTCCACCAAAGGAAGCCTGCTTTAACATGGTTTGAGAGTTTTTGTCTGTTAAAGTTGAGGATGAAGGATTTTGTTAATTTCCCATCCATCCTTTTCAATAGGTTCTGGACGTCAACAATGCCATCAGAAGCCCACTGGAATTGGAATGTCCACTAGATACCATCATGTTATAGCACCTGAAGTTATGCTGCTGTGCAGCTCTGTTTCAATTGGGTACTCTCCAAAACACTGAGCTATCTGGATGTTTGCTGCTCTGTTGTACATAGATGTTTATGCAAATTATATCCCCTTATGCAAGTAAACCAGGGATTTTAAATTTGCAGCAATACCATTGTTGTATATCAAGCGCATGAACTCAAATGTTCTGCTGTCCCCCTTAGCGCTTTGGTATGAGTGTGAAAGTCCGCAAGTGCCACCTGGCCAGCTGGTGGCAGAAGGACAGAAAGCAGTATGCGAAACGGCAGTTCACATTCTCATCTTGATAGTGTCATGCGTGTTGATTATTGAGTATTCATGTTGTTACAACATTTGGCGCAGAGGATTTTTTTTTTTTTAGATGTCAACGTTCGAGCAAATTCTGCAAATCCCCATCAAACAGCAAAATTTGCTGGCCAAACACCTCACCGAACTTCAGAAGTTCATCACAACGGCTCTACAACAGCTCCTCACAGCAACACACAACAATCACACATCAACGGAGTTCATACCCACTTTTCTGCCATACGAGGAGACCACAGAAGATTGGACGGACTATGAGACGCGGCTTCGACAACACTTCGTAGCTTTTGGCGTTGTTGACGTAAATCTCTGTAAGTCACTGTTTCTTTCATTGATCTCTCCAAAGTTCTTCCAACTTCTGTCTCAAATAGCGCCTCTCAAAGAACCCACTTCACTGTCATTTGACGAAATGTTCTCACTTCATATTATAAAAAGCAAACACAAGTTGTTGCATCACGTTTAGTATGTTATCAGTGTAAAAAACAGCCCCGTCAATTATACCGAGCATGGGCAACAGAACTGCAAAGCATTAGTAGAAAGTGCAAATTCATTACTACTCTTCATACTGAATCTTACGCCGATTCAATGGTCAGAGATGCAATTTTGAGGTCCGCTCCCAATAATGAAGTTCGTCAGAAGTCTCTTAAATTAAATGATCCATCCTTAATGAAGTATCTTTTGAAATTACTCGCACTGCAGGTGCACAATCGGATGCCTGGGGTGACGTAGGGTAAGTAACGGCGGACAGGGCATTTGTTGACGCCCCAGGCGGTGTCATGAAGGAGGCAGTATTGACAGTGTACTCCTGCATGCAACCCAAGCAAAACAAGCAGCACACTAACAGAAGCAATCTCTTGCTGTCTTACCTTCTTGTCCCCACAGTTTTTCCCAGCATTCATGAGATGATTGTCCCCCAAAGTTGGGCTATGTGTCACAAATGTAAGAAAAGGGTCACATCTCTTCTGTTTGGTGATCTAATCAAGTGCAGGCTATACACGATACTGACTTAGGTACAGGCTACATACTATATGTCAAATCCACAAACTCTTCTGGAAACAAACTTTACCTCACTGTGCAGATGTTTGGAAAAGACATACAGATGCAAATAGATACTGGCTTGACGGCCACAATAATTATGTCACAAACTTATCTTTGCCTGTGTTCACTGCCCCTTTCACCGGTCTTACGCCGTTTCCGCACATACAATCAGCAACAACTCTCCCTTTTGCGACAAATGGATGTCCAAATCACATATAAGTCTGTTGTACGAACAGTCACTGTGTATGTTGTTGACCACATGGGGATGCCTGACATGTTTGGTTATGATGCCTTCTGCATATATGGATTCTCTGTCAACAGTACTGTCAATGTTGTATCAAACAACATTCCTTACAATCAGATAGCTTGTCTACAGACTTTTCTGCTCTTTTTTTGCCCAGCCTTGGGTGTGCCACAGCTTTTGCAGCTCATGGGTCTTTCAAACCAGGAGCCAGGCAGCGGTTGTTTCGAGCTCGACCCCTTCCTGTAGTATTGCACAACGCTGTAAAACGGAAGTTGGATTGGCTTAAGACCTCAGGAGTTTTGCTTTCTGTTACTTCCTGTGAATGGACCTCTCCGATTGTCGTTGTCAGCAAACCTAACGGCAGTCTCAGGGTGTGCGGCGACTTTAAGACTGCCATCAATGCTCAATGTCTTGTTGATACTTATCCTATGCCTCGACCAGAAGAATTGTTTTCCATACTTGCTGGAGGAAAATACTTTTTGAAAATTTACATCTCTGAGTCTTGTCATCAGTTACAACTTGACGAGTCGTCGGATCAATTTCTTGTTCTCAATATGCCTTTTGTCCTTCATCGCTACCACGGTTGCCATTTGGTGTGGCCAGTGTGCCAGCCATATTTCAAAGATTTCTAGAACAACTTCTTATCTCTGATCCTGGATGCATTAACCATCAGGATGACATTGTCGTCACCGGGACTACCACAGATGAACATCTCAAAAATCTATGTACTCTTTTCTCCACCTTACAATAGGCTGGTCTTAAGTACAATTTTCACAAATCTCAATTCTTTCAGCCCTCTATAGCACCTGGGTTTTCGCCTTTTCAAGGATAGCATCTGTCCCCTTTGTGACAACATTGCCACAATTGACACCCTTTTGTGACCTTCGTTGTCAAACAACTGCAAGCTTTTCTCGGAAATATAGCATACTATCAAAAGTTTAATCCCTGTACTAAAAACTCTTACCCACTCACTCACTTCCTCAAGAAAAATGTTCCTTTTATGTGGTCTGATGAATGTGAAGGTACTTTTCACTGCCTTAAAGCTCATCTCCAAAAAAGCATCTTGTTTTGCCACTTACTGCCATGGGCAACAGCTTGTTTTGCATCATAGCATGGTATTGATGCTGTTTTATCTCACAAATACCCTGATGGTACAGAATGTCCTATTGCTTATGCCTCCAAAACCTTAAAATGACTTGCAGCTGGGAGATTCACAAATTGAAAAAGAGGCTCTTGCCATTGTTTATGCTCTCAAGAAGTTTGGTGTCTTTCTCTATGGTAATAAGTTCCATCTTATTACGGGCCACAAGCCATTGGTCTCTCTATTTCATCCGTCTGCTACCATTCCTGACAAGGCAGCACATAGGCTCCATCCAATGGTAGGCACTTTTTCTATCTCGTTTTCAATATGACATTCATTTTCATCCCACTACTCAGCATGCAAATGCTGATGCCTTATCCAGACTCTATCTTCGACAAAGATGGGCTTCTTTGTTTTCATTTGCATGAGGTTGCACAGACTGTCGTTGAGGGCTTCACCATCATGGGACAACGCCTAGAGGCAGCCCCACCGAGTATCCTGTTCTACACAGGGTTCTACATCACATAGAAAACGCCTGGCCGGACCGTCGTTCTGGAAAAGCATCAGATCTCCTCTGGAACTACTTCCATCTACGGCTGCGCCTCTCCTCCCTCAATGGAGTTATCCTTCTGGTTACCGACAGCGTCACTCCCCACGTTGTCAGTCCTACATCTTCTACACCAGGGACTCTGGGACATCTCTAGGATGAAGAATCTCGCTAGACAGCATGTCTACAGGCCCGGACTCGACGTGGGAAATTGCGCACATAGTGGCCACTTGTCGGACGTGTGGCGCAAGCACTTGCACCCAAGCCTTCGCTTTCTTCATGGCCCACACCTGAAAAGCCATGGGACCTCATTCATATAGATTTTGCTGGACCCATCCTCAACACTTATTGGCTCCTAGTCATAGATGCCTATTCCAATTTTCCCTTTGTGCTTCCCTGTGCTTCACCAACCACAGCTGCTACCACCATGGCTTTGGTCAAAATCTTTGTCCTGGAAGGTTTACCCACTACCATTGTATCTGATAAAGGGCCTCAATTCACCTCCTCTGAATTTTCTGACTTTTGTGCTCAGTTCAAATGTTCAAATGTTTGTATAGTCTATGGGACTTAACTACGGGGTCATCAGTCCCTAAACTTACAAACTACTTACGAACTAGGACGGCAAAAATATCCATGCCTGAGGGGGGATTCGAACCCCCGACCGTAGTTGCCGTGCAGACCGTGACTGGAGCGCCTCAGTCTCCTCGGCCACCGCGGCCGGCTTTGTGCTCAGTCCAAAAGGAAAGTGGAACATTTGGTCTGTACCTTTAAATCCCAAATTAAGAAACATCTCACATCCTCTTCCACTGATGACACACTCCTGCAATTCCATGCATCATATCGCTTCACTACGTCCGGGGACCATATCCCGGCAGAGCTTTTGCATGGACACCAACCTCCTACTCTCCTCCACTTCTTCACTCCCCCACCTTCTAAAGGCATTATCAGTACTCAAGAAAGAATTGTGGAGGGTGCTCCTGTGTGGGTGCAAGGCTACGGAAAGCAACCAAAATGGTCACAAGGCCATGTTGTCGCATGGAAGGCCGTTGGTTGTACACCGTCAGCACTCCTGCAGCACTTTCGCCACATTGACCAACTTTGTCCAAGAGTCACTACAGTACCAGCACTGCCTGTCAAGGGGACTTGAAGATGCATGTGGACACGGACCTTCTTACAACGAGAAATCATGCTGACGCTTCCGACATCCTAGTGGATTGGACACCACCACAACAGACGGAACAAGACAACCTTGAATCCACCAATACTCGGATGTCTCCTGTCTTCTCTATGCCTTTCACATATGCACTATCACGCACCTCACCACCCATGTCACCCATCATCTTATCACGAGCCCAAACAGGACATTAGTGGCCATATAGGAAGGTGCCTACTAGATCATTCGCAAACATGACGAATAAAAGATGGACATAGGCTTACTACAACAAGTGAGTGAAAAACAAAAAGGGGGGAGAAATGTATATCAAGTGCGTGAATTGAAATGTTCAGTCACGCTCTTAGAGCTGAGGTGCGAGTGTGAAAGTTAGCGAGCGCCACCTGGCCAGCTGGTGGCGGAAAGACTGAAATCAGTATGCGGAATGGCAATTCAAATTCAGACTCATAAGTGTGATGTCGTATTCTCATCTTTATAGTGTCATGCGTATTTATTATTGAGTATTCGTGTTGTTACAACAACCATCAAGCCCCTTTTGAATGTAAAAAGGGGACAACTTCTGAAAACTACCCTCTTTCCACTTCATGACCACACTGTGATGCAGCATGTGTTGTCTTACTATACACAATGCTCTTCTTCTTATTTCCTGAATGAGGACTGACTATTGCTAGGATGGGTGTAGTAACCCCCCCCCCCTTTCCAATGATACACCCATCCCACTAGGAGATAGAAAGGAAAATATTGAGGGATCCATCTTGGTCCCACAAGAAGCTAGAGGAATAAAGGTCTGTGTAGATAGAGCTCACCCTGTCTAGGTAAGCCTTAATACAAATGATATACAGCAGTATCCCAGAGGTTGCTTATTAGCGAATATTCCACCTCAACTTAAAATAGCCATACATCCCATCAGCATGTAGCACACTTTGGGGATTGAGTGTTTTTATAGAGGTATTTTCCTATCTCTTAACCAGGCCGGTCAAGCAAAGACCCCCATTCCCTGAGACACATCATTCCAAAGGAGCATCACATGGTGGTCACTGATGCGTGCCCATGTTGTCAGAGGGCTGGTGCTGCCTACCAGTCCCCAGATCAGGGATTCAGGTTTGCCAAGCCTGCACGCAGCATGTTAATGCTGAGCCCATTGGGGGGAATCCATATGAGGGTTACTTGCTACGGCAAATAAGACTACACTCAGCACAGAACCCTGAGGCACCCCATTCTCTTGGATAAACGGGGCCGATCCCACATGTACCTTAAAAACATTCTTAAAAATGCCTGAATAGTAAGGGGCAAGTGACCTCAGAAGCCCTACTTGCGCATAGTATAGAGAAGCCCTCAGAAGCCCTACTTGCGCATAGTATAGAGAAGCCTGTCTGTCTTTCCAGCAGGTATCATAAACTTTCGCCAAATCAAACAACATGACATGACCACAGTCTGGCAATTCTGCAGGAAGTTGTTCATAACGTGTTGACAAGATGTGTTTGCGAAATCCATGTTGTGTATTGGTTAGAAGATTCAGAGATTCAAATCTCCATACCAGTCAACCATTGATCACACGTTCCATCACCTTGCAAATGCTACTGGTGAGGGATATTAGGTGGTAGGCATAAGGAAGGTGTTTCTCCTTATCCGGTTTAGGTATGGGAATGAAAGTAGTTTCGTGACAGTGTGTGGGAAACCTACCTCCTATCCAAATGTGGTTTTGTGTGCAAAGGAGAAAATGCTGACACGCAACAGTAGGTAGCTGCAACATTTGAATGTGAATGCTGTAAGGTACTGGTGTGGAGAACCCTGATGAAGTGAGAGAATGTTGAAATTACTTCATTGTAAAATGGTACTGCAGCATTCACGAGTCTGAGAGGAGAATGATCTCTTCGTCACTTCTGCCACCTGTTTCCAAAGGAGGAAGGCAGGATGGCAGTGTAACAAACTTTAAATTTTTACGAAAATATCGTCCCAAGATATTAGAGGTGTCACTGGAGCTCACAATAATATTGTTAGCAATGTGACTCTTTGGTCTTTCCTGGATATCTGATAACATAATGGATTGTTGGTTCTTCTGACAGATGCCAGTGTCGAATTTGTGCAATCAGTGCGACCTGAAACAACGGTCATATCGGGGATCGGGGAATGAAACAAAATTACAGATAGTGAGACATGCAGATGGAACAGGCACAACAATAACAACACATGGGAAATGGTTACTTGAGTGTGTGTCTATCAGAAATGACCACTTGAAATAATGGGCAAGCTGGACAACACAGATTGAAAGGTCCAAGTGTGAAATGGAGGTGACATTCCATTAAAATATGAGCCACCAATTGTAGTACTTCACAACCACAACATGGAGGAGGCTCATTGCACTAAATAAAACTATGGGTCAGCCTGGAAGGTCTGATGTAGAGACGAGAAAGGACACTGTATCCCCACCCCCCTGGAAGGGCATAAGGAAGAACTCAAGCTGCAGTCTCCTTGATTGTGGGGACTTTATTAGATTGAGCAGTAACCTTCCAGTTCCTGTTTCATTTTTGTACGAGCAGAGATCTTATCTGCACCTACAAATCTGCACTCGGGATTGTCAAAAGGAAAATTAGCAGCGATTAACTGCTGCTCTAGCCAAATTGTCAGCCTGTTCATTCCCTAGGATACCCACATGCCTGAGTACCAAAGAAAGGCAATGGAGCAGGTGACATGATGAAGGTCAGTGAGGAGATTGTGGATAGAAGTGACCAAAGGATGGGAAGAGTAGCATCTGCCAATGGCCTGCAGGTTTCTCATTGAGTCAGGACACATAAAACACGGCCTAGGGTGACCCATTTAATAAATTTAATGGCTCTGCTAATGGCCATCAATTCTGCCATAAACACACAAGTTTCTTGCAGAGAATGGAATTCCATACAGATGGGATATGAAGCATATCCCGTATGGCAAACAGTACTTGAGCCATCAGTGTAACTCAAAGAACTAGATGCAACAAACGCTGGAAGATTATGGCGGTGACTGAAGCTTTTGGATCTTGGAAGAGATCTGCCTGTGTTCTTGGCCAAGGCACCATCCAAATGAGAGTGCACAGTGGTCAAGTACAAGACAGGAAGTACAATACAGAGAAGGGAGACAGAAGTCCCTGTAAAGGAAGGGGAGCCACAATCCAATGGGTAATTCCATTCGAGGGCAGGTATAAGGAGGCTGAGACCCATTGCATTAAAAAAGAACATGAAACTGTGATGAGCAGCCAACTGTCAAATGGCAGTGGCATAGGATGAAGAAAAATGATGCCACCAAACCCGAAGAAACAAGATTCCCATTTCGGCATGGAGACTCAGCAGGATTGGTCTGGAAAGCACCCATAACCAAGCTAACACCACAATGTTCAACTGAGTTTGACAGTTTTGGGGCAGGAGCTGATGAGCCATAAACCTATTACCCATAATCCAATTGGGACAAATTCAAGAGCCTGACAGATATGAAGTAGAGTTGCATAATCTGCACTCCAAGATGAGTGGGCAAGGAAACAGAGAGTATTGAGTTTCCTGGTGCAGCTGGTCTTCAGGTGGTGATTATGAGGCAACCAAGTAAGTTGTTTTTTTATCAAAAAGGTGATGCAAAAATAGTGATGAGTATCCAAGAAGAGTTTTGCATCAGGGTGGGCTACACAATAAGCGGTGAATGTCAGGAAGACAAAGCCATGGTTGACAATGAAGTGACTTATTTAGGTCAAAGAATGCAGAAGTATACATAGTGGGAGGATAGTGCAATAATCTTACCTATCTTCAAAACCGATGTGAAGCATGCCATGACTACTAATACATAGAGAGGCTCACAACTTTGTTACCTGTATGAAAGATCTGAAAAAAAAAAAAAAAAAAAGCTTATTGTTCATCTGGACCATGTCGCAAAATTAGTGCTGACTTCGCAGCATAAGCACTGGCAGTACAGCACGTGGGCCCTTGCCTCACTGCTTTGGCCATGAAAAACTGCTCATAATTTTTCATGCCCATTATGGACTTCATAAGAATAAACGTACACGCAACATTATGAATGAAACACATAAGATAACTGTGAGATATTCTGCAAATTTATTGTTTTACGAACCAGTTTTTGGTTGTTACACCATCATCAGGTAAACATTACAAGTTTAACTTTCAACGATCTTAACTTGATGGATATATAACTTTCAAAGGAGACTAGTGTTTTGGTTTATAACTAACATGCAGGAAATATTACAATTCAAGTTGTGGTGTAAAATCCTGACATTGATAAAATACATGACAATATAATACATTATGACGTTATCCTAAGAAATATAAAATGAAACAATAGAAATTGGCTGAAAATTACTGATCAAAATGTATCTTATCTTAAACAGGTCCAATGTCTAGAACATGGAAGCATGTGACAAAGTTGAGTGAAACATCTTTAAATATATGTTAATTTTTAACTGGTTAAATTAAACTATGGTTACTAGTAAAATAAGGCATTAAAGTTTATATCACATAAGCAGCCAAAACAGTTGTGATTACAAAGAATTTTATAACTAGTATAATAAGGCATTAGAATTTATATCTGGTAAGCAGCCAAACAGTTCTGATTACACAAGGCTTTTAATAACATGGCTATGAAACAATAGTAGAGGTATGAGACAAGTGGGTAGGAGATGATAGTTTACATTGCCTGCACAGGGTTATGATTAGGGTCTGCAGACAGAAGTGGTGAGTATGGATATTGTGTCTGATCATTCAGAGCCAGGTTTGGGGAGGTGGACATATTTCTGTTAATTTCCATTATTTCAAAGAAGTTCATTTTCCTTCCTTTATGTACGTGATATAGGACTTCATGTGTTACATTATAACTGTGGCCTTCTTTTAGCAGGTGCTCTGCAAATGTAGAAGTTTCAAACTTCTGTGGTGTTCCTTTAGTCTAGTACAAATTGCTCTGCCTGACTGCCCAATGTAGAATTTGCCACAGTTGCAAGTAATCTTGTATACTCCACTCTTTTACAAGAGAGATCATTCCATGATCCAACACTTATTATCTATCCCCATGAGTAAAGAAAGCTTCCAAATTGAATTAAATATCATCAGACAAATAGCATAAAATAATGGCTACCCCCTACCTTGGTAGATTCTATACTGCACAAGAAACAGAAACAACATGTCTCTTCCTTCTTTACCCTGTTATTAACACCCCCAACATCTAAAGGCCATAGTAAATGGTGCACAATACCATATTTAGGAAAGATTTCTGTGAATGTGGCCAAGAAACTTAAGAAATTTCTTAACATCATTTTATACACACAATACCATTGGTCACTTTCTACCCAATGGTAAAGATAACCCTCCAGCCTTGTAAAAGAGTGGAGTATACAAGATTACTTGCAACTGTGGCAAATTCTACATTGGACAGTCAGGCAGAGCAATTTGTACTAGACTAAAGGAACACCACAGAAGTTTGAAACTTCTACATTTGCAGAGCACCTGCTAAAAGAAGGCCACAGTTATAATGTAACACATGAAGTCCTACACCATGTACAAAAAGGAAGGAAAATGAACTTCTTTGAAATAATGGAAATTAACAGAAATATGTCCACCTCCCCAAACCTGGCTCTGAATGATCAGACACAATGTCCATACTCACCACTTCTGTCTGCAGACCCTAATCATAACACTGTGCAGGCAATGTAAACTATCATCTCCTACCCACTTGTCTAATACCTCTACTACTGTTTCATAGCCATGTTGTAAAATGCCTTGTGTAATCAGAACTGTTTGGCTGCTTACCAGATACAAATTGTAATGCCTTATTTTACTAGTTATAAATTTCTTGTGTAACCACAACTGTTTTGGCTGCTTATGTGATATAAAATTGAATGACTTATTTTACTAGTAACCATAGTTTAATTTAACCAGTTAAAAAAAATTTAACATACATTTACAGATGTTTCATTCAACTTTGTCACATGCTTCCATGTTCCAGACATTGGACCTGTTTAAGATAATTTTTTGGTCAAGTTTAATTTAACCAGTTAAAATTTTAACATATATTCACAACGCTTCCATGTTTCTAGACATTAGACCTGTTTAAGATAAGATATATTTTGATCAACATTTTTCAGCCAATTTCTATTGTTTCACTTTACATTTCTTAGGATAATGTCATAATCTATTATATTGTCACATATTTTATCAATATCAGGGATTTACATCACAACTTGAATATTTCCTGCAGTTTAGTTATAAACCAAAACACTAGTCTCCTTTGAAAGTTATATATCTAGCAAGTTAAACTTGTAATGTTTACCTGATGATGGCGTAACAGCCAAAAACCGTTTTTTAACCAATAAATTTGCAGAATATCTCACAGTTATCTTGTGTGTTTCATTCATAATGTACCAAATATTCTGTCAAGAACTGACGGAACAGTCAGTAAATATGCATGCAACACTTAACCCCATATTGGTGGGGGGAGAGGGGGGCAGGGAGGGGGGTGTTGAATGAAGAGCCAACTCACAAGGTAGAGACAGTGGAATAAAAATTGATTACTGTATATTTCCACAGATAAGACGACCTTCACTTAAGATGAGGTACAAATTTTGATCAAGATTTTATAGTTTAAGCATGTATCTGGCCTATAAGACGACCCCCCAAGTTACCATATTTACCCGAATGCATGCTGCACTTTGTTCCAGGTTTTGGGATCTAAAAATACGCCTTCGACATAGATTCGGAGACAAAGCTTCATGAAGTTGCGAAAAATTCAGTTAGAAGCCGCCAAAAGTAGTTTTCGTGATTGGTACACATGGATTTCATCCTTTGTTGCAGTGTTTGCGGTCTGCTTTTGAATTTTCGTGCGTGTAGTGCTACGTTGTATCCGATCGTGAAAAAGCATGTTGTTTTTTTACACCGCAAAGCTGGGGAAAAAAGAAAAAAAGGAATTTCTTTCACCGAGATGACATGTAATCGGCCTATGCACACGAAATTGCCCGAGAACAGAAGATAAAGGATTTCGAAGGAAGCCGCTATTGTTGCGTATAGCTCAGAAATATTTTAACCCTTTCACTACTCCGTACGAACATTTACTCTAATTGTTACAGTGTGACTCTGGATATATTGAGAAGTTATTTTTGGCAAGCGACATTGTAAAATCAAGCTGCATTGTATATAATTAATTCTATTCCTGCTTTATGGCATATAGGTTACCGTATGTACCCTTGTCCACTCAATAAATTAATAAAGCTCGTGAAGCAAATATATATTTTTTTAATTACACAAAACTTTGTTTCCCTAAATCTTTCCCCACAATGTAAATTGCATCAGGGTATATCACAGATGTGCTGCACAGTGTGGCTTCGACAGCTAAACGATATATATCGAATCAATAAGTTTTGAAACTATATGTATGGAATAAGCGAATGTTTCTGAACCGGAGATTAGCGCTAAATAAATTTCTTGTTTGTCCTATACATAACCTAACTTACATTTCAAAAACGTTACCTGTAGCGTAGCCTTAAGATGGTTCGGTATAGGTTAAACAAGAATTTTTTTTTTCTTTTAGTACTGAGGTTGCATAGCGGCTGAATCTACTGTTCAAAGACACTTAATCGATTTACAGTTGTACATTCAATATATATCATTTCAGGCCGAGCGACTTAGAGTTTAAGGTGTACT
The DNA here is from genome assembly GCA_026315105.1 of Locusta migratoria. Classification (NCBI taxonomy): domain Eukaryota; kingdom Metazoa; phylum Arthropoda; class Insecta; order Orthoptera; family Acrididae; genus Locusta; species Locusta migratoria. Next base: position 788,866,306 of record CM048744.1, read on the forward strand.
GTTAGATTCCTGTCTAGCAACATCCTTTAAAATCATGACATATTCATAAAAATCATAACATTCACCTGTTCGATACGTATCGTTTCAATACTTGACTGCTTAGATATATATCGTTTGGAGGTCGAAGCTGCGCTATGCAACACATCTGCGAAATTACCAATTTTCAGACTAAATTTCAATCTAATTTTGTTTTGTACCTTCAGATAAGACAACCTTAGTTTTTGGGGCCCTTTTTTAATGATTCAGCCATAGTCTAATCTGCAGAAATATATGGTAATAAAAATCCGCAGGGAGTCTCGAAGGTTGCAGTCATGGTGGGAAAGTAAAACATGACTACTTCAAGCCATATTGTACACGTTACATAGATTGAAGGAAACTACAAGATGATGTTGATGTTTAAAGAAGATCTGTCTGATTGCTGTTTGCAGAACCCAAACTGATAGCAGCACAGAAGTCCCTGTGATTCGAGAAACCCAGCATAATCTGGAGGCAACTATTCTTTCAAGCAATTTACAGTGTAAATTTGTCAGGCTAATAAGCTGGTCAAGGAAAGATGGATTCGTGCCTGGCTTAAGGACAGAAAGTACAATACTGTCTCTCCACTGAGAGGGGAAAACCCCTTAGAAAGCCAAATATGGTTAAACACCTGGAGGAAATATTGCCGTTGTGGAGGATTAAGGTGTTGGAACCAATGATTATACATCTACAACCTTACTCCGCAAGCCACCCGACGGTGTGTGGCGGAGGGTACCTTGAGTACCACTATTGATTTTCCCTCGATTATCAATTATAGATGGTAATGGGGCCAGGGGCTGAATCATGGGAAAAGGAAAGAGCCAGAAGTAATTCCCTTTCAGTAAAGGGATTGTTGTGGTATTTCTCCTGGGGAGAGGTACATTATAAGTTGGAGGATTCGACCTGTTGTTTCTTGTGAAGAAAGTCTGCTGGGTAGGAAGCCATCGCCAATGCCTTCACAGAATGAGTCGCAAGATGCTCTGCGAGAACAGATGTGTCTTGACAGACACCACCCGGTGAGCCAAGACCAGGAATGTAATTCAGTTGCAGGCAACCTTGGATGGAGTGAAACACAGCCTCCACTTGTGACAGGGAAACAGAAGAGCCCAAAGAAGAGAGAAAACAATCCACTTGCCCTTTTTGATTATGTAATGGTTCACTGGTCACATGTTGACAAGAAGGGAAGAGAGGATGAGAAGTGAATGAAAGATCTATGACAGAAACGTGCCAAGAGCGGTACTAAAATGTATTGGGGAAGCACCACTGAGAAGGGACAGGTTTTAGTCTGCAAGAGACTGGTCTATGAAGTGGCCCCAGTTAGATGTATGAGCACTGCCCTATAAAGGATTATGGGCATTGAAGTCCCCAAGAATTAGGAAGAAAGGGACAGTTACTGAAGGAGAGCAGTTAGGGCAGCAAATGTAAATGGCCTGTCAGGGGGAGGTATAGCTCACAGTTAATGGAGCATCTGACTGAACCAGGAGACCAACCACTTTCAATTTAGTATGGAGAAAAATCTTTGTACTAATAATACACATGTGAAAACTCCACCAGATGCCTGTAGGGGGCCAACCCGGTTCTGACAAAGCACAGAACCCACAGAGGGTCAGTGAATGTACTTCAATAAAATGTAGTTCCTGCACAATGACACAAGCTGCGGAGTAAAGTCAAATAAGCTGTCTTAACTCCAGGTGGTGACAATAATAGCCGTTACAGTTCCACTGGATGAGTGCAATACAAGGAAGGCAAATGGGTTGCAGCCCTTCACACTGCTGGGTCAGCGTCTGTCACCGATAAAGAAAGGACGAACAGGGGATCAGAGTTCAGTGGGTGGAGTTGTGACAAAGTTGGCATTAAAGCATTACCAGAGGAGCTGTGTCTTGCTACTTTTGTTTCTTCTTCTCTCTCTTTCTCTCTCACAGGGTGGGGAGAGCAGGCTGCAGAGAGAGAACTGGCATTGGTGAGTTCTGGGACTGACAAAGAGTGAGCAACCTTGGTATTCACAGAGTGAGAGTCCAGTGGATGACTTAAGGCAGAATACCTGCTATTTCGGGATCATGGGAAGAAGTGCTATAAGAGAGGGCACCTTCACCAGCAAATGCCAGAGTAGGGGAGCATTTCTCTGGCTGAGGAGGGAGACGCAAAGGGAGGGATAAGGTTGCCGCAGGAAAGGACAGGGAAGAGAGGGCAGGAGTGAGATTGGGATGAGGAGGAGAGGTGAGGGATACAGCATTGTAACAGGGGCAAAGGTTGATACCATTTGCACACTGTGCAGATGATCAAATTTTCAGTGAGCCTGAGGGAACATTAAGCATTAAAGGGACTTACACTCTTGTATTTTCTCCTCCTCGTGCACCAAGCAACCAGGTGACCATGAAAAATAGTGTTGGTGACAACAGATGCACAAAGGGAGTGGAATACCTGAGCTCCCCTCATGGAGTGGACGCCTGCATTCACTGCATAAAAGGACTGCTGTACAGCGAGGAGACAAATGCCAAAATTGCATACATCAAAAACATCACATGGCAGACAAGATGTATGTAAAAAATATACTATATTCTATGCTTCAATAATTGAATTCTTACCGCGTTTCTAATCTGTTCTGAAATGTTTTGAAATTTGACTTTTGAGAGTTCTAGTAGTTTTAATGGAAAAACAGAGGTAATATTTTTTTATTTCTTTGTTGTATTTTGCCCAACATTATCGTTTCTAGAATTGTCATATTTCTCCTTTTGGTACAATACTTCCAAAATTTATCCTTGCACCACTGTGCTATTGCTAATCATTGTAGATTTAAAATCAACACTATAATACATTGCTTCATCATTGGAGGCAAAACATTCTCACAAATATCGATGAGATTACGTCGCAAAACTTTTTTCTCATTTATTCGGTTGATCCTGGACCAGATCCCAAAATTTGTAAGAAAATTGGTTCCAACTTTGCTGTAAAACTATTTATTATTTTTTTCTGTACAGGCGCCAACTCCATGGGGCCTGAGGGGGTCCAAGCCCCATCAAAATTCGTTTGGAAGGGGGGGGGGGGAGCGGACCCCTGCCAATAATTTAAGAAAAAAATGTTATATTATGCTTTGTAAAATCACAAAATTATGTTGGTATCTTTTTTTTTTTTTTTTTTCCTTGTTTGAAGATAGTTACCTTTTAAAATATATTCAGTAATGAGTAAAAATAAATAATTATTACGGTAGTAAGCAAGTTAACTGAAAACAAGTGGTGTGAATCATAATACTGTTATGATGCTATGGGCACAATTAGAATTTGTTCCGGGTTTTTAACAGCCTTTATAATGAAGGAATTCAACAAGGGTCTCAACAATGTGAAAAACATCAAAGCAGCTGGGGTGTATGATGTGCACTGAGCAGATCAAACGCTTTGGACCAGGCACAAAGAATTGGATACTGCAACTTTTCAATCTATGTTGTGAAACATATATGATTCCTAAGATGTGGAGCAAGACAAGGATAGTGGCGCTATTGAAACCCGGGAAGGCACTAGATTCACCACAGAACTATCGCCCAATATCTCTCCTGTGTCACCTTCAGAAACTATATGAGAGACTTATTTTAAATAGTATGACAGACTATTGAGATGAAACTTATTCCAAAATGTTGTTGTTCAAATGTTTGTTGAGCTTAAGGTACTTAACTGCGTGGTATCAATCCCGAAACTTACAAACTACTTATGAACTATCCTATTCTAAAGAGGACACAAACATCCATGCCCAGGGGGGGTTTCGAATCCCCAACCATAGTGGCCGTGCAGACTGTGACTGGTGCGCCGCAGACCACTTGGCCACTGCAGCCGGCATGAAACTTATTCCCCAAGAAGCTGGTTTTACACCTGGAAAATCATGTACTAGCCACATTCTGTACTTAACAGAACACATAGAGGAAGGATACGAAAACAGAAAGATAACAGGGCTAGCACCGGTCGACCTTAGCTATGCATATGATACAATTAACCGCAGGCTGCTGCTCCACAAGCTCTATAATGAACTAAGATACTATCAATGTGTTAAGATTATCAAGTCCTTCTTACAAAACAGACTATTTTATATTGTTCTTGATGGGAAAAAGAGCAGATGGAGAAACTAGAAAAATGGTCTGGCCCAAGGAAGTGTTTTGGCACCCTCTCTTTTTAATCTGTATACCAATGACCAACTGATGCCTAAGGATACAAAACATTTCCTATATGCGGATGACATGGCAATTACAGCACAGGGGAGGACCTTTGAGGATGTAAAGCAGAAGCTGGAGACAGCCCTTAGAGAAATGTCAGAGTACTCTAAAAACAACTTTCTCAAGCCAAACCCATCCAAAACACAAGTCAGCACCTTCCATATTCAATCCTGGCAAGCTAATCATAAACTTAACGTCTCTTGGAATAATACCACACTGGAACATATGAGCAAACCAGCTTACCTAGGAGTAGTGTTTGATAGATCTCCAACATGTAGGTACCAATGCGAAAAGGCCGACTGGCAATTGTCAAAAAGCAACTGCCAGAAATAATATTGTGCAGAAACTAGCTAACAGCAAATGGGGTGCTAAAGCTTCCGCATTACGAACCACTGCACTAGCCTTATGCTTCTCTACAACTGAATATGCCTACCCAGTGTGGTCCTGATCAACCCATGCAAAGAAGGTTGACATAACTCTCAATGAAATACGCCGATTAACAACGGGTTGCATGAAACCTACTATACAGAGCTGCCGGGTTTGCAAAACGCAGCCCCCTGAGAACATCACATGAATTCCCAGAGTGGCTTAGACAAATGATTGAGGATCGGCACCCCCTTTTTGGCAGTGAGTGTACCTGGGTGACTGAAATCACGTAAAAGGTTTTTAGCCATGAGAATAGAAGAACCACCAGATGATTACAGGAGGTGCCCAGCAGATTCACCATGAACTGGAAGACATGGAGGACAGTGAACTGAATAAGGATGGGGGTGGCCCCAGTGAAGACAAACATGATTCTGTCAGGTCTTGGAACCACGCATAATAAGTTTGACTGCAGTGCTGTGCCCCAACTGTCCATATAGGTACAACACTGACGATTTATGGCTGAACAAGAAAGAAGCTTTGGACGTAGCCTTATACTGGGCTGAAAGATTGTGACCTGGTTTCCAAACATGAAAAAGTAAAGTAAGTTGTTCCCGTGCATGAAATTTCAGGTAGAGTCTGGCATCAGCGGGCCAGCGCTGCTGCCGTGACAACATCAAAAGGACTGGAGAAGAAGTGCCTGGAACCCCCCCCCCCCCTTCGTCACCTTGATGCTTCGAGACATTATGAAACCATGGCTATATAAATCCCAGTGATTCAGTGTGGATAGACTCATTCAGTGCCATGTTGCAGATACGTTTAGTGTTTCGACGTTAGTCTTTAGTGGACTATTTTATATGACTATATTTTATTTGTTTACTATAGTCTCTTAGAGGTATCAAGAATTAAGATTGCAATGAATAAATTTGTTACCAAAAAAGAGGTACTTGGAAGTAGATGATACTGCAAGTCAACCTCCGACAATTATTGTGCCATCAATTGCTTCGTCGTCTTCAGGCGAGAACCGTTCACAGCTGAAACCTGGATAATCCGGTAAGGGAAGATCATGTCAGAAGTGATGGTTGATCAAATATAAAAGGCTAGAATATGAAGCATCTACCAAAAAGTTCCTCCAAAATCTGCAAAGATGCAAATGCTAAAAATCCATTACAATTTTCTTCCAAAGAAGATGCATTAACTTCCATGGGATTCTCTAACTGGAAAAAGGCTTTGGAAAAATTCCATTTTCATGAAAATACATTTATGCATAGAGAAGATGTTCTGAAACTAAATTCTATTGCCGCGAGTCTTCCGACAGCATGCATGGTGCAGTGGTTAGCATCGCAGATTGCCATGCTTGCGATGCCCAGTTCAAATCCTGCCACAGTCAGAAGAAAATTTATTTCTTTGTATTTACTATTTCTAGAATGTTCTACATGTTTCTTATGTTTGGTGTACTTGTAAGTTCCAGAAAATTCTTTCTATGTATAAATAGTGGAGCACTTCAACCAGGAGTCAGTCTGTACCGAGTGTACGCTTGTGTTAGCAATAAAGGTGTTTAAAGTGTAAAGTGTTGTGCTCTATTACCGACCAGCCTTCAAATTCCGGACCACCTCCATTTTTCAACTTGACACTTTCTGGTGGAGATGCTGGGGCACTTGCAATACATTTGCATCATCATGGCTCCGATTAGGCAGCATAAGAGCCGTTGCCTACACAGACAAGAACTGGAATACAAAGGGTATACTGATTACCTACATCCAAAGGTCCATGTCATCAAAAGAACCATGGATGCCAAAACAACAGTAAGCCAGCTGCACATTAGACACCCATTGATGTTTTCGGGAGACACTGGATAGGACCCAAATAAATGGTTGGAAGGATTTGACCGAGTCGCCAAGTACAATAGGTGGGATCACATTATGTGCTTGGAAAAAGTATATTTCTACCTGGACGGAATGGTTCAGCAGTGGTTTGAAAATAACGAGAACAAGCTCAACAGCTGGGAAAAATCCCAGACAGACGCCTGGAGACCACCAGCGGCAAGTCCATTTATCAGAAGAGTTATTGAAGAACAGGGTCCAGTGACATGGTGAGTCAACACAGTCATATATACAGAGTGTTTTTGCCCTTTGTCATGTAGTTAATTCAGATATGATGGAGGCCAATCAAGTTTTACACATGATGAAGTGAACTGGGGAAGACTTGTATCAAGCTCATCTGTTAAAAAAGTTTCGATGACAAGAATTAATCCAATGGTGCCAGAAAACTGAAGAGATGCAATGAGTAGAGTTGGACAAAGGAAGTATGACAGACTCGTTAATGTTGTCCCTATGGCTGTTGTGGAAGACCAGCATGACTGTTTCTCTCATATGACAAATTGTGACAGAATAATTACAACAGTTTATGGCAACCGGAACTGTTGGACCAAGCGAGCACCAGATTATGGCCATGGATGTCAATCCTGTATGTCATGAGAGAGTAGACGCTGCTGAGGAAGAGGTATTTGAAACATTAGTGCCTGTCAGCACTGCCAGCCGCGCCTGACGTGAAGAATGGCCTCGCCCTACTATGAGTTACACTGCAACCGTCAAAGGGCAGCTTAGGAATCGACCGACATGACCACAACCAAATCCTCCAGCAACTATGAAGCATCACAGATCACAGGAGGACATATCTGGAGGACAGAAGACAACACGCCATTGTGTTTGCACTGTGGCCTTCCCGGACATGACGTATAATACTGTAGGGAGAAAGGACGAGTATTTGACAATAATTATGCCACAAGACGCCAACCATTAGAGCAGTTCTTTCAACGGCAGTCAACTGCAGATGATTCTAATAAAGTCTTTAGATAACCTTTAGAATGTTTGAGCATAAGAATTCTGTTTCTGCCTTTTAGTTAAATTTCAAAGGTTTTTAACTTTTATCTTATTTGTCCCGATAGTTCCTTTTATAGAAATACGCCACATAAGAAGTTAATTACTAATTCTTTCGTGAAAAATAGTCTTTGCTAATTGGCCTTAACCTTGATTTTTTTCTTTTACTGAATGACATTTTTAATACATTTATCATCCATATTCCTATCTCAAACACAGTTAAGGATGTTATTTAAAAGTAATTTTCAAATATCATTGATTTGATGAAGGTTTTCGAGAAACTTTTTTAAAACACAATTCTCAAAATATATTTCTTCACATTGATAGTACATTATATCCCTGGTACAATCAAAGTTCAGAATATTCTCCCAAAGCCAAATTAAAGTTCCTTAATACACTCTATCCTTTCTCAATGAAATTAATTGTCAGTTTTTTTTTCTTTTAAAGTCCCCTTGAATATTAACTATCTCAACGGGAAGCATATTTTTTCTACATTCTGTAGCCTAATCCCGAATTAAAGTCCATAGATAATGAAACTACACAATCCCGTAACCTTTCGATCATTCATTGTTAATGATCAAAGTCTTTAATTTCTGTAGGAATAATTTAAATGCGAATTAAAAAGTTCCGAAATATTTCCGTACATGATTACAGACTATTTTGCAAGACAATTACGAGAGACGCTTACAGAGAGATCTTTACACACCATAAAGCAATGACTTAGAGAGAGAGGAATGCTATTGCAGTTACTATTTATACTATATTTACGACAAATGATAACTGTGATTGCAGTGTTTTGGCCCGGTTACTCTATGACTAAATATTCTCACTTTACAAAGATATAATAGATTTCTTTTAAATTTTGAAAAAAATATGTAAATTCGGCCTCTTACAAAAATTAATAAAAATTAAAATGTACTGAAATGGATATTCCAATGCGATGACTGTGATGTAGTGTTACATCGCCTAGTCACCATGTTCAGGAAAACTAGGTGAGGCGACCATCTACAGAAGATAGGCAGCCGCAGATGGAAATACTCCATGGACGACAGTAGCTAAGATGTCGGGAAATCTCAGTGACTTCATAATCCATGGCCAACCTGTCCAGGCACTAGTTAATTCAGGAATTGTTGAATGACTTACCACCACAAACTAAAGAAGATAATGTTCTGTGATACAAGAGCAACTGTGCTGAAGGTCGCAAATGAAAAATACGCCCAATTGGCAGGAACATATGTCGCAAGAATAACAGCAGGACGCAGCCTTTTGAATTTGTTGTTTTAACAGAATGTAGCCATAACCTCATCCTCGGATGGGACTTCCTTCAGGCATTCCAGGCTGTCACTGACTGAAGGCAGATCTAAATTGAGAAAGCCGATCCGATGAGTACATGTAACATGGACTTCCCTGGGAGGGTGTTTGCTGTTGAGAATGTTGCGATCCTGCTATTAACAATGAGAAGAGCTCCAGTCAGCAGCCAAGATGACCAGTTGGACGGTGATGTGCCTGTCAATCGCAAAAAGCTAATCAGTATAAAAAAGGAAGTTTACATACCAGCGCCTATCATAAGCATTACAGGTGGACGAGAAGAACTTTGGATCACTAATTTTCACAAGCAATTGCAACTCATCGCTAAAGGAAAGTGTATTGGAACAGCCGAACAAGTCCAGGACGGTAAACTCAATGTCATTGATGAAGTCTTATGTTCTCGTGTTACTGTCGACAACGCAATAGAGAAAACTACTATGGCATTGCATATAGGGCCCGGCCTGATGCAAGAACAGCCTCAGCAGGTGTTAACCATACTACACCAATTTTCAGGTGTATTCCAGGCCAGGCAGTAGAAGAGCCAGATGAAAGCCTATGATGAAACACCATACCAATACAGGGGATCATCCACCAATTAGCCAGTGTTCGGACAGGGTGTTGTCCGCTGAAAGATGGATAATTCGGGAAGAAGTAGCATGATGACATTATTCAACCTTCAGAGAGTCCGTGTCATCTCCAATGGTCCTTGCGAAGAAGAAGGATGGCATGTGGCGTTTCTGTGTCAACTATTGGCAACTGAAATAAATCACAAAGAAAGATGTCTACTCATTGCTGCACATCGCACATCGCTGTTTGAACGGAGCTACATACTTCTCAACCATGAACATGCAGACAGGTTACTGGCACATCTAGGTTGACAAAGCTGACATGGAGAAGACTGCTTTTATTACACCTGACGGCCTCTAATAATTCAAGGTCATGTTGTTTGGACATGCCCCAGCCACATTCGAAAGCATGATGGATAACTTGCTTTGACATCTTAAATGGATGGCAGGTGTTGAAATATGTTCAGACAGCAGGACTCTGCCTCAACCCAAAGAAGTGCCTCTTCATCACCAAAGAAATAAAAAGTCCTGGAGCACCTAGAGAATGGAGATGGTGTGCATCCTGATCCAGATAAAGTAAGGGCAGTCACAGAATTTTCGAGTCCTCAGCAAATCCATGATGTGAGAGGTTTCCTCAGGCTGTGCTGATACTATTGTTTCATAGATGGTTTTTGTAACAAGGCATGTCCATTGTAATAACTTCTGCAGGGAGAACCGAAGTTTTACTGGGATGAGATGAAAGAACGAGCTTTACAGGAACTTAAGGAGGATAGGTGCAAGTGCTTGTACAAATTCAGGAAGGTGCTGAAAAGGTGATAGCCTATGCATGAAGAGTTCTCTCAAAGTCCGAGATGAACTACTCTACAACCAAGAAGGAGTGTGTCTTTGTTATTTGGGCTATCAACAAGTTCTGGCCGTATCTATTCAGTAAAGCATTCACCGCAAACATCAAGTGCCTTTTGATGAATCCATTAACCAGTGCAATAGCATGGATGAAATTTCAGCCCTCACTGAGTTAGGTGACATTACACCTGAACAGAGGGAAGATACAGCATTATTACAAACTATAGAGGCCTTGGGGAAAGGAGACCCAACCAATGGGGAGTTTCAATTTGTAAATGGGACATTGTAAAAGAGCAAATATGATCCACTGGACCCCAAATGGCTACTGGTTGTTTCAGCTCATCTCCGGCCTGCTATTCTCAAGTATTTCCATGAGTCTCCAATACCCAGTCATCTGTGTTTCAGGAAGACCTTAGAAAGAATCAGTTGCAGGTATTACTGGCAAGGTCTCTATCAATCTGTCAAGCACTATGTGAGTCACTGTAATGAGAGCCAGCAAAGGAAACATGTGCCGCAATTACCTCCAGGTCATCTGGTACCAATTCCACCTGCAGCAGCTCCATTCCACCAGGTTGGAATCGACCTTTCAAGTAGGTTACCGAAGTTGACAGCCGGTAGCCGGTGGATAATAGTCTGCACTGACTACCTTCACCCACTATGCTGTCACGAAACCTGTTCCGACTGCAAAAGCCACAGAGATTGCGAAATTCCTTGTAGAAGACATTATTTTGAAGCATGGTGCACCATGTGTGATGATATCTGATTGAGGGAAAGTATTCATGTCAAAACTATATCAGAGATAATGTCATGCGGCAACATTGTCCAGAGAATAACAACTGCCTACTATCCTCAGACAAATTGTCTTACAGAGTGTTTTAACAAAACGTTAGCAGATATGCTGTCGATGTCGAGCAGAAGGATTGGGATACAATACTGCCAGTCGTGACATTTGCTTATAATAAAGCAAGGCAAGACACCACAGGCTTCACGCTGTTTTTCCTGCTCCATGGTTGTGAGGCTGAGGCAACAAATGATACGCAATTTCCGTTCCATCCAGATGATACTCAGGATGACTACGTGAAACAGCTCATTCCAGGGTCAAAGAAGCAAGGCAGCTGGCTCACATATGGACACTGTATGCCCAGGAGGAGGACCGCCAGCAGTATAACGACAAGCACTGATCTGTTGTGTGCCACCCAGGAGATCTGGTATGGACTTTTACCCTTGTACGGAAAGTTGGGATATCGTTAAAGTTACTGAAGCGATACTTTGGCCAGTACAATGTCATACGCGGTCTGTCAGACGTCACATTCAAAGTCGAGGATTATGAGGCATCCTCAAAATGACAAAAACGAAGAGCTTTGTGCACATCCTCTATATGAAGCCTTACAACAATCCCAGAGAACAACGAGACAGAAATGGACTCTTGTTCAAGGACTCTGAAGACAGTTATGGTAAAGATGAAGCCACGACAGGAGGGCCTGGCGCCTGTCATCGTCACCGCAAGGAAGGTGTGCAAGCAGAAGGGAAGGATTCTCCGGCATTGCCATATAGAGGGACCCATGACGAGATCCAGGACACTACAGCTATCTGCAAAGGGAACCTAACAGCAGGATGCTGTTCTGTCAGGGAGGGGAGCAATGCTGCGAGTCTTCCGACAACAAGTGTGGTGCAGTAGTTAGCACTGCAGATTGCTGTGCTTGCAGTCCCCAGATCAAATCCCGCCACGGACAGAAGAAAATATATTTCTTTGTACTTACTATTTCTTGAATGTTCTACATGTCACTTATGATTGGTGTATTTTTAAGTTCCAGTAAATTCTTTCTGTGTATAAACAGTGGAGCACTCGAAGCAGGAGTTAGTCTGTACTGAGTATACAGTTGTGTTAGCAATAAAGGTGTTCTAAATGTAAAGTGTTGTGCTCTATTATTGACCAGCCTTCGAATTACAGACTACCTGCAGTTTTCAATGTGACACTATCACTACCTGAAACTAAATTCTGTCACTATATAAAGTGTGGGCTCCCAACTGAATGAACAGCTAGATAAAGACATGACCAGAGGTTCTTTAGCAGTTGAGACAATTTTCACTACCATGCAATTTCTGTGCTGATAAGGACATGACATGAAGATATAAGCTTATTTTTTTTTTTTTTTTCATTTGTTGGAACTTTGAAAGAATGACATACCAAGTTTAAAGATTGGCTAGGGTGTTCGGGGTGTAAATGGATGCCCCACAATATCATTGATCTACTTGGAAAGTCAGTTTTGAGAAATGTATTGGCTTCAATCTAGAAGACTGAACATTTTTCTACTATGGTTGATGAAACAAGTGATTCTTCAATTCACAAACAAGTGTCATTTTGTATTCGTACTGTCGATAATTCCTTAATCATCAGCGAAGACTTTACTAACTTATACAAGTCCCCAAACACTGAATGACAAGCTCTGTTCAGTATTTTAAAAGATGTTTTGCTTCTCTTGATTTGTCAACGGATAATGTAAGAGGACAGTGCTATTATGGTGCCTCGAATATGAGAGATATGTTTAAAGGACTGAAGAAGTTAGTTTTGGATATACAACCAGAAACACGTTATGTGCGCTGCATTGCCCACAGCTTAAACTTGGCACTTGTAGACAGCCTCCATCTTATGTCTATGAGGGATATTATGGCTTTAGCCAAGGACTTAATAAGCACAGTACGGGAATCCAACAAAAGGAGGAGACTTTTCAGAAGCATACACTGTAATAGCACCAATAACGAAGTTGGGCTACAACCCCTTTTCCTGACTCGATGGACTATGCGAGCTTGTAATATCTTGAGAACATTGAAATACTTAGAAGAACGTCCAAGAGTTTTTGAAACATTTTCCCAGAGGACGAAAAGAGACAGATTACAAATGTGCAGGCTACCTTTAATCAATGTTACAAGACTTATTTCTTTTTACATCTTTATTGCCATGCAATAAACCCAATAGACAATGAGAGACTGTGCCTACACTTCAATATGTTAGCCGACAACTGCTAATAAAACACAGTCTTGGTTGCAACCAAAATTGTGTTCCATTAGAAGTTATATTTCATTGACTGCTGTACCAGATGGCCAGATGGAGTGAAAGACATTATATAAACATTTTTTTTTTAATGGTCTTAAAAAACATGCGTGAGGTAAGAAAGTAGCCCAACATTATAGAGCCTGCAGTTGAGGAAATGTTATGTGGAGTAGTGAAATGCACTATTTGGAAAAGCTTAATGCCAATCATGAAAACAGCAGAACAGTTATTTATTGCCCTTAGCTATTTGAAGTAGTCGGCGCCTATGCTAACGAAGCCTCACAATACCAACATTTATGGAGTTTATAGTAAAAATCAACAAAATGCTTCCCTGAAGAGATTTTTCAACACGGAATCAGTGAGACGAGATCTGTACTGATGAGTATCATCACTGGGGGAGGGGGGGGGAGTCAATCACGAAAATTGCTAAAATTTAGTACAAATAAATATTGCCTTTCATTCTAGGTGCGATTTCACAGTCGCGCCTTACTATAACATTGCGTCTCTTCGACGTACATCACGAGGAATTGAGTCGCCTGGTTGAACAACACTTCGAGATAAATACAGAAATAGATAACGGAATACATAACCTATAATTTAAAACTTTTTAAACTGCTCAGAAATATATTTGAAAATGTTTTGTACACAAAACTAAAGCGATGAATATTATTTAACCCGCGGGCACTAACTACAGGGATTACTTATTTGCAATTATTAAGTACATTTCGAACTGGTCGTCAAATCTGAGCAATAGGCTATATACACAAACGATCGTTTAACTCTTAAAGCCGCAATATCTCATGGGTTAAAAATCCCCGTTTCTGGCTGAAATTCTAGGTTTTTTCCCGGTTTTCCCCGTTTTTTTTTTTTTTTTTTTTTTTTTTTTTTTAATTCAAGGCTCTTTTCCAGTTTCCAGGTTCGGTGGCCATCCTGCAAGTGCTGCTAGACACCCTGCAAGAGTAAACCAAATTATATCAAAATGGATTCCATGTTGAAATCAGAAAAGCACGCAAACACAGAGTAAGCAGGGTAATAAAATAGGTGTCTGAATTTTATCAGAGAAAAGAAAGAACACAGCAGTTTCCCAGGGTTCTGTCTCTGTGCATGTACCCACGACAGAGTTTTGGGCTCCCAGAAAGTAGTTGTTGGTTTGATTTTGAAAGGGACTAAACTGCAATGGTCATCAGTCCCTTTTTCCGATCACAGACAATACATTAAAAGTCACTAAAATGATATAGAAGGTAGTGTGTTGAACTACAAGTTGAGGATGTAAAATGTCAAAAATAAATAAATAAAATGAAAGGAAAGGAAGGAGAGGAAAATGTAAAAATGAACCACAGTGTCTAGGTTGGGTGATTACAGAAATAAAATTAGAACATCCAGCCACTCCATAAAACATTAAGATCTCTTGCCCTCAAGTATTAGGCAAGTGGAGAATAGACTCCGCTAAAGCTCAAATGGAGCAATACAATCAACTCACAGGAATAAAACAAGACGCAAGACCACAGGAAGATTAAAATTCTGCCTTCGAGTGGCTAAATTGGGGCATATCAGCAAAATGTGGACACCGCATTGACACTGAGGAGGATCTTCGTGATGGAGAAGGTGACCATGAGTAAGCCAAGTATGGCTGATACGGAACCGGCAGAGAACGACAGAGTCCCTCCAAGGGGTCCAAATAGAGGACCTTCATACATTTATTGTATCCTTTATAAACCTCAATTTGTTGGGCACTTGTACAGTGCACCTTTCAGTACTCCACAAACCGAGAACTCTACATAAATCAATAGAGGGGATACCTATATCTATGATAGGTTTATGGTTTTGCCAACCTGTCACCTAATTTGTTGCCTTCTATCTCAATGTACCATGAAGCCCGAAGAAGTTCCACTGACCACCCACATTGTTCGATGACTTATATGACTCTTGGATGGCAATTGCCAAAGGATAGCATGGGAAACCCTGATACAGGGCTTTTAGTCAGCTCAGGGAGTCGCTACAGATGAGGAACGACTCCCCGGGGCAGGAACGGATATGTTGGAGTGTGGGAAAGATGGTTACCAGCTCTGCAGTGAATACACTGTAGCTATCTGGCAAGTGTTGTGTCCTGCATGTATATATACAAAGCTGACAACCATCTACCATAGAACCTTCTGTGTAGATCACTGTAGAGCCCTGGTACCCATCAAGAATTGACAGAAATTGGCAGTGAAGGGTCTCAGGGAACACCGAGTTTTTAGAGTACTGCGACAATTCCAGTCAAAGGTGTGGCTAATGTATACACTATGGTGGTGTACGTAACTGGAATTGGAAGGGAGATGGTAGGGGAAAAGACTCCAATTCACTTAGAAGTGATCTAACATGGACACCAGCTGACACAATCGATCCCTGCCATCGTTGCGGGAGATGGACTACTGTATTCGGACAAAGGAGACAGTGGTTTGGATGGTAGCAGCGTAATTTGGCAGCAGTTGTTGCCACCTGATTTGCAGGAGGAGGAACCCAGCCTAAACAAGGATACTGTACACAGGACTTGTTCTGAAAGGCCCTGTCACGAATCTAGCTCCACAGTGGTGGATGGGATCCAGCACCTGCAGCACTGAGGGCGATGCGGAGCCATATGCTACACTCCCTTAATTGAGTTGCGACAGAACAAAAAGAAAGGAAGGAAGGAAGGGTTTAATGTCCCATTGACAGCTGGCTCATTAAAGTCGGAGTTAACGCTCAGAGTTTAGGGAAAGAAAGTCGGTAGTGCCCTTTGAAAGGAACTGTTCTGGAATTTGTCACAGTGATTTAGGGAAATCATAGAAAACCTAAATCTGGATGGTCAGAGGTGGATTTAAGCTACCATCCTCCCGATAGTGTATTGGGTCTACACTGCAAGAGGTACTGCTCAAGCAGCAGAAAGCGTTGCGGTGCTTGTCAGCACGTCTGCTTAAGCTGGCGAATACCAATCCTACAAAAATAATGAGTTTCCACTACATTGAGTAGTTGGCTGTTAAGAAAAAGCTCTGGATGTTGGTGGACTCCAATGCTGCATAATGCACATCTTGGTGGCAAAGAACTGAAACCCACGGGAGAGCGCCCACGCCTGTGCCTTTCGTATGGCTCCCTGCAGTTAGCGTTCAGCAACATGTATACTTGAACTAAAATCAGTATCTCTGATGTCCACACTCCCGAAACACCACCTTCATGACCTAGGTCGTGAATTACCTTTCCCTCCCGTTCCCAACCTTCTTCTTCCCTTCTCTCCCACCTGATGAAGGTACTGTGTTCTGAAAGCTTGTCCTTTTTGTCCCCTTTTTTTCTGTTTCTTCATTTATGTTACTATCGGCGATACAGCACAAAGGTAAGTACTGGCCAGCCATTCTATCTCATTTCAACATCTTTAATTCTACCATACCATACCATAATGACTTTGCAATCACATCATAATATAATGACATCAGAATACATTTAATGATCAGTCAATTATATACCTATGTATAATATATATTCCACTATGTAACCAAACGTAATAACATAGGAATGAAATACCTCACATCTGCACAAAGTATTTTAAATATTAGTTTAGGTTGCCATGTGATTGCCAAGTCGTTATATTTATTATAGAAATAAAGATGTATAATCTGGATAAAGACATTACAGTTGTTGGTAGATAACTAATTAAATAAAAAATAAATACTGTTGAAATGAGATAGAATGGCTGGCCAGTACTTACCATTGTGCTGTACCGCCGATAGTAACACAAAATGAAAAAACAGAAAAAAAGGGACAAAGGGACAAGCTTTCGGAACAGAGTTCCTTCGTCAGGTGGGAGAGAAGGGAAGAATAAAGGATGGGAATAGAAGGGAAAGGTGGTTCACGACCTAGGTCATGAAGGTGGTGTTTCGGAAGTGTGGGCGTCAGAGATACTGCATGTATGTACTGAGCCAAGCCAGAGAGGACAAATATAACTAAAAAGGAAAGATCAAGTAGTAAAGAGAAGAGAAGAGAGTGAAATTAATGATGCTGAGGGGTGTAGGAGGGGCGGGGGGGGGTGTCTAAAACGTTTTTCATAAACAGGGAAATATGGATGGACACACACACACACACACACACACACACACACACACACACACACACACACACACGGAGAGAGATAGAGAGAATGACAGAGAGAGCGAGAGGGCGGTAGAGAGAGAGAGAGGGGGGGGGGGTAAGGAACGGATAATGAATAGGTGAGCTGAGGATGGAGGAAGGGGAGGGGTTAGCGTAGATTTAGGCCAGGGGGGTGGCGGGAGGAGAGGATATGTTGGAGGGCAAGTTCCCACCTCCGTAGCTCTGAGGGACTGGTGTTGGTTGGTACTATCCAAATGGCACGTGTGGTGTAACACGTGCCCAGGTCCCTGGAGTTATGCTGGAGGGCATGTTCTGCCACAGGATATTGGGTGTCCCCCAGGCGAACAGTTCGTCTATGCCCATTCATCCGCTCAGCCAATTTGTTGGTAGTCATACCAACATAAAAGGCTGAACAGTGGACACATGTCAGCTGGTATATGACATGCGTTGTCTCACATGTGGCCCTGCCTTGAATTGGGTAGGTTTTTCCTGTGGTGGGGCTGGAGTATGTGGTAGTGGGAGGATGCATTGGACAGGTTTTGCAGCGGGATCGGTTGCAGGGGTAGGAACCATTAGGTAGGGAGGGTGGTTTTGGGATGTTGTAAGGTTGGACAAGGATGTTGCGGAGGTTGGGAGGACGGCGGAAGGCTACTCTGGGTGGTGTGGGAAGAACAGTTTGGAGTGATGGTCTCATTTCAGGGCATGACTTGAGAAAGTCATAGCCCTGTTTGAGGAATTTGTTGAGGCATTCCAGGCCAGGATGGTACTGGGTGACTAAGGGAGTGCTTCTGGGTGGTCTGGGGTTAGGAACATTGTTTTTGGAGGGAGAGGAATGGACAGCTCGTGAGATCTGTTTGTGGACGAGGTCTGTAGGGTAGTTGCGGGAGAGGAAAGCATTGGATAGATGACTTTCTCAAGTCATGCCCTGAAATGAGACCATCACTCCAAACTGTTCTTCCCACACCACCCAGAGTAGCCTTCCGCCGTCCTCCCAACCTCCGCAACATCCTTGTCCAACCTTACAACATCCCAAAACCACCCTCCCTACCTAATGGTTCCTACCCCTGCAACCGATCCCGCTGCAAAACCTGTCCAATGCATCCTCCCACTACCACATACTCCAGCCCCACCACAGGAAAAACCTACCCAATTCAAGGCAGGGCCACATGTGAGACAACGCATGTCATATACCAGCTGACATGTGTCCACTGTTCAGCCTTTTATGTTGGTATGACTACCAACAAATTGGCTGAGCGGATGAATGGGCATAGACGAACTGTTCGCCTGGGGGACACCCAATATCCTGTGGCAGAACATGCCCTCCAGCATAACTCCAGGGACCTGGGCACGTGTTACACCACACGTGCCATTTGGATAGTACCAACCAACACCAGTCCCTCAGAGCTACGGAGGTGGGAACTTGCCCTCCAACATATCCTCTCCTCCCGCCACCCCCCTGGCCTAAATCTACGCTAACCCCTCCCCTTCCTCCATCCTCAGCTCACCTATTCATTATCCGTTCCTTACCCCCCCCCCCCTCTCTCTCTCTCTACCGCCCTCTCGCTCTCTCTGTCATTCTCTCTATCTCTCTCCGTGTGTGTGTGTGTGTGTGTGTGTGTGTGTGTGTGTGTGTGTGTGTCCATCCATATTTCCCTGTTTATGAAAAACGTTTTAGACACCCCCCCCCCGCCCCTCCTACACCCCTCAGCATCATTAATTTCACTCTCTTCTCTTCTCTTTACTACTTGATCTTTCCTTTTTAGTTATATTTGTCCTCTCTGGCTTGGCTCAGTACATACATGCAGTATCTCTGACGCCCACACTTCCGAAACACCACCTTCATGACCTAGGTCGTGAACCACCTTTCCCTTCTATTCCCATCCTTTATTCTTCCCTTCTCTCCCACCTGACGAAGGAACTCTGTTCCGAAAGCTTGTCCCTTTGTCCCTTTTTTTCTGTTTTTTCATTTTGTGTTACTATCGGCGGTACAGCACAATGGTAAGTACTGGCCAGCCATTCTATCTCATTTCAACAGTATTTATTATCTCTGAGGAGAATTTTCATCATTAATCGATTAATTAAATAAAAATTATGATGAGGTGTTAAATGGTTGGTTCAATGAACAATAACTAAAATAACCGACTTGGGTTCCCATGAGATCTCACGACTTTTAATGGTGGAAGGAATTTGTTGCGAGACTTGCATTTTTGTACATTTTATGTTTTTTATGGGATATCACTTCTTTTTGAAGGTAGTCCTTTCCAGTAAAATTTTTTGTTTATCAGTCATGGATTTTCTTAAAACCCATTCTCTGTCTCTTTGGTTTGGTGTGGTTTCGTTTGGTTTGATCTAACAGTATTTGGGAAGCCTGTAAAGTCAATTATATTGTTATTGTTCAATCCTTTCATCGTGTACAATATTGAAACCTGTGGTGCACAAACACAGAAATATCAGCAAGTTAATGTTCTATTTCACATTAGTTTGTGAACTTCATAATATACAAAAGTTGTTGTTAAGGTGCATTTGCCTGTATAAGTGAAAGTAGTAGTAATTATTTTGCCTGTATTTATTGAATGATCAGTTTATGTCATACAACACTTAGTCATTGTAGTGCATAAAAAAGAAGCCTTGCTTTATATTGCACATGATTGTAGGTTATGAAAATGATTACATATAATTGCATAAATCTTCCTCCTAAAATCAGTACAATTAAAACATATGAGAGTTACAGAATAAAATTAATTTCTTTCATGAGAAAAAAATCAAGCCTGAGAGCATTAGTAATAACTATGAAATAAAAGAGGAATTTTTATAATTTTCATCATTTTGGGCTCCATCTGGAGGTGCTTTTGGAAATGATAATTTTGTGTAACATTTTTGGACGTTAGACACAATTTGGGATTGTGTTCGGCCTGCCTGGTGGAAGTCTCTTTGTTACGCCATATAGGCGACCTGTGCATCCATGATGATGAAATGATGAGGACAACAACACCCAGTCCCTGAGTGGAGAAAATCTGCAACCACACAGGGAATTGAACCTGAGCATCCTACATGGCAATCTACTACACTGTCCACTGGACTGCGGAGGCGGACACTTTTGGAAAATGAGCGCATTTTGGCATAATTATTTAGTGACCTGGTAGTATAATGCACCCTGCATTAGTTTCGTATTTCATTCTCCACATTTTTCTGAGATACTTAATAATTTTTATTTCACTATGGTCTATTTATATTTGGAGATAATCCTCCTCCTTTTCTTCTCTTGGTATCATTTGTTGTACATCAGCAACGGATTTTCTTAAAGGCCACTCCCTATCCTTTTTTAAAATTTTCTCAGAGGCTTTGATGCAACAGTTTTCAGCATACATATTAACAGCACATTAGTGCTCGCACTAACACCAATATTGCACTCCTCAACACAGTCATCCAATATTCTTTGATAAAGACTCTGTAACGTGGCGCAGAGGCTGATCCACAGACATACAACTCATAGACCATCACAAACTGAGTGTACAGTAGCAATGTACTTGCTGGTAGAAACTTGCTAAACTACTTGCAAGTGTAAATACGTCACTAAGTGGACTGTAGGCCATTGCAATATATTGCACAAGTGACTTGCTACAAGTATCCGACTTTCAGAATGAACAGTGTGCAAGAAGCTTCTGAAACTTACTTGCAGCTTTTAGGATTCTTTCTATTTTCTGCAAGTTGGAATCGCAAGTTTTTGTAAGTATGTCGTACAAAACACATAGCCTACTTATCCTTTTATTGAATGTCACGATTAATTTCATACAACCATCCCACGTACTATATGTTGCGAAATAACAGAAATGGAGAATAAACAAGTATGAAGAAAGCAAAATACCAAACATTGAATGAAGCTGTGGAGCACTTCCCAGAAACAAGTAATGTGTACAGTGATTTTTAATACAGATAAAGGAAACATTTATACATGTTTAGCAAATTTAATTTACTGCAATAAATCTCACAACAAACTTTTCGTACAAACTGAGAGAACAATAGTAAAAAAAAAAGAAGTGGCTCTCAAGAATGTTGTGTAACAACCATTCCTTGGCTGAAATAACTATGTGATATATGTCCTGTGTTGATGATATGTCAAATCGATGTTAATAAACAACCCAGATAATTAATAGAAATGTCCTACAACAGTTTTCAATGCTAAAGTTCTCTAAATGCAGAATTTGTTCGAGCAACAAATTATTGTATGTTCCGTGTTGTGGCCTAAATATCCTCGCAAACTGAAATATTCATCTTTCTTGTGTGTGTGTGTGTGTGTGTGTGTGTGGGTTTTTTTTTTTTTTTTAATAATTAAAAGAGCTACAGTATAAATGACCCACCTACTCATCATTTTACTTGCTCTCACTAAAAGTACATGTGAACGGGGTCTGCAAGTTATTTGTCAAAGTATTTGTGGAAGTTTCTTGTTTACTTCTTGCAAGTGTTGTGTAAAGACAGCTGCAAGTGAACTGCAATAACTTGCAACAATAAGTTCTGCAAGCGATGTGCTAGTGTAAACCCAGCAATAATCTTATAGCTAATATATGTCTGTGGCACATTGATGCCTAGGGATGATCGATATTAGAAAAACATCACTGGTAACATCAATGTTAACATAAATTCAAAGATATCGATGTACGATGAACATCAAAAGGAAAACATCGATGTCTGAGAATATCAATGTTTTGGATGCCAAGACAGACAATTCTCGGCAGAACCAATGATACCCATTACTAAACTGGTCTCCCTGCGACTTTAAACAGCGTTCCAACAATTATTTGTGTTTGGATATAATAGTCACAAGAAATATGTATAAGTTGATATAATTATGCCACATTTAGAATTTGACATGAAGGCTAAATTTTACTTACGGCATTGGCGAAATGTGCAAATGTTGGCAACGAAATTTTCGTTTTATGAGTGGTACATAGGAGAACCTGTCAACTGCAGAGCAGGAACGAAGTTAATTGTTTAGACAGTGATGTTTTTCTAATATTGATCATCCCTAGGGCAGTAGTCGGTAGCACTTCAGTTTTTGACTTTCACTTTTTATTAGAGATGGAGAATTTAAATCGTCAAAACATCTATTTCATTTTAGCACTCTTATTAGCTATGTACATTCATGATTATTGTATTGTGCACATCCACAGCACACCATTTTTCGAATTATGTAAGTTTCATTGGCCTCCTGATAAAATTAATGCAGAAAGTCAGTACTTCAATTTTCAAGTTTGCTTACAATGGTGTCTCCACACCTCTGAAGTGTTGCGATTTGAAACCAGCGTCTAACATTTTTAATCCCGGTTTAATGTTTTTGCCCCGCGTCATGTGACAGAATTTTCAACATTACAAGCAACAGTTTTCTCATTTATAGCTGAAATCAACCAATAATGTAGGTGTCATTGGTACTGTTTCCTGCCCCCATTTGCAGCAATTTAAGCTATATCGTACCAGTTATTCTTCATTCTGTAATCAGATGCCATATGCCATATCTGATGACTCTTCACATACAGTTAGCATAAAGGTGACGGTTATGTTAAAGTGAGAAGAAAAGACGATGATACACCACTAGGAATCAAACCTGTGACTTCTTGGACATCAATCCAATGCTTTACCAGAAGACCATTATGAATCCAACCCTAAAATAGCAGATACTCTTATGTCTAGCAAAAATGTGTTCGTGAACGGAATTAATATTTACAGATGTTTCAATTTTTCCTTCCATTACAGGCTAAACAATATCTAAATACAAAATTTGAGCTGTGTGTTTTTGCTAGAAGTACCTTAGAATTTTGATGATTGGTGAGTCAGTGAATGACAGCATTAGTGATTTTCGATGTTAATATTTTGTAAACTATAAGGTGTAGAATAATATAATTTGAATATATAGCTAGTTATAGTAGATACTCTTGGTAACCGAAAATTCAGGCTTCTAGCTTTATCCTCAACTGAGATACAGGGGCGTTGAAAGTGCTGTCTACTGCTTCAAGAAAAGGATGGTACGGCCTTGCGTTCGAAATGGCGGGGGCACTATCGTGCCCCCAGATTCAATTGTAATATTACTCACGTTCTTAAATACTGTTTTCTCCTTGGTTTTTGATTATTTGTATTGGACTGTCACCAACTACAAATGTTCGAACATTGTTATGTTATCGGAATTCTTTAACATTGTATTCTCTTTGGTGATTTCGATCATTTACAGCACTCAAACGTTTGCTTTTTGTACATTGATGTGACTTTGCTGGTTAGATTTCAGTGATTCATAGTGTCTCTGGTGAATGCTGGTTTGTAAGACTTGGTTGGTGTTTTTTTATTGTACATTTATTGCTTCTTTCATTCATGTAGTTCATATTTATAGGATCAGGATGGATATTTTCTTTATTCATTAGATTTGTTGTTCCTTCGCTGATTCGCTTTGCAGTTCTAGGGTCTCAACAATTCATTTCTCTGTCAGATTTGTTGTTTCTTTCATTACTTTACTTGGCATTATTGTTTCTTTCGTTCATTTACTTAATATTTGTGGAATCTCGATAGTTTGTTTATCAGTTAGGTTCATTGTTTCTTCCATTGGTTTGCTTAACTTTCATAGGATCTTGGCAGTACTTTTCTCTGTCAGGTTTGCTGTTTATTTCGTTACTTTACTTGGCATTTGTTTTCAATTACTGCACTGTTGTTATTGTAGTTACTTATTAGATTTTGATCTTTAGGTTAGATATTTTACGACACTAGTTCCTCAGTTTAGGTATTATTGTTTAAGTCTCTAATGCCTGGCAAATGCAAGTTAATTCTATCTCTGAACTCTAATTGTGCTCGAGCTCTGAAAATAGCTAGACAGCAACAGTTTTCTGCAGATGCTGAAGAACAGAGAATTGAGCAGGTGGAGTGGCAGACAGTTGTTCGAGTGGCTGAAACCACTGCAAAAGCTGATGCTTGGCGTCAGCAGAATGCTAAACACAATGCTTCTTTGAGTGTTTCTGAGAAAGCCAAAGAAGCAGATACACACCAACATGCTATTGCACAATGCCAAGTTCAACGTAGGCACATACTTTCCATGAATACCTGGAGTTTCGTAAAAAATTGTGCTTTTAAGTATAATCAAACTTTGCATTACAGTAACCACAGGCTCTTCAAAGCTGACCGTATGAACAATGTATGCAGATTTTGTAGGTCTTTCAAATGGATGAAGGGAACAACGGGAATGTGTTCTCTGGGGGCAAGGTATCCATAGCTACATTGGAAGAGCCGGTGGATCCTTTAAAGCAATCATTTTCTGGAGATACTGACGAGTCACAGCAGTTTCTAAATTGTATAAGAAAATGTATGCATTTTTCACATGACAGGGTTTTCACCGACCTTTACGATGCAGGGACAAGTGCACCATAAAATTGGATCCCTTTTCCCTCTGTCCAATGGTGAAACTAAATTTTTGCAAATTTAATTTATAGGGGACGATGAGAGAGGCTGACAGGTGGTGTCAAATTATTCATGGAGTTGAATGCGCGACTGTACAGAAAATTCAGAACGTATGCAAGATCACAACGTATTGGTGGATGAGTCTAAAACAGCTCTAGAGAACATGCCTGACAATAGCTGGAAGGTGGTGATTCATGCAGATTGTGTGCCAAGCAGGTAGCACGCATGGTGCTACAATGCACCGACCGTGGCCGAGGTCGCGGCTGTGGTCGTAGATGCTGACCATAAGACCCCAGGGACATTGTCCTGTGCAAGCAAGATGACTCTCTCACCAGAATTGCAGATATGCACCACTACTATGATGCTCTACAGTATTTCATTACGTTTTGGAAAGGGCAGGAAGGATATCATTTTGGCATTCCTCAAATGAATCTTGTGACTGGGCAACTGAACCCAAACAAAAAAGTTACATGTAAGGATTTCTATGCATTTCACCTGATGGTCCACGATCATGACTTCAACACTTGCCATTGCCGTGTAGGGTACTTTCATAGCAAATTTTGGTAGACCTGTACGTGAAGATGGAGAGTGAGCGTCTAAGGTTCTTAATGCTAAACCAAAAAAACTGCGTGCAGAGAATAACGTCCATCTCCAAGACGCAGTTGCAAATGATGCCGAACGACTTAGGTCAAATGGTCATTCTCCCATCGTCATTTCTCAATAGTCCAAGGTATCTTCACAAATATACTCAGGACGTGTTCTCCTATGTCTGGAGAATCCCACCTGGGCCACGATCAGGAAAGAACTGATGGTCAGACAGAAACTGACAGATCACTATGACACTGTAGTCTGCATTTTTAAGATTAAAGTAAAAAACCTAGTGGCCCTCCTTACCAAACAACAAGGTTTTGGTGAAATGCAGTGCTTCATGTACTCCATCGAGTGGCAAAAGTGCGACTTACCACGTGTGTACTTGTTGCTATGGTTAAATCAGAAATAGAGGCCGAACCAAATCGATGCACCGATATCAACAGAGCTACCTGACCCCAATGTGGAAAAGCAGCTATATGACACGGTCACTAAGAGCATACTCCACAATCTTTGCAGAATGCTGAACCCTACGTCTCCATTCATGAAGGACATGAAATGTAGCAAAAAGCATTCTCGATGACTGTTAAAAAGAGATCGAAACGAGTGAGACTGGTTAGCCACTGTGCAGATGTCAAGTGCCCGAGGATGAAGGACATAAACTCACAATGAAACCGAGAAGTACAGCACAAAAAGTAGTACTAAACAACAGCTGGGTCATTCCATACTGACCACTCCTTTGCACAATATTTAATGCCCACATTTATGTGGAGTACTGTAACTTGGTTAAGGCAATTAAAACATTTGCAAATTCAAAAACAAAGGCAGTGACCAGGTGATATTTATTGTGCAACAGCTATGCTAATATTGATCCAAGAGCTGGTCGATATGTCAGCAGCAATTAAGCTACAAGGCGAATATTGAGCTTGCCTCTTCACGAGAGGCATCCGACAGCGACACACATGTCAGTGCACCTTCCCAATGGCAAGTGCATGTACTTTACAGAGTCCAGTTTCCATGATCAAATAGCGGCACCACCCACTACCACCCTTACCGTATTTTTCCATCTGTGCCAGACAGATGAATTTACCAGAACATTGCTGCACGCTGATGTGCCAAAATGTTACACATGGAACACATCACATACAGAATGGAAGCAACATATGCAAGACACCCTGGTTGAAGGATGGCAAACTGTAAAGGTGTCAGATGTCCTGGGCAGACTTTACACAGTGCATGTAACACATTTTGAGAGTTGTGTATGTTTGCTTCGGTTCCGTGCCCATGGCCCCATCAGTTTTCAGGCCCTAAAAACAGTCGACGTACAAGTAAAAGCCATGTTTCAGGAAGCATGTTGTGACGTGACAGCGTCAGTTGGGAGCGCAAAGCGCACGTTTCAGCAATGAGCTTGCTACACAGGCGGGCAGGTGATCAGCCGACCCCAGGAGGTAGGCGCGGGGTCACCCGGTGGCAAGCCCACGTGCTACAAAAGTTGTCCACGAACAGACATGACGTCACAGCTAACCGGCACTCTGGATACCCCTACAAAGCTTTGTGTATAAATGTTAGCATTACGCATAAAGTATTAATGTTACAGACCAGCACGATACGGCAAATAAAAGAGGACGATACGTTGGTATCAGCGAAGTTAATTTAATATCAAAAGTTATTAAATGATCCAATTTTATTTCACTTAAAAATTAACAACATTTAAAATGTTTAAGATACAATAGTAAGCGAGGGCTCAAAAGAAAGGTCTCTTCGAGACGCATCTTATGGTTATCCATACAGGCTGTAGCATAAATATTATTTGCAATAAGACCGATTTTATAATTATGATCTTGAAATTGTTTATAACAAATAGGAAAAAGACAAATACACAAACAGCAAGGCAATGGGCCATTGCAGATGTTGCAATGCACATTTTGAAGTAATGACATTATATGTATATTATAATTCAATATGTTATCTTTGTTTAAACTTAATAATGTTGTTAATCACCCATAATTTGTTTAATTTAATGCGCACACTGAATGTAAATAGTGCAATGGAAAGAGCACTAAAAAGACTATCTGAAGAATTCTTTATATAAAAGACTACTTAAATATTCCAAGTGCAATGGGAGAAACATTATTTTTACTAAGTTGAGTGCAATTGTGCTAATATTGAAAACCAAGGTTTTGGGGGAACTATAAAACTTAGAAATTCATATGTGGTGTCAATTTGGATAAGAATTTTAGCATACATCTAGTGATGCCATCAAATTAAATATTACCAACAATATGTTAAAAGTTAGAACATGTACTGGAGAACCATTCAATTTGCTAGCTCAGGTAGGCAGTAAGTGACGTCAGCTTGAGTATATAGGGCAGGGCCATGTCGCTCAGCTCCATGTGTAACGCAGTGCTGAACATAGCCGCAGAAACGACTGCGATGCACTTAGCAATTTACGGTGGGAAATGCAGTGTTGGATTTAGCCGCAGAAATGATCATGTAGGACTTTGAAATATTTCGGGGGTTTGGACTTTGAAAATTATTGTTACAATTTCAGACTCAGATTTTTAACAGTGTTGTGGACTTTAGTAATTATTACTACATTTACTTGCACTGAACTTTAAACATGGAAACAAATTGTGGATCATAATTAGAATTTACAGTCGTAGTCACTGAACATTATATAGCCACTTGCTCAGTTATATTGCGGGCTCAAGCTAATATAAACTGATCCTAGTAAATTGATGGTTCTCAATAGGGTTTTGAGAATGACAAATAAACCATCTTAATCAAAATACAATCCTGATGTCATAGTCGATCATTGAATTCAGCCACCCTAGTGTAAATCCCTGACAGTGAACTTTAACAAATGTTAATAAATGCTAATATACGAGTGTGTGTTCGTCGACAGCTGCAGTAACGCAACGAGCCAATCACTATAAGTGAAGCAACAGTAACAAAATCATCTCCTAGCAATTATCACAAATGCACAGCTGTTGTTGCCTCACAATGTGACTTTTGGAAGACGATGGCCATTGGGATGCTACAATAAAGGATGCTGTATTATGCCTGTCAACACCTCTTTTCTATCATGCTGAGCACCTGTGAACTCTTGGACCATATGGCACTTTGGAATAAATATAAAAGAGCGTTATCTAAAGACATCGCACCTCAATACCAAGGGACAGCACAGGGCAGTAATGAAATATATTTTAACACATCTCTTAAGCTTTTTGAGGATAAAGTTTTCTTGATGGTGGGGAAACGGCTGTCTGACTTCGACATGCCCACCCCACAACGATCAGGAGAGTTATCCATTGATTTGCTCAGAGAACTCAGTTACAACATGAAAGCCTTGGAGGCTCTAGTTGCCCAAATAGAGCCCTTCCTATTTCCAGAGCAAAGACACACTTTCAATACTATTTTGGGTTGTATGGAGAACAGAAAAGGGGATCTCCTTTTCTTGGACGTACCTGGGAGCACTGGCAAGACAGTCCTGTTGAATTTGCCACTGGCCCAGTTGCACATGGACGGGAATGTTGCACTAGCTGTTGCGTCCTCTGGTATAGCCATAACCTCGCTCAGTGGAGGAAGAACTACCCACTCGGTATACAAGATTCCTTTGAACCTTGGGAGTGAGGAAACACCCACTTGCAGTATAAGCAAGACCAGTGGTCGCGTCACTCTGTTGAGTAGTGCAGATTAGTTGTACGAGATGATGTCACACAAGCGTGCAAACGAGGTACCCAACCGTACCTTGCAAAACATCTGTGGTAACGAAATGTTGATGGGTGGAGTCATCGACTTGCTCACAGGCGACTTCCGACAGACGCAACTGGTCTTTGAGTGAGACACTGCGGCAGACGGGATCAATGCATGTCTCAAATTCTCACCACTGTGGGGACATGAAGGAAGTTTACAGCTGAAAACTAATATGAGGGTCCAACTCCACAACAAACAAGAACCTGGGCTCTTTGCTCAATACCTCCTCGACATCTACGAGAGTCACATCACAATGATGCGGAAGTCGTAATAACATTTGAAAAGTACTTCTGCACTGTTGTAAGCTCAGAGGATATCCTAATTAATGAGGTTCCAAGCTTACATGGAAACTTGAGCAATGAGGAATGGTTATATGAAACAGTTATCTTGGTGCCTAAAAATGGATCAGTGAGGAATATCAATAATAAAATTATTGTTCAAGTACCTGGTGAGGTTACTACCTACACGTCAATCGATACAGTGATAACAGATGATGCAATTTCATCCCCTGTAGAGATTCTAAACTCATTGCAGCTATCAGGGGTGCCATCCCACAAGTTGGAGCTGAAGGTAGGTGCACCTGTTTTATTGATGCATAACTTGGATGCACCACGAATATACAATGGCACCAGGTTACGCATCACGGACCTGACAAGGCATATTGTGCAGGCCACCATCATCATTAGTGGAGCCAATGGAGAGACCATACTAATACCACAAATTCCCATCATCCCAAGTAACTTACCATTCCAGTTTTAACACTTGCAATTCCCATTGAAAGTAGCCTTCTTGATCACTATACACAAGAGTCAAGGACAAACATTAAAAGTGGCAGGTGTTCATCTGGCCACTCCATGTTTCTCACAAGGACAGCTCTATGTTGGCTGCTGGCATGTATTGAGAGCTAGAAATCTCTATGTATACTCTGAGAACAAAACGTCTCTAAACTTCTCATTTACAGGGATGTATTGTAATAGAATTTTGGCTCTCCATACATTCCAAGACAATTATATGTTCCGTGTTAACCATGTTGCAAACAGTCATGCAGTTATTTACACCCTTTCCTGGCACTTTAATGTTTGACTATTCAACTGCGGGTAACATCACAGGGCACAGCTATAGTTGCTGAAATAATGACTGAGGTAAGGCTGTTGATGACCACATCTATGTTTCCATGTGATGGAGAACCAATTGTGGTGGCAGAAGTAAGAGTGTCGCAATTAGCCTTAATAAGAGCCCATCGAGGCAAACATCCAGGGGCTGGACACTGTGGTAGTGACAAGAAGATCAGAAAGTGGTCACTACCACACAAGTCGCTGTGCACTCCCCAGTGGATGGATGGTAAGAGGCCACTTGCTACAGATGGATAGGTCAATAGCAGAGTGGGTGCCATATACCACACTAAAATGTGTGGGGCATCATTATTTTAAAGGCAGAGGTCAAGATATTACTACCTCTACATCCCTAGCACAGCCAGTAATTACAGTAACACCCCACAATGGCTTGTGTGTGATTAAATCACCCAATACAAGGAAAGGTTGGGGTAGTTGAGCAATCAGTGTGCCAGGACATGTTTGGGTATTGCATCATCACGAGGGAGATAGATGGTAATGGCCACTGCAGCCCTTACCATGACAGCCACAGCTTCCAAAGGCTGTCTGGAGGGGAACAAATTCACCGTAGACAGAAGTAAGTGCATAGATACAAACACCCTATCATCATAGTCTGCGTGAGTCTGATAACCCCAATAGCCACATAAGGCAGGGGAGCGAGACGTAGGAAACCAGGTTTCCTGGAGGAAAATGCAAAATGCAGGTGAAATGATGAGGAGTTGCCATAGCTCAGCTAAACGAAGGGGAAAAAAAAAACACACACACACACATTGCAATTCCACTGGAGTATGGAATGTTTTTTTGAGACGAAAGGCCATAATGGGTCAGAGAAAACAGGTTATTCTATGGGCTCACCTGTCGTCTCCAACTGAGAGCCTACAGAATCAAGAACCATTGGTTCCAGCAATCCAGTGAGGGCGAGATTCTCAGGCCTCGGGAGATGCGAGGATCTCCACCTCATCCTCATACACAGATGATGTAGGTGGTTGTGGCATAGGAGTCACAGGCCTCTCGCTGTTGCTTAGGGTGAGGCGGCAGAAAATGAAGTGACCATAGTGATTGGATGGAGCCGTTCATATTTTTTCTGTGAGTCTATGTATGCCAATTGGTACCAATGACTTCATTTCCATTATTTTCTGTTCTTTATGTAGGATGTTGCAAACCGACGAACAGGGTTGTTGGGACCACTGCTGACACAGATGGGTGGGAGGGGGGGGGGGGTGTTGTGCATGAAACTTCTGGATGAGATAGTTGTCCACAGTCCCTGCATGTGTTGCTGGAATCACATCATTGAGGATATGGGCCCGAATTTCCAGCACTTGAACCACGCATAGGAGGAGGAATGTAAAGCTTTACTTCACACCAGCAAATCATAACACTGATCTTCTCAGGCAGTGTATCACGTTCGAAGGCCATTGGCCCCCTATGAACATGTCGGACAAAGTGGATACCTTGTCACTCAAAGTTGGTGTGCAACTCTTCATCTGACTGTAACAGAAAATTTTTATGGAAAATTATTCCTTTGACCATGTTAAGCGACTTATGTGGAGTATTGCTCACAGAGACATCACACAGCTTGTCACATGCAAACAACACCCACAATTGGCCAGGGGATGCTGCCTCTTGAGTACTGCACCGCTTCTCATCTTTGACCTACCTAACACTTCACCATACTTGTCTTCGAGATTTTCGGCGAAGAAAAGAGGCTTAGTTGATGTAAATGAATCACCAACAGTACGTGTGCAAGCCAGGAATTTCAGAGAGTATGGCTCATCCCTATTTTTCGCCCTACATTCTTCACACCACGTGGCCAGGGAAGGAAACGTTTGGGAGTCATATGTCTCCACATTGAAGTCAATATTTCCTCTCTCAGAGACAGCAGTCATATGCTGACAACATTTTTTGCTGTTTTCATGGTGTTCCCACGAGCAACTTGGGAAATAAAAGTCCATCCACGCAGAGCCCTGCTTGCCTGGGTAAGCATAAAGCAACTGAGGCAAGGAAGGTTTTAGAGGTTGCCCGCTAGCGACTGTTCCACCTCAACAGCCATACATCTCCTTGGCACATAGTAGCCGTAGGGATTGAGGGTGGTTGTTTTTTATTTTTTTATTTATAGAAGTTTTTACTGATCTCATGACCCGGACAATTAAATGAAGATCCTCCGGCTCTGTAACACACAATGTTCCACCATCGCGCCATGTGGCGAGGCATGCAAAGAACTTACAGTATGGAGGACTGTAGGCAGGACACAGTCCTAAGCTCAGAAACCCTGGCTTCACCAAGCCCATACTGTCAGTAATTATTTACAGCTATTAATCACAACAATCTAGTGTCTCTATTCACGAAATTTTTGACATTAAAGGGCAGAGTTGAAAATGTGTACCTAGCCGGGACTAACACATTTTCAACCCTGCCCATTTGCAGTTAATGTCAAATTCCGTGAATAGGAACAGAGAATAACTGCAGGATCAAAAGCAACATCTGTTTTTTCGGACATGTACAAAATGAACAGATGCCACTTATATGTAACCAATCAAGTATCTAATAACATTTCTCCCACATCGATTTAAGATAAAATTAACACCTAAATCAAACAGAGGGAAAAATATTTGACAGATGGAAATTAGGCCACAGACATGTTGTTGTAAATTTTGCAACAAAAGCCGCCTTGGTTCCACAGTGTTTTATTATACTTCAATAATGCTTTTTACCTTTTAGCATGGTATCCTGAGATTATCTGTGTGACAGATTTTACACAAGAAGTACGAAACAGAATTACAGAAAGGGGGTGGGAAGAACATGGGCTTATTTTTATGCTAAGTAGAATGTTAAATAAATAAGTAAATAAAATAAAATAAAAAAATTAATCCCACAAGGCACTCTCACATTGTATGTTTGTTTGTGTAAATTTTCCGCATTTCATAGCCCTACAAATGATCAAGTAACAAGAATTAGAGAAAGAACAGCTAAGGTAATGATGTGAAAAGGATACAACTGATAATAAATTACCTTAAAAGGAGCAGTGGTACCTGTAGACCCCCCACCTCCCATTTTGTAATTCATGTGTAAAATCTGTCACACATATAATCTGAGAGTGCACTGCTAAAGTGTGAAATGTGTCATTGAAGAATAATAAAACACTGTGCTACAGTGATAGCTTTAATTGCAAAATATATAAATTTCACTGGTTGCTGTATAACACCATGAATTGGAAATCATTTTTTTGTTGTCGACAGTCACAAGACTTTATTTCACACAAATGTCCATATGATTTAGAGCATACTTGTTGGTATCTATGAAACTGTTGTAACATAGGGGGAGGGGGGGGGTTGGAGAAGAGAAAGAAAAATACACTGTTCCTTGATGCCTGAACATGTGTTCTATCAAATTATCCCTTGTGCCACAAGTTTCTTACATTCAAAGTTTAAGACAGCTCCTCATCATTTGTTATTCTAACTTCCAATCTGATCTTCAGCATCCTTTTGGGCAATAAATTTCAAAAGTTTTTATTTTCTTCTAATTGGACTTATCACCCATTTATAACTTACCAGGCATATACTTCCAGAAAATGCTAACTAACAGAGATTTGGTGTTAACACATTCTAGAAAACACCTTCCCCAAAGTCTACATTTTATATTGTCTCATGTCAAAGTTTGTTACACTGGCGCATAAACATTAAATACTAGCATATCATGTATTTATCTGAGTACAATCCATCAGCCTCCTTGTACTTTTATTGCTGTTCCCCTAATGACCATTTCACAACGATAACCATTACATTCAACTACTCTTCCAAATAACTACCATACCTGGTGTAATTACAAGATCAGCGAACTCCAAAGTTAAAATACAGTATCCTTTAATTATGAACAGATTAATATGGGGAATGGGTTAGAACATCTTGTTCTTTTTCAACGAGTTTTCTTTTCATCTCCCCTCCCCCCCACAAAATTCCTACTTTTCCTGTGTTCCCCATGCATTTTATCAGTGGTAACGTCAGAATTTCAAAAGGTGTATTCCTGTCAAAACATTTTATGAAATTGACAAATGCTTTCAAGATAGTATTGTCTTTCTTCATTCTCCCTTTGAGGATAATTTTTACATCTGTACTGCACTGTGGGTTGTTACATTTCTTTGAAACAAACTGTTCATCTTCATATCAGCTGCATCTGCCACAATAGAATGAAAAAAATATTTTTATGTTTAATAACTTATTTAAATTTATTCTACTCTATACCATGGATTGTTGTACCAAAACGTGTCGGGTCTCTACCGAAGGCTTCAGGATCCTTAATACCAAAGTTATGAGATCTTTTCTAGTTACTTTACATGAAAATCCTTAACTGCTTTCAAAAAACTGCTGATATTTTAACATCCTTACAAGCGTACTAGACTGCATCCTTAAACTCTCTGATGATCATTTCATTAATCTGTTTTAATGACAATTATTCCCTTTTAATGGTGTAATTATTATATTGTAGTTTTTTTTAATTGCCTTTGGCACTCATGTTTTAAATTTCTTATCAATGTTTGCGGCTGTTTATGAATTGCCAAAGAAATTGTTTGTCATGTAAAATAGGCACCTGGCCTATGCACCCTTCCACCACCACTTACTCCAGTCCCGTAGCCCGGAAGGTGTACACAATCAAGGGCAGAGCCACTTGCGATAGCACCCATGTGATTTACCAACTGACATGCCTGCACTGTGAAGTGTTCTATGTGGGAATGGCCAGCAACAAACTGTCCAATCGCATGAACGGTCACAGGCAGACAGTGTTTGTTGGTAATGAGGATCACCCTGTGGCTAAACATGCCTTGGTGCAGGGCCAGCACATCTTGGCACAGTGTTACACTGTCCGGGTTATCTGGATACTTCCCACCAACACCAATCTTTCAGAACTCCGGAGATGGGAACTAGCCATTCAACACATTCTCTCTTCCCGTTGCCCACCTGGTCTCAACCTCCGCTAAATTCTAATTCCTGCCCACCATCTTTAACATCTTTGCCTCGGTTCTGTGGACAGAGCCTCTGCCTGAAGTGGTATCTCTGTCCAACTTCTTTGGTTTCTACAAATGTCTGCCTAGGTGTGTTTGCATGTGGATATGTGTGAGTGTGTGTGTGTATTTGTTTACCTTCCTTTTTGTCCCGTAAGGTAAGTCCTTCCACTCCTGGGATTGGAATGGCTCCTTTTCCACTTCCTTAAAACCCGTATCCTTTCCTTTCTCCTCTCCTTCCTTCCTCTTTTTCCCGAAGAAGCTGCCAGTAGTGGCAAAAGCTCGAATGTTTGTGTGTTTTTGTGTGTGTTTTATGTTTCTGTCGACAAGCCTGTACTTTAGGTAAGTCAAAAATCTTTATTTTATACATATTTTTCCCACCAGGAAAGTCTCCTTCTACAATATTATATATACTATTGGTTGTGAAAACTTTTACAAAAAGTTGTTTATCATGCTCCATCCAGTACTAGTGGCCAGCATGGACTTCTCCAGGGTGCAACACCAGCTTACTGGAAGGGCCTTAGTTGATCCTCTCAGCACATTTGTTTATATTCAACAGAAAGTTAGTCTATACCTCATACCAATTCAAGCTTAAGTAGAAGCATCAATTTCAGCACTCTTCACTGTAAAAACAATAGGAACACTTTTTATACAAAATCTTATCTTTCTTTTTATGCCAGATTATTCAGGTTACTAAACTAACTAGATTCATTCCGGCCAGTTTTACTGCTGTGGTGCATATCTCAAGTACGTGTAAGTTAATATCCAGCTGATTCAAATCTAATAGATTGCTTTCTGATTTGATACCCACTGATCTACTGTTACAAGAATTTGTGCATTGTAGGATACTTATCTCTGTTGGGGTAATTAGGAAATTAGGATAATTATTATTATTATTATTATTATCATATTTTAAATAGAATATTAATATACATTCTCATTCAAACAAAAATTCTAGGGACACAGTTCTCCAAGGTTAAAAACTTATTACCTTGCTGATGACGGACATGCAAATATAATCAAAATCCTGATAGTGAAACTAAACAGTACACAATATTGGAATCAGGTTGTTTTAGGTGCTTTGGAAAATGCATCAACTCTAGTAACTTAAATAGATTTATTGTTGCAAAAATTGCAGAATTAATTCTGACAGAAGTAAAAACATTTCATGCTGAAGGTAAGAACATGGTCAAACAGGTTGCAGAAATCAACTTATTCATTTCGGAAACACAACAGATGTTCTTTATCAAACTAGAGAGACTTCCCACAACACATGTGGAGCTTTCTGCCACCATTTCAGAGGAAACAAAACCAATTTAGAGCGGATATCAAATGTTAAGTATTGCTCCCCATAAAGCAGTTCATTGGTCAGTAAACAACAGCACACAGTTCATTTAACAAAAATGTGAATCAGGTAGCTCAAGAAAAATGATCCCAATCCCTCAAGGGGAAATTCATCTCTTATCAAGAACACCCTGCTGGGTGTTTCAATAAGATAGTGATAACAAAAGATTTAAAGAAAGGGAAGATGGCAGTACTGGTTATAGAGAACAAAGTGTTGGAACCCCACTAATTAAAAATTTCTGGCTGAATTACCGTGGTCAATCGATAAAATTATTTTCCTTCTGATGTTTCATTGCCAACTGCCGACATCATCTTCCAAGGTGACTCATTCAATTACCTCGGAAGATAATGTCTGTAGCTGGAAATGAAATGCCAAGAAGAAGCAGTTTTATGGATTGATCACGTAATTCAGTCCAGAAGTTTTAATCGATGAAGATACCAAATGTAAGAGCCTAGATGAGAATTTGTTGGATGTACAGGAATCTGTAAAGAAGGAGATAAAGACATGGTGCAAATCTGTAGTGTAAGGAATCATTGTACCAAAGGAAGTTGTGAATATAATAAAAAATTAATTACAATCACTTTATTCTTTCAGCTAATTACACAGCTGAGCTGTGCAATACACTGCAAGCCTTACTGAGTAGGTAGATAAAAAACGTGTCTGCTGCAAACATTAACGTAGTGCACAGACTCAGGATGCAGCATGTACTAGCACATTCATTAGTGGAGGTGACATTCTTGTGACATATGCAATTTAATGTTTTCCAATCCAACGAAGAAAAAAAATCAATTCACCCTTTTGTTTTCATAACAGTTTTTGTGGTATATTGGGAGTGTGCTAAAAATTGACAATACATCAGTTTTTCAGATACAGGGCATTACGAGCTACAGGCATTATGGATTAATACCACACCAATGACAAATGTGAACAAGCTTTTCTGATCAAACACTAGTCACAAGACATCCAGGAAATGCTAAGAAAATAAGTTTCCATTCCAGAGACATATAGCAAGAGGAAACGTAGTATCAGAAATATGTTGGGGAAAAAACTTGAAGTAAATGAAAGTCTGTCACATGTCCCTTTCTGACAGATTCATAAGAATACTCAAGGCTAAACATGTTGTGCCTATAAGGAAAAACCTGCTTTAATTGGCCAGGAGATGACACAAATGGCTTTTTGCCCATCACTGATAATACTGACATCATTTCAAAGTATGCACATGTACAGTAACTGCACACACACAAACAAATAAAATTTCTGATCAGGCTACCAGACCCTGAAACAATTCCTGGTCACATTGAAACAGATCTCACACTCATCAATGCCGTGAGGGACATTTTACAAGTGTGTACACTCATTTGTATTCACGTAGCCATTCAGCATGTATTGAATACCAAGAACAATGTTACCAACTGTCATGACTGTAATCATATTATAGACTGGATAATCACCCTTTGAGAAATACATATGATGGTCATTATTTGCCCCAATATCCAATGTTCCAATGTTTGTTAAGCTTATGGGACTTAACTACGGGGTCATCAGTCCCTAAACTTACAAACTACTTATGAACTACCTTATACTAAAGACGGCACAAATATCCATGCCCGAGGGGGGATTCGAACCCCCAACCGTAGTGGCCGTGCAGACCGTGACTGAAGCGCCTCAGTCTCCTCGGCCACCGCGGCCGGCCCCCAATATCAAGATCACTTTAATAGCAATAGCAATGCAAATCAAAAATCAATAACAGTAGCTTTTGGAAAAGTGCATCGGAACCTATAAAACTGATTGACTGTTCACGATGGCACTGGATTTTATATACACAGCACTGGAGGCCACCCTCATGAATTGCAGACATTGATGAGGTGGGGTGGCTTGCGTGTCTCAACGATACAGAGAGCATTACCGTAGGTGCAGCCACAGCGGAGGGGTATCTGTGGAGAGGCTAGACAAATGTGGGGTTCCTGAAGAGAAACAGCAGCCTTTTCAGTAGTTACAGGAGTAACAAGAAAAGCAAAGCAGGCATTATACGGATCAGACTGTGGAATGTTCTATTGCTCAATAAGGACGGTAAGTTAGAAAAGTTGATAAGAGAAATGGATAGGTTAAAGTTAGATATGGTGGGGATCAGTGAAGACCTGTGGCAGAATGCACAGGATTTTTGGTCAAGTGAGTACAGGGTTATAAACACAAAATCAGTTGGGGGTAACGCAGGAGTAGGTCTGATAATGAATAAGAAAATAGGAATGCGGGTAAGTTACTATGAACAGCGTAGGGAACGCATTATTGTAGAAAGATAGATACGAAGCCAACACCAAGTACAATAGTACAGATTTATATGCCAAATAGCTCTGTCGATGATGAGGAGACCGAATAAATGTATGAGGAGACTGAAGAAATTATTCAGACCATTAAAGGAGAAGAAAACTTAATTGTGATGGGGACTGGAACTCAGTAGTGAGGTACCAGATTGACTGTATAATGGCATGGCAAAAGTGTAGAAACCAGGTTTTAAACTGCAAGACATACCAGGGGCAAATATAGACTGTGACCTCTGATATAGGGATATAGATATAGACCTCTGACTTATTGGTTATGAACTGTAGACTGAAACTGAAGAAACTGCAGATAGGTGGAAAATTATGGAGATGGAATCTGGAAGATACTGAACTTAATTGATGAAAGGAGAAAACATAAAAATATAAAAATGCCTCAATTGAAGCAGGCACAAGGGAGTACAGACGTCTGAAAAATGAGGTTGCAGACTGGCTAAGAAGGAGTGGCTTGAGGAGAAATGCAAGACAGTAGAATAATGTATAATTACTGGAAAGATAGATACTACCTAAAGGAAAATAAGACATACCTTTGGAGACAAGACAAGCAGTGGTATGAATATCAAGAACTCAGGTGGAAAACCAGTATTAAGCAAAGAAGGGAACACTGAAAGGGGGAAGGAATACATAGAAGGCCTCCACAAAGGAAATAAACTTGAAGGCAGTATACTAGAAGTGAAAGCCAAAGTAGAGAAAGATGAGATAGGAGATACGATTACTGCGAGAAGAATTTGACAGAGCACTAAAAGATTTGAGTAGAAACAAGGTGGCGGGAGTAGATGATGTCGCATCTGATCTGCTATTATTATTAGGAGAGCCAGTCATGAAGAAATTTTTCCATCTGGTATGCAAGATGTACAAGTCGGGAAGAATATAGTGATTCCAATTCCTAAGAAAGCAAGTGCAGACAAATGTGAAAATTACAGAACTGTCAGTTTAATAAGTCATCGTTGGAAAATACCAAGACAAAATATTTACCGACAAATGGACAAACTGGTGAAATCTGACATTGGGGAAGATCAATTTGGATTTGGGAGAAATGTAGGAACATGCGAGGAAATATTCACATAATGACTTATCTTAGAAGATAAGGAAAGGTAAACCTACATTTTTATTATTTGTAGATCTGGAGAAAGGTTTTGACAATGTTGACTGGAACATATTTTGTATTTGTGAAATTTACTTAAATGAGATGTATAAGGACATTTCTTCAGAGTCTGAAGGTAGTAGGGGTAAAATACAACAGGGAGCGAAGAGTTATATTCAATTTGTACAAAAATCAGACAATTATTAGAGTCTAAGAGCATGAAAGCACTGGGGTGGTCGGGAAGGAAGTAAGACAGGGTTGTAGCCTTTCCCCAATGCTCTGTACATTGAGCAAGTTGTGAAAGAATGCAAGGAGAAATTTGGAGAGACAATTAAAGTCCAGGGATAGGAAATAAAAACTTTTCGGTTTGCTGAGGACATAGTAATTCTCTAAGAGACAGGACAGCAAAAGACCTGGAAAAGCAATTAAATGGAATTGACAGTGTCTTGAAAGGAAGGTATAGGATGAACAAGACTAAAACAAAAGTAATGGTATGTAGTGTCAGAAAAACAGACGATGCTGAAGGAATTAGATTAGGGAATGAGACAATAAAAGTAGTAGATGAATTTGTTACTTCGGCAGTAAAATAACATATGATGGTCGCAGTACAGAAGATATAAAATGCAGATTGACTATTGGGAGAAGAGCGTTTCTGAATAAGCGAAATTTGTTGACATCCAATATTAGTTTAAATGTTAGGAAGCCCTTCCTGAAAGCATTTGTCTGGAGTGTAGCATTGTATGGGAGTGAAACATGGACAATAACGGGTTCATACAAAAAGATGACAGAAGCTTTTGGAATGTGGTAATACAGAAGATTATATTGGTAGATCACGTAACTAATGAGAAGGTGATCAACAGAATTGGGGAGAAAAAGGTTTTCTGGCATAGCCTGACTAAGAGATAGGATAGGTCGGTGGGACACATTCTGAGACATCAAGGAATCGTCAACTTAGCATTAGAAGGAAATATGTGGGGTAGAAATGGTAAAGGGAGACCGAGGGATGAATACAGTAAGCAGATTCAAAAGGATGCAGGTTACCGTACATATTCTCAGATGAAAAAGCTTGCACAGGACAGGATAGTGTGGAGAAATGCATCAAACCAGTCTGCAGACTGAGGCCAACAACAATAACAACAACAGCAGCAGCAGCACTGGAGGATATGCCTTAATGCTTTCCAGACAGTAGTGCACGGAATGCCAGTGTAACTGTCCAAGCAGTAGTAGTAATTGTATCTTGTCTCGCCACACTACCAAGGAGCTACTTATTTCTTCTGTTTAGGGTTACTGTCCAATAGCCCTACCGTAACTGAAAACAATTATTAAAATGGAAATGACAGATACTGGAAGGCACTTCAACTTGATTGTGGATAATGTGAGTAAGGACTTAGAAAAATATGACTGGACAGAAAGAGGCCTGTGGAAGTCCCAGGGGGAGAAGCAGAAGAAAGAATAAATAAGATAATAATTCTATCAAACAAAATAATTCACATAGATCATTATATTCTCAACTAAAAACTAATAAAACTATAAGACAAACTCTTACCTCTTGCATAAATGGAATGTTCTTCATATCTTTTTCACAGTATTGTATTTCATGTTCACCCCGTTTAGATTTCATGAAATTTCTGCATTTATCAAGCTCTGCACAGGACTTGGTGAGACTGTATTTATTTTTCACTAAGCATTCTTGCAAAAGTGTTATACGTATTTTTCTATAACGGGATTTTAGGTAATTTAAACTTAGCTCAGAATAGTTTTTTTCATTCTTTTTTTCTTCAAAAAAGTACTTAAAGGGATCAGGAAAAATGTCCAAAAACTCTTCAATTTTGAAATTTTTGAGGTATTTATCTCTAATTTCCATTACTTTCATTCTTTCCTCATACTCTGCTAATGTTGGGTACTTGCCACTTTCTAAAGTGTCACTAACAAACTTTTTCATTACTTCTTCATTATCTGCAATTAGTTCGGAAGTCTCTCTTATGTATGTGGGATCAGCATTTGGAAATATAGCAAGCAGATTATTATAATTTTCTTCTATTATCATTTTCATTTCTTCTTCTGTTTTCACAGGTGGTTTTTGGTTTGCTACTTGTTTCTTTTCTTTCTTAGTCCTACAAGTAGCTTTTGGGTAACCATTTTCCAATAAACTTGATATAGTGTTACTTAACCAGTTGTCATCTTGTGTACATTTATCGCATATTCCTCTAACAAAATCCTTCTGAGCATCAGGAAAGATTTCAATAAGAGAATTGTAATATGATTGTTTCTTTTCATTATCCACTGCATTAACATCAATACATACAACATCGCTATCATCAAGCTGAGGAGGTGGGCTAAAAGCAGTATTAAAGATTGCATTAGATGGTCCAGGCAGTGTTAAGTCAACGGGACTGTTTCTTCCATGCATATTCTCAGGTTTTTCAAATATAGGATCCCAAACAGAAGTTGAAGGTTCATTTCTCATTTCATCCTCTTTCCTTCCATAAACATTCTTCACTGGTTCAATGAATGTATCTATTGTATCTCCTTCCTCTTCAGATGAGAATGCAAAACCTTCTTTTTCCCATAAGTATTCTTTGATGTCTTTCAACTTTTCACCTTCTGACCCAACATCACTATTTGAATCACTATTATTTGAGAAATTAAACTGATCCAAAACTACATCTATCCTATCTCTTTCAATATCTTTAGTATTTTCTGCTAAATGAGAATCACCTTGTGTTGATTCAGTGATATCAAATGGTGTATTGCTATTTTTCTGAGTCTCAGTCCTATGACCCAAAACTGAAATTTTAGAAGACTTTTTTGGTGGTATTCCTGATGTAGATGGTTGATTATGCTCATCACAGTTTCTTTTCCTAGGTTTTTTAGACACTTCTTCCTCCTTAACATGATCCAAAAACTTTAATACAACTCTCTGTACTCTTTTTGGATCGTCAAAGAAAGCTTCAAGGGATGAATATATCTCATCTATGTTTCTCTCTGGAACAATTCTTTTGATATGCATGGCTTCTTCCATCAATTTTTCCCTTGTAGGACCTTGCTGAAGTAGAAATGCTTCTGCCATTTTGTAGATTTCTGCAACAAAATAATGAGAAAAAATTAATTATAGTATAGATAAAATAAAACCAAAATATTTATACACACAAAAAACAGTTTGTTTTATTATAGCCCAAGAACTGTAAGCCGTAAGCTCCACAAAGCCACCATCTGATCTAGGACAACATTCAATACAGGTCATTCAGAAAACCTATAAGAACTGTATGTAATGTTAATCTACAGCACACTTTCTGGACACTTCAGCTCGAGGCTATATATATATATTGAATATTATAGAAGGGATAAATATGTATAAAAAATACAAATTGGATAACTTACCCAAAGGACGGGCTTATCAACAGATACAAATAAAAACAAACACAAACACACATGCAAGCTTTCACAACCGTTGGTCGCTTCTTCTGGAAAAGAGAAAGGAAGGAG
Source organism: Locusta migratoria (assembly GCA_026315105.1). Lineage (NCBI taxonomy): Eukaryota > Metazoa > Arthropoda > Insecta > Orthoptera > Acrididae > Locusta > Locusta migratoria. The sequence continues at coordinate 788,909,765 of CM048744.1, forward strand.
GAGAGAGAGAGGAAAAAAAAAAAAAAAAAAGGATGCAGGCTTTAAGGGAGTGGATGAGGGGTCATTCCAATCCTGGGAGTGGAAGGACTTACCTTAGAAGAAAAAAAAGGAAGGTAAACAAATACACACACATATACACAGACAAACACACCTAAAGAGACATTTCTAGTAAGCAAAGAAATTGGATAGAGATACAACTTGAGGCAGAGGCTCTGTCCAGAGAACAGAGGCAAGGATGATATAGAATGGTGGGTGGGAATTTGAATATAGCGGAGGTTGAGACCAGGTGGGCAACGGGAGGAGAGAATATGCTGAAGGACAAGTTCCCATCTCCGGAGTTCTGAAAGATTGGTGTCGGTGGGAAGTATCCAGATAACCCAGATGGTGTAACACTGTGCCAAGATGTGCTGGCCATGCACCAAGGCATGTTTAGCCACATGGTGATCTTCATTACACTGTCTGCCTGTGACCATTCATTTGAATGGACAATTTGTTGTTGGTCATTCCCCCATAGAACGCTTCACAGTGCAGGCATGTCAGTTGGTAAATCACGTGGGTGCTATCGCAAGTGGCTCTGCCATTGATCGTGTACACCTTCCGGGTTACTGGGCTGGAGTAAGTGGTGGTGGAAGGGTGCATAGGGCAGTTTTACAACGAGGGCGGTTGCATGGGTAGGAGCCAGAGGGTAGGGAAGATGGTTTGGGGATTTCATAGGGATGGACTAGGAAGCAACGAAGGTTAGGTGGGCGGCGGAAAGACAATCTTGGTTCGGTGGGAAGGATGTTTTAAAGGATGGATCACATTTCAGGGGAAGGTTTTAAGGAAGTCGTATCCTTGCTGGGGAGCCACATACAGAGTCCGCTCCCGGAAAGTATCTGGTGACTAGAGGGGCAATTCTGGGGTTCTTCTGTGGAAGGTTCTGAATTTGGGGGGATGAGGAAGTGGCTCTGGAAATTTGCTTCTGTACCAGATCAGGAGGATAGCTGCGGGATGTGAAAGCTGTTATTAGGTTATTGGTGTACTGGTTCAGGGATTCAGGACTGGAGCAGACTCGTTTGCAGACCTAAGCGGTAGGGAAGGGAACGTTTGATGTGGAATGGATGGCAGCTGTCATAGTGGAGGTACTGTTGTTTGTTGGTTGGTTTGATGTGGACGGAAGTGTGGAGTTGGCCGTTGGACAGATGGAGGTCGACATCAAGGAAAGTGGCATGGGATTTGGAATAGGACCAGGTGAATTTGATGGGACCAAAGGAGTTGAGATTGAAGAGGAAATTCTGGAGTTCTTTTTCACTGTGAGTCCAGATCATAAAGATGTCGTCAATGAATCTATACCAAACTTCGGGTTGACAGGCTTGGGTATCCAGGAAGGCTTCCTCTAAGCGTCCCATAAATAAGTTTGCGTACGAGGGGGCCATCCTGGTTCCCATGGCTGTTCCCTTTAGTTGTTGATATGTTTGGCCCTCAAAAGTGAAGAAGTTGTGGGTTAGGATGAAGCTGGCTAGGGTATTAAGTAAAGAGGTTTTAGGTAGGGAAGCGGGTGGTCGGCGTGAAAGGAAATACTCCATCGCAGCGAGGCCCTGGGTATGTGGGGTGTTTGTGTACAAGGAATTGGCATCAGTAGTTACAAGTATGGTTTCTGGAGGGAACAGGCTAGGCAAGGATATCAGGCGATCGAGGAAGTGGTTGGTGTCTTTGATGAAGGATGGGAGACTGCACATGATGGGTTGAAGGTGTTGGTCTATGTAGGCAGAGCTTCGTTCTGTGGGGGCTTGGTAACCGGCCACAATGAGCCGGCCTGCATGATTAGGTTTGTGAATCTTAGGAAGTAGGTAGAAGGTAAGGGTGCAGGGTATCAATGGGGTCATGAGTTTGATGGACTTGTGTGAAAGGTTTTGTAGGGGGCCTAAGGATCTGAGGGTTCCTTGAATTCAGCCTGGACATCTATATATAGAAGGAGACTTTCCTGGTGGGAAAAATATGTATAAAAATAAAGATTGTTTGACTTACCCAAAGCACAGACTCGCCGAGAGACACAAAAAACACACACAAATAAACAATCAAGCTTTCGCAACCGTTGGTTGCTTCATCAGGAAAAGAGGAAGGAAGGAGGGGGAAAAAGGAAAGGATGCGGGTTTTAAGGGAGAGTACGTTGGGTCATTCCAATCCCTGGAGTGGAAAGGCTTACCTTAGGGGGAGAAAACAAAGGTAAACGAATACACTCACACCCACATATATACAAACGCAAACACACCTAGGCAGACATTTGTAGTAAGCAAAGAAGTTGGACAGAGATACCACTTGAGGCAGAGACAAAGATATTATAGAATGGTGGGCAGGAATTTGAATTTGGCAGAGGTTGAGACCAGGTGGCAATGGGAAGAGAGAATATGCTGAAGGGCAAGTTCTGAAAGTTGGTGGTTATTGTTGTCGGGTGTTTAAAGGGGACTAAACTGTTGAGTTTAACACGAATTATTTACAAATGGAAAAAAATGTGGAATCCGACCTAGGGGAAGATCAGTTTGGATTTAGGAGAAATGTAGGAACACGGGAGGCAATACTCACATTACGACTTATCTTAGAAGATAGGCTAAGGAAAGAGAAACCTACATTTTTAGCGTTTGTCGATTTCGAGAAAGCTTTTGACAAAGACAACTGGAACACTCTCTTCCAATTTCTGAAGATATCAGGGGTAAAATATAGGGATCAAAGAGTTATATTCAACCTATACAAAAACCACACAGCAGTTATTAGAGTCGAAGGGCAAGAAAGGGACGCAGAAGTTGGGAAGGGAGTAAGACAGGGTTGTAGCCATTCCCCAATGTTGTTCAATCTGTACATTGAGCAGGCAGTGAAGGAATGGAAGGAGGAATTTGGAGAAGGCATTAAAGTGCAGGGAGAAGAAATAAAAACTTTGCAGTTTGCCGATGACATAGTAATTCTGTCAGAGACCGCAAAAGATCTAGAAGAGCAATTGAATGGGATGGACAGTGTCTTGAAAGGAAGATAAAAGAAGAACGTTAACAAGAGTAAAACAAAGGTAATGGAATGCAATGTCAGAAAATCAGGCGATGCTGAAGGAATTAGCTTAGGTAATTTTGTTATATGGGTAGCATGATAACTTCTGATGCCGATGTAAAGAAGATATAAAATGCAGAATGGCTATGGGAAGAATAGCATTTCTAAAGAAGCGAAACTTGTTAACATCCAATATTAATTTAAATGTTAGGAAGTCCTTTCTAAAACCATTTGTCTGGAGTGTAGCATTGTATGAGAGTGGAACGTGGATGATAAGGAGTTCAGATAAAAAGATGATTGAAGCTTTTGAAATGTGGTGCTACAGACAAATGATGAAAATCAGATGGGTAGATCAAGTAACTAATGAGGTGGTGCTTAACCGAATAGGGGAGAAAAGGATTTCTGGCACATACTCACTAAGAGAAGGGATAGATTGGTTGGACACATTCTGAGACGTCAAGTAATTGTCAACACAGAAGGAAGCGTGTGGGGTAAAAATCGTAGAGGGAGACCGAGGGATGAATACAGTAAGCAGATTCAAAAGGATGTAGGTTGCTGAACGTATCCTCAGATGAAGAGACTTGCAAAGGACAGGGTAGTGTGGAGAGCTGCATCAAACCAGTCTGCAGACTGAAGACCACAAGAACAGAAGAATGCTGAAGATTAGGTGGGTGGATTGTGTAACTAATGATGAGGTACTGAACAGAATTGGGGAGAAAAGGAATTTCTGGCATACCTAGACTAAACGAAGGGATCGATTGGTAGAACACATTCTTAGACATAAAGGAATCATAAATTTAGCAATGGAGGGAAGTGTGTGGGGTAAAAATCGCAGAGGGAGACCAAGAGATGAATACAGCAAGCAGATTCAAATGGATGTAGGTTGCAGGTCTTATTTGGAGATTAAGAGGCTTGCTCAGAATCGAGTAGGGTGGAGAGCTGCATCAAACCAGTCTCCGGACTGAAGACAACAACAACAACAACAACAACAATGTAAATTGACCGCATTTATTTAGTAATTGCTTCCATTCCTATGACGTCATTGGGCAAAGCCAACAGGTTGCATCCCGTGCTTCAGTAATCCTGTATTTTTCCATTCTTCACCAAATGTTCAAATGTTTGTTAATTTATGGGACTAAACTGCTTTGTTTTAGTCCCTAGCTTACAAATTACTTAAACGAAGTTAAACTAACCTAAGGACAACACACACACACACACACACACACACACACACACACACACACACACACACACACACACGCCCAAGGGAGGACTCTAACCTCCAAGCCGAACGGTCGTGTGCACCGCAGCACGGCACCTCAGTCTGCACGGCTATTCCACCTCAGCATTCACCAAATAATATGGGTTACTAGTCCTATTTTTCAACCATGACATACTAACCCTTTCAGTCCCACATCATGAAATCAGCTTTGCAAAATTAAAATTCAGTGTTTTCTGTATTAAAACAGTGCAGCAAACATAAAAATTTGTGTTTTACAATTTTTGGTTGAACAACTGATTTTTTATGACAAGTATTTCATGCACAACACACATGTATTTTATTACTTTGACGTTATTTTCTTGTTAGTTACTGCTGCAAGATCAATAATGCTAGCCACGGCACCAAAAACAAGACAATTCACTGCTGAAATAAAATAAAAGGAAACACACACACATTCTCAGCCATGTACAGATGACAACATAACACCATCTCCAAGATGGACAGATTAATGCATCAGAAGTGGCTACATGCTGTACCAAGTGGCAAAATGTCATACTAGAAGCATGTTGTTCATCGACAAAAATGCAACTTTAAGGATTGATTCACAAAATATGGTATAAATCAACTTTTAATACACTGTTGTCCAGGAACAACACTGGGAATGAATGGGTTAAACTGATATATCTTGTAATATTCACACTTGCCATAACCTAGTTTCTTTGGAATCTCAATTATTATATTCTTCTTTAAGTCTGAGTGTATTTGAGCTGCCTCACAAATCTTTCACACGAGTGGATCACTTTTGTTTTGGCTGGTTCACGTCATCTATTCCAGAAACCTGTTTTCACTTCGGTCCTTCAGTGCTCTGTCAATTTTTTCTTGCATATCATACGCCCTATCTTATCTTTATCTACATTCTCTTCACTTTATATATGCCTCCAGGGAAATTCCATGGTGACTCATGTTACATTTTGAAATCTGTTTCATTACATTGACTTCATATCAATTTATAAATCCAAATTTTCTTTTTTAAATCATCATATCATTATATATTCAAACAAAGATATTGAATGGTAACTCATGTTACATTTTGAAATCTTTTTCATTACATTGACTTCATATCAATCTATAAATCCAAATTTTCTTTTTTAAATCATTATATATTCAAACAAAGATATTGATTCAGTATTTAAGCAGGGAGGAGCATTTAAAACTAAAGAACAAGAAGGTAAAATATAATAATGGAAAGTCCAGGTTGGAATAAATAATATAGTGAGGACAGTTTACTACTCACCGCAAAGACGTGGCGACGAGCTGCGACAGGCACATACAAAAGACACACACATACAACACATTCAGCTATCGGCCATGGCCTTCTTCAGAAATAGAGCACTCACGCAATCACACAGGCACACAACACAGTCATACAACCATCACCTCCGACTGCCACACTTCGAATCACAAGAAGGTAAATTATATTGTGACTCATGTTACAAAATTTGGAACATCTTATTTCTGATGTACAGGTTAGAGCAAAAGTGTCGCCAACTATTAGCAGTAAGGTTCTTGTTTCTATCACCGGTTGACATTAAAATGATTTATACCTCATAATATATTGAAAAAAACTTGTAACCCAATGTCACATGAATCATGTTACTTGCTACCGGTACTTATTGTTGGAAAAACTTTTCCTGCAAGCAGAAAATGAAAGTACTTTCAGTCCTGTCACAGGCTTATCCTACCCACTACCGTCTCTACCATAGAGACACAAGGGGCACAGGCCCAGGGCCCGCGGCCTGATAGGGCCCCCGAAAACTCATTCCTTTCTCCTAGACAAAGACTTTTTGTAAAAGAGTTTTTTGTCGCACTTATTCATTATAAAGACCCAGAAATTGTCTCCAAAAGTGTCATATATGGTGTGCCAAGAGACTTTGTTGCTGTCTGCATGCAAACTCGTAGTTATTATTGCGAGCCTTAGCTACAGAACACATGACGACACTGTTGTAGTAGACTCTGTGGCAGTCTCTTTGAGATATAACTTGGCGGAACATTGTATCCATTGTATCCGCTCATTTTTGGAACCTAGTTCACTGACGATTGTTTCTTTTTTGGAACCATTCCTTTCCACTCATTCACCATTTCTTTTTTTATCCAGTTGTCAATGTCTATGGTTTTCATAACAGTCGGAATTGCAAACAAGTAGCATTGGCTCTGTACTCACCAACTCCGTTTGACACATTTTACTAAAATAAATTCCATATAGTTGATAGATCACCAGTATAAATCGCTGTTCCTTCCATATTCCATAACAATGAGCACTCTGCTTCACTGTGGTAAAAAAAATAGTGGTAGTAATAATAATAATAAATAAATAAATAAATAAAAATCGACAGTTCGATAATGAGAACTGCAACGTTCGATCGAAAAGGGAACGGCCGCGCAGCCACCCTGGAGCTGGAACGGGAACGGCCACGCGACCGGGACCACCGAAGTGAACGTTCCTTGTAACCAGTTCCTCGGTCCTTCCATTCACTCTTGTGAACCGTTCCTTTGGACCCATTCGTTTGCGAACAATCCATCTCTACAGTGTACAGAGGCGGTCTAAAGCGTCTCGCTGCGGAGAGCGCGGTTGCTCGCCGTGGAGGTTCGAGTCCTCCCTGGGGCATGGGTGTGTGTGTTTGTCCTTAAGTTAGTTTACCTAGGTTTAAGTAGTTTGTAAGCTACGGACTGATGACCATGCAGTTTGGTCCGATAGATTTACAAACATCTGAACATTTAAGAAAAAAATTAAGTGTACAGAGCAGTGGCATTTAATGGTACAGCCAGGTATTGGAATTAGGAGTCTTTTTTTAACGGGTGAACTCAATATTTTAGATTAAAGTAGTTTTCAATGGGTAAACCTACGTATTTAGCGTTTGTCGATTTGGAGAAAGCTTTTGATAATGTTGACTGGAATACACTCTTCCAAATTCTGAAGGTATCAGGGGTAAAAGATAGGGAGCAAGGAGTTATATTCAACCTATACAAAAACCACACAGCGGTTATTAGAGTCGAAGGGCATGAAAGGGACACAGAGGTTGGGAAGGGAGTAAGATGTAGCCTTTCCCCAATGTTGTTCAATCTGTACATTGAGCAGGCAGTGAAGGAATGGAAGGAGAAAGGTGGAGAGGGCATTAAAGTGCAGGGAGAAGAAATAAAAACTTTGCGGTTTGCCAGTGACATAGTAATTCTGTCAGAAACCGCAAAAGATATGGAAGAGCCATTGAATGGGATGGACAGTGTCTTGAAAGGAAGATATAAGATGAACATTAACAAGAGTAAAACGAAGATAATGGAATGCAATGTCAGAAAATCAGGCGATGCTGAAGGAAATGGATTAGGTAACGAGACAATAAAAGTAGTAGATGAATTTTGTTATTTGGGTAGCAAGATAACTTCTGATGGCCGAAGTAAAGAAGATATAAAATGCAGAATGGCTATGGGAAGAAAAGCATTTCTAAAGAAGCGAAACTTGTTAACATCCAATATTAATTTAAATATTAGGAATTCCTTTCTGAAAGCATTTGTCTGGAGTGTAGCATTGTATGGGAGTGAAACGTGGACGATAAGGAAGGAGATCAGATAAAAAGATGATAGAAGCTTTTGAAATGTGGTGCTACAGACGAATGATGAAAATTAGAAGGATAGATCTCATAACTAATGAAGAGGTGCTTAACCGAATCGGGGTGAAAAAGTGCTTCTGGCATATCCTGACTAAGAGAAGGGATAGATTGGTTGGACACATTCTGAGACATCAAGGAATTGTCAACATAGCATTAGAAGGAAACGTGTGGGGAAAAAATCGTAGAGGGAGACCGAGGGACAAATATAGTAAGCACATTCAAAAGGATGTAAGTTGCCAAACGTATTCTCAGATGAAGAGACTTGCAAAGGACTGGGTAGCATGGAGAGCTGCGTCAAACCAATCAGCGGACTGAAAACCACAACAACAATCATTTCCAATATTTAAACACGCCAAAATGAACAGTTCATAAAAAATGAAAGTGATGTCTTTCCATGCACCATAATTGAGGAAGTGCAAAAGAAATCCTAGTGGGCATCGCAAAGGGTTTTATAAGCTCTACCGTAACTACTATGCCAATGTAACACACACAAAATCCAATGCTTTGAAAACCAGACCAAACAGTGAGAAAGGAAGGATTTCAGATGTGGAATAATGCCTACTGAGTTGCTTTCAACAAAAGCATGCAGCTAACAAACCCATTTCAGTGCAGTACTGAAAGTTTCATTTTAGCATTACTCTCACTTGGACGTTTATTTTAGCATCCCCCTACAAAAACGTATAAACAAGGTTTCACTGCATATCATTGTGATTTCCTGATCATATTGAATATTATGAGCATTTAGCCAATATGGCATTTCATCTTTCCCCCTATGTATTATTGTTGGTTTTCACACCGAACATCAACAACAACAACAACAACAACAACGGAGTCTCTGGGCAAGTTTCGTGTCAGTTGATGTTCTGGGCATCTGATACAAAAGACATGTATTTGTTATGTCGATGTGTAACGGTTGTATGAGTGTACCTAAGCTACGTAGTGAAAGATAAAACAATTGGCTTGAAAAGTTTGCAGCATTTGTGTCTTCAAGGTAATTTTCCTTTTTAGCTCGGAATTTTAAAATTAAAAATTTATTTAGCACAAGAACTATTACTTTTAATGAAATACAGTAATTTGGTACAGGAACATTTCCATCAATTTTTATTAACGCATTTATATTTTTTTGTATGTTTGTGGCCATTGAAAGTAAATTAGGTTTTGTTACCTTCTCCAATTAGACGTTGGTCTACACTCACAGGGTGTAGTATGTGAACAGCCCAAATATGTGTCATTGACATATACGATATAATTACCCGGTTCACGGTATATTTTTATTTTACAATGCATTTACCACATACATTTTGTTTCACAAGCACAGTACCGTTTTTGTTGCTTTGAGCACATCTGGTAAATAACTGAAGTGTTACATATACTGAGATTTCAACGTGTAAACAATAGATGGGCATTAAAAAAATGATCTGACATACTGTAGTCTAACTTGTGGAGAAGGTACTTCACTTAAGAAACGCATTTTCTCTTATTCCGGGAGAAGTGACTTTATTGTGGGACGCTGTTTGTCATGTGAAACTTACGTGCCAGTCTCTCCATAAATGTAACAAGTCCTCTTTTTATTCCACTTTTTTCCTGGAGTAAGGAAAAAATTTCTACCAGTGCCTACTTTTTCTCCCACTTTCTTTACTCTGCTTATAGTCCCAAGTGAAACCCCAGTACTACAACTTTATCAAGGGAAGTCTTTGTAATTTACAAATCAAATCCTCAAAATGAACCAGTTAGTATAAGGACATTTTTGAAGAATTTGGCTCGCTAGATGATGAAACCATACCTAATGATTGGAGCCAATATCGTGTCACTGCCATTAGATGTGAAGGTATTTTTGACGAGGTACAAACCACAAGATGAATATCTACGAGGGCCTCCATCAGCAAGGAAGAGAGGAAGATATGCGATTTGTGGCAGAGCTAAGAACAAATTTACTGGCGTAACACGTTGTTCTTGTCATTCTTTCATGTCTGCAGATCACTCGAACACCACAACTGACTGTCAAAAATGTGCATTTGGCACCGATGATTTCGATTGTGAATAAAATCACTGTAGGTGTGTGATAAAATACGTAACATGTAAATAACACACTCTGATCTCTTCATGGATTGTATAACTTTTCTCAAATATAGACGTATTGAATATTATAATAATTCTGTTTTATTTCTAGCAAATATTGTGGCATTTAATTACATTTTATTCGCATTTTTATTTCAAATTTTCTTAAATATCTCATATTTGAACATTATTGTCCACTTTCAGAATAATGTTATATTTATACACGTAAGGTAATTGATGTACTAATTTAGATATTAATAAATGTAATATTTCTACCTGTAAATTCAACTATTTATGTCATTACGATTACTTAGTAGCTTTATACCAGATTTGTAACACGGAATACACAGTGATAGCAAATCTGCACCGCACTGTTGCTGAAGTTACGATAACTGGCGCTGCCGCCCGAGATTAAGGGCCCCAAAACACTGAGTGCCCATGGGCCCCTGCATGGCTTAAGACGGCCCTGATCCTACCCCACCACAGGTCGGACCACCCGCGAGAGCAGCCACATAATGTATCAACTCTGCTGCAATCATTGCATAACATTTTATATTGGTCTGACAATGAACAAGCTGTCCATCAAGATGAATGGTCATCATCAAACTGTGGCTAAAAAAAAAGATGGATCACCCTATGGCAAAGTTTGCAGCTGAATCCAACACCCTTCATTTCGATGGCTGCTTTACTACCCGAGCCATCTGGGTCCTCTCCCCCACCACCAGCTATTCTGAACTGTGCAGATGGGAGTTATCCGTTCAACACATTCTACTGCCCTACAAGCATCCTGGCCTCAATGTAAGATAACTTGTCATTCCTATACCCTATGGCTAACATTCTGCCCCTCTTCCCCACCCATTAGTCCGATTCAATTCGTGTCTTTCTTGCAAGTGTGTGTCGCCCCTCACAATATCCCCTTAATTAATTTTTCTATTTTCTCCTTATTTTTTATCATTTCAAATCAGTTTACTCCCTCAATACACTCCTCTATGCCTCCCTTTTATTCCTTCCTACCCCTTCCCTTCACTGTATTCAATGCCGCATCTCACATTCCTGCTTATCAGAGCCTTTACAATTCATCATGAAATTCGGAACTTTCCATCCCCACCCTTACCCAGCATCCTTCACCCTTCACTCATCTCCTCAATCGCTGTCAAGATGCTTGTGGTGCTGGAGTGGCCAGAGATGGTGGTTGTGTGTCTATAGTTGGTGAAGCCTATTGTGGAAAATTTAAGTTGTATGAATGTGCTTGTCTATTTTCCATGCCTGTCAGCAGCTCAGTGAGCCTCTTCATGGTGAGCTGTTATCTATCCTCCATTATTGACATACCAATCAGATTTCCCATTGTTAAAAGTAGGACATTATTTACCAAATACCAGGCAGCAGTTATCAGAGTTGAAGGGCATAAAAGGGATGCAGAGGTTGGGAAGGGAGTAATACAGGGTTGTAGCCTTTCTCCAATGCTATTCAATTTGTACATTGAGCAAGCTATAAATGAAAGCAAGGAGAAATTTGGAGAAGGAATTAAAGTTCAGGGTGAAGAAATAAAAACATTGTGTTTTACCAATGACATTGTAATTCTCTCAGAAGCAGCAAGAGACCTAGAAGAGCAGTTGCACGGAATGGGCAGTGTATTAAAAGGTGTGTATATAATGAACATTAACAAGTGAAAAACTAGGGTAATGGAGTGCAACCTAAGAATATCGGGCAATGCTGAAGGAATTAGATTAGGTAATGAAACAATAAAGGTGGTAGATGAGTTTTGTTACTTGGGCAGTAAAATAATAAGATAAACTGAACATAACTTTTACAACACCATCAAAAATTATAAGAGCATGACACCTGAAAAATCTTCAAATTCAATTAATATAGTAATAAGGACAGTTTACAACTCACCACAAAGACATGGCGATGAGCAGCAACAGGCACATACAAAAAAATACACACGAACAACACTTTCCAGCTATCGGCCTTGGTCTTCTTCAGAAAGTAGAACATTCACGCAATCACACAACATAGTTTGTGCCTGTGTGATTGCGTGAATGTTCTATTTTCTGAAGAAGGTCACGGCCGATAGCTGGAAAGTGTTGTACGAGTGAGTGTCTTTTGTATATGCCTGCCGCAGCTCATCACCACATCTTTGCAGCATGTTGTAAACTGTCCTTATTACTTTATTATTAATTCCAACCTGGACTTTCCATTATTAAATTGAACCAAGTAAGAGAACCGAAAATATTCTCTTGCATTCACTTTTCAACAAAATGTCCGCTGGTATAAAACTTCCTGGCAGATTAAAACTGATAGTCAGACCAACAAGACTCGAATCCAGGACCTTTGTCTTTTGCGGGCAAGTTCTCTACAAACTGAACTATCGTGGTACGCTTCTCAGCCTGTCTTCATAGCTTTAGATTCAGCTGTACCTTGCCTCCTACCTTTAATTCTTCACAGATTTTCTCCTGCTAAATTTGCAGGATTAACACTCCTGGAAGAAAGAATGTTGTGGAAATTGGCTTAGGCTGTGATGAGAATCTGAATGCCACTGTCATGCAGTGAAAAATACTAACTTGGGCTTGTGCACAATGTACTTAACTTTCACAAACACAAGTGTAATATTCAGCAAAATCAATATGCAGCTATGCAGACATAGAATAATGACTCAGAAGCATTTCCTTATGCTGAAATATTATCATGTTCCTTATAAAGGCTGCTGGTGGCAATCATGAGATCTTCATAATAGTCATACACAAGTTATGAAGGGGTTTGCTGCTTAATAGAGCTTGGCAGCTGTACTTCTGAAAACTTAAGATATTTTCAGTTTAAACTTCAGGGTATTCAGTTTGAATTCCCCTATGTTCCCATGAAGGTCATGACTAAGTGATGAAAATTAACTGGCTTATCCTCATTATTTTCACTAATCACCGTTGTATCCTTCCTGCCTGATGAAGTCAGCAAACATTGTGACAACAGTACAAAAACTATTACCATGTTTCTGGTTACGTTGCGGGACGTTAAAGCCAGTTTCAGAACTGAAGCCTGCGTTACCAAGTTTCTAGTTACATTGCGGGATGTTAAAGTCAGTTTCAGAACTGAAGCCTGTATTTTGTGGACTACTCCAAAGACTGAGTCTTTCAGACTTTCCATCTGATGAATTTCCACAAAAGTGATTTAAGGAGTACAACTACGTTGTGGTGAAAATGGCAGGAAACGACTGGATTGAGCCATGGCTTGACCCAGAGTAATGTGTGTCTTATAAAGTGACAAACTCTCCCAAATGTTGGCACTTTCGTCTAATAACAGTGATTGCTTTATGTTGACTCAACTGTAAGAGCTTTTGTTTTTGTAAATTTTTTCTAGTTTTTTTATGATGCTGCTTCTTAAATTCATATTTTCACTCACTCTTAATTTCTCATCTTTCTTTCCTGTCTTTCTGCTGCTGTTACGGGCATCCTCGTCTTTTAACATTACAATAATATAGCTGTGACTCAGATTACGTGCACATATTACACATTTAATTTTCTGTTTTTACAATATTGGTTATGATTAGGTTTCTTTTAATAGGGTTTAGTTACGGTACACAAACACACAAGATAAAGTCAGGTCTGACATTCCTCTTAACATAAAAACTTAATTGCATAAAAGTGACTGGCATATCTGAAGACCACGATACAAACCGTTGGCTTTGACCAATGGCATCATATCTGTGTCCAAAGATACACTATGTAGATACACCAACAAGCAAAACAAACACTATCAACAAATATAAAACATACAGGATAATATCGTAATATTGAGCATATATTTTTTTATTAAGCAAGTCTGTGAAAAAAAAATTGTATGAATATGATAAAGAAATACACCTTCTGTTTGTTGACTTCCGAAAGGTTTATGACATTATCCACAGGACAAGTCTGTTTAAGTCTTTGATTGAATTTGATGTGTCCAAGAAGCTGGTAAGACTTGTATCACTATGCCCGGATGACACAAGAGCAAAGATTAAACTGGGGAAAAGAACCACGGATAACTTTTGGGTAACCACAGGACTAAGGCAAGGGGATAGCCTCTCCCCAATATTACTCAACCTAGTGCTTCAGAAGATCATTAGAGAAATGGATAGTTTCAACCATCAGGGTATCCAGGTAGCAAATAGGAACATCACCTATCTAGCATACACAGATAATATACTGTAGTCTTAATGACACACACAGAAAATTTGAAGATGTTAATGATGACCATGGAAAGCATAGCAAGCAAATTTGGACTGAAAGCGAACCCCACAAAAACCAAATACATGATAGTTGGAAGAGCCCTACATCCAGAAATCCAGGAATAACTGTGGAGAATAACACCTACATAAGAGTAAAGGATTTTAAATATTTTGGAAGCATAATTTCAGTAAATTTCATCAAATGGAAATAAAGGCAAGAATTCAAGCGGGTAGTAGATTCCTGCACTCAGTACACAACATTTTGACTTCCCGGAGCATAACATGAGCCCTCAAACTAAGTTTATATAAAACATGAATTCTTCCTGTCATTCTATATGGGTGTCAATGCAGGAGTACTAGAAAACAGGAACTAAACAGGCTCACAGTTTTCAAAAGGAGATGCTCTCCAGTATAACAGGAGAATGGAGAAGGCACACTATAGAATTAGAACAACTCTATAGTGAACCGAACATTCTGGGCTTGATGAGAAGTAGAAGATTAGAATGGGCAGGGCATGTGGTATGTATAAGTGAGGACCAATGGCATAGGATGGTCATGGAGATGATACCAACATGCAATAGACCACTGGGATGACCAACAAAGAGACTGTGGATGGTCAGGATAAGAGAAAACCTACAAAAACTTGAGGCCTGGAAAAACTGGGAACAGACATCGAAGAATCGCAATGAATGGAGAGCCTTGTCCATAATCTATAATCAGTGTTCTGCTTGTAAGCAAACTGTTCTCTTTAACAGAGATACGACATCATTAGTCAAAGCTGATGGGTCATATCGCGGACTTCAATTGACCCAAGTGACCCATGTTACATGAAACTTTATGTTGCTGTATTATATAATTTAAGACAACCTATATTTTACCTACTTCAATTTTATACTGTTTTGAAAATTAACTAGGGTATGTAAATATAACTAATGATACAATCTTCTTATGAGTCAGTTAGTTCAAATGAAGGTCCAAAATCGGCTCACCTGTAGACGGGGATACCGCCCGTCAGCTTTGACCCATGACGTCATTGCAGCACGGTAGTTTTGAGGTACATGCGTGTTTGTGGAAGGCGTTTACAAGTGATTATGTGGAGGTTGAGTTAAAGACGATAGTTTGTGTTTAAAAAGTGATCTGTAGCTTCTCTCTGATGGTTAGGTGTAGGTTAACCGAGAGATTTATTTTTCATATGTGAGCGCTGAAGGCGCGAATTTTTGGGCTAAGACCTGTGATCGATGGTACATACTGTTATCTGTAATAACTACAGATTATTTGTATCTACAATACAGAAGTATTAAGATATCCCATATACTGGTTTTCTGACATCTTGATGACATCATGGGTCAAAGCACACGGGTGGTATCCCAGTCTACAGTTATGCCCCAAAATCTCCAATAATACACATTCACCTCACATAACAAACTTATGGCCTTATAAAAATGGGTACAAATTATGAAAGGAAAACAATAATGAGCATCAAACCTATTCGAATAATAGGCCTATATACAACGACCAAATTTTAAACTTTTAAAAAATCATATATGCGCTCTACTTTACATGGAATTTTCCACTCATCCTTTCACTTCTTTGCTTCCTACTAGGTTCCCATCTGAGCTCTTGATATTGATACAACTGTATCTTTTCTTCCAAATGTCTCTCTAATTGTCCTATAGAAATTATGTAGCTATCTCCTAAATATGTGTGTTCTACTTACATTTTTTCTTGCCCCTGGTGAAGCAACCTTGTGCAGCTGACAATCTATATTGTTAGACGTTTGTATTCCCTTTGGCTTGTTTCATTTGCTGACTTATTACACCTATTTTAGTGTTCCATCAAACAATATCTCCCATCATATGCAAGGATTATTACTAAACTTTTTGGCTAAACTGCAGTCTGTTGCCCATGCACTGAAAATGTTGGCAACACCACAGCAGTCAACCATAGAGCAGGTATATGATTTATTTATTTTGTGATCTGTACGAAACAGTGATCATTTTAAGTGAAAGTTGGGTTAGGGATAGGTTAAACAAGTTTTTTGTTTTTTTCTTAGTATGTGAGGGCGCGTAGCGGTCGAATCTCTGGTTCAAAAAAGATCATTTACAGTTGCCAACATACACTTCCATGCTAAAAACACGGGCAATAGAATCTGCAGTTTTACCAACTTTTCATTTATTTGCTCCTCTGTTGCTTTCATTATTCCATCTCTCAATGCTACCCATTTGTCTTCTATTAAGTAATGTCCACCTGTTTAAGTCTATCATTGCCTATGCTCCATTTGAAACTCTCAACCACCTCAGATTCCTTTAATTTATACAGAATCCGTCTTCTTGTAGTCTTACCCTTTTGCAGTTTCTTCAGTTCAATTCTATTACATAATAATAACAGTTGGAGATACGGTACTAGAGGAGTAGCACTGATAATGAATAACAAAATAGGAATTTATGTTTACTGCTATGAGCAGCACAGTGATTGCATAATTTAGTCAAGATAGATACAAATCGCCTCAGTTGCACAGTGGTAGAGTGCCAGACTATCAATCCAAAGGTCGTGGGTTTGATCCCCGCCAGACCCTACAATTTTTATCTGTCACTTTCCACTTCTTTCATCTCTGACAGTATTGCTCATGTGAAAAATACCGAGTAGCACCGTGGTTCGGAACCCACATTAAACTGCAGGTCCCCCCATAACTGGCTGGGTAAGTCAGTTCGAAGGTCGGAGGAAGGCAATGGCACACCACCTCCAAACAGGATCACACTTAGTAAAGCACTGTGGAGTTCAAACCAATCTTCGGATTATTGACTGCTTTACCTTTTTAGATACAAATCAAACACTGACCACAACAGTACAGGTTTATATGCCAACTATCTCTACCAATGATGAGATTGAAGAAATGTATGAGGAGGCAAAGTAATTTATTCAGACAGTTAAGGGAGCAGAGAACTTAGTTGTGAGGGGAGACTGGAATTTGGTAATAGGAAAAGGAAGGGAAGGAAAAATACTAGGTGAATATAGACTGGGCAAATGGAATGAAAGAGAAAGCTGCCTGGAAGAATTTCACATGGAACATAATGTAATCATAACACACACCTGGTTTAAGAATCATGATAGAAGGTTGTATAAATGGAAGAGACCAGGAGGCACCGGAAGGTATCAGATCAATTCTATAATGGTAAGAGAGATATTTCGGAACCAGGTTTTAAACTGTAAAACATATCTAGGGGCAGATATAGACTCTGACCATATCTAATTGGTAATGAACTGTACGCTGAAAATGAAAAAAAGTGCAGAAAGGTAGGAAAATAAGGAGATAGACTGGATAAATTGAGAAAACCTGAAGTTCTTGAGAATTTCAGAGGTAGCTTTTGGCAACTATTGACAGAAATGGGAGGAAATAAAACAGTAGAAGAAAAATGGGTAGCATTGAGAGATGAAATAGTGTAGACAGCAGAAGACAAAATAGGTAAAAAGGCAAGACCTACAAAAAATCCTTGTATATCACAGGAAATACTAAATTTATGAAACGATTATTAAGACGAAAAATTCCTAGCAGGAAAAATAAAATATAAAAAATAGACGAAGATTACTCACCAGGCGAAGGAGCACAGGTGTGACAGCATCACAAATAAATAAATAAATGAATACACACACACACACACACAATCGCAAGCTTTCGCAACCCAGTTGCGTCTTCAGGCAGTAGGGAAGGAGAGGGAAAAGGAAATGATGAGGGTTTTAAGGAAGGGGGTAAGGAGCCATTCCAATCCCGGGAGAGGAAAGACTTACCTTGGGGGAAAAAATGGAGGGTAAACAAATGCACACATGCCCACACATTCACACAGACACAAGTACACCTAGGCAGACATACTGTAGAAAGCAAAGAAGTTAAGTTATAGAAGTTAAGAAGTTAGACAGAGATACCACTTGAGGCAGAGGCTCTGTCCAGAGAACTGATGCAAAGATGTTAAGAAGGTGGGTGGGAATTCAAATTTAGCGGAGGTTGAGACCAGGTGGGCAACGGGAAGAGAGAATATGCTGAAGGGCTAGTTCCTATCTCCGGAGTTCTGAAGGATTGGTGTCAGTGGGAAGTATCCAGATAACCCGGACGGTGTAGCACTGTGCCAAGATGTGCTGGCCGTGCACCAATGCGTGTTTAGCCACAGGGTGATCCTCGTTACCAACAAACACTGTCTGCCTGTGTCCATTCATGCGAATGGACAGTTTGTTGCTGGTCATTCCCACATAGAACGCTTCACAGTGCAGGCATGTCAGTTGGTAGATCACGTGGGTACTATCGCAAGTGGCTCTGCCTTTGATCGTGTACACCTTCCGGGTTACGGGACTGGAGTAAGTGGTGGTGGAAGGGTGCATAGGGCAGGTTTTACAACGGGGGCGGTTACAAGGGTAGGAGCCAGAAGGTAGGGAAGGTGGTTTGGGGATTTCATAGGGGTGGACTAGGAGGTTACGGAGGTTAGGTGGGCGGCGGAAAGACACTCTCGGTGGAGTAGGAAGGATGTCATGAAGAACGGATCTCATTTCGGGGCAGGATTTAAGGAAGTCGTATCCTTGCTGGAGAGCCACATTTAGAGTCCGCTCCAGTCCCGGAAAGTATCCGGTGACAAGAGGGGCACTTCTGGGATTCTTCTGTTGAAGGTTCTGAATTTGGGGGGATGAGGTAGTAGCTCTGGCAATTTGTTTCTCTACCAGATTAGGAGGATAGCCGCGGGATGTGAAAGCTGTTAATAGGTTGTTGGAGTACTGGTTCAGAGCTTCAGGACTGGAGCAGACTCGTTTGCCACGAAGACCTAAGCTGTAAGGAAGGGAACGTTTGATATGGAATGGATGACAGCTATCATAATGCAGGTACTGTTGTTTATTGGTAGGTTTGATGTGGACGGATGTGTGGAGTTGGCCGTTGGACAGATGGAGGTCGACATCGAGGAATGTGGCATGGGATTTGGAATAGGACCAGGTGAATTTGATGGGACCAAAGGAGTTGAGGTTGAAGAGGAAATTCTGGAGTTCTTCTTCACTGTGTGTCCAGCCTGAAATCCTTACCCAGCCTGTTACCTCCAGAAACCATCCTTGTAACCATTGATGCCACTTCCCTATACACAAATATCCCACATACCCAGGGCCTTGCTGCGATGGAGTATTTCCTTTCACGCCGACCACCCACTTCCCTACCTAAAACCTCTTTCCTTAATACCCTAGCCAGCTTCATCCTAACCCACAACTTCTTCACTTTTGAGGGCCAGACATACCAACAACTAAAGGGAACAGCCATGGGAACCAGGATGGCCCCCTCGTACGCAAACTTATTCATGGGACGCTTAGAGGAAGCCTTCCTGGATACCCAAGCCTGTCAACCCAAAGTGTGGTACAGATTCATTGATGATATCTTCATGATCTGGACACACAGTGAAGAAGAACTCCAGAATTTCCTCTTCAACCTCAACTCCTTTGGTCCCATCAAATTCACCTGGTCCTATTCCAAATCCCATGCCACATTCCTCGATGTCGACCTCCATCTGTCCAACGGCCAACTCCACACATCCGTCCACATCAAACCTACCAATAAACAACAGTACCTGCATTATGATAGCTGTCATCCATTCCATATCAAACGTTCCCTTCCTTACAGCTTAGGTCTTCGTGGCAAACGAGTCTGCTCCAGTCCTGAAGCTCTGAACCAGTACTCCAACAACCTATTAACAGCTTTCACATCCCGCGGCTATCCTCCTAATCTGGTAGAGAAACAAATTGCCAGAGCTACTACCTCATCCCCCCAAATTCAGAACCTTCAACAGAAGAATCCCAGAAGTGCCCCTCTTGTCACCGGATACTTTCCGGGACTGGAGCGGACTCTAAATGTGGCTCTCCAGCAAGGATACGACTTCCTTAAATCCTGCCCCGAAATGAGATCCGTCCTTCATGACATCCTTCCTACTCCACCGAGAGTGTCTTTCCGCCGCCCACCTAACCTCCGTAACCTCCTAGTCCACCCCTATGAAATCCCCAAACCACCTTCCCTACCTTCTGGCTCCTACCCTTGTAACCGCCCCCGTTGTAAAACCTGCCCTATGCACCCTTCCACCACCACTTACTCCAGTCCCGTAACCCGGAAGGTGTACACGATCAAAGGCAGAGCCACTTGCGATAGTACCCACGTGATCTACCAACTGACATGCCTGCACTGTGAAGCGTTCTATGTGGGAATGACCAGCAACAAACTGTCCATTCGCATGAATGGACACAGGCAGACAGTGTTTGTTGGTAACGAGGATCACCCTGTGGCTAAACACGCATTGGTGCACGGCCAGCACATCTTGGCACAGTGCTACACCGTCCGGGTTATCTGGATACTTCCCACTGACACCAATCCTTCAGAACTCCGGAGATGGGAACTAGCCCTTCAGCATATTCTCTCTTCCCGTTGCCCACCTGGTCTCAACCTCCGCTAAATTTGAATTCCCACCCACCTTCTTAACATCTTTGCATCAGTTCTCTGGACAGAGCCTCTGCCTCAAGTGGTATCTCTGTCTAACTTCTTAACTTCTATAACTTAACTTCTTTGCTTTCTACTGTATGTCTGCCTAGGTGTACTTGTGTCTGTGTGAATGTGTGGGCATGTGTGCATTTGTTTACCCTCCATTTTTTCCCCCAAGGTAAGTCTTTCCTCTCCCGGGATTGGAATGGCTCCTTACCCCCTTCCTTAAAACCCTCATCATTTCCTTTTCCCTCTCCTTCCCTACTGCCTGAAGACGCAACTGGGTTGCGAAAGCTTGCGATTGTGTGTGTGTGTGTGTATTCATTTATTTATTTGAAATACTAAATTTAATTGACGAAAGGAGAAAATACAAAAATGCAGTAAATTAAAATGGGAAAATTGACTACAGACCACTAAGAAATGACATTCACAGGAAGTGCAAAATAGCTAAGCAGGAATGGCTAGAAGGCAAATGAAACTCTGCAGAAGACTGTATAAATAGGGGGAAAATACACACTACCTACTGAAAAATAAAAGACATCTGGAGACAAGAAAAACAGATATATAGGCTATAAGGAAATGAACTTCGAGACAATATCGTAGGAAGGGAAGGGGAAGTAGATGAAGATGAAATAGGAATACTATACTGAAAGAATAATCTGACAGGGTACTTAAAGACCTAAGTCGAAACAAGGCCCCTGGAGTGTACAACATTCCCTCAGAAATACTGAAGGTTTCTGGGAGAGCCAACTATTTCACCTGGTGCAGAAGATGTATGAGACAGGAAGAATACCATCAGACGTCAAATTCAGAAATCAGCAGGAGTTAAATATAGGAAACAGAAGGTTATTCACAATTTGTACAAAAACCAGACAGCAGTTATCATGGTTTAAGGGCACGAAAGGGATGCAGAGGTTGGGAACGGAGTAGGACAGGGATGTAGCCTTTCTCCAATATTAATCAATTTGTACATTGAGCAAGCTATAAAGGAAAGCGAGGAGAAATTTGGAGAAGGAATTAAAGTTCAGGGTGAAGAAATAAAACAATGTGTTTTGCCGATGACATTGTAATTCTATCAGACGTCAAAAGTCCTGGAAGAGTAGTTGAACGGAAGGGATAGTGTGTTGAAAGGTGCGTATAAAATTAACATTAACAAGAGTAATGGAGTGCAGTCCAAGAAAATCAGGTGATGCTGAAAGATTTAGCCTACATCAGGTAAAGAAACAATAAAGGTGATAGATGAGTTTTATTACTTGGGCAGTAAAATAACATTTGATGGTCAGAGTACAAAGGATATAAAATGCAGAACGCCAATCGGAAAAAATCGTTTTTGAAAAAGAGAAACTTGTTAACATTGAGTATTAATTTAAGCATAAGGAAGTCCTTTGTGTGAAGTATTGTCTTGTATGGAACTGAAACATGGATGATAAACAGGGCGTACAGGAAGAGAATAGACGCTTTTGAAATATGGTGCTACAGAAGAATGCTAAAGCTCAGGTGGATGGATCACGTAACTAATGAGGAGGTACTGCACAGAATTGGGGAGATAAGGAATTTATGGCATACCTTGACTAAAAGAAGGAATCAATTGGTAGGACACATTCTTAGACATCAAGGAATCGTGAATTTAGCATTGGAGGGAAGTGTGTGGGGTAAAAATTGCAGAGGGAGACCAAGAGATGAAGACAGCGAGGAGATTCAAATGGATGTAGGTTGCCGTTCTTATGAGGAGTTGAAGAGGCTTGCTCAGGATAGAGTAGGGTGGAGAGCTGCATCAAACCTGTCTCCAGACTGAAGACGAGAACAGCCAGAACCAGCACAAGTTTTGACCAGAGTACAAATTTGCCTCTGGATAAGCCTTACATATGTGCATGAAATTTAGTTCCCTGCAACTTTATGCTAAAGATGCATAAAGAACAACAAGTATTTGTGTAACTATAATTTGTTATCATATGGCTTGCTGGACAAATTGACAATGATCTTAGGCCCAAAAGTGACCAAGTAATAAAGGTACCTAATTAATATTAGCAACTGTGGCAATTTTCTGTAATTAACAATCATGTTAAATTGCAACATAAATCAATCATCCAGATTTCTGTCCCTCTTCAGGGACCACACATTTGTCTGACCTCTCAACAATACCCATCTTCAATGTGGCTGCACCAAAAGTAAGGTACCGTAGCCTACAGCAAAAAATCATTGAGGGCATGCAGGGCACTCCAATGAAATTGCATGTCGAAAGGATATGGATGCTATGTTCCTGTTATGTGACACCTAGTGTGGCTAATTAACAGCTCAAAATTTATTCCAATCTTTAGTTCGCTCCTCACAATGAACCTTATCTAAGAAGCACTACACTGATTCTGAGACAGATTCATAAAGGCTTGAAATTATAGGCAATATTAAGTGTGGGCGTGTAGATTATTTTAACTTGACTGAACAAAACATCCTACATTGAAAACTGCAAAATAACAGAAGAGAACTATAAAATCCGTAACTAACTTCTGCTCACAGAGAGAGTAAATTTCAAATTTGCTTTTAATATAGAACAACGCTATTACTAGTTAAGTAGGCCAGCTTCATAAAAGGTTGTATCGCCTTCACCATCAGTGTTACGGTGGTTAATATTTACTTACAGGGTCGGCGGCGTACTACGCTTATGTTGGCAAAAAGAAAAAAATAAAGGTTTTACTTTACGAGCTTATTAATTCACTAACCGTACTAGGATATATATAAGAACCTGTCAACTTTAAGCAGGAACGGCATTATTTTATTTCATCATCAACTAGAATAATTATTAAATTCCAATCAATGTGACAATATTCAGAGAGCATTCAAAGGTTTTTGCAGCTGCAAGACTTACTTTACCGTAAAGGTAGGCTTTTTCATAAGAAGAGGCTGCCAATGAAGGTAGCTTATTGAAAAACATGTCATAGCATAAACGGTAGTTCCTCACATGGGACTGAGGTAGTAAACCGGGGGGGGGGGGGGGGTCCTATTCTCAAATAAGCCTATATAAAGCCTTATTTAATTTATTCACAATGATCACTACCACGTCGTTCTATTTCCTTCGTCTTAAACGTCCTAAAGAGAATAAAGCATCTGAAGCTAGGATATTAGAGTTGTCTCTAACTATTCACTAAAACAGAGCAGCAAAAAAACAAGGATCATCACAATTCATCAGTTATGCACCCAGGGCGAAGATTGCACAGTTACATTACATATATAACATGGATTTCGCCCCTAAGTGTACATATACAAGCAAGTAACAAATATTCCTGAATAATTTATATTATAGTAGTGCAATGACTATCACTTACATTAAACATACCTAAAGAATTTAAGAATTTATTTACATGATTACCTTTGTCGTCTTCTAGATTCGCTCGTCAGCCGTTTATAATGTGAATAAAACAGCCTGAGTTCCAAACTTTACACACCGTTCCATCAGATTTCGTCTTCCTGATCTACGCGATGACATAAACACACAGAATAACAAACATTGTATTGTACACAGACACATTCAAACACCACCACAAGGAAAATGATTGGTTCTTCCTAGACCATCACAAACATTCAAATCGCGTCAGAGATACATATTGTCATTACTTGTGCCTACAGACAACAAATCTGGGAGCCGTTTGCGTGGTGCAAGGAGGTTACAACCTCCTTGATGTATGGTCGCATTCCTTAACAGCCGATACGTTTTTCCTATCCCGTAACGATTCCTGATGGTAGAAAGCTTTACTGCATAACTTCACAACAAAACAAACTTGCTCGCAGTCGCGGAGCAAGCTGGGAACTGCAGCGACTCAGCGAGCGGGCATGGAGCACAGCAAAGAAGTACATCCCCCCTCCATCCGCACTCCCTGCCCCATGGAGAGTCGAGTGAGGAACACAACAGCTGTCGTCGCATGTTCGCAGGCATCCTGCCAGCTGCATGGAGGTCAAAATTCACCTATGCTCGAGAGAAGGCTGGAACCGCCGACGGCGAGCAACTATGCGCTCCGCGGCAAAGCGCCTTAGAGCGCACGGCCACTCCCGCGGCCATGGAGATCACTATGTGAATTATTATTGGTACAAAAGAAACAAAAATGTACTCGTGCCACAAAATATCATTAGCATATGCTTGTAGATTTTCTTAGTTTAGTTTTCGAGCTGCTACACAAAACTCGGAAGTCATACAATACTCAGTTCTTTACAATGATCATAATAATAACTCTTGTACAGTGGAGCTGCAGCTTTCAGGTTACAGACAGAAATTTTCTGCAACCCGTCTTATTACCGTACTTTTCGTTCCAGAGAATTATCATTCATAAACATAAGTGGAACTGAATATTTATATTGAGGCTTCAAGTTGTGGAAATCCTGAGGAAAGTATACATAGAATTTCAAATCCCCTCCCCCTCCAAGAGACCAAACGATTGAGCTCATCATGTCTTTTTAGTCTGTACAGGACAGTGACATAACTGTGTAAATAACTTCATTGCAAATATCAACATGATATCTCTGAGTTCTGTGTGTTCAGTTGTTTTGTAAATAACAAAAAGTGTGTTCGTAAGAAAGCCAAATAAAAGTTGTAATAAATATTCTCATGTGGATATTCATAATTTTAGTAAATATATCCATCACGTCAGGGTCACCAATTATTACTGAAGTGACGGATATATTTACTAAAATTGTGAATATCCACATGAGAATATTTATTACAACTTTTATTTGGCTTTCTTACGAACACACTTTTTGTTATTTACAGAACAACTGAACACACAGAACTCAAAAAATATTCTCATGTGGATATTCATAATTTTAGTAAATATATCCGTCACGTCAGTAATAAGTCGTTCGTTTTTCTGGATACTTTTGTCATGGATAGGGACTGTGATTGCTGTATGTAGATGCAAACTGAGTTTTTATTATTTTATTCATTATCTAGCACATTTAATTTGCCTCTCTGAGGGAGAAGGGCGGCCTGTTTAAGGGCTTCGATTTTGCCCCAGCGAGCACAGAATAACGTACAGGCTATACCGCCTACATCAGCGTACATGCAGTGAAGCCCGGCAGCCATCTTGGTTGGGTGTAGAAACGGAGTTGGCCAGATAAATGCTTAGTTCTTCAAGTGGCGCTCGCCTTAATTACATTGTCATTTGAATCCCTTAAGAGAGGATAAGGAAATTACCAATTTTTCACGTAGACAGATGAATACTGAAGGAATGCAATAGTGTTCTTAGCAAGTTGTAATGTTACTTTTTTTTATTATTTTTATCACTGGTGTTGTCACAAGATCAAAGTTGAAAACCGGAATTGAAATTTAACTAACCGTAAGATCAGCAATGAATATTAATTTTTGAAATGGTTATCAGTTCTCAGTAGCAATGTAAGTTAAAAATTACAACACCAGAAAGCACCATTACATAAGAAAATAGCGGAATCAGTTACCTGGTATACATTCATTGGTGGAAGCCGTGACACTGCAGTTGAACCTGTATGAATTGATTAATACCTTCGTTCTCGTAAACTGATGCTTGGTTTCATGACTATTAATTAATAAAGTTTTAAGACTGTGTACAATTTTCATCACTATGATTATCGAAAGTTAAAGAAATTATCGGACTTCGCTTTTAACAGAATGAGGATTTCCTGCAGGCATTGAATTCAATTTTTAATATAAAATGAGAGTAAATAAATTTTGCATCGAGAATGTTCTTTTGTCATCATGAGACAATAGTCAACAATGACCAAGCATCAATTTACTAATATTGCTGAAAATAAGTCATCAATTAAATGAAAGATGGGGAGAAATAGTCATTATTTAAATAAAATAGGAATTCCAAATGAAAGTTAAAATTTATTACGTAAAGGGTGCTAACCAGAGCTCACACTAACGTGATTATGGAGGTCGAGTAAAACGTCTGCTCAGTATAAAGGTAGAAAAACAAAAGACGACAAGCGATTCCGTTTTCTCTCCAGATCGTTTGAAATAGTTGAAGGTATAAATTGAAACAAGGATAATCAGAGATTTATTGGCAGAGAGAACGGATGCTTGCGACAAGCGTCGCAGACATAATTTTCAATAAAAAAAATGAATGTATTGCTACAAAGTACAATACGTGTCGTGTTTGTATAAAAATAATAATTGAAACTATTACTTTTATATGAAATAAAAATTGTAATTTGAAAAAGTTAGCCGCCTGCCACTTTTTTTGTGGTCAGGAAATTTTCGTCAGCGAGAAAGTTGTAGATAATGAAATGAATTTTTTTTTATTTTATTTAAACAACTTTGTTATACCTCCCCTGGATTTCTCACAAATTTGGATACAATAGAGCGGTGGAACTTTTCAAATTCTACTCGTTACTTTCTGTGAGATTGCCCACCAGTGAGTATAGATTCTGTTGCCCACTCACCTATATTGACCAATATTGAAAAATATTTGTAATTAGGAACAGTTTTCGCTATACAATAATTATGACCTAACGTTTTTTTAATTTTTTTTATTACTAACTAGCTGACCCGCTCCGGGTAATCTTTAAAATACTTTAACTCGAGAATTGCAGAACGTATCGTGATGCCGTTTCTTTCAATTTCTTCGGCATAATCCTGGGTTCAAGGTAGTCTATATTAAAAGCCAATACGAAAATGAGAAATAATTGAAATAACAATAATAATGTAGAATGGTTTACAAATTCCGTACTTTCGTGATCTTTGTATCGTAAACTATGAGATTCGCGCCAAAGTACATAGTGCAGAATTATAGAACTAACAATGATTAAGAGAAACAAAAAATTAAAAGAAAAAAAGACTGCGAGATTATATGTCTAACTTTTTTAGATATTTCACAATCACTAGGTCTGTAGTCTGAAGCTATCTGGCTCCAGCGCTTTAGAAAAGAAAAATGATAAATATGTGAGTATGTGGTTTTATTTATTTATTTACTAGCTTAAACCCGCGGCTCTGCTTGCGTGTTGGTTGATTATGATAGATAAGCTATCTTTCAGTAGTGTGCTATGAGACTGGATTTGAAGAATAAAATGAAATACAATACCTGCTTTAGAAACAAACATTTTTTTCAAGATTCAAATAAAAAAAATGTTAAGTGCTTAATGATTTACAATAAATAATACACACATTATTCCTTATAGCCTGTGTTGCAATATCTCAAAGCGTATGGTGAGAGTACTGTCCAAATTCATTTTAATTTCATTTTAGGGCTTTCTGGTAAACTACGTTACTTGTAGTATTGTTTGGAGCGTAAATGCAGCGATTTTTTGGGTTGCCCACCCTTGACCAAGCGACGTATAATTGACTATGTGACAAACATGAGGGCTGTAAATAGATTCCTGCGATTTTTTTAAGAGATGTATTAAAAGAAATTTCTTTTATACTGCTTTATTTATTTATTCTTATATTACCTTATTCGTATGCGTATCCTTACAGAGAAAGAGCTGAAGACATTGTAGCACGCATAGACCAAAGATATGGTCTGTGGCATCACGTTTCACTGTATGTAATCTCCTTGCTGTAGAGTCGCAAACGTCATCGCTGGCCTTCAATCCGATTTTTTTAAATAATTTGACGACTTTCAACCACCGTATCTTCCACCCCCTTATAGCTATCGGCATGGAACTGCTATGGTGTACAACGGGAGACTTCGGACAACAATTACACACAGTCCATTCGTTTGCGTTCTGTAGTTTTCGCTGAAGAGCGAAATATTAACACACACACTCACGTAGAATTTAAATACACCGATAACTTTCCATCCCAATATACTCCACCCTTTTATCATTATCAACCCTCAAGCAACAATGCAACCAATAAAAATATTTTCAAAGAGTAAATATAATTTTCAAAGAGTAACTATTGGTCCGCATTTTGCATTATATTCTTCAAATTACTAAATATCTAACAGATCGCAATAAAACCGTGCCGTCAGTTATAAATTAGTAACTGTACAAATATTTAAGTCTCTGCGTCTTGTCGTTCGGACGTGATAAGTTCAAAATTTTCAATTGTTTGTTAAGCTTAAGGGACTTAACTGCGGGGTCATCAGTCCCTAAACTTACAAACTACCTACAACTAAGGATGGCACAAATATCCATGCCCGGGGGGGATTCGAACCCCCGACCGTTGTGCCCGTGCAGACCGTGACTGAAGCGCCTTAGTCCCCTCGGCCACCACGGCCGGTGACGTGATAAGCGTACACCGAACAGACATTCACATTAATATATATATATATATATATATATATATAGATATATAAATAAATAGCTATCCGATCGCCATTAAACCGTGCCTAAAGCCTTCCCCGGGTAAACATTAGTAACTGTACAAATTTTTAGCTCTGTTTGTCTTGTGGTTCAGACGTGATAAACGTACACCGAACAGACATTCACATTCAACCCGTTTACATGGGCTCCCAAAACCGGATTTCATAAACCGATTTCCCAATTCCGCTTTTGGTTGGTCATGTAAACACTTTAAAATCGATTCTGGAAATCCGCTTCTCTAAGGCGGTTTTCCAGTTCCACAATCGATTTTCGTGCCCATGTAAACGCAACCGTTTTTGAAGCGTTCTTGGCTTGTCAGATTGTGTTTTCTTGTTAAAAATTTCCGGCACATATGGAAAGAAAAAAAAATGTTCAAATGTTTGTCAAGCTTATGGGACTTAACTACGGGGTCATCAGTCCCTAAACTTACAAACTACTTATGAACTACTTACGAACTAGGACGGCACAAATATCCATGCCCGAGGGGGGATTCGAACCCCCGACCGTAGTGGCCGTGCTGACCGTGACTGGAGCGCCTCAGTCACCTCGGCCACCGCGGCCGGCCCATATGGAAAGAGTGATATTTTCTAATGTGAAATAAATGTATAAATATTAGAGTGAACATAATTCTGTGTATTTAAATAAAGAAAAATAGCGATTGTGCAGACTAAATAAGGAACAGAATCAGCTGTTTTCCAGCCGCCATGTTAAGTGAGCTAGGAAATCCGATTCAGGCTAAGTCATGTAAACACGTCAGCGAAAAACGGTTAACGAAAATCGGTTTTCGTCTTCCGGAAGATGTGTTGCATGTAAACGTAGTGATTTATAGATATAGATTGTTTATTGTGAATTCTGCAATTCTATACTATGTACACCGGCCTAGCTCTTATAGTTTAGGCTCCAGAGCTGACCAGGGTCGCACTGGCCATAGAGTCAGGGTGGCATTTCCCAGCCGAGCGCCACCCTGTCCGGGTCCCTTGCCCTACCTACGATGAACTGGATGGGGCTGAATATTGAGGAATGTCAAGTGCGCGGTAAATGGACCCGCCGCCGCTGTGCCACACAAGGCAGACACAGCAGCAGTCAATAGGGGGGGGGGTGGAGTCGGCGGCCGCAGAATCTCGCCTTCTATCAGCCACATCGCCCACAGCGAGTGCAAAACGCGAGGCAGCAGCCGCAGGGGAGAGGATCGCGACAGTACCTCACATGGCTGCGATGACGTTTCGAACCGGAAATCGATATCACGTGACAAGGTGCTTCTGCTAGCCACTTGGCTTTAACAAAATAACATGGGAACAGCTGAAACAAAATTCCATTTTCGATTGAAATATATGATTATATATTCGTAGGTAAAAAATGCGCCTTATTGTGATGCTTGGTGTATCTATATGCTCCAAACATTAGCAGGTGTACCAAAATAGTGGACTTCTTTTAAACAGTAATATCGTGCTATACATTTCAGTTGCAATTTAAGACCTTTTGTGTGATAGAAAGGAAGTGTTAAATCCGAACGTTTGTGTCGGTTATTGATATCAAATGAATAACAAGTTTGTTACTAGTCACTGTTCATTTTCTTCCACAAGTTGCGTGATTACTATTTTTGTGACACAGCTGGTGCGCGACTGTTGTTAAAGACTAAACATTGGTTAACATTTGTTGGAACATGTGTGTTCACTTTAATTATTTGCGTACATTGAATATGGATGTATCTCAGTACCGTTTTCAAGCGTTTGTCCTAAGATTAATATGATGACAGCATATTGTGCGCTGCCGACACAGACTGGATTACATAAAATTCATTTATACCGGTATATGGTATATAATCGTCACTCCGTAACCATGAATTACTTTAATGAAGTTTTCTTAAACGAAATAAAAGAACCTCTACGTTTGAGAAATGTTTTTATGATGTCACTTGGACTATGTCTCCAAACTCATTTTTCTAGGCGTCTGTATCATAATTTAATGAACTTGTTTACCCAGGTGAAGTTAAAGCTATTATAGTTTTTTCAGTAATAACTTGTCCTACTTTTTGAGGACAAGGCATTTTAACTTACAATGGTAATTCAGTTAATATTGCAAATCACAGAAAGGTGGCCTATGTGATTCCATTAAATATGTCTCATAGCTTTGCTTGTTTGCATTTGCCATCTGTTGATTAACAGAGCTGATACAAGGAAGAAAAAATTAACACAAGGAAACGTATCATGTGGCAGCTACTTTCAAAATGGACAATAAAGCAAGCTCTACAAAGTGTTGTTTACTGATCACGTGACAACGATTTCCGGTCCGAAACGTCATCGCATCCGTGTGAGGTACTGTCGCGATCCTCTCCCTCAGCCGCAGTGCTGTGGACGACTAGCATCAGACTTGGGCAGAGCGGCAGGCGTGCAAACAGAGCCCGGCCGACAGCAGGCAGGAAAGCCACTACAAGTGCTGGGAGCAGGCGGTGCTGCGGGCTCCTTGCTATTGGGGGGGGGGGGGGTCTGCTAACTGGTATTCAGACTGTTGTTGTAAAATAAACGTTGTACCATATTGGGTTTTAGAATATCTCCAAAGATGGCTACATTTATCAGCTGGGGAAGGGGGAGGCGAAATCCCTAGGGCCCGGTCCTTGTGGGGATGGCGCCTGATCGTGCTTACTGCCCCATTACAAGTGCTGGCTTCCAGCAGCCCTGCATTTGAATTTAAGTTATATTTCCATGTAACTTTTCATTTAACATCAGTAAGGAAAGCAGCTTAACTTGTTCCTTTATTGGGCTAATCATTATCATTTACAAACAAACAAACAAAAATTACGTCTTAGTAGTAGATATAAGTGAGTAACTGTAATTTTCAAAGAGTAACTATTTGTTCGCATTTCGCGTTATATTCTTCAAATTACTAAATATCTATCAGATTGCTATAAAACTGTGACGTCAGGTATAAAATAGTAACTGTACAAATATTTAAGTCTCTGCGTCTTGTCATTCGGACATGATAAGTTCAAAATGTTCAAATGTTTGTTAAGCTTAAGGGACTTAACTACGGGGTCATCAGTCCCTAAACTTACAAACTACCTATGAAATACCTACAACTAAGGACGGCACAAATATCCATGCCCGAGGGGGGATTCGAACCCCCCGACCGTTGTGGCCCTGCAGACCGTGACTGGAGCGCCTCAGTCCCCTCGGCCACCACGGCCGGCAACGTGATAAGCATACACCGAACAGACATTCACATTAATACACATGTATATATAGATAAATAGCTATCCGATCACCATAAAACCGTGCCTAAAGCCTTCCCCGGGTAAACATTAGTAACTGTACAAATTTTTAGCTCTGTTTATCTTGTGGTTCAGACGTGATAAACGTACACCGAACAGACATTCACATTTATAGATATAGATTATTTTTTGTGAGTTCTGCAATTCTATCACTACGTTTACATGCGTCACATCTTCCGAAAGACGGAAAACGATTTTCGTAAACCGTTTTTCGCTGTCGTGTTTACATGGCATAGCCTGAATCGTATTTCCTATCTCACTTAACTTGGCGGCTGGAAAACAGCTGATTCAGTTCCTTATTTAGTCTGCACAATCATTTATTTTTCTTTATTTAAATACACAGATTTATGTTCACTCTAATATTTATACTTTTATTTCACATTAGAAAACATCACTCTTTCCATATGTGCCGAAAATTCTTAACAAGAAAACACAACCTGATAAGCCAAGAACGCTTCAAAAACGGTTGCATTTACATGGGCAAGAAAATCGATTGTGGAACTGGAAAACCGCTTTAGAGAAGCGGATTTCCAGAATCGATTTTGGAGTGTTTACATGACCAACCAAAAGCGGAATTGGGAAATCGGTTTATGAAATCCGGTTTTGGGAACCCATGTAAACGGGGTGTATACTATGTTCACTGGCCTAGCTCTTATAGTTTAGGCTCCAGAGCTGACCAGGGTCGCACTGGCCATATAGTCAGGGTGGCATTTGCCAGCCGGGCGCCACCCTGTCCGGGCCCCCTGCCCTACCTACGATTAACTGGAGGGGTTCACGCGGGCTGAATATTGAGAAATAACAAGTGCACGGTAAATGGACCCGCCGCTGTGCCACACAAGCACAGACAAATACACACAGACGGGAAACCTCCGGAAGGGACCGATCACACGCTCAGGAGTGCGGGGAGAGAAGTTTCTGTAAGATGTCCCATGATAGCGCTGCGGTCAAAAGCAGCCCTTTAAACTGGCCAGAGGAGGTGGCAGGTAGCGGCTGCCCCCACCACCACTTCCCCTCAAACGCCAGCACACCGGACACAGCTGTGGCCTCGTGGCAGGCGGCATGAGCTCTCCCCTCGGCCTCCTCTCCACACTGCCCTCAGAGGCGCCTCTAGTGTCATCTACCGGTACTAAGCCGGGGAACCGTCTGACACCTGCTAGCATCTTACGGAACTACGAGGGCAGCGTAGGACAGAGGTTTAGGGGGGGGGGGGGGCTTCTCCTCTGTGACACAAGGCAAAACGCGAGGCAGCAGCCACAGTGCTGTGGACGACTAGCATCAGTCTTGGGCAGAGCGGCAGGCGTGCAAACAGAGCCCGGCCGACAGCCGGCAGGGTAGTCACTACAAGTACTGGGAGCAGGCAGGGGGGGGGGGGTTCTACACACAAATTATGGTGCAGTGAATCGCCATAACATGCACTACTGGTCGCAGACAATCCTCGGTGGGCTTCTAACTGGTTTTCAGACTGTTGTTGTAAAATAAATGTTGTACCATATTGGGTTTTAGAATATCTCCAAAGATGGCTACATTTATCAGCAGGGGGAGGCGAAATCCCTAGGGCCCGGTCCTTGTGGAGATGGGGCCTGATCGTGCTTACTGCCCCGTGACAAGTGCTGGCTTGCACCAGCCCTGCATTTGAATAAATGCCTATTCACACTGTCCGTCACGTCACGTCACGTCACCGTCCGTCAGAACATCCCGCAATGTATTTCTAATGGCGGCGTTCATACTGTCCGTCACGGACCGTCACGTCACGTCAACCTTTCTCGCGAAGAATATTTTGACGGAACGGTCGTCTGCTAACACGAAAGTTTTCCGTCTTTCGGAAGATGTGACGCATGTAAACGTAGTGATAGAATTGCAGAACTCACAAAAAATAATCTATATCTATAAATGTGAATGTCTGTTCGGTGTACGTTTATCACGTCTGAACCACAAGATAAACAGAGCTAAAAATTTGTACAGTTACTAATGTTTACCCGGGGAAGGCTTTAGGCACGGTTTTATGGTGATCGGATAGCTATTTATCTATATATACATGTGTATTAATGTGAATGTCTGTTCGGTGTATGCTTATCACGTTGCCGGCCGTGGTGGCCGAGGGGACTGAGGCTCTCCAGTCACGGTCTGCACGGCCACTACGGTCGGGGGTTCGAATCCCCCATCGGGCATGGATATTTGTGCCGTCTTTAGTGTAAGGTACTTGATAAGTAGTTTGTAAGTTTAGGGACTGATGACCCCGTAGTTAAGTCCCATAAGCTTAACAAACATTTGAACATTTTTTTAACCTATTTTCGTCACGCGAATTAAATGTTGCAGTCGACGATTGCACTGTTTATATGCAAATAATTCTTATTCGCCTTTATTTTGTTGTTATACTTCGTTTTAGGAGTAAATCTCAAATGTTTCATGACGACTTAAATGTTTTTGTCAATTGAGTATCCCCCTAAAATCGAGGTCGGATATCTGAAACCAAAGTGTTGTTTGATGTATTCATATGTTTATTTTTTCGCTTGAAAATAGATGTCGATGTTTTGAAATGTTGTTTCAGTTCCCAGTAAGTTGGCCAAAAACATACACTGTAAAGTTTTATTTGGCTGTCAATAACATTTAGCGTTGTTGTTCCTTCAATTCTAGTATTAAACTATGACTTTCTACATAACAGGTCGCTACTCATAACCTCACTTTCAACATCGCATATTGAGATCGGCGAATTGACGTGATGGACACTGACGGATAGTGTGAATACAACTTGACGTGACGGTGCCGTGATGTGACGTTGACGTGACGGACAGTGTGAATTGGCCTTTAAGTTATATTTCTCGTCAGAAAAAAGGCAATTTCCATGTAACTTTTCATTTAACATCAGTAAGGAAAGCAACTTAACTTGTTACTTTATTGGGCTAATCATTACCATATACAAAAAAGAAAAAAAAAAAAAAAAAAAAGAAATAAATAAATAAAATTACGTGATAGTAGTAGATATAAGTGAGTAACTGTAATTTTAGACGAGATAATTTTCAGCTTAATCATTTGAATTAGCGTACCTTAAG
This sequence comes from Locusta migratoria, assembly GCA_026315105.1. NCBI lineage: Eukaryota > Metazoa > Arthropoda > Insecta > Orthoptera > Acrididae > Locusta > Locusta migratoria. The sequence continues at coordinate 788,945,002 of CM048744.1, forward strand.
GTAATAGCGAACATCTACCTTGAAGGTATATCGAATCTTAGTTTGTATCTGAAATGAATGTAGGCAATGAAATGGCTGGTAGAGGGGAGTGAGTACATAATGTTTTAACCAGCTGAAAAATGCTCCTGCTGGAGCACAGGAAAGGCGAATATGTTCTCTGTCACAAAAGTGTGGAACCAGCTGCCTCATTCCAACTTCCTCACCCAAAATTTTGGCATGCGAACATATTCGCGCACTTTTAGCGCATAACTTTGTAAATACTTTTGCCCAGTTAAGCCGTCATAGTCAGCAATGTCGTCTCGCTGTCAGTGTCTACATATGTCTCTGTCCGTTTGTTTGCTGTCTCTCCCACTGCCGCTTTCTGTCTGTGTCAAACTTTCAATGTCTTCATCCCTTTCCATCGCGATTTCTCACCGCTGTCTGTTTTTGTCACTTTCATAGTCTCTCTGCCCCACTGACGTCCCATTCACTTCCTGTCCTGTTTCCAGTATCCTTTCTTTCTCATTTTGAGTCGGCTTTCATTGTCTTCAATCACGATTTTCTCCTTACACGTATGTCCATGGGTATGGTTTGCTTGGGGTTTGACCTGTAGACTGGGGATGGGAAAATATGGACAAATTGTTTCCTGCTGTAGTATTGGAGAGCCACACGCTCATGCTTTGTATATGGTCTTCATTCGTCTCAGTTTCCCACTGTTTTCTCTTTTGCTCCAATTGCTACTAGCTGCATCTGTCTTAGTTTGTTGTTGCCACAGTTCCTGACTTCCGACATCTCGTTTCGCTTCCCACTGCGGTTTCCATGCATATGCCTTTCTCCTGAACTGACACTTTCTCGATTCCATCATATATGGCTCTCTCTGCCTGTTGCACTGTCTCTGTCCTATTCACATTCAGCTGAAAAAAGCGCGAATATGTTCGCATGCCAAAATTTTTGGTGAGGAAGTCGGAATGAGGCAGCTAGTACCACACTTTTGTGTCAGAGAACATATTCGCCTTTTCTGTGCTCCAGCAGGAGCATTTTTCAGCTGGTTTCCGTCTTTTTCCTGTTACATCAGAATGTACAACTTATATAACATGAAATCAATGGTGAATAAAATTTGGATAGTATAATATTAGAACGCATCGTAAAAATTTTGACGATTTGCCATGAACAGAAGTGTAGATTTGCCAATGCACGCAGTTGTATCTTTTGAAACCAAAAATTGTGGTTTTTGGAGCGTATCGAGGTAACGAATACCCATTTCCAAAAACGGATTTTCCAGATAAAAACCTAAAAAACATACACATAACATTTAGTCATTTCCTATTCCTCAAGGTACGTTACCCCACAATCAGAAATAGCGTTTTCGACTTATTACTGTCGCGTGCTTTCATTCACGGACCGATATCTCAAGAACCACATATCATTCTGCTCTAAACTTTAAATAAAATTTCGATATGTTATCTACATTTCATACGCAGCTATGTGTAACCTAAAATCAACCATACGAGAAGTCTATGCAATGTGTTTTTACCTCTGCAAACTCTTTAAAACATGTTTCAATAGTTCACTAAACCGGATGCTGCATATTAACTGTAAAGTAAACGAAAACAAAAATCACCGCTTCAACGACCGAAGATTTCAATCTTTAAGACGTACAAAAGTCAATTTTTTCGCCTAGTACCTTTTTTCAAATCGCATGGTAAGTTCAGAGCTGTCCGAACGCCGTCTTTCAGCACAATATGCACTTTTTCTAGCAAAATATCGCGGTTTTTCAGCCGTAACTTGCTAACGGACTATGATTTACGAAAACTGAAAAAATGTCGTTTATAGGTAAATGTCTACAGGATGTACTGTAAGTATTTGAACAACTTTCTATGGTTAGTTATTTAGATATTTGCGATTCACGGTGCTAAAACGGCTAAAAATCGGGTTTTGTGATTTTGTGCAAAACTATGAGAAGTTTCAACCTCTGGATCTCAGTAACGGGTAACGATATCGAAAAAAATTTAAAAATTGCCTCGAGTATATCATCATAAGAACATATGGTAAAAATTTCGAAGATTTGCAATGAATAGAAAGTATCGAAGTGACCATCCCCACAATTCCTTGTTTTTGGTGCCCAAAAATCATGGATTTTTGAAATTTTCTCAGAAATCGCCCACGAATGAATGGTGCTTTTGTAAGCCGTTTAAAGCCCACCATAGACTATATGTCATGTACAAAATGATTTGCTCAATTTAGATGGGCTCCAGGATGTGTGAAACTTTGAAAATTTTGTCGATGTTCTGTATGATAGCTATAGTATACCCATCCTTCTAATATGTAGACAAATGATCACTAGCCCAAGATGTATCCAGAATACTTTACCCCTTTACTCTTAGGTGAACAGAACCTGAGATATGGGCCCCTAAAGCCAGGGCCAGTACAAATATCGACAGCATCGACCCATTTACACTGACAGACGACAGTTGCAGTGAAATTCAAAAACTTTCGAATTTTGCTCCACGAAGGAAAAATGCAACCACTGCAGAGAAACTGAGTTTCTTGTCTGTCCACCCTATCCAGCCCTCGGGTGATAAAAACAGCTTGCCTTTTAATGGAAGTAGAATTTATTACCGAAAGTCTCCAACCGGAGCTTTAATTCGACGGGAATCTGTCATTTATTCGCTAGAATTAAATAAGATATTTTGAACAACCTGCGTGTGTTTTGCACCTGACGATGCGAAGAAAGAAGGATGTAGAAGTCCCTTTACTGATGGTCTTACATCATCAAAAAACATATTTATGAACAACTGTCCAAGCACGAAGTTAGCCGTGGACGCTTTGCTAACAGAAAAGAGAGAGAGAGAGAGATTAAATGCGGAACAACATATAAGGCGAAAAGACAAGCAAGATTTTCAACAGGCGTCTGGTTCTTAAAGGAATCATTGATATAATAATATTTATATCGAAACAAGGTATCGTGGAAAAAGTGAGGCCTTGTATTCATCTGCAGATATTGCCGACGACCAAAACAAATATTGTCGCGTTGAAATGGAAGCAGGCTTGACTTCGAAGGCAACTGAACACAGCACTTATACTGAAAGCAGGTTTATTACGAACTTAACATACACGTACCACCAACTGCCTCTCGGGCAAAGTGCTCTGTTATTTATACACAGACATACCATAAATTAGAATAACAGTTTATAACCCTACCCGTCCTACACCACCGGTTAGTATACGATAATTAGAAAAATGACCCGTGTGCCTAATTATCTAAATTGGGTGGAAAAGCTATCGGTAATGAAGCCGATGGTGTAGCGGAGGCTATAACCGGAACGTTGCTGTACCTCTTTGGTAGACAACAACGATCGATACGAATAAAGAAAGTGGAAAGTAAAATTTGGAATAAAATGATTAATGTTTAAATAAAAAATGCGGAACAAACGGAACCCAGGGATTAATTTGGAAAAAGTGAATAACTTATTGATTTACGGTCATCAGCTCGTTCTACGAGCAATTAATTTAGTGGGATCTCAATAATAGCAAATTTAATTAACAAGGTGAAAAATTACGTAAAATTTGGGTGGGCAGTGAATCATAGTGTGTGCATCAAATCCGGTACAAAAGACACTGACAATATACTAATTACTGAGAAATAGTTCATTAACACAGGGGTTGAATATAAGACAGTGAAATGTAAGCAATAGCCAAGCAAATGCAACATGCAGCAGATCATGCAATACTCTCACCTTAATACTTACTATTTACAGCTTCAAATAAGATATTGTTTATATAAGTAACAAAAATTATTCAACAGCGAGTATGCCATGTGCTTTAGCAATAATCAAGTTGTAACTGAACTATTAACTGTACTAATAGCAAGCCCAAAAAATTAATGAATGACTTGACATGATAACACTGAATATTTAGAAATGAACTATTTAACCGTCTGATCAACTTTTACTCTCTCTTTAACCAGGAATTATTAACATTTCAAACACTTACAAACAATCACTATTCTCACTAATCAGTACTTGCAAGTAAAAAAACTTTACCTCAGAATAATATGCAATGGAAAACAATTAATCTTTTGCACTGTTCTTGAAATATCTCTTGAAATTGAAAGTTAGTCTAGCAGTTTAATTCCACTTAGCAACCTATTGATCAGCAACACTGGCATAAGCTACATTTAGTAAGACTTTCCTGAACGAATTATTATTAATCACTGTCACATTGTCTTTAATGACTTTGATTCTTTAGTTTTCTATAACTTTGTGAATATTCTCGGAGAAACAATGGATGAGGAAGGAACCTATCTGGACAATGACTATGGGTAATGATTTTTAAACACAGGTTTACAAATAACAGTGTTCACTATTCAACAATTATCACTAATACGCTGGTTAGCTGTAAATGCTAAGACAAACTGGACAAATCTTACGGATTTTGGTGTGCGACGTGGTGCTGATGATTGGAGACTGTTGGCGCTTAACAATTGGCAAACACAGGCTCTTCTTCGTGACGAATGTTAATTACAATTTTGGGCCCACAGCATTCCCCTTGATGCATTTATTAATTATTTGAGCTGTGGCCGTATGAATAACTAATATCGCCTGTTAGCCGTCTCCTCCACTAGTGCCAATCCAAGACGCATTCTCCTTCACGTACTTTTGCCGTACACCATTGTGCGCACCGTCTCACGATTCCGTCTGTACTGTCCCAAGTCACAACTACGACTCCCACTATCTCACTGTGCGCCTCTGCGCTACCAGCGATAAAACTCCTTACTCGAAGATGATTCTATACAACAGCAAAGCCCTTGCTAACCCAGCGTGTCTACTACAATATAATTTTTGACATATACGGAAATTAGCAGGACAATGCAAATGTGTTACAGAAACACAATATATAATAAATTACAAAAAACACAAATAATGAGTAAAAATACATGAATTATCGTTTTACATTACGTACTGTACGCACACATGAATGGAAAACGGCGTTGGTCACTGTGTTGTTGTGTCACAAGTTAACATAAGAAACAAGGTGAATTTACAAGTGAACCTAAGAAAGATGTAGAACATTCTGGAATTGTTAATTTCAATGAAATAAATTTTTGCTGGTGGACGAGATTGAACCGGCGACCTTCAGCACCGCAGTCGGTGACTCTATCCCGCCGGCAGTAGGTTTACGGGGTGTCTCGCGGCAATATCACGGAAACTTCCTAAATTTAGGTGTTCCTATTATCGAAGTATGATCCAATTCTTAAAACTCACATATACGAGGCAATTATTGAAAGCAGAAGAATAAAAGTCAGCAAAAGGCAGAGGTAGAGGTAATCGTATTACCTTTATGTCAAAAAACACTAAGATAAATTGATTAGTATGCGTGCACGTCAAATTAAACAAGAGATCATCAAAGAAATCCAGGCGGCGAAATCTTTTAGCCTCAATGTGGATTCTTGCTACGATGTGGACGTTGTTGATCAAGCAGTAATTTGTGTACGCTATGTGAAAAATGGAATTCTAAAAGAACGGGCAATCGGCATGGTTCCCGTTCGGAAATCAACAGAAGAAGCCTAAAGAGCTCTTGTAACGCACGAGTTAGCCCAGTTAGGCTTATACTTGCAAGATATTCTTAGCGTATCTTTTGATGGTGCAGGAAATATGGCAGGCAGGTATAATGGACTTCAAGCGACAATGAAAGGAGTACCAAATTTAATTTTCACGCATTGTTATGCCATGTTTTAAATCTAGTGTTGGTAGGTGCGACTTCAAGCTGCACTGAAGCAATAAGTGTTTGGGCTCTTGGAGTCTACCAGTGTCTTTACTCACGAGTCATTTAAACGCACATCTTTATGGGTGGAAAAAATTTCCAAAATAACAGCTAGTCAAAACAAACTCAAAAGATTGCAGAACATCGGAAAAACAAGATTGTGGGCTAAAGACAGAGCCTTGACCACTATTCTTGAGAAAAGTCGATACGTCGCGTTGATGAAAACTGTCAGTACCATATCTTCGAGCGTGGAGTTCGAGGCAAAGGTTTCGTTTCAAGCGAAAGCATTGATGGATTCCTTTTTGAAATTTGAAACAATCCTGACAGCCTTTGTATTAAAATTTTTTTTTTTTTTTGATCTATCAACGCCAGTAAGCCAGTATCTCCAAACTCGTACATTAGACTATCTTAAAGTCTGGGGCTTATATGAAGTTTGGAGATAAATTTGCGGGAACACCGAGCGAGGTGGCGCAGTGGTAACGCACTGGACTCGCATTCGGGAGGATGGTGGTTCAAATCCACCTCCGGCCATCCAGATTTAGGTCTTCCGTGATTTCCCTAAATCACTCCAGGCATATGCCGGGATGGTTCCTTTCAAAGGGCACGGCCGAGTTCCTTCCTCATCCTAACCCAAAAACTCCGAGCGTTAGCTCCGTCCCTAATGGCCAAGCTGTCGACGGGACGTTAAACCCTAAGCATCCATCCTTTGCGGGAACTGTTAGATAATTTTGAAGACGTATTCAGAGCTGCAACTTCGTTCGCATCCCAAGTTCAAGCATTAACAGAAGCCGAAAATATTGGTGTTGACATACAGACCATGCTGTCATTACGAAGAATATCTAAAAAGCAAAACAACAGCATGAGATAATTGGGATAATGGTTTGCGGAGCCAAAGAGACTCTACTATATTTCTGTCTACAAAGTCGTTACTAACACAGCTTTAGTAAAAGCAGAAACAAAATTCAATTCCAACGAACATTTAATGAAGGATGCTGCTTGTTTGGACCCAAAAACCTTCAATGAAATTAAGAAAAATGGGATTCCTAATGATGCATTAAAGTCTTTCGCATCAATTGCAAATGTCGTTAGAGAAGTGCTGTCAACGGTATTAGAATCGATTGCAAAAAGTTTTTAATGAACAATCCAAAAATCTTTGGGATGAACACGTTCCATCTAGGGAAAAAGACGTGAGCAGCTCAGATTCACAGAGTGAGGAAGAAGACGATAAACTTGAAGATGTCTTCCAGCATACTGCAAAGGACGCCATTTGTTTTTAACGAAGTGGTTTGGACGCCTGCTAGAGTTGCGTACCAAGTGCATGTAAACTTCTGTCGCAATATAATATGCACATCAGTACATACTCCAACTTACATGTTGTCTATTGTGTAATTCTCGCAATTTCGTTCACGCAAGTGACCTATGAGAGACAGTTTTCTGAGACTTCGGTCTTTACTGGGCCAAGAACCGTTAGATGCAATGTGTTAAACGCAGAATCGGGTCTGATCGAAGATGACGAGAATAGCAACTTCTACGACCACGTTATTGACAACTAATAGAAACTTCTCCTCTTTGAAAAAAATGTTGATTGGCTAGCTTCAGATTTGTTGTATTATTTTAAATTGTAACTAATTTTACTTAATAATAATGTATATATAATAGATAATGAATAATTTGTATATTTTATTACCATCCGATAATATCCCATCTACCCTCATCCCAGGCTTTTAGTTAGCCAGCCGGGACCCTCTGACCCAGTCCGACCCTGGAGCTGACTAAAGTGCAGAAGCGGTAAACGATTCTACGGTATTATTCACATTTTAGTTAGGTGTTTCACAAGTTCCTATTGACATTAACTATAGCCTAAGTTTAGCGCAAGATTCCAAAGAAGAAACTGAAAGAAACTGCATGACGATAAGTTACGTTCAGTACCTCTAGAGTTATAAAAGGTTAAAGAGAGCCGGCCGCGGTGGCCGAGGGGACTATGGCGCTCCAGTCACGGTCTGCACGGCCACTACGGTCGGGGGTTCGAATCCCCCCTCGGGCATGGATATTTGTGCCGTCCTAGTTCGTAAGTAGTTCATAAGTAGTTTGTAAGTTTAGGGACTGATGACCCCGTAGTTAAGTCCCATAGACTATACAAACGTTTGAACATTTGGTTAAAGAGAGAGCCAGAGGGAAAATGCGCTTCATAATAGTATGATTTGCTATCCTAGCTGAAATTTGAAATTATTTATGCCAAAAGTAGATTGTCAAAAAGGAACACCTTAAAATATACGAAAAAGGAATTAGCAGACAGCGAACTCAATGAACTACCATGTGCTAGCAACTGTGTCAGGGTGGCACTTGGCCGCCATGTTGGTTGCGTGTCATTGTAAGGCCTCTCTATGTTATTCTTTGCTCGCTGCTTTGCCCTTTTGAACTTTGTGGCGTGGGATTACAATTTTTATTTTCGTTGATATAATGTTCCGTTGGTTTTTGGTAGAATATTTGAATACATCACTAAAAAAAAACGACAATGTTGCAATATTTCACAATATATTTATTGTTTAGTACAAACTAGTTTTCGGCTGAAACTTCCTGACAGATTGTGTGCCGGAACCGGGACTCGAACCTGGGACCTTTGCCTTTCGTGGGCAAGCGCTCTACCGACTGAGCTATCCCGACACGACTCACGATGCCGCCTCACAACCTTACTTCCGCCAGTACCTCGCCTCCTACTTTCCAAACTTCACAGAAGTTCTGCGAAACTTGCAAGACTAGCCACTCCTGGAAGAAAGGATATGGTGGAGACATGGATTAGCCACAGCCTAAGGGATATTTCCAGAATGAAACTGTCACTCTGCAGCTGAGTGTGCGCTGATATGAAACTTCCTGACAGATTAAAATTGTGTGCCGGAACCGGGAGTCGAACCTGGGACCTTTGCCTTTCGCGAGCAAGCGCTCTACCGACTATCCCGACACGACTGACAATGCCGTCTCACAACCTTATTTCCGCCAGTACCTTGCCTCCTACTTTCCAAACTTCACAGAAGTTCTCCTGCGAAACTTGCAAGACTAGCACTCCTGGAAGGTACCTCCAACGGATCTCTTCTACATCACTAGTATGGCAATGGCGGTTTCAGCACAGTGAGATTCGCCCATCTTTTGTTTTTCATCGATGCCAGGTACTGTTACCACACTCGGCCAATTGCCCGACCGCCGAAGTACCGTCACAGAGTAACATATACAGAGAAGCAGCCCGCCCTAAACCACTGTCCTACGCTCCCCTCGTAGTTCCGTAAGATGCTAGCAGGTGTCAGGCGGTTCGCTGGCTTAGGGTGCATCTCGCACGTCAGAGGATAGCATGGAGGGGAGGATGAGGGGAGAAATCGTGCCGCCTGCCATGAGGCTACGGCTGTGTCGGGTGTGCCGGCGTTTGAGGGGAGGTGGTGGTGGGGGCAGCCGCTACCTGCCGCCTGCTCTGGCCAGTTTAAAGGGCTGCTTCTGACCGCAGCGCCATCATGGGACATCTTACGGAACTGCTGGAAACCCTCCCTCCCCGCACCGCGGAGCGTAGGACCGGACCCTTACAGAGGTTTCCCGTCTGTATATATTTGTCTGTGGTACCGTTAGTTTCCCCCACCACGGTCCCCGCCCTCGCCCCCGCAGCCGTCCCCACCACCCCTCCGCCACCAGCAGACGCCAAATTGCCCGACCTCCACCTCCAATTAATTAAATTAAATTTCCATATCAATTTAATTGTAACAACCTATGTTTTTATCAGTAACTAGGGCATCTGTCTCCACAAGTAAGAACTTGCTTAAACATATCTCCCGCCCCCGGCCCCACTACCGCCCCCACCGACAGACCTAAAGACTGCCGCCCCTATGCAACCTGGTCCGTGACTCGAACCCACGCCCCTAGAATTTTTTGTTTTTTAGAAAAGGTACTACTAATATTTGACAAAGTTCAGCCCAACCAGTTGCAAAATTTCGACATTAAATATTTATACACTAACGTCCCCATAGTTGAAGCTCTCGCTATCCTAGAAGGCAATTTGCTTCTTTTCTAAAATGAAATGTCTGACGAACAAATCACTGATTTCATCAACTTAATTAAAAATGTCACAAAATATAAATATTTTGAATTTAATGGGCAACTTTATCAAAAACCTGATGGCCGTACTATGTGCGATCCATTAGCCAGTATTCTAGCTGACGTCTTTATCAATTCATTGGAAGAGAAAATTTTCAAAAATTTTCTGTGACGGACTTGGGCATCCTTTCTTATTCCAGATACGTGGACGATATTCTCATTATCTATAATGACCCTATGGCAGGTATAGACCGTTTGTTTGAAATCTTTAACAAGCTTCATGATAAAATTTCTTTCACCACTGAAGTGCAAAACGAACACAGACAACTAAATTACCTAGATTTGACTTTATCCATAAATGATAACAAAATTTCCTTTAATGTTTTCCGTAAAGAAACGTGTACTGCCAAGTCATTCCAGCCTCTTCTATACACCCTCTTTCACACAAAAAAGCCTTCTTTCATTCTATGATACACAGAGCTATATCTATACCCCTGTCTGACAAAAATTGTCATTCCGAGATTAGACTAATCAAAACCATTGCTACGAACAATGGATATGTACCCACTCTAGTAGATAATATCTTTCATTCAAAAATCAACAAAAGAGTTACCAATCTCGGTTCTTCCTTCTCCAATCCAAAAGACAAGAAGTATTTTTTGATCCATTTTCTCAGTACCGTATCTTACAAAATACAACGTCTTCTCAGTAAGAAGTATAACTGCCTTCTCTACCTGAAACAGTCTCAATAGGAATCTCTTTCATAATTTAAAATCACATGAGCCTCCATTACAAAAATAAGGTGTCTATAAAATAACTTGTGGGTTGTGACCCTCTTATTACATAGGACAAACAGGACGAGCTTTTGCCACCAGATGTAAAGAGCACTGTTTAGGGAAAAATGTACTAACATTCACAATTCTTCCTTTGCTGCCCACATGTTAATTGCAAACCATAAACCAAACGAGATTCTAGATGTTAGTGTCTTATATATAGAAAATAAAGGGATAAAACTCGACGTTCTTGAAGACTTGGAAATTTTTAAACATTTTTCATTGAATGACAAATTTATTCTTAACGAACAGCTACATCTGCCTAACGAAGATTTTTTCAATGCTCTGAAGCCGTTGCTCAAAGATCCCTGATTATGCTTCCATACTCAGGTTCTTCATGTATTTTTCAGTAATATTATTTTCTATTCCAAGTAATGTTTCTCTGTTTATAACGAAACCTGTTGCTTAAAACTTGACTTCATAGATTCACCATACTGAAACTTGTATGTAAATTCAGTTTCGTTTCTGTCGGATACTGTGGCCTAAATTGAGCATTTTGCATCAAATTTCGTATATCAGCTGATTTGTTAAACCATTCTTTACCATTTATTCATTCACATAATGTAATGTGACCGGCTGCTGCCGCTTTGTACTAATGCCTATTTGTATAAACTTCAAGAAAGGGCGCCATATGCAGCGCAGCCACCACCTGTACGCGCCTGTCCTCAGTTTGATGGCGTTCGGTTGGCTGTTGAGCAGCACTGTAAGCCTAACACAGGCGAGCTGTTTTTATTTTATTTTTGACTTGCTAGGCTTTTCCTAGCGTGTTGCATAATTTTATAAGTTTGGACTTTGAGCACACAGCTCGCAATTGCATGTCTTATGTAAGTACGTATGTATTCCTATGATTTTGCATAACGCAACACATGTATAGCACTTTTTTTTCTAACGTAATGTATACTAATTTCAATCAATGATTATTTTTAGGTTTTAAATTTTATTCATCTGATGAACATACCCTTAGATGGTGCCGAAATCTAGATCAAGGTTGTTGTCGCTATGGTCTTCAGTCCGGAGACTGGTTTGATGCAGCTCTCCCCCCTACTCTATCCTGAGCAAGCCTTTTCATCTCCTCATAAGAGCGGCAACCCACATCCACTTGAATCTGCTTACTATACGCGTCTCTTGGTCTCCCTCTGCGATTTTCACCCCACACACTTCCCTCCAATGCTAAATTTACGATTCCCCGATGTCTAAGAATGTGTCCTACCAAGCGATCCCTTCTTTTAGTCAGGGTATGCCAAAAAATTCCTTTTCTCACCAATTATGTTCAGTACCTCTTCATTAGTTATGCGATCTACCCACCTAATCTTCAGCATTCTTCTGTAGCACCACATTTCAAAAGCCTCTATTCTCTTCCTGTCCGCACTGCTTATCGTCCATGTTTCACTCCCGTACAAGGCAACACTCCACACAAATGCCTTCAGAAAAGACTTCCTTACACTTAAATTAATATTCGATGTTAGCAAATTTCGCTTTTTCAAAAATGCTTTTCTTCCCATTGCCACTCTGCATTTTATATCCTCTGTACTGCGACCATCGCATGTTATTTTACTACCCAAGTAACAAAACTCATCTACCACCTTCATTGTTTCATTACCTAATCTAATTCCTTCAGCATCGCCTGATTTTCTAACACCGCATTCCATTATTTTTGTTTTGCTCTTGTTAATGTTCATTTTATACGCTCTCTTCAACACGCTGTCCATTCCATTCAACTGCTCTTCCAGGTCCTTTGCTGTCTCTGACAGAATTACAATGTCATCAGCAAAACGCAATGCTTTTATTTCTTCCCCATGAACTTTAATCCCTATTCCAAATTTTTCCTTTCTCTCCTTCACCGCCTGCTCGATGTACAAATTGAATAGCATCGGAGAAAGGCTAGAACCCTGTCTTACTCCCTTCCCGGCTGATGCTTCCCTAATTGCGGTCTGGCTTTTGTACAAGTTGTAAATAACTCTCCTTTCACTGTATTTTACCCCTGCTGACTTCAGAATTTGAAAGAGTATATTCCAGTCAACATTGTCAAATGCTTTCTACAAATCTACAAAAGCTAAAAATGTAGGTTTGCCTTTTCTTAATCTATCTTCTAAGATAAGACGTAAAGTGAGTATTGCCTCCCGGGTTCCTATGTTCCTCCTGAATCCAAACTGATCTTCACCGAGGTCAGCTTCTACCAGCTTTTCCATTCTACTGTAGATAATTCGTGTTAAAATTTTGCAACCATGACTTATCAAACTGATGGTTCTGTAATTTTCACACGTGTCTGCGCCTGATTGCTTTGGAATGGGGATTACTACATTTTTCTTAAAGTCTGAGGGCATTTCGCCTGTCTCATACATCTTACACACCAATTCAAATAGTCTTGTCATGGCTGGCTCTCCCAGAGACTTTAGTAGATGTACACCAACATTGGAAAATAGGAGCCAATTATTGAGTACTTCAAACAATACAATTACCTGGAATAACAACATCGAACATGTCCACCTCCATAGGTGGACACTTGTGTGAGTGCCACCCCCACCCCTGCCCCCAGGCTATCCATCACCGCTCCCAATTATTTTATGCATTAACAATTAGAACGTTAGATATGACATTTGCATACCAATTTAACCGCCTTCCGCCACCGCCGCCACCGACAGGTTCGCCTCCCATTATTATTTTGCATAGTATGTATTTATTAAGGAAGAATATTTCTCTCAGAAGTAATGTTTAACAACAAATGTTTATAAACAATTATCAACTATGCCCGAGACCTCACGATAAATCATAACTTACATAAAAGACGATTTATTTAAACAACTCTAAATGAGAGCAAATTCCTCCGACCTCGAACTAATGTGGCTAAACCTAGACTGTCCATCCTCTAGGTACGGGCGCCTTCAGCCTTACTCGTGAAAGCGTCCACCTACAGCCAGTAATAGCAAGAAATGCGATTAAAGCCCACCTGTCTGTTAGCCTAGGCAAAATAACTGTGTAGAGAATGCTCCCAACAGCCGACGAACGTAATGTAACAGCAACGACCGCCACAAACCTCAGTATCAAACACTCTAGATGTGTAACACAGATACCTTAACAATTTCTCTCAGAAATGGTATGAACGATCATCGTTTAAACGTCTAACAGTAATGTAGCTAGATCTCCAGTATGATCACAGTGTTGTCTTCTCTAGGTAAGCTACATAAAACAAACAAATGCTAAATGTTTAAATAAAATATCCTAATGTATTAAGCTTCTCTCTCGAAAAAAAAATCATCATCATCATAATCATCATCATCATCATTAGAGACTGATTATGCCTTTCAGCGTTCAGTCTGGATCATAGTACCTCTAATAAAATTCCTCCATGATCACCTATTTAATGCTAACATTGATGCCTCGTCTTATGTTATGCCTTTTACTTCAAAATCATTCTGCACCGAATCTAAGTACTTTCTTCTTGGTCTACCTCGACTCATCTTACCCTCCACTGACAAGCTCATGATTTTCTTAGGTAACCTTGCTTCTCCCATGCGTGTAACATGACCCCACCATCTCAGTCTGTTCCCTGTAACTGCTTCATCTAAGGTGTTCAGCTTTTCTTTGCTTTCCTCATTATGGACACCCTCCTGCCATTGTTTCCATCTATTGGTACCTGCGATCATTCTTGCTACTTTCATATGTGTAACCTCTATCTTATGAATAAGGTAACCTGTATCCACCCAACTTTCACTCCCATACAACAAAGTTGGTCGAAAGATAGAGCGGTGCACTGCTATCTTAGTCTTGGTACTTACTTCCTTCTTGCAGAAGAGAGTAGATCTTAGCTGAGCACTCACTGCATTAGCTTTGCTGCACCTGGATTCCAGTTAAAAAAATCTGAGCTACATATCCAAATGATCAAAACCTTCTACACAGGACCTCTGCAGACAACACTTTAACGAGGATAACGCGCGTTGTATTTATTTAATGGAGCTGGACCCAGCCTGACAACAGCAGTCAGCGTCAGCCTCCCGTCCCAAAAGCAAACATGCTTTCACATACAAGTCCCATCTAACGACAACCCTTTTTCTCTCTCTCGTATAAATCATACCAGTCCCTCTTAAAATGATCAAGGTCTGAAATTTAATATTCCATCTTGTACCCTGTTACAATACACATATTTCTTTTTGAAAAATACCAACAGTTCCTTAGATCTATGTATTGCTGTCTCCCATCCAGTACGTCAACAGTTAAGGTTTCGGTCTTCCTGTATTCCAACACTTTCTTGGTTTCAAACGCCTTCCAATAACACCGAGCATTCGGGTAGTTTAATTCTACCTTCTGCGTATACCCAATTAAGGAATCTCTCCGTCCTGTTACAATGCAAACAATTCTTTACAACATGTCAAATACCAATAATCGAGCACCCCAAAGTCGTTTAACCCCTATTATACAATGGAGAGTTACAACAACAACAAAATCCACGAAATAATCTACCGATTTCCGACTGTTTATAACATTTTTTTCTCTGGAAAGCATTGACCTAACAACACCCTTAGTCGACAATACAGCAACCACAGAACCGAGGTAGTACTTTACCCACCCAATGCAACACTGATTTTCAATTCAGCCCTTTAACCACAAAAATTCCTCTTCTATCATTCCATTAAACTGAACTCGGATTCATTTTTTTAATTACAAATAGCTGCCTACCGCAACGAAGATGCTAACCTACACAGGGCAACACCTGTTCCTTAAAAGAACATGGTGTGTCTCGTCTTTTTCTTTTGTTGCAGTACAACTGAGTACATGCTACGTAATGTTCACAAACATATCGCATCCCAACGCCCGCATACACCGATCGCAACCTGCTCTCTACAGAAACATAAGATAAAGAACGTGGTTTTGATCTGGATCGTTCCTTGTTAGCTGTTCTGTGTGCACGTCAGTCAGTTTTACGATGTAAGTGGTTGTTTAACGAGAGTTATGATTTGTTAGAATGGGAGGTACAATAGCTGCTTGTGTGCGAGTGCTCGTTAAACACACTACGTATGTGGTCTAGTGACTACTGTCTGGTGGGGCATGCAATGCAAAAAGATGCATGACCAATTGGTTAGATGTTTGAGAGGGATCCACCCACGATGCAGAGATACCTAGAGTGTTGCCGCTTGTTGGTTAGTTTAGAACTTTAGCAGAAAAGAGCTGCCGCGGCAGAATAGGCGTGCACACTAAGGCGTCTAGCTGGGGTGCGCGCAGCCGTTCGCCGTTGGGGTTCGAGTCCTCCCTCGGGCATGGGTGTTTGTGTGTTGTCCTTAATGTAAGTAGTTTGCAAGCGTAGGGAGTAAGGAACACCGTAGTTAAAGCTCTTAGATTTACAAACATTTAAAAAACAGCTGTTTGTTGTAGGTTGGTGTTGTAGTTCGGTAGTTGGGTTGGAGGTGGTTGTTGTTACATAGTGCCGTAAGCTAGTTGGGATAGAATTTAAGTAAACAGTGTTTACAATATGCGTTGCAGTATCTGTTTCCAGTTGTGGATGATGTGTTGCAATAGAGCTCTAAAGGTCGATTTAGGATTATGTTCTTAAAACTCTGCGCTGTGTACATAACGAAGTATTGTCTGTTTGATCGTGTGTTAGTGGTGTTTAATTTATGAGTGGTATGCGATGGCAAATTATGACTGCTCTTTTAACTTATACATGCGTAGTAAATTCGACAAGATAGTCATGGAGACAATGCGAAGTTACCATTTCGCCTACCTGGCGGCGGCTGCATTGTGAGAGCCCTTGGCATACTGGAGCGGAACTCGACAAGGAAGCACAGGAGAACTTCTCTAGGAAATGATTTGGTTGTACCTTATAAATGGGGCTAGCCGCCGTTAAACTAGGAGCTCTCATCTCCAACTTCGTGTTGTTGGGCATCCCCCATGATTTCGTTGGGACTCTTTTAACAAACTGGGTATGTGCAAGTTCTTAGTATCCACCCGTGACTATCGCTTGGAAGGAGGCTATATAGGGCAGTTGGAATCAATTGCCTACGAATACATTTATTTGTCGAATCACCTTATCTATTTTACAACAGGCGTTTTGGGCTGGAGGTTGTAATATACACTTACGGACTGTATCGAAAATGGGGATAGCCAATATTTACAAAGTGTGGCACTGTATTCTCTAGGAAATTATTTGGTTGTACCTTATAAAGTGGGCTAGCAGCTGTTAAACTAGGGCCGGCCGCGGTGGCCGAGGGGACTGAGGCGCTCCAGTCACGGTCTACACGGCCACTACGGTCGGGGGTTCGAATCCCCCCTCGGGCATGGATATTTGTGCCGTCCTTAGTATTAGCTAGTTCATAAGTAGTTTGTAAGTTTGGGGACTGATGACCCCGTAGTTAAGTCCCATAAGCTTAACAAACATTTGAACATTTTGTTAAACTAGGAGTTCTCATCTCCAGCTTCGTGTTGTTGGGCATCCCACACGATTTCGTTGGGATTCTTTTAACAAACTGGGTATGTGCAAGTTCTTAGTATCCACCCGTGACTATCGCTTGGAAGGAGGCTATATAGGGCAGCTGGAATCAGTTGCCTACGAATACATTTATTTGTCGAATCTCCTTATCTATTTTACAACATGCGTTTCGGGCTGGAGATTGTAATAAACACTTACGGATTATATCGGAAATGTGGATAGCCAATATTTACAAAGTGTCGCACTGTATTGTGTATCACTCCCTTCCATTCCTTAGAGAGCAGGTTATGATTACTGTATGCGGGCGTTGGGGTGCGATATAAGTGTTTGTAAACATTACGTTGCACGTACTCAGTTGTACTGTAACAAAAAAGTGCAGACACGCCATGTTCTTTTAAGGAACAGCTGTTGCGCTGTGTAGGTTAGCATCTTCGATTGCGTAGACAGCTACTTGTAATTAAAAAATAAATCCGAGTTTGATTTAGTGGAATGATAAAAGAGATCACAAGAAAGAAACTTGGCGTAGGAATTTTTGCGGTTAATGGGCTAGTCGAGATTGCTCTACAGAACTGAAAATCAGTGTTGAATTGGGCAGGTTATGTTATACCTCGGTTCCGGGGTTGCTGTAATATCGACTTATCTATTTTACCACAGGCGGTTCGGGCTGGAGGTTGCAATATACACTTACGGACTATATCGAAAATGGGGATAGCCAATATTTAGGTCGATGCTTTCGAGAGAAAAAAAAAATGTTATAGAGTAACAGTCGGAAATCAGTAGATTATCTCGTGCATTGTTTGTTATTGTAACTCTCCGTCGTATAATAGGGTTTAAACGTCTTATCGGTATTTGACCTGTTGTAAAGAATCGTTTGCATTGTAACAGGACGGAGAGATTCCTTAGTTGGGTATACGCAGGAGGTAGAATTAAACTACCCGAATTCTCGGAATTGTCGAAAGGCGTATAAAACCATAAAAGTGTTGGATTACAGGAAGACCGAAACCTTAACTGTCGAAGTACTGTATGGGGGACAGCGATACATGGATCTAAGGAACTGTTGGTATATTTCGAAAAGAAATATGTGTATTGTAACAGGGTACGAGAGGGAGTATTAAATTTCAGAACTTGTTAATTTTAAGAGCGACTGGTATGATTTATATGAGAGAGAGAAAGAGGGTTGATCAATTCCACATCCACAAGGGCAATTATATTTGGGATCTGTAGAACGTAAATTAACAGTATGCACTCTTTTTATAAGTATATATTCTGTATTTTGTTCTGACATGTTCTACATCCAAGAGGATTCCCTCAATTCGGATCTACTGGAACGAAAAGTACATCTAATCTAATCATCTATGTGAAAGCATGTTTGCTTTCGGGACGGGAGGCTGACGCTGACTGCTGTTGTCAGGCTAGGTCCAGCTCCATTAAATAAAAGCACTGTGTATTATCCTCGTGAAAGTGTTGTGTCTGCAGAGGTCCTGCGTAGAAGGTTATCATGATTTGGATAAGTAGCTTATATATATATATATATATATATATATATATATATATATATATATATATATATATATATTGGGAGAGAGAGAATGCTTAAAATGTTATGATATTTTGTTTAAACATTTAGCATATGTTTGTTTTATGTAGCTTGCCTAGAGAAGAGAACACTGTGATCGCAATGGAGATCTAGCTACCTTACTGTTGAAAGACGACCGTCTGTCGTCTTTCATATATTTGTTATAAAATTCTATTTTATTTGATGTCGCTAGATTAGCATTTTGCTAAAAGTGGAACCCCACTCTTTTCGAGGCATGAGGAATAACATTTTTATTCCTGTTTTAAAATATTAGTTTCTGAGATGTTAGGTAATATTGCTAGGATTTTGTTACTTTAATAATTTATTATTGTATTTATGAATGTCGCAGTAAGTACGTGTTCTCCGCTATGCCACTGTCCCTGTGGGAATGTGTACTAGTTTTACTTTTAAGTGGATGTGCGAGAATCTAATGGCTGTCTGAAAATGGGTAGTAATAGCTTGCTTTGCAGAGTCGAAAGTTAGTCGTTACCAACCCCTGCTGCTGATGCGACCAAAGAGGTTTCTACACCATTTGGTTACAAGTCAGTCGACGAGCCCTCTCCAGGACGAGTCTCGCGATCTTCTCTCCCCACCACCTTGACCTTAGATTCATTTTTTGGAATATTTTTTCCGATCGTGCGCGGAAATGAAATCTAGTTTTTCAGTCCAGTGATTTCCAACAGATAAACGCGGTATGTGTCTTACTAGTTGCAGTTTGATAATGGCCTGGTATATTCAAACCTTCAGCGATTATGTGGCGGTGTACGAACTCTGTGTAAATTATTTCTAGCTTTGTGGAGCCCGATTTCTAACAGACGATATGTTCATTTTTTCATGCAGGAAGCGGTTACCGGGTACTGGGGCTGTGTGGTATAGACGTTTTTTATTTTTTATTTTAATTTTTATTTATTTATTTTTTACGGTTTATCCTGTAGCGAAATAAATCTAGACGCCACAGATTAGCCGCGCCGTGTTGCGGTGCGCGCGACCGTTCGCCGTCGAGGGTCCGAATCCCCCCTCGGGCATGGATGTTTGTGTTGACTTTAGTATAAGGTAGTTCATAAGTAGTTTGTAAGTTTAGGGACTGATGACCCCGCAGTTAAGTCCCTTAAGCTTAACAAACATTTGGTGTCAAATAGATCTAGATAATTCCTGTGAGTTGGTATGGGTAGAGGTTATACCTGATAACCGGAATAAATTAATAATTGCTTCTTTTTACTGACGTCCTGACTCAGACGTTTCGATTTCAGAAATGTTCAAACAAAGATTGGATCAAATTTTAAAAACGTACCTTGAGAACACAATTTTTATTGGTGGCGACTTTACTTAACCCACGATATGTTGGAAAAATACATGTTCAAAACCGGAGGCAAGCATAAAACGTCGTCCGAAATTGTACTGAACACATTGTCCGAAAATTCTCTCGTGCAATTAATTCATGAACCCACTAGAATAGTAAATGGTTGTTAAGATTAGATTAGATTAGATTAGTTTTTCGTTCCTTAGATCCATGTTGAGGAGATCCTCGTGGATGTGGAACATGTCAAGAAACAAAACTTACATGTTGAGTAATAGGTAATACTAATAATATAAATACAGATACATACATTTTAAGGTTTTTTTTGCTGATAATATATTAATACTAATATAGTATGAGTACATGCATCATATGGTACAATTTAGAAATTCACTAATGGAGTAGAAGGGGTTGGCCACTAGGAAGTCTTTAAGATTCCTCTTAAACTGATCTTTATTTGTAACTAAATTTTTATACTTGATGGTAAATTATTGAAAATATGTGTTCCTGAGTAGTGGACCCCTATTTGAACTAAAGTAAGTGCTTTTAAGTCCTTGTGTAGATCATTTTTATTCCTAGTATTGTATGTATGAACTGAGCTGTTTATTATTTATGACAAATTTCATTAAGGAATAAATATACTGAGAGTCAGTAGTTAATATACCAAGTTCTTTGAAGAAGCCTCTACAGGACGTCCCTGAATTTACTCCACAAATAATACGTATTACACGTTTTTGGACTCTGAAGACTTTTGACTGACTTGAAGAGTTACCCAAAAATATTATACCATATGACATTGGGGAATGAAAGTAAGCAAAGTATGCAAGCTTTGTTATTTTTATGTCTCCTATGTCTGATAACACTTGTATTGAAAATACAGATTTGTTGAGTCGTTTCTGCAGTTCTGTGGTGTGCTCCTCCCAACTAAATTTATTATCAAGCTGTAATCCCAGGAATTTAATACTGTCAACCTCATCTATCTGCTCATCTTCATACTTAATGCATATGCTGACGGGAAATGTCTTACATGTCCTGAACTGCATGTAGTGAGTCTTTTCAAAGTTTAATGACAATGAGTTGGCTTTAAACCATTTATTAATGTTCATGAAAATATCATTAGCAGACCTTTCTATATCTACGCTTGATGTACTTTTTATTGCAATACTTGTATCATCTGCAAACAAAACGAACTCTGCTTCTGGTAGTGTAACTGATGAGAGATCATTAATGAACACAAGAAAAAGCAATGGCCCTAAGATGAATCCTTGTGGGACACCACATGTAATTTCTTCCCAATCCGATGATGACTGTAGGCTTAATTCACTAGTCACTTGCACTGACACCCTTTGTACCTGTTAGTGAGGTACGACTTGAACAATTTTGCAGCATTTCCCATGACCCCATAGAAGTCTAATTTACTTAAAAGTTCAAATGTTTGTTAAGCTTATGGGACTTAACAACGGGGTTATCAGTCCCTAAACTTACAAACTACTTATGAACTACGTTATACTAAGGACGGCACAAATATCCATGCCCGAGGGGGGATTCGAACCCCCGACCGTAGAGCCGTGGAGACCGTGACTGGAGAACCTCAGTCCCCACGGCCACCGCGGCCGGCAGGATGTTATGGTTCAAACAATCAAATGCCTTTGACAAATCACAAAAAATACCTGCTGCTTGCAATTTATTATCTAATGAATTAAGTACTTTCTCACTGTAAGTTCAAATAGCCTTCTCGATATCGGAACCTTTCAGAAATCCAAACTGTGTTGTAGACAATATGCTATTTGAGGTTAAGTGGTTGAGAAGCTGCTTGCACATTACCTTTTCTAGAATTTTTGAGAATGCTGGCAAAAGTGAAATGGGTCTATAGTTTGATGGTATTTCTTTATCCCCCTTCTTGAATAGAGGTTTAATATCCGCATATTTTAGCCAATCAGGAAATGTTCCCGTTATAATAGACTGGTTACACAAATAACTTCACAAGAACATGCTTTAATTAACTTTGTTGATATTTCATCGTAACCACTAGAATGCTATGTTTTTAAAGATTTTATTATAGACGTTATTTCTTGTGGTGAAGTGACATATTCATGTACGTAAAGTTATTTGTAAAAACATACTTGACATCCTAGCAACAAATAATTCGGATCTAATAAAGAGCTTCAAAACAGAGACAGGCATTAGTGATCACAGAGTTGTTTTGAAGATTGCCTGACACATTTTAATTCAGTGAATATTGGAAATACAGAAAAACACTCACAGGGCTGAGATATAGAGGAAAATAAAATTTATTATTAAACAGAAAATACATGTTTACAAGTGCAATTTATTCTACGGTAATATAGGCGGTGTGTCTAAAAAGCTTGGTAAATGATAGCAGAAAACAATACAACCTTTTATTGCCCTGTAAAGTAGTCGCCACGCGCTACAACATACGTTTGACAACGTCCGTGCAACTTCTGGGAACTCAGAGGCCTCCTGTGAGATCGATAGCAGAGCGGCTGTCACGCAGTCTTTTATGGCATTCATGTCCACAAACGTTCACCTTTCACGGCCGTGGGGAAACAGGAAAAAGTCTGCGAGAGACAGAGGGTGACCAAGAACAGTTACCCGTTACCATCTTCAGCGTCAGGAAGTGACGCACACGGATCGCGCTGTGTGCAGGGCCACTGTCACGGAGCAGCATGCATTTTCCACTACTGTGCAACTCTGGCGGAATCCGTCGCATACGCCGCAACAATCGGTTCAAAATGGACCGGTAAAAGGCAGCATTAATGGTTTGAGTTACACGTTGCTCCGCTGCGCTGTGTCACATCCAGTGTTGCCAATGGTTACCCACTCAGGATCGTCAAATTAACCGATTTGACTTCAAATTAACCTTGCCTCAAAAATAGTTGAAAAAATGCTTGTTGTTGTTGTGGTCTTCAGTCCGCAGACTGGTTTGATGCAGCTCTCCACGCTACCCTGTCCTTTGCAAGTACCTTCATCTGAGAATTCGTTCGCCAACCTACATCCTTTTGAATCTGCTTACTGTATTCGTCCCTCGGTCTCCTACGATATTGACCCCACACATTTCCTTCTAATGCTAAGTTGACGATTCCTTGATGTCTGACAGTGTGTCCAACTAATCTATCCCTTCTCTTAGTCAGGATATGCCAGAAGCTCCTTTTCTCCCCGATTCGGTTAAGCACCTCCTCATTTGTTACGTGATCTACCCATGTAATTATCATCATTCGTCTGTAGCACCACATTTCGAACGCTTCTATCATCTTTTTATCTGAACTCCTTATCGTCCACGTTTCACTCCCATACAATGCTACACTCCAGACAAATGCTTTCAAAAAGGACTTCCTAACATTTAAATTAATATTGGATGTTAACAAGTTTCACTTCTTTAGAAATACTTTTCTTCCCATAGCCATTCTTTATTTCGACCATCAGAAGTTTTTTTCTACCCAAATAACAAAACTCATCTACAACTTTTATTGCCTCATTACCTAATCTAATTCCTTCAGCATCACCTCATTTCCTGATATTAAATTCCATTACCTTCGTTTTACAATTGTTAATGTTCATCTTATATCTTCCTTTCAAGACACTGTCCATTCCATTCAACTGCTCTTCCAGATCCTTTGCAGTCTCTGACAAAATTACTATGTCATCGGCAAACCGCAATGTTTTTATTTCTTCTCCTTGCACTTTAATGCCCGCTCCAAATTTCTCCTTCCGTTCCTTCACTGCCTGCTCAATGTACAGGTTGAACAACATTGGGGAAAGGCTACATCTAACTCCCTTCCCAACCTCTGCGTCGCTTTCTTGCCCTTCGACTCTAATAAGCGCTGTCTGATTTTTGTATAGGGTGAATATAACTCTTCGCTTCCTATATTTTACCCCTGCTACCTTAAGAGTTTGGAAGTGTATTCCAATCGACATTGTCAAAAGCTTTCTCCAAATCTACAAACACCAAAAACGTAGGTTTGCCCTTCCTTAGCCTATCTTATAAGATAAGTCGTAATGTGATTATTGCCTCGCGTGTTCCTACATTTCTCCTAAATCCAAACTGATCTTCCCTGAGGTCAGATTCCACAAGTTTTTCGATTCGTCTGTAAATAATTCGTGTTAGTATTTTGCAGCCATGACTTATTAAACTGATAGTTCTGTAATTTTCACACTTGTCCGCTCTTGCTTTCTTTGGAATTGGAATTACGATATTCTTCTTGAAGTCGGATGCTATTTTGCTTACTTACCATAAAAATGGTCGTAAATTACAAGCATTTTACGTACCTGGTATGAGCTTCTGGGAGCTGAGCGATGGAATACACTGCTTATCATCATTTTTCTCGCCGGTTCGAAAGAAACATCCTCCTTCACCATTTATCCCCTCTTTTTCATCCATCAGTGTTACAATTCGGTGGTTCAGGTAAATTAAGTGAGACAAGAAATTCAAGAGGAGGATGCAGATTGTCTACAGATTTCGCGCTAGCACTTGCTTTGCGCAACCGTTTTAGTGAAATAAAAGCACTGTTGCTTAATAATTGTACTATTACTGAGCACAAGTATAATCCACACCAGAACATTCAGCCTACAAGCCCGCCAAAACTGTGAGATACTGCTGTCACAAGATGAACAAGCTGATTAGTAAGCTTACAACTTGTACGAGTTGCGACACACAGCAGTTCAAACAAACTGCAGAAGCAAGAGCAGAGAAAATGAGGGATTCCCAGGCTCATTGCACAATAAAGCACACGTCAGAGTTCCGATATTCTGATACCGGGTCTTTAACTATATTTCAAAAAGTTAAAGAACGATTTGAATTTAAACGAAATGTTCGGTGGCAAAATTATTAAATTACCCGGAAAATATCCGCCACTTCAAATTACAGTCCAAACTACCCACCGACCAAAATTTTACCCGAATATCGGGTAATTACCCTCAATTCACTAGACTCACATCCTCTCTCCACGATGACTTGACGATTCGCGCGGTGGCTCCTGGGTGCTGCAGGAGGCGTGTCTTGCACGAACGTTATGGCAGCCGCAGGGAGTGGGACGGTGAGGCGAAGGCAGCATCGGCTGCTTGCTTCAGGCTCGAACCATGGCCCCCACAAGGGTGGGGCTGGGTAGACCCATGGATCCAGGGCCCAGAGTTTAAGGGGGCCTGAGCCCAGCCCTAAATGATTCAGTGGTTACTGAAATTAAAAACAAACTAGAAAAAACATGTTGAATATTTTTCATCCAACGAAATTTTAGAAGATTATACAGGCAATTGTAGTAGACATTTATGATAAACCGCTTATGTTAAACAATTACTTCGATTGATGCTCTTAGTTATTGCTTGGTATTGTATGTGTGTATTAACTAAGGTGATCATTTGTACTGGGACAGACACGATTTTTGTGAGTCTGTCCCGAATTTTTTCAAAGGTAGTTAGTGTGACGATACTGCCGGCCCTCTCATCTCAATGTCATTGTGCGATACCGTCTGCGTCGGATCCGGAATCGGTTGGTTCAATAGTGATACATTTTGCGTGTGAAGTTACAAACGAAATAGCCAGCCTAGGAATCAATGTAGGACAGTGACTCAGTGATACTGTGATTAAAACAAGTGATAGATTTCTTTAATTAAGAGATTCGTTTAGATGCTTTCCAGACAGTTCTATAAACAATAGTTTCGTCATTGTACATTATTTCTTTAACTAAACAGACGAATTGTAAAAACTTTTGTAATACATAAAGTCGTGAAAATAAATAGCATTGTATATATGTTAGGCTCATAGGCAAGTTGTGTTGATCAGCTAATTATATTAATTAATTTAATAGTAGAAATTTCAATGTTGTGAGATTTTGAACCTACTTTGAGAATGACCAAGATAATTGACAGTCCAATTTATGTTAGGAACATGTATGATGTACTCGTTAACTAATTAATTGACATTTAACATTTTGGTTTGTTGTCAAACAAAAAAGTAGCGTGATTAAAATTTAAAAAGATAGGTGCGATCTAAAATTATTGTATGTATAGTTTTCATTTTATATTGTGATTATTTTTGTGTACATGAAATGTTTTTCTGTTATGTTTGTTAATTGTATCTCAGTATATTCAATTGTTATGAACAATGCGTAATGTAAGGTCATTATTGCCGATGTTATATATTTGCCTCACCGCCTTGCGTGGGGGAGACCGAGTTTTGGCTTTTCTGAAGTGCACTGGAAGCTATGTCAGTTTGTGTTTTGAAATGGAAGTACTACCGTTCTGATGCATTGTATACGTCTTGAATTTATAATGTTTCGGTGGAGAAGAAGTTTGATTTCAAATTAAACTAGAAGTAAAAAATTGTATATATAGAGTATTTATTTCTACCACGACGCCCCAGGAGAATAATGTTGCAGCGAGCAGAACCCCCATACATCGCAATGTTGAAATAAATGTTCAAATGTTTGTAAATCTATCGGACCAAACTGCGTGGTCATCAGTCCGTAGCTTACAAACTACTTAAACCTAGATAAACTAACCTAAGGACAACACACACACACACCCATGCCCCAGGGAGGACTCGAACCTCCACGGCGAGCACCCACGCGCTCCTCAGCGAGACGCTGTAGACCGCTCGGCTACTCCACCGTGGCGCAATGTTGAAAAGATGAGTATCGGTAGAATAAACTGTAATTACATATATAGCATGTGCATGTTATATTAGGGACATCTATTTTTCCCGCATTTAACAATTAAGTTCAGATTTAGAAATTTATCTCACCTGTATCGGTCTATTTTATTATTAGTTTTAATTATTATGGGAAACTATTTGACAAAAGGTTCATTAGACGTAAGGTACTTTATCACAAACTGTCGAAACCGTTTCATACTGTTTCCACTGAGCATACATGCACAAACTATAAGTAGTATGGTAACGCCGCTTCTGTATCAACGAGATCCAACGCCTCTCCGGGATCAACGAGAATCGCCCGTCTACGATAGTGTCATCGACTCCAGGTACGCCACTACACCTCCTCGGCCAATTGCTTGAGCTCTGATCAAAGGATGCCGCCACCTGTCCTTCCCGGAAGGACGAAAGATGAATGTCAGTTTACATGTAATTGCACTTGGGCCCTTTTCATTGTCATCAACGCTACTTGTCCGACTGCTCGTCAAAGGACACCGTCACAATGCACTTCCTGGAAGGACGAATGATGATTGACATCGAACACACAGCCGCCCTCTTGACATGTCTGTACTTGTGCAACCCCCACCCTCAGTCACACTCCTGGCTGACACGCCGCCCCCTCTAACCCCCCCCCCCCCCGCCGCCGCCGCCGCCGCCTCCGCCTCCGCCTCCGCCTCCACTGCCAGACGCCACCGCCTCCACGCTCCCGAACGCTTCTCAAAGGACGCCACCACCTGCCTGGACCGAAAGCCCAGAACAAACAATACCTCACTTAGCGATGATTGTCACGATCGCATTGACATCTCTAAACAACACCGCCCCCGCCAGCCGCCCCCTAAACCAAGGATAGGGCGTACGGCAGTCTTAAAGCAACCACGCCCCGCCATGTCAGCAGCCAATTAAATTGCATATTTATTAAGCCAGGGTAGCTATAAAAAAGTTGTTTAGATAAAAAGAAAAGTTCATTTCATTATCTACAAATTTCTCGCTGACGAAAATTTCCTGATCACAAAACAAAAAAAGTGGCAGGCGTCTAACTTTTTCATGTCGCAATTTTAATTTCATATAAAAGTAATAGTTTGAATTACTGCCGGCCTTCACTGCCTGTACGCTGATGTAGGTAATAGAGCCTCTCTATGTTATTCTGTGCTCACTGTGCGACACTCCAAATGTCAAGAATTTCTACAGAATTTAAGAAAAGGATAAAGTGGCGCACTGTGTCAGTAGACAGGCCAATCAGGACAGACTGATCACTGCGTTTATAATAGTGTACTAAACTGTTGAGGTCTTTGCCCCTTACTTATAAACCAATGAAAGTTCAGGAGGAAACACGAACACCCATGCCCAAGGAAGAAATCGACACTCAGACGGGAGCGGTCATGCAGTCCCTGATATGGCGCCTCAGACCGCGCTACCATTTCCGAGAGGCGATCACAGTGTCAACCCGTGCAATGGTGTCATCGGATGCAGTAAGGGCAGGCTTGACAGATGGGATTTGTCTGGATTCTCCCGACATTTCATTCAAAGTCCATTCTCCCGACAAAATACAAAATCTCATGGTAAACAGTTTCGCTACAAATGATAAATTTGCCACAAGCTTTACTTTCAGTCACTTCACTGTCCACGTCCTGTCGTGGTATGTGGCACTCCAAATAGCCTGACGTGCTTGATATTTTGAACCAGCACTAGTTCCCGGCACTGCCCAGATGTGTATTTACTCCATTGTTATCTTAGTCCATCTCTTTCTCCCCTTTGTCTCTGTTGCGTTCTACCTTATTCTCTATCCATTTCAGTTTCGTTTTCATGCAGCTCTATTCTTATGAAACATAATTCCTGAACTATGTGTTCGTAGAGTGTAATATTAGAAATATTGTTGTTATGGCCTTCATACCAGAGACTGGTTTGATGCAGCTCTCCACCCTGCTCTATCCTGAGCAAGCCTCTTCATCTCCTCATAAGAACAGCAAACCACATCCATTTGAGTCTGCTTACTGTGTTCGACTCTTGGTCTCCCTTTTGGATTTTTACCGCAAACAATTCTTTGATATCTAACAAGGACAGTACATGGGCTCGAACAAACATATCTGTATGAACGTTTGGTTACAGGATCTCTACGTACACCTCAATGTGCTGGTGGGTGAAGTTTTTCTGCAAAACACTG
The DNA here is from genome assembly GCA_026315105.1 of Locusta migratoria. NCBI lineage: Eukaryota > Metazoa > Arthropoda > Insecta > Orthoptera > Acrididae > Locusta > Locusta migratoria. Next base: position 788,973,769 of record CM048744.1, read on the forward strand.
CAACCATGCTCTAGATAACACTGTAGAAGTAATTGTAGACACCATACGTAATGCAGATATCTTAACTATAACTTATGTAATAATCATCGTACATGTTCTCTAGCGAATTGTCATCAAAAGCCATGATGATAGTTGCAACGTTAACCTTCTTCCCGAAAGACTGTTGGTATTCACTGCCACTGCTTCCATCGCCTCTTACCGCACTTACCGTAGCACTACCGCTTGCAATGAGTTGTTCGTCATTATCATCCTTATTATCATTATTATGAGTTTGTAACAACAGTATCTAACTTAATGCTCATATTTCTGTACCATAACAGATACGAGAAAGCATGCAAATGATTCATCTTCTACACTAATACCATCTTCACGAAGAAGGGTTCTTCGTAACTTCATCTCAACTAATCGCAATACATTAGCAGGATTGATTAGCAATCGCCGCCCCATCTGACGCTTCATCACACAAATAACATCACAAAACGCAACTTCGGAGGCACATTGCACTGTCCCTACTGGCGAACCGACAGGTCAAAGTGCAATGCGGCATGGTACACGCAGAGGCCTCTAACGGACGACTGCAGAGTTTTGCAGATGCGGGAGTATCAATAGTGCAATAAGGGATCTTTACATTATCTCTCATACGATTTTGTTGTATATGTGTTTGTTCGATCCCAAGTACTTTCCTTGTAAGAATATGTCCTGCCAATCGACCCCTTCTTTTAGTCAACGTATGCCAGAAATTACCTTTCTATACAATTCTGTTCTCTACCTTCACATTATTTAACCGATTTACCCGCGTAATCTTCAACATTCTTCTGTAGCATCATATTTCAAAAACCTCTATCCTCTTCGCGTCTAAACTATTATTGCGTTTCACTCCTGTACCAGACAACACTCCACACATATGCCTTGAGAAAAGACTTCCTTACACTTAAATTAATATTCGATGTTTCTCCAAAAACAGATTTCTTTCAATTGCCATTCTGAATTTTATATACCCTGTACTGCGACCATCATATTGTCACGTTGAAATGGAAGCAGGCTGGACATCGAAGGCAAGTTTGTCGACTAAACACAGCACTTATACTGAAAGCTATCCATTGTGCCACGCCATCAGTTGGTTAACTTGGAGCCTCGCGGAAATATGTAATTTTACTGTCCAAGTTCAAATGTTTGTAAATGCGTGGTTATTAGTCCGTAGTTTACAAACTACTTAAACTAAGGTAAACTAACCGAAGGACAACACAAACACCCATGCCCGAGAGGAGACTCGAACCCCCGACGGTGAACGGCCGTGCGCACCGCAGCACAGCACTCCAGCATATATGTGTGTGTGTGTGTGTGTGTGTGTGTGTGTGTGTGTGTGTGAAAAATTAGGGGAAAGATGAAACCTCTTGCAATAGCCTTAGTTTGATGGCGTAGTTAACATACTAAAAGTCTCCGAAGCTCCGGCCAGTGGAATTGTGGTTATGACGTAATCAATATGGCGGCCTAAGAAACTTAGAACGGCTATCAATTCTCACAGGATTGACATAAAAGGTTCCTTTTTGCGCCAAATTACAGAGGAAGAGATGAAAAATGTTTATTTAGCATCATCACGTGTATATATAACATTTATTCTGAATTATAATAACAAAAACGGAAGAAATATCGTTTTTTCAACACCTTTCGAAATTTCTCTATTAATAACTGCGCAATTACGAACGAAATTATGGTTTTTAAAAATTAATTATGTAACACGTTCTTAGAGATTTAAAATAATAGTATGTTTTCCTATCATTAATAATAAGGGAGTTATCTGAAATTATTTACTGTAAGGTGTGATTATTCACTAGTTAGACCGGTTGCTAGAATTGTAAGGAGATATTTCTTAAAATTTTGTTCAAGACTTGCAAGTACATGTGAATATTCTCAAAAGATAGTGAAACGACTGTTTCTATACACATTGCATACATCTCAGCAATTATTTTTACAAAAATAAATAATATTTATCTAAATATACAAAGCACTGATTTGATTAAAATGTATATGAATGATATGGATTCATTCATTTATATATAGATATATGTGTTTGTATTTACCAGCTTTACTGCCTGGTTAACGGTGAGACGTAAATTATTTCGTCAAAAAGGGATCATTTCTGACAATATTATTTTGTCATTGAATCAACTAATAAGGGTGCATTCTAACCAGCATTAACTAACAAATATGTGCAAAAAATTAACAGATTGCACATTGAACGCCAATTCGAAGTTCATTGTTACCATATGAGTAGTTGAATGTCTTCATAGATTTGCTGTGGTGTCATCCTGTCTTCAAGTGTTAACATCTGTTCTATGTATAAAGGTGCACACTTTGCATAAGCAAGGTGGTTAGCTGCATGGAAAAAAGGAATCATATTTTTCACCATTTCTACATGCAACCCCCAATCACCTGTGCGCCCAGCACAGACAAAAAGCCTTATTATGCTAACTTGTTCATAGTACTGCACCCACAATTTGTCAGTCCAATTGCTAGATGCTGCTTCCTTTATAAAATTCTATTAATTTTCCATTGGCGTAATTCTCGTGGGCTCGTTGGGGAAATCTTCAATAGCTTGAATGTTGTATAATGTGGCAGTAAGTAATGCTTGCAGTTTGCAGAGATAGTTTGATCAATGTCCAGATCCTGCGTGAAATGAATTCCAAGGCCGAGCTGAGTGATGAAATGAGCTCTTAAGGAGCGAGCAAATGAACGTCCATTTAGTATTTTGTCACTGCTGTTAGAGGCGTACATAAGTCCACTTCCACCCATGATGAATGCAATGGCGCCGATGAATGACATAAGTGTGTAGACTCCGCCAAGTCTGACTACAACTTGTGACAATTCTCCAGTGTTTTCTCTTTTGGCCACAATTTGTGTAGCCTTAGAAAACAAAGGTTGATCAAATGTGACAATGCAGGTGCTGTGCTGCAGATGTTTACACTCTTCTACTGCATATAATAAAAAACTGTAGATGGTATCCATTCTAGTTGGCTTCAGAGTGAGAAAGGGGAGTCTGACTAGTGAACAGTTACACCTTTCGGTAAACAAATTCGGATAACTTCCTAATTATTTATGGTAGCCGGCCGCGGTGGCCGAGGGGACTGAGGCGCTCCAGTCACGGTCTGCCCGGCCACTACGGTCGGGGGTTCGAATCCCCCCTCGGGCACGGATATTTGTGCCGTCCTTAAGATAAGCTAGTTGATAAGTAGTTTGTAAGTTTAGGGACTGATAACCCCGTAGTTAACTCCCATAAGGTATACAAACATTTGAACATTTGAACATTTTTTATGGTAGGAAAAACATATTGGTATTATTTTAAAGCTCTAAGAATGTGTTACATGATTAATGAAAAGAAATCGTCTGTTTGTTCCATTTACCCAGTTAGTCATCGAGAAACTCCAAAAAGGTTTGAAAAAATGATATTTTCTCATTTTCGATTAATATAACTCAGAAGGAATGTTATATATGTATGTATATATACGAGATATACTGCTCCATAATTTTTTTCACTCCTTCCTCTGTAATTTGGTGCAAAAAGGACCTTTCTATGTTATTCTATGGGAATTTATAACCGTTCAAAAATGACAGCATAAATTCTTAGGTCGGCCATATTGATTGCGTGTTAACCGTGATTCCACAGCCCGGAGCTTCGGAGACTTTTAGTATGTTATCTAGGCCACCAAAATGAGACTATTCCAAAAGGTTTCATCTCTACCCTAATTTTTTTCTATTCAATGCATATAGGTCCTGGATTGTAATCCGCCACGGCTGCCAAGTAACAGAACTCATCTACCACCTTTATTGTTTTGTTACCTAATCTAAGTCCTTCTGCATCACCTGACTTCCATTATCCTTGTTTTGTTCTTATGTTCATCTTATACACTTCTTTCAACACACTGACCATTCCGTTCAATTGCTCCTCAAGGTCCTTTCCTGTCTCTGACAGAATTCAGTGTCATCAACAAAACGCAATGTTTTTATTTTTTCATTCTGAACTTCAAATACTTCTCCAAAATTTTCTTTGTATTCCTTCACAGCATGCTCAATGCACAAACAGAATAGCATTGGAGAAAGATTACAACTCTGTCTTACTGCCTTCCCAACCAATAAGTCCCTTTCATGCCCTTGAATCTACTAACTGCTGACTGGTATTTGTTGAAGTTGTAAGTAACATTCCGTTTCCTATCTTTTACACCTGCTGACTTCATAACTTGAAAGAATGTATTCCAGTCAACGTTATCAAAAGCCTACTCCAAATCAATAAAAGCTACAGATATAGGTTATTATTCCTTAATCTTCTAAGGTAATTCCTTCTCCTAAATCTAACTCGATCTTCCTCGAGGTCAGCTTCTACCAGATTTTCCATTCTTCTTTTAATTATTCGTTAACATTCTGCAACCATGACTTATTAAACTGATAGATCTGTAATTTTCCCACCTGTCTATGTCTGCTTTCTTTGTAATGGGGATTATTACATTTTTCTTGAAGTATGAGGGTATTTCGCCTGTCTGCGATTTGTTTCGCGAATGGATTTGGAACAGAAGACGTAATAAATTACAACCTCAAGCGGTATAGGGCGGATTTCAAATGTCTGTAAATCTATCGGACCAAACTGCGTGGTCATCAGTCCGCAGCTTACAAACTACTTAAACCTAGGTAAACTAACCTACGGACAAACACACACACCCATGCCCCAGGGAGGACTCGAACTTCCAGGGGGAGCAACCGCGCACTCCGCAGCGAGGTGCTTTAGACCGCTCGGCTTGTGTTTGATATCATGCGTTTTGAACTATGTGTCGTACACTGATACAATTTCGCACGTACATTCAGAGATATACGTGTTTACTCGTGAATACAACTAAGAGTAAAGAAGTAATAAATTGTAACGGCATGCTGAATGGCGCAGTTTTACTGCATGAACATCGAAAAAGTAGTCCTTTCATCATTTGCCAGGAGTTATTAGCGAGAAAAAGTTTCGTGAATATTAAAGAATATGTGTAGAGTTTGTTACAAGTCGATAAGTGCTCTAACTCTCAAATAGTGGAAGAATAAAGATATGTCGCATGATGGGGCTGTTTCTTATGACTCTCGTTGTTTATGACGTCATACCACCTGATTTATCTGTCGTAGATGGATTTTACTCCTACAGCAATAGTTCCCTTATGGTAAAGAATATTTGTACCAAATCGATAATAAGGAATATGTGCACTACGTTTGGTAGAAGTCGGCCCACAATAATTTAGGAGGAGATGTGAAGCACACACAAACACAAGCGTGCGCGCGCGCACATACATAACTACGTACATAGATACATGATTAATATGAATAGCTTACGATCACAGCTGTCTTCAAAAATATTTGAACGGCACCCAATAGACAAGCGTATGTCAATTGAGAAAATTTGAACATTTTTTTAAAACAAGAAGCAAAACAAAAAACGAAGAAAATTAAAAATTAAAAAGAGAGAAATTTGTGTGTCAGTGCGTATAAGAATGATTAACGGAAAAGGGGTTTAGTTGCTAAATATTACACCACAGAGAGGGATCATATTGATCTATGATTTAGTAACGGCTGTGTTTTCAATTGAGTTGAACTGTAACACAAATTGTTTGAACTTTAAATCGTTTCTGAATACTGCTAAAGAATCCAAAATTTTGGTCTCAGTAAAATTCAATACCAAATGCACGCAAACACCGTAAAAACTGCTTTAACTTACAACGGAGGTTAGAGATAAATGAACTACTTACCGACATGTTCAAATGTTTATAAATTTTAGGACTTAACATCTTTGGTTATTAGCCCCTCCGCTTAGAAACTTCTTAAAGGAAGTTAAACTAACTTAAGGACAACACACACACACACACACACCTATGCCCGAGGGAGGACTCGAACCTCCGACCACGAGCAGCCGCGCGCTCCGCTGCAAGGCGCTTTAGACCGCTCGGCCACTCCCCCGATGTTGGGCAAATAAGAAGAACCAGCGAGATGTGCGTCGCATTGGAGATGCTGCACACTAGGGTGGGCCGGAAAAAGTGAATTTTTGAGTATCGAGTCGTAATAGGGCTCGAAAGTTACGTATTTATGTGCTGATTGACGAAAAAATAATTTAAAAAATCTAACTTAATATCTTCAGTTCGCGCAAAGGGCTTAAAGTTTCTAAAAAAACGATAAATTTATAGAATTTCCGAAAGGTCATATAAAAATATATCTTTCAGTATCACGTCCTAATAGGACTCAAAAACTGCGCATCCATGTATAATTTCACATAAAACTGTTTTTGATAGTCCTAGCGTATGTAATCAGTTCGCGCTAAAGGCCTTAACAATCGAAATATGACAACATTTCTAAATGTTCAAAATGTTACGGAAATTTACTAATATCTCGTATTTATATGTATGTTTTAAATATGTTAGGTTTTATTTATTGTGATTTGGTTATTTAAAGAGATAACATCGTAACTTTGCAGCTCTTCAGCCATTTCACCAGCAAATTTGGTTAAATGACCCAGAACTCATCACGAGGAGGTGGCTGCAATTCGAGTTCCACCCACACCCTACTCAACCAACCAACACCCCAAGGTGGTCATACTATTTATATATTCATATTTACAATATATACATTTATTTACATTTTTATACCTTTATTTACATACTAATCAAAGATATAGTTGGCTTGAATTCTGATTTGTGTCTAAATTTTGGCATTATTGATCTTGACAGCAGAGTCGTCCTAATGAATTCATCTCTGCTATCTTGCCCACATACGTTTTCTGCAGCCACTGTTACTAATTTTACATATCTTTCTACAGCTTCAATCTTAATAGATTGATGCAAAGATCAACAATACCTCCTGGATATTGTCAAAACTATTCAAAGTGGAAAATGTACTCCAGATCTGGCTAATCGTGATCCTGGACCTCTTAGTCACTCCCGTTGGTTGACATGTGCGAATAGAGTGTTGCACTTGTATATTTCTGAAGTAAATCGCACAAATGAACTCACGAGTTTAGTTGACTATATTCTAAAGACATATGCTCCAGTCTGGTTCGATATTAAGAGATACGCCTCAGTATGGTCCAAAGCAAGTTTTTAAGGTTATTAAAACTTCCAGACATCTTCCAGAGAACATAAAAAAGCAAATTGATCCGGTGATTCAACGAAACTCGTTTTTCTGTCATCCAGAAAACATGTTATTGGCTATGATAGTAGACGAGAAATCACATATTAGAGAGTTGGGTTTTAGAAGAGTCCTAAAGGCAAAAAATATGAAAACTAACCGCAAAGCTGCAGTAAGAACGTTTACTACACCAACACTAGATTTTGAGGCTACTGAATACTGTGAGCTTATAGATTGGTGAAAATGTATGCTATCGCCCCGCCCAGTGATGCAGAAATTGACGACAGAATCCATTTCTACATATTTGATGAATAAGACTTTGCCCAAATTTGAATCTCTGAACTTTCCGTGCCACACTCAGGCTGTAGAAAGATGTGTAAAATTAGTAACAGAGGCTGCAGAAAAAGTATGTGGGCAAGATAGCAGTGATGGATTCATTAGGACGACTCTGCTGTCAAGATCAATAATGCCAAAATTTGGACACAAATCAGAATTCAAGCCAACTACATCTTTGACTAGTATGTAAATAAAGGTATAAAAATGTAAATAAATGTATATATTGTAAATATGAATATATAAATAGTATGACCTCCTTGGGGGGTTGGTTGGTTGGTTGAGTAGGGTGTGGGTGGAACTCGAATTGCAGCCACCTCCTCGTGGTGAGTTCTGGGTCATTTAACCAAATTTGCTGGTGAAATGGCCGAAGAGCTGCAAAGTTACGATGTTATCTCTTTAAATAACCAAATCACAATAAATAAAACCTAACATATTTAAAACATACATATAAATACGAGATATTAGTAAATTTCCGTAACATTCTGAACATTTAGAAATGTTGTCATATTTCGATTGTTAATGCCTTTAGCGCGAACTGATTACATACGCTAGGACTATCAAAAATATTTTTATTTTAAACTGTACATGGATACGCAGTTTTTGAGTCCTGTTAGGACGTGATACTGAAAGATATATTTTTATATGACCTTTCGGAAATTCTATAAATTTATCGTTTTTTTAGTAACTTTAAGCCCTTTGCGCGAACTGAAGATATTAAGTTAGATTTTTTAAATTATTTTTTCATTAATCAGCACATCAATACGGAACTTTCGAGTCTTATTACAACTCGATACTCAAAAATTCACTCTTTTCGGCCCACCCTACTGCACACCCGTGATGTAAAATTATTCCTTTGCCATAAAGGTCGAGGACTTCGTAGCTGCTGTTGTAAATTAATTTGTAAGAATTGTTTATTTCTCGCGATTCACAAATACAGGCTCCCGAGTTTGAAAAATGTTTCTAGATATCTTCGTCAGCCAAACCAGCAACGCTAGGCGTGGGAGGCACGCGGTCAGCACACGGCTCTACCGCTGGCTCTCGAGTCCTTGGAGCCACTGTTTCTCCGTCAAACAGCTCCGCAGTTGGCATAACGAGGCTTGCTGCGCCCCGTTCCAGTCTTCCCAGCAAGGAAAATTCTCTGGCAGTACCGAGAATCGAGCTCGGCTCTTCCGCATACCAATCAGCTGCGCTGACCCACGGAAGCAGTCGTCTAAAATAATAATAATAATAATAATAAAATCACAAAAAGTGCTACATATTCTTACAGAAGACAGAAGAAAAGTTCTACCAACTGTACTGATCACCAATCAGATGCTCCAGTATAAGGAACACTTGAAATCGTATTCTAGGGACGTTTACGTTTAAACTGTTTATTAGCAGTAATAGATGCATACCAGGAAGCCTCAGTCCCACAACAGCAAGTACTTTTATCAGCAGTGAAAATAAACGAAGTCTGCAAATGACTTTGTTTATTCCTGTCGTAATTTTCATTAGTTTTCAGAAATAGTAAATTGTGTGGTCATTTGCTGCCATTGTCCAAATACTTGAAGTATGTTTCTAAATTTTAATTTCTTCATTTTCCATATCTACGATGAAGGCAATGGACGGAGAGGATGGTGAATGGGTTGAACAGAGAAGGACAAAGTTGAAGAAAGTAGGAAGGGAACGGGAATATGACAGATACGTTGAATGGGTAGCTACTTGGCGGTGTGTTGGGGGGGGGGGGGGGGAGGAAGATAGGAAGAGAAAGGGGACAGAGGGAAGATTGACAGAATGTTGAAAATGTTTCCTTCTCTCAAGGAGATACATGCTCCACAACACGTAATCTTTTATTTTTACGCCGATAAAAGACAAAAACATTTTATGAATCCACCTGACATTATAATAAATTAGGATTTACTGAGAAAAAACTTCTTTTCTAAATTTCTTGCCACACATCCTCTGCAATGCAAAACAATTTACTGATTTCACTGAAATATTTTCCCGGTGAGCCTAAGTCTGCAAGAATTCTTTCATTTAATTTCCTATTCGTGTCACATCAGACCAAGCCAGAGCGAAGCACGACCGAATTTAGCCAGGACTTTTTTTACTTGTGATTATCTACCATCCTGCACATTATACACAAAATGAAGGCGGCACTTCACTCTGTGACTTTCTTTCTGAAAGGGACAAACACGTTTGTTTTAAACTTTGGGAAAGAGAAGCCCTCGAAGTATGCTGTCTTCTGAGTTTCCTGTCGTATCCCTAGTAAGACTACCTCACATTTCATTTTTTTACCTGGAGGGGAGAGAAGGGTCACCAAATCATTCGACTAGCCCGGTTTCCACCCGTTTTTTTTTTTTAACAGTAGAAGACCCTATGTTTGAATCTCTGTGCTATTAAACGTAATCTACCGGATTTTAATTGAAATTGAGTTTCTCCTCTTACACTGTCGCACGAACGACAAAGCAGTGGATACTGAAATATGTGTCAAAGGAATAGAAAAACAACTGAAGTCGCTCAACAAAGGTCGCTGGACCTGATGGGATACCAAATATTTTACACGGAGTATGCGAAGGAACTTTGCCCCCCTATTTCCAGTGTTATTAAGGATTGGAAAGAAAACGTGGATCTTTCCCGTTTACAAGAGTTCTCGATAAGAAGCACAAAACTATAGGCCTATATCTCTCACTTCAGTCACTTAAAGAATTTTTATGTTTGAATATGATGTCATTAGCATGGTTTCAAGAAGCAGTGATCATGTGAAACACAACTCGCGCTGTTCATCCACGAGATACAGAGAGCAGTAGATACAAAATCTCAGGTAGATGCCGTGCAAGGCGTTCGATATCGTTCCACACCGTCCCCTGACAATCAAAAGCACGAGCGTATGGAATATCATACCAAGGCGTTCCTAGCTAACAGAACGCAGATTGTCATTCTCAACGGAGAAAAGTTATGTGATGACAGGCGTGCCCCACGGAAGTGTTATTGAACTGTTGCTTTTCGTAATATACTAGAGGGCATGTGCGAATACTTCCCACCGTTAGTGGAATGACAAAAAAGATGGAGAAAAATGGAAGTAAAGTTGAATGTTCAGGCATAGCTTTCTTCAGAATTAATCAATGCAAGTGTTTAAAAGCGCAAATGAAAGAGCTTAATTCTCTGTTGTGAGGTCAAAAAGTACTGCGTACCTTAACTAGAACCGAAGATATAGTAAAACAAACCGATTTAAATATTCAATGCAAGGACAGAAGGGTACCGCCTCTGAATAAAAATAAAGGATGGAGAGACCTAAGTTAATTCTAATACCCGATGACAAATCTGCGAATGAATACCTTTCGTTTAAAACAAAAATGAAGGAAATCGGTCGGACATAACGGACTGACTTCAGTTTACAGCAAGGTCATTCCCATAAGAAATATACGGAAAGAAATCGCGTTTGTGTATAGAAAAAGGAAGGCGAGAGGTATGTAAATTCTGATACTTGATGACAAATGCGCGAATGAATACCTTTCGTCTACATCTACATCTACACGGGATACTCTGCAAATCACTTTAAGTGCCTGGCAGAGGGTTCATCGAACCACAATCATACTATTTGTCTCCCATTCCATTCTCGAATAGCGTGCTGGTAGAAAGAACACCTGAATCTCTCTGTTCGAGCTCTGATTTCTCTTATTTTATTCTGATGATCATTTCTACCTATGTAATTGGGAGTCAACAATATATTTTCGCATTCGGAGAATGTTGGCGATTGGAGTTTCGCAAGTAGCCCACGCCGCAGCGATAAGCGCCGTTGTTGTAATGATTCTCATCCCAGATCCTGTATCATTTCCGTAACGCTGTCTCCCCTGTATCGTGAAAATACGAAACGAGCTGCCCTTCTTTGGACTCTTTAGATGTCCTCCGTCAAACCCACCTGATAAGGATCTCACACTGGGCTACAATACTCCAAAAATGGACGGACAAGCGTAGTGTATGCAGTTTCTTTTGTAGTTCTGTTGCATGTTTTAAGGGTTCTGCCAATAAAACACAGTCTCTGGTATCATTTCCGTTACGCTGTCTCCCCTGTATCGTGACAATACAGAACGATCTGCCCTTCTTTGCTTCTTAAAACAAAAATGAAAGAAATGGGCCGGGTAGTTTGGTCTTGCCGACTGACTTTAGTTTTCTTAGATTATTATAATATATACGATATAAATGAGCTCGTAGATAACATCGGAAGTTCAATGAGGCTTTTAGTGGATGATGCAGTAATTTATCGACAGGTCGCAAGTCTGCCGGACAGATTAGTTGAAAGAATCCTCAGGAAATTCAGCCCGTTCACAAAGGAAGTAGGTTACGAAACTCTCGTTCGGACAGTGCTTAAGTATTACTCATCGGTGTGGAATCCGTACCAAGTCGTGATAATAGATGACACAGAGAAGATCCAAAGGCGAGCAGCATGCTTCGTTGCGGGCTCATTTAGTAAGCGCGAAAGCGTCACAAAACGATTAGAACAGTGTCAGACGCTGCAATAGAGGTTTCTGCAGAGGTACGGGCTTCTGTCAAAGTTCCGAGAGCGTTCGTTTCATCAAGAGTCGATCAATACATTACTTCCTCCTACTTATATCTCGCGAAGGCATCTCAAGGATAAGATTACAGAGATTAGAACCTATACAGGCGATCATTTTTTCCATACACCATTCACGATTGTAATAGGAGGAAAGACAATGGTACGCAAAGTACCCTTCGCCACATACCGTAAGGTGGCTTACGTAGTGTGGCTGCAGATGCAGAAACTAGGCATACACTGGGAGAGCTAGCATCAGGTTGATAACAGTCCCGTTTCTATTGATAAGATTAATGAATGAATGAGACAGTACTACCAATTGACTGTATTCGATTGGTTAATTCCTAACAAAGAACCTCATGGGGAAAATACTGTATCTTTGATAAAGAGAAATGTTCTTGTGAATGACAGCGATTTGTTTAGATTAACTCAGTGTTCAAAATGTCCAAATGTTTGTTAACCCGCGTCCACACATTGGGACCAACGCTGGCGCTAACATTGGCCAATATTTTTGTACAGTGTCCACACATTGGAGCCAATGTTGTTGTTGTTATGGTCTTCAGTCCGGAGACTGGTTTGATGCAGCTCTCCATGAGAACGGCAACCCACGTCCACTTGAATCTGCTTACTATACGCGTCTCTTGGCCTCTCTCTGCGATTTTTACCCCACACACTTCCCTCCAATTTGCGATTCCTCGGTGTCTAAGAATGTGTCCTACCAAGCGATCCCTTCTTTTAGTCAGGGTATGCCAAAAATTTCTTTTCTCACCAATTCTGTTCAGTTCCTCTTCATTAGTTGTGCGATCTACCCACCTAGTCTTCAGCATTCTTCTGTAGCACCACATTTCAAAAGCCTATATTCTCTTCCTGTCCGCACTGCTTATCGTCCATGTTTCACTTCCGTACAAGGCAACACTCCACCCAAATGCCTTCAGAAAAGACCTCCTTACATTTAAATTAATATTCGATGTTACCAAATTTCTCTTTTTCAAAAATGCTTTTCTTCCCATTGCCATTCTGCATTTTATATTCTTTGAACTGCGACCATCGCATGTTATTTTACTTCCCAAGTAACAAAACTCATCTACCACATTTATTGTTTCGTTGCCTGATCTAATTCCTTCAGCATCGCCTGACTTTCTAAGACTACATTCGATTATCTTTGTTTTGCTCTTGTTAATGTTCATTTTATACTGGAGCCAATATTCAGATAAATTCGTCGAGAGCCAACGAAAACATATCTGACACCCAAATCTCGGCCAATGCATTAACGCTTTTCAGTGTGAATAATTACATTTTGTCATTGTAAATCAAAGTGAGAAACATACGTAAAAGATGATGGAGTGTTGTATTACTTCCTGCGGAACATTAATTACGGTACTAAATCATTATTTTTTTTAAATATGCTACAAGTAAACTATACACATTATAAAAACTTAGAGCTGCTACTTTAAATGACTGAAAATAAAATAAAAAAGAAAGAGATGTTTTGGAGGGATGCTACTCTTTTGGTATTACGCTTCGATTTCTGCCTGAGAGGCAGTCAGTGCTGCGTGTATGTTGAGTTCGTAATAAACGTGTTTTCAGTATAAGTGCTGTGTTTAGTTGCCTTCAAAGTCAAGCCTGCTTCCATTGCAACGCGACATTGTTTGGTGGAGGCGCCGGGTACACTGTGCAACAGCTGCATCACCGTGGCTCCGATTAGGCAACGTAAAAGCCGTCGCTTACACGGACTGGAACCGGAATACAAGGGATACACCGAGTACGTCCTTCCAAGAGTCCGTATCATCAGACGAACAATGGAAACGAAACCAACAGTAAGCCAGCTACACATCAGGCACCCGTCGGTGTTCTCTGGAGACGATGGACAGGACCCAAACAAATGGCTAAAAGGGTTCGACCGAGTCGCCAAGTACAACAGGTGGGATCATACGATGCCAACGTTTACTTCTATCTGGATGGAACAGCCCAGCAATGGTTCGAGAACAACGAAGACAAGTTGAATGACTGGGAGACGTTCCAGGAGGAACTGAAGAAGACGTTTGGAGACCGCCAGCGTCAAATCCGCTCGGCGGAAGAACAATTGAAGAACCGGGCCCAACGACATGGTGAGCCGACACAATCGTACATACAGAATGTTTTGGCCCTGTGTAACATAGTGAATCAGAACATGACTGAGGCGGACAAAATCACGCACCTGATGAAGGGAATTGCAGAAGATATGTACCAAGCTCTTCTGATAAAAGACGTCGCTACGACAGAAGAGTTCATCAAGTGGTGCCAGCGTATTGAAGAGATGCAACAAAGGAGGGTTGGACGCAAGAAGTATGACAGACTCCAAATGTAGTCCCTATGGCCGTTGTGGAAGACCAGCAGGACTTGGCTTCTCTCATACGACAAATCGTGAGAGAAGAATTACAACAGTGCATGGCAGCCCGAGACCGAGCGAGCATCAGATTATGGCCATGGATGTGAGCTCTGTAAGTCGCGAGGTAGCCGACGCCGCTGAGGACGAGGTATTTCAAACATTAGCTCCTGTCTGCCCCGTCAATCGCACCCGACGTGAAGAATGGCGTCGCCCTGCTATGACTTACGCTGCAGCTGCCAAACGGCAGCCCATGAACCGACCGACGCGACCACAGCCAACTCCCCCGGTAACTATGCCGCCCCGCAGAAGAACAGACGTCTGGAGGACAGAAGACAACACACCACTGTGTTTCCACTGTGGACGCCCTGGACATGTCGTACGCAACTGCAGAGAGAGGAGGCGAGTATTCGATGATTATTTTGCCGCAAGACGTCAGCCGTCGGAGCAGTTCTATCCAAGGCAGTCACCTGCTGATGAGTTCAGTCGACCTATGGGAAGAAGCCCATCGCCATACCCTAGACGAGGTCGCTCCCCGACGCGCCGCAGCCGTTCACCGTCGCCGTACAGAGGTACCAGCCGCTCCCCTAGCCGCCGCGCCCAGGAAAACTATGTGAGGCAACCATCTACGGAGGTGAGGCCGCCGCAGATGAAAATCCTCCATGGACGACAGTTGCCAAGATGTCGGGAAATCTCATCGACGTCATAATCGACGGCCAACCTGTCCGGGCACTTGTTGATTCAGGAGCCTCTTTTTCTGTATTATCGGATAATTACCGCCGCACACTAAAGAAGACAATGTTCTGTGATACGGGAGCAACTGTGCTCAAGGTCGCGAATGGAAAGTACGTCCATCCAGCAGGAACTTGTGTCGCAAGAATAACCATCAACAACAGGACGCAGCCGTTTGAATTTGTCGTGTTAACAGAATGTAGTCACAATGTCATCCTCGGATGGGACTTCCTTCAGGCATCCCAAGCTATCATTGACTGTGGAAGATCTGAGCTGCAAATAGAAGAAGTTGTTCCGCCGGATACACGTAATACAGAATTTTCTGGGAAGCTGTTCGTCGTTGACAATGTGACGATACCGCCGTTGACAATGAGAAGAGTTGCAGTCACAAACACAGATGACTGGTTAAACTGTGAAGTTTTGGATGATAGTAAAAAGTTTATCAGGCTCACAAAAGAAATTTACATACCAGCGGCTATCATAAGCATTGCCGCTGGTCAAGGAGAGATTTGGATCACAAATTGTCACGAGCAGTCACAACTTATCCCCAAGGGAATGTGTATCGCGACAGCTGAACTAATCCAGGACGGTGAGCTCAATGTCATCAATGAAGACCCATGCCCTGCTGTTAGTACAGACAACACGCTGGAGGAAACAAACGTGGAACTGCCAATAGGGCCTGGACTGACCACGGAACAACGCCAGCGGGTGTTAGGTATACTACGCCAATTTTCGGGTGCATTCACACCTCAGCAGGGGAAAAGTCAGACGAAACGGCCCACGATAAAGCACCGTATCAATACTGGGGATCATCCGCCAATTAGCCAGCGTTCGTATAGAGTGTCGCCAGCTGAAAGACGGAAGTGGAGAAGATATTGCGAGATGACATTATTCAACCTTCGGAGAGTCCTTGGTCGTCTCCGGTGGTCCTCGTAAAGAAGAAGGATGGCCGTCGACTATCGGCGGCTGAACAGAATCACAAAGAAAGATGTCTACCGACTGCCGCGTATTGACGACACCTTAGACTGCTTGAAAGGAGCTACATACTTCTCAACTATGGACATGCAGACAGGTTACTAGCAAATCGAGGTTGACGAAGCTGACAGGGAGAAGACGGCTTTTATTACACCTGACGGCCTCTATGAATTTAAAGTAATGCTATTTGGATTATGTAATGCTCCAGCCACATTCGAACGCATGATGGACAACTTGCTTCGACACCTTAAGTGGACGACGTGTCTCTACTATTTAGATGACATTGTCGTTTTCTCGAAAACATTTGAAGAACATCTGAGTCGCCTGTCAACTGTGTTGAAGTGTGTTCTGGCTGCAGGTCTCCGCCTCAATCCAAAGAAGTGCCTCTTCGTCGCCAAAGAGATAAAAATCCTGGGGCACCTAGTCAATGGAGATGGTGTCCGTCCTGATCCAGATAAAGTAAGGGAAGTCACAGAAGTTCCAACTCCTCAGCACATTCGTGATGTGAGAAGTTTTCTCGGGCTATGCTCATACTACCGACGTTTCATAAAAGGAATTTGTAACAAGGCACGTCCATTACAAGAACTTCTGCAGGGAGACGCCAAATTTTACTGGGATGAGACAAAAGAAAGAGCTTTCCGGGCACTTAAGGAGGCTCTAACTTCCGCACCAGTGCTAGCCTTGTACGACGAGAATGCAGAAACGGAACTTCACACAGACGCCAGTGTCTATGGGATTGGTGCCGTGCTTGTACAAGTTCAGGAAGGTGCCGAAAAAGTGATAGCCTATGCGTCAAGAGTAAGAGTCCGAGATAAACTACTCTACAACTGAAAAAGAATGTCTCGCGGTTATCTGGGCTATCAACAACTTCCGGCCTTATTTATTCGGCAAACCATTCACCGTCGTGACAGATCACCATTCTTTGTGTTGGCTGACTAGCTTGAAGGATCCATCAGGTCGACTAGCAAGATCGGCATTAAGACTCCAAGAGTACGATGTCACAGTGGTATTCAAGAGCGGGCGCAAACACAAGGATGCCGACTGCCTTTCGAGGAATCCATTAGTGGAACACAACAGCATTAATGAAATTTCAGCTCTCACTGAATTAGATGACGTTACAGCTGAACAGAGAGAAGATCCAACACTATTAAAAATGATAGAGGCCTTGGAGAAAGGAGAACCGACTAATGGAGAGTTCCAACTTATAAACGGAACATTGTACAAGAGCAACTACGATCCACTGGGCCCCAAATGGCTACTTGTTGTTCCAGCTCATCTCAAGCCAGCTATTCTCAAATATTTCCATGATGCTCCAATATCCGGTCATCTGGGATTCGTGAAGACCCTAGACAAAATCAGACGCAGGTATTACTGGAAAGGTCTCTACCGATCTGTCAAGCACTATGTGAGTCACTGTAAAGAGTGCCAGCGACGGAAGCATGTGCCGCAATTACCTCCAGGCAATCTCGTACCGATTCCGCCGGCAGCAGCTCCATTCCACCGAGTTGGGATCGATATTTTAGGGAGGTTCCCGAAGTCGACAACCGGTAACCGTTGGATAATAGTCTGCACTGACTACCTCACACGCTACGCTGTCACCAAACCTGTGCCGACTGCAGAAGCTCCAGAGATCGCAAAATTCCTTGTAGAAGACATTATTTTGAAGCATGGAGCACCACGTGTCATGATATCTGATCGTGGAAAAGTATTCCAGTCAAAACTAGTATCAGAGGTAATGTCACGGTGCAACGTTGTCCACAGAATGACAACTGCATACTATCCTCATACAAATGGTCTTACGGAACGTTTTAACAAAACGTTAGCCGACATGCTGTCGATGTTGAGCAGAAGGATTGGGATACAATTCTGCCAGTCGTGACATTTGCTTACAATACCGCAAAAGAAGACACCACAGGCTTCACTCCGTTTTTCCTGCTTCATGGCCGTGAAGCTGAGACGACAATGGATACACTGTTACCGTTCCAACCGGACGACACTCAGGATGACTATGTTAAACAGCTCATCACCAGGGTCGAAGAAGCAAGACAGCTGGCTCGCATACGGACACTGGACGCCCAGGAGGAGGACCGTCAGCGGTATAACGACAAGCACCGACCTGTTGTGTACAACCCAGGAGATCTGGTATGGATTTTTACCCCTGTACGGAAGGTTGGACTGTCAGAAAAGTTATTGAAGCGATACTTTGGTCCGTATCGTGTCATACGCCGCCTGTCAGACGTCACATACGAAGTTGAGGATTATGAGCCGTCGTCGAAACGTCAAAAACGAAGAGACATTGTTCACGTCCTGCGCATGAAGCTTTACTACGATCCTGAAGAGCAGGTAGACGACAATGGCTTCTTGTTCAAGGACTTTAAGGACAGTAATGTTCCTGATGAAGCCACGACAGGAACGTCTGTCGTCGATAATCGCGGAGAAGGGAAGGATTTTCTTGAACTGTCATACAGAGGACCCATGACACGGTCAAGATCCAGGACATTGCAGCTGGCTCCACAGGGATCATAACAGCGGGTCGCTGTTTCTCCAGGAGTGGAAGCAATGCCGCGAGAGACCACGAACACCAACTGCCGGCGTGGCACAGGGGATAGGGTCGCGGACTGCTGAGCAGAAGGTCGCTGGTTCCATCCCGCAGACCGGCAAAGATTTTTTTTTTTTTTTTTTTTTTTTTTTTTTTTTTTTTTTTTTTTTTTTTTTTGTAATTTACAATTCCAGAAGGTTCTACATCTTTCTTATGTTCACTTGTAAATTCTAGTTGTTTCTTATGTTAACTGTTCTTCTAATTTCTGGTAAATTCTGTCTGTGTATAAATAGCAGAGTACTCTGCCTGAGAGGCAGTCAGTGCTGCGTGTATGTTGAGTTCGTAATAAACGTGCTTTCAGTATAAGTGCTGTGTTTAGTTGCCTTCAAAGTCAAGCCTGCTTCCATTGCAACGCGACAATAAACCTTGTGGACTTACTGATGTTTTAATAACGGTTTAATGAATTTATTGTGTAAGACTGTGTGCATGGAAAAGTCTGTAGCCGCGGTCGAGTAGCCGAGCGGTCTAAAGCGTCTCGCTGCGGAGTGCGCGGTTGCTCGCCGTGGAGGTTCGAGTCCTCCCTCGGGCATGGGTGTGTGTGTGTTTGTCCTTAGGTTAGTTTACCTAGTTTTAAGTAGTTTGTAAGCTACGGACTGATGACCACGCAGTTTGGTCCGATAGATTTACAAACATTTGAACTTTTTGAAAAGTTTGTATCCAAAATGTCGACTGCGTTCAAGATGAGGAATTATGCAATTCATAAGGAAGACAGAGTGACAGAACTGGAGCAAGGAATCACTGAAAGAAGCAATGCAGCGTGTAAGAAATGGTAAGCCTGTTAAAGCCGCCGCTAGGAAGTTCAACTTTCCTGCAGCTACCTTAGGTCACTATGTAAAAAAAAACATGATGATGAAGTACGCTCTGCTCAATGTATGTGATGCAAATGAGAAATGTTATATTCTTGTCTCTTTTGATAAGTAAATAGGCATCAGTAAATGACTTTGTTTTCGAAATAAAATGTTCGTCATTTTACCCTAACTGTAGAGCAAGTATACGACTCGTGATATCACTAACAAAAACAATTCTAGCTATAAAATCTTCTCTCTTAGGAAACGTTTAAGAGCTTTATTACAAATGAGATACATTAAGCAATCGTTTTTCCATAAATGAAGAATCTAATTTCAAGGTAAGCGCCAGACAAAAATAGTAATGTACCTTATACCTTAATGTCGCTATCTTACCCGACTTTCCCTACACATGTAATAAACCTCAACTATACTTTGCCAAGCACAAGTGAACGTGAAAATGAGTGACCATCGTGATGCCGCCACTGAGAACGTGTGCTGCTGTTAATGAGAGCGGTTTTAATGCCCCCTCGGCCAGCCTTGGTGCTGCCGTTTTTTTTTTTTTTTTGCTAATCGCATGCGTCGGCCAGCTGCATATGAACAATAATAGTGTTCTTTAGTTCAATTTTTAAACATAGAGTCTCATGTTAACTAAACTGTAAAGACCTTTCTCTTTGGCTCGTAACAGAGAAGCTGCTTAATTATATTAAGAGCTGATTATATACAATTCATTTCCACCACGTTGCTCCTCTTCCACTTTCAAATTAATGGGAGCCTACTCAATTGTTGCAATTGTCTTGATAGTATAATTGGTTAAATTATAAAAAGGGTAAAAAATAGATCAATAAATTCAATAGACTCCATTAAAAAAAAAAAAAAAAAAACCTTCCCCAGAACCAAATCCTGACTGCACTACTGGATGAACTACATCGCCGAAAACTTTCTGAGTGAGAAGCTAAAATCGGAAATCAGTCCTTATCTTAACAACGGGAGGCCGCCAATTGTGAAATTCAGATTCGATTCATACTGCGCATAATGTAAACTCATTACCAGAGGTGTAATTTGGCAAAGCACCAAGATGCACTTCTCACCCGTTGTCGAGAAAAGAAGTGCATCTTGGTGCTTTGCCAAATTACACCTCTGGCCACGAGCTTTCATAATGCGCAGTATGAATCGAATCTGAATTTCACAATTGGCGGCTTCCCCTTGTTAGAGAAAAGTGTACCATATCTGATAGATGGTGTGATTTCATAAACAGTCGTTCTAGAGATGAATGTTCAGAATTTCTGAAAATCGTATAATACTTTTTGCAATCTCTGGCATCAATGCAATTACGGAAAGGGTATTTCACTTCTTATACATTGGAGCCACGGTGTACTGTCCGACCGCAGTGAGGCGCTATGCTGTCATTCCCCGTCTGGGGTTCGAATCCCCCCTCGGGCATGGATGGTTGTGTCGTCTTTAGTGTAAGGTAGTTCATAATTAGTTTTTAAGTTTAGGGACTGATGACCCCACAGTTAAGTCCCATAGGCCTCACAAACATATATACATTGAACATATACATTGGACTGATGAAAGACACTTCTTTCTGTACAATGTATAACAAATTAGTTACTCGCCAATTTTAACTACAAAGATCGCGTTTGTTCTCAGTTCTGTGGTAACATCACATAAAAAATAAGAGTTACAAAAAAAGAAAAAAGAAAGAGTTACTTAAAAACGTTCGACGGATCGAGAAATATACTTTTGTTAATAAGTAAGCCATTGTGTATTACGGAAAGATTGTTTGTAACCCCCCCCCCCATTTTTTTATTTGGGTATACTAACGTGCTTTTAACAAAAAATAGATTGTTTGAAGTACTCGTCGGTGGTTTGTTTAGATATTAGGGGTATTAGGGATATTAATTGTCGGAATAGTGGAAAGCAGCCGTGTCTGAAGTTAGTTCTGTCCTTCCAGCAAGTCCATAAAACAATTAATGTGCATGTTATCAGTTATGAAACAGCTATGAAGTTTCCGGGCTTTTTGGTAAAGAAATAATTTTATATCTTGTTGGCTCTTTTTGATTGACCAACATTCTGTCGTCGGGTAGTCCATTCATCTCGAGTCTCCATTGTACACAGTAAACTCTTTCCTAAGCTCTGTAATTGGTTATCTTTTTCGTAGATGCTTGAGCTTTTATTTCTACTAGTCTCTCCTTGCAATGGAAGTACCTCAGACACGGCCAACCAATACTGTTCGAGAACAACTTGCACTATCCGTGTATGAAACGAACACAGAATCTCTGTTCACGCATCAAGTGTCTTGGTCATTTGCCTAGCAACGCTCTCGCTCAAGCAAGTTTACCTTGCTGCGTGTATAAAATACAGTCGTAATGCTTCTTGATTTCTCGAAAGATACGCGTTTTAGAAAAACGTATTATAAGATGAAAAATGCTCAGATTCTAATTACCTATCGATCCACTTAATTTTCAAACGATTAATTATCGTGAAATTTAAACGCGGTGGGGTGGTAGTGAGCCAAAAATCTTACAGTCCTTCATTTTTTGTTCATACACATGGTGGTGCCTTCTTAGTTGATTTAGTCTGGTCAATTATTTATTTATTAACTTATTTTCCTCGTTTTTTGTAGTATAACGCGATCATTTATATTTTTCCGTATTTGATCCCACTAATAATTTGCTGCGGGGGAGTAGCCGAGCGGTCTAAGGCGCCTTGCTGCAGAGCGCGCGGTTGCTCGCCGTCGGGGGTTCGAGTCCTCCCTTGGGCATGTGTGTTTGTGTGTGTGTGTGTGTGTGTGTGTGTGTGTGTGTGTGTGTTTGTTTGTAGAGCTTAAGGGACTTAACTACCGGGTCATCAGTCTCTAAACTTACGAACTACTTATGAACTAGCTAATACTAAGTACGACACAAACATCCATGCCCGAGGGGGGATTCGAACCCCCGGACCGTAATGGCCGTGCAGACTGTGACTGACGCACTGCAGAGCGCTCGGCCACCGCGGCCGGCATGTGTGTGTTGTCCTTAGGTTAGTTTACCTTAGTTTAAGTAGTTTCTAAGTAACGGACTGATGACCACGCAGTTTGGTCCGATAGATTTACGAACATTTGAACTAATAATTTGCAACTATCATTCGAATTTTTTGGTTAGGTTCTTTTTGTTCTTTCCTAACTTAATTCACTGCCGCTATCTTAGTTATATTATACTTTATTTTGGACATAGAAGTCGGTTCCAAACGGGCGTTACGGACGTCCATAGGAGCTTCCACGGATTCTAGGCGAAACACCCTGGAAAATTCCGTTGCGAAGCCGCCCGAATTGTTTTGTTGCGAAGCGCAAGATCTACGCGCCTGCTGCGCTGCGCATTGTTTTCAGGCGAACTGCCCAGGGACGACCTTCCTCGAATGCTGGTGTCCACATGAGTTGCGTCATCTCACGATGCGCCCGCCCGAGTTTCCTGGAACCAACGGCTCACTGCACTGTTCACCTCAACTACACCGGGCGATTTACACCGGAAATGCTCCGAATGCCAAGCCTAGACGCAACCACAGAGTCTGTGACGCAACTCCCCTCGCCCCTACCCCCACCCTCCACGAGGCCGTACAGCGTCGGTGCCGACACAAACGACCTACTGGAATGAGAGGGCTGACAATCGTCTATGATATGCTTGCTTACAAACGCATATTTCACTGTTTCTACATGTTTTAACATTCCCCCTTCTTTTAAGATTCGTAACTACTCTGCCATCATAATTATGAAGAACGGTGTGGTGTAATGTTGTTGTTGTGGTCTTCAGTCCGCAGACTGGTTTGATGCAGCTCTCCACGCTACCCTGTCCTGTGCAAGTCTCTTCATCTGACAATACGTTCGGCAACTTACATCCTGTTGAATCTGGTTACTGTTTTCGTTCCTCGGGCTCCCTCAACGATTTTTATCCCACACGCTTTCTTCTAATGCTAAGTTGACATTTCCTTGATGTCTCAGAATGTGTCCAACCAGTTTATCCCTTCTCTTAGTCAGGATAAACCAGAAACTCCTTTTCTCCCCGATTCGGTTAAGGACCTCCTCATTAGTTACGTGATCTACCCATCTAATTTTCATCATTCGTCTGTAGCTCCACATTTCACGAGCTTCTATCATCTTTTTATCTGAACTCCTTATCGTCCACGTTTCGCTCCCATAGAAATGTACTCCAGACAAATGCTTTCAGAAAGGAATTCCTAACATTTAAATTAATATTGGATGTTAACAAGTTTCGCTTCTTTAGAAACGCTTTTCTTCCCAAAACCATTCTGCATTTTATATCTTCCTTACTTCGGCTATCAGAAGTTATCTTGCTATCCAAATAACAAAATTCATCTACTACTTTAATTGTCACATTACCTAATCTAATTCCTTCAGCATCGCCCGATTTACTGACATTGCATTCCATTACCTTCGTTTTACTCTTGTTAATGTTCATCTTATATCTTCCTTTCAAGACACTGTCCATCCCATTCAATTGATCTTCCAGATATTTTGCGGCTTCTGACAGAATTACTATGTCATCGCCAAACCGCAATGTTTTTATTTCTTCTCCCTGCACTTTAATGCCCTCTCCAAATTTCTCCTTCCATTCCTTCACTGCCTGCTCAATATACAGATTGAACAACATTGGGGAAAGGCTACAACCCTCTCTTACTCCCTTCCCAACCTCTGCGTCCCTTTCTTGCCCTTCGACACTAATAACCGCTGTCTGGTTTTTGTATAGGTTGAATATGACTACTCGCACCCTATATTTTACCCCTGATACCGTCAGAATTTGGAAATGTGTGTTCCAGTCGACATTGTCAAAAGCTTTCTCCAAATAGCTAAAATCGTAGGTTTCTCTTTCCTTAGCCTATCTTCTAAGATAAGTCATAATGTGAGTATTCCCTCACGTGTTCCTACATTTCTGACTGATCTTCCCCGAGGTCGGATTCCACAAGTTTTTCTATTCGTCTGTAAATAATTCGTGTCTGTATTTTGCAACCATGACTTATTAGACTTATAGTTCTGTAATTTTCACACTTGTCTGCCCTTGCTTTCTTTGTAATTGGATTTACGATATCAGTTGGAAAAGTTTAGTATTCAGTTTATGTAGGATAATTAAACGTCTTTGCAGCTGTAAATAACAGTCTAATGAAGGCCAACACGATTCGCTTTATTTTAAAGAATTTTCAGTGGTCACATTTGGTTGATTTTTTTGTTTCTTCATTTTGACCATGATCAATTAAAAAATCGAATTATTCAAATGTTTGTAAATCTATCGGACTCAACTGCGTGGATATTAGTCCGTAGCTTTCAAACTACTTAAACAAAGGTAAACAAACCTAAGGACAACACACACACACACACCCATGCCTGAGGGGGGACTCGAACCACCGACGGCGAACGGCCGCACACACCTCAGGACGGCGCCCCATTGCGCACGGCTAATTCGCCGCGGCGTCACTTAACGTGCATTGACTTTGTATTATTATAAATACTAGAGGACCCGTGCGGATACTTCGTACCGTTAGTGGAATGACAAAAAAGTTGGGAAAAAATGGCAGTAAAATTCAACGTTCACACATAGCTTTCTTCAAAATCAATCAGTTCAGGTGTTCTAAAATCGCAAATGAAAGAGCTTGATTCTCTGAGCGTTTTTAGGGGCAAAAACTGCGTATTTTAATTAGAACTGAAGATATCTTAAAACAATGCGATTAAAATATTCAATAACGGGCAGTAGGATGCCGCGTTTGAATAAAAATGAAGTGTGGAGAGACTTAATTCTGATACTTGATGACAAATTTGAGAATGAATACCTTTCGTTTAAAGCAAAAGTAAAGGAAATCGGTCGGATAGAATGGCCTGACCGATTAACTTTAATTTACAGCAAGGATATCCCCATAAGAAATATACAGACGGGAATCGCGTTTGAGTATAGAAACCGGGAGGCGAGAGTTACGTAAATTCTGATACTTGATGACGAATCTGTTGATGAATACCTTTCGTTTACAACAAAAATGTTGGAAATCGGCATGATAGTTTATTCGGGCCAGATGACTTTAGTTTTCGTAAATTCTTTTGGTGTATAAGATGGCTTAGCCCATTACTTCTCGTTACCTACGTTATTAGACTATCCCTACTGTCTTTTTAGAACAGTTACTTACCATAAAACATCATGGGGAGGGAGGGTAATATGATAACAGTAAGCCCACGAAGTTTTGCATCGTCATATTTTTGACCTCATTTTGACATTTGTCACTGTGGAGTGTAGAGTAACCAGTATGGCTTTCCTAGTTTTACTAAATGTAACAGTTATGGCGATCACTTTGTCTTTTTTTTTTTTTTTTTTTTTTTTTTTTTTTTTTTTTTTTTTTAATTTTGTCAAATTCAAATTACAGTTGCAGGTACGATGACGTAAGGAGACAGGTAAACAGGCGATGGGAAACGCTATAAACATAAATAGTCATTTTATTTCAAGTACAGAATTTTCATACAAATGCTTTATGCTTTCCGCCGTGCATCTGCCTGGTACCAACAGCATGGGACCATTTGACATCGAGAACAAGCCTGTCAAAGAAGTCTTCTTCAGTGTAGTTGACTGATCTCGAGGAATATGAAGAATTTACCAAAAAGCGTTCCATATCACATTTTTTTGTTCTTCCCTTAGCTGCCTTTTTGGCATTCTGTTTTAAGCTCTTTTTATTATTCCTCTTCCATTTGGCCTTCTTCTCAGCTCGATTATTTACCAAAGCTCTTTACACAGCGCTGGTTGTAACGTGGAATGAAGGCGATGCTTCCTCAGTCTCCTATTTTAAATTTGCAGTATTCTTATTTCTTGCACAGTTCCAGTCATCGTCTTCTGGAACTGCTGCTACTGTAAATTAAATTGAAAACCTCTTTTAAAAAAAAATAATTTACGAATTGTTAGGATAAAATGAAAGTTCGTCATCTTGTACGCCTAGTAAAACCAACATATCCGAAATGGCCATTTATAATTTAAACCTAAGAAAGAGAATACATTAAAATCTCTTTGAAAAACATAATACGTATTTAAAGGCATTGATATGCATGTAAGATACAGTGAGGTTTGTATTTTATGAAAAAACTGAAATTAGTTTAGAAAAACCTACCAAGCATGTTCAATACGCTATTATGATGTTTTCAAATATTACAAACACCGTGATTGTAAAAAAAAAAAAAAAAAAAAAAAAAAAAATAAAAATAAAAAAAAAAAAAATAAAAAAAAAATAAAAAAAAAAAAAATCGAAATGAGCGTACGGCTTGGCCGAGAGAACCCTAGCGGGTTTCTCCGGCAGCCTTAGTGTAAGTCTTTTTATTTGAAGCCGCGTGGCCGACTTATGTGCTAATGATGATATGATGATGATGATTAGGACAACACACAACACCCAGCCTCCTGCCCGGAATCGAATCCGGGCCTCCTGCGTGGTAGTCAGCGACGCTACCGCTACGCCACGGAGGCGGACACCGTGATTCTAAACACAATATTACTGTCTCAGTGCTAAAGGCTGGTGGCCAACCTTAGTTAAAACGCAAGTCTTTCATCAATTGCATTAAAATGAATGATTAGTCATTATAGAGTCCTCGCCATCTTATCCCCTCCTCCTTCTATAATTTCCTCTTGTTAGTAATTATGATGACATGCAGTACTATAATTACGAAGAAATTAGTTTTCGTAGTTCACACATAAAGAGAACGCCTGAATTCACGCCAGTGATTTGAGCTGACTGATTCACACATACAGAGAAGGCGTGAATTCACATCAGTGATTTGAGCTCATTGGTTCACGCATACAGAGAACGCGTGAATTCATACCAGTGATTTGAGCTCAGTGCTTCACACACCTAGGACTCGTGAATTCACACCAGTGATTTCAGCTCGGTGGTTCAAACACACAGTGGACGCGCGCAAGAGTGGGGGCAAAAGCTGAATATGTCTATAACAACCATACATTAGCCTAGCCATTTAGTTAGTACGAAGACACATCGTACGTACAGCAAGACATATATCATCTAGTAAACGACAAAATACAACCGCTCACTCAGCGAACGTTCCGTACCCAAAGTCTGGAAAATTGCACAAGTTACGCCAGTATTCAAGAAAGGCAATAGGAGTGATACGCAAAATTACAGGCGTCTATCACTGACATCGATTTGCAGCAGGATTTTAGAACGTTTACTTTCCTAGACTCTGGCTATAACTTATGGTTATGAACTACAGATTAAAACTTAAGAGACTGCAGAAAAGTTAGGAGATGGAACCTGGGCAAATTGAATGAACCAAAGGTGGTTGAGAGTTTCAGAGGAAGCATTAAGCACGGACTGGCTGAAACGGGAGAAAGGAATACAGTAGAAGAAGAATGGATAGCTCTGAGAGATAGGGGAGTGAAGGCCACAGAGGATCAATAAACGGAAGGACAAGGCCTAATAGAAATCCCTGGATAATGCAGGTTATACTGAATTGATGAGAAAAGAAAATATAAAAATTCAACAAGTGAAGCTGGCAAAAGGGAGTACAAACGTCTGAAAAATGAGATTGACAGGAAGTGCAGACTGTTAAGCAGGAGTGGCTAGAGGACAAATGCAGAACCGTAGAAGAATGTATAACTAGGGGTAAGATAGATACCGCCTACAGGAAAATAAAAGAGATTTTTGGAGACAAGAAAAGCAGCTGTATGAAAATCAAGAACTCAGAGGAAAGCTGAACTGTGGAAGGAATATATAGAGGGCCTATACAAAGGAAATAAACTTGAAGGCAGTTTTCTAGAAATGAAAGACGAAATTGATGAAGATGAGATAGAAGATATGATACTGCGACAAGAATTTGACAGGTGCTGAAATATTTGAGTCGATCGAGGCCCTGGATAGATAATATTCCGTCTGAACTGCTGATATTGTTAGGAGAGCCAGTTACGAAAAAAATGTTCCACCTTGTATGCAAGATGTATGAGACAGGGGAAGTTCAAATGTTCAAATGTTTGTATAGTTTATCGGACTTAACTACGGGGTCATCAGTACCTAAACTTACAAACTACTTATTAACTAACTAATACTAAGGACGGCACAAATATCCATGCCGGAGGGGGGATTCGAACCCGCGACCGTAGTGGCCGTGCAGACCGTGACTGGAGCGCCTCAGTCCCCTCGGCCACCACGGCCGGCACAGGGGAAGTACCCTTCCTCTTCAAGAAGAATATTGTAATTCCAGTTCCAAAGAAAACAAGTGCTGACAAATGTGAAAGCCGGCCCCGGTGGCCGAGGAGACAGAGGCGCTTCAGTCACGGTCTGCACGGCCACTACGGTCGGGGGTTCGAATCCCCCCTCGGGCATGGATATTTGTGCCGTCTTTAGTATAAGGTAGTTCATAAGTAGTTTGTAAGTTTAGTCCCATAAGCTTAACAAACATTTGAACATTTTTGAACAAATGTGAAAATTACAGAACGATCATTTTAATTAGTCGTGGTTGCAAAATAATAACACGAATTATTTACAGACGAATGAAAAAAAACTTGTGGACTCCGACCTCGGGAAAGATCAGTTTACATTTAGGAGGAATGTAGGAAAACGGAAGGCAATACTCACATTACCACTTATCTTAGAAGACAGGCTAAGGAAAGGGAAACCTACGTTTTTGGCATTTGTAAATTTGGAGAAAGCTTTTGACAATGTCAACTGGAATACACTCTTTCAAATTCTGAAGGTGTTGTTGTTATGGTCTTCAGTCCGGAGACTGGTTTGATGCAGCTCTCCACCCTACTCTATCCTGAGCAAGTCTTTTCATCTCCTCATAAGAACGGCAACCCACATCCACTTGAATCTGCTTACTATACGCGTCTCTTGGTCTCCCTCTGCGATTTTTCCCCCACACACTTCCCTCCAATGCTAAATTTACGATTCCCCGATGTCTAAGAATGTGTCCTACCAAGCGATCACTTCTTTTAGCCAGAGTATGCCAAAAATTCCTTTTCTCGCCAATTCTGTTCAGTACTTCTTCGTTGGTTATGCGATCTACCCACCTAATCTTCAGCATTCTTCTGTAACACCACATTTCAAAAGCCTCTATTCTCTTCCTGTCCGCATTGCTTATCGTCCATGTTTCGCTCCCGTACAAGGCAACACTCCACACAAATGCCTTTAGAAAAGACTTCCTTACACTTAAACTAATATTCGATGTTAGCAAATTTCTCTTTTTCAAAAATGCTTTTCTTCCCATTGCCATTCTGCATTTTATATCCTCTGTACTGCGACCATCACATGTTATTTTACTACCCAAGTAACAAAACTCATCTACCACCTTCATTGTTTCATTACCAAATCTAATTCCCTCAGCATCGCCCGATTTTCTAAGACCGCATTCCATTATTTTTGTTTTGCTCTTGTTAATGTTCATTTTATATGCTCTCTTCAACATACTGTCCATTCCATTCAACTGCTCTTCCAGGTCCTTTGCTGTCTCTGACAGAATTACAATGTCATCAGCAAAACGTAATGTTTTTATTTCTTCCCCCCTGTACTTTCATCCCTATTCCAAATTTTTCCTTGCTTTCCTTTACCGCCTGCTCGATGTACAAATTGAATAACATCGGAGAAAGGCTACAACCCTGTCTTACTCCCTTCCCAACTGATGCTACCCTTTCATGCCCTTCGAGTCTAATAACTGCGGTCTGGCTTTTGTACAAGTTATAAATAACACTCCTTTCCCTATATTTTACCCCTGCTGACTTCAGAATTTGAAAGAGTGTATTCCAGTCAACATTGTCAAATGCTTTCTCCAAATCTACAAAAGCTAAAAATGTAGGTTTGCCTTTCCTTAATCTATCTTCTAAGATAAGACGTAAAGTGAGTATTGCCTCCCGGGTTCCTACGTTCCTCCTGAATCCAAACTGATCTTCCTCGATGTCAGCTTCTACCAGCTTTTCCATTCTCCTGTAGATAATTCGTGTTAAAATTTTGCAACCATGACTTATCAAACTGATGGTTATGTAATTTTCACACGTATCTGCGCCTGATTTCTTTGGAATGGGGATTATTACATTTTTCTTAAAGTCTGAGGGTATTTCGCTTGTCTCATAAATCCTACACACCAGTTCAAATAGTCTTGTCATGGCTGGCTCTCCCAGAGACTTTAGTAGCTCTGAGGGTATGTCATCTACTCCTGGGGCCTTGTTCCGACCTAGGTCTTTCAAGGCTCTGTCAAATTCATCTCTCAGTATAGCATCTCCTATTTCATCTTGATCTACGTCCTCTTCCCTTCCTACCACATTGTCTGTAAGTTCATTTCCTTTGTAGAGCTGCTCTATGTACTCTTTCCACCTTTCAGCTTTCCCTTCTTTGCTGAGAACCGGCTTCCCATCTGAGTTCTTGATATTCGTAGAGTTGCTTTTCTTGTCCCCAAATGTCTCTTTTATTTTCATGTAGGCAGTATCTACTTTTCCCCTTCTTATACATTCTTCTACAGATTTGCATTTGGCTTCTAGCCACTCCTGCTTAGCCATTTTGCATTTCCTGTCAGTCTCATTTTTTAATCGTCTGTACTCTATTTTGCCTGTTTCATTTACTGCATTTTTATATTTTCTCCTTTCATCAATTA
Organism: Locusta migratoria; assembly: GCA_026315105.1. Lineage (NCBI taxonomy): Eukaryota > Metazoa > Arthropoda > Insecta > Orthoptera > Acrididae > Locusta > Locusta migratoria. Next base: position 789,004,846 of record CM048744.1, read on the forward strand.
AATCTAGTATTTCCTGTGATATCCAAGGATTTTTTGTAGGTCTTGCCTTCCTACCTATTTTTTCATCTGCTGCCTTCACTATTTCATCTCTCAATGCTACCCATTCCTCTTCTAGTATTTTATTTCCCCCTGTTTCTGTCAACTGTTGCCTAAATCTCCCTCTGAAATTCTCCACAACTTCACATTCCTTCAATTTATCTAAGTCCCATCTCCTTATTTTCCTACCTTTCTGCAATTTTTTCAGTTTCAGCCTACAGTTCATGACTAACAAGTTATGGTCAGAGTCTATATCTGCCCCTGGGTACGTCTTGCAGTTTATAACCTGGTTCCGGAATCTATGTCTTACCATTATAAAATCTATCTGATACCTTCCGGTGTCTCCTGGTCTCTTCCATGTATACAACCCTCTTTTGTGATTCTTAAACCAGGTGTTTGTTATAACTAAATTATGTTCTGTGCAAAATTCTACCAGGCGGCTTCCTCTTTCATTCCTTTTGCCCAGACCATATTCAGCTACTATCTTCCCTTCCCTTCCTTGTCCTACTACCGAATTCCAGTCTCCCATAACAATTAAGTTTTCCTCTCCCTTAATTGTCTGAATAATTTCCTTTAGCTCCTCATATATTTCTTCGATTTCCTCGTCATCGGCAGTGCTAGTTGGCATATAAACCTGTACTACTGTTGTCGGTGTTGGCTTCGTATCTATCTATCTATCTATCTGAAGGTAGCAGGTGTAAAATATAGGGAGCGAAAAGTTGTAGTCAACCTATACAAAAACCAGACAGCAGTTATTAAAGTCGAAGGGCAAGAAAGGGACGCAGAGGTTCGCTGGGGTGGATCCAGGACAGCCTCCTGTTGGGGAATGGGGGGGAGGGGAAAGAATTCTTTGTCAGCTAAACTCTGGCTCATTACAAAAACTCTAGTACCGGCCACCCCTTTTTACACCATGCCCAATCAAAGAAAATGTCTCACAGTTTTGAAGACTTAGTACATTGATAGCAAGTTAGCTTCACATTCTAAAAAAAAAATAAAAAAAAAAAATAAAAAAATAAATAAATAAAAAAAAAAATAAATAAAATAAAAAAGATTAGATCTGCTGGGGGGGGGGGGCGAACGACCCTTCGTCCTCTCTCCCACCATTGGATCCGCCTAAGGAGGTTGGGAAGGGTGTAAGATAGGGTTGTAGCCTTCCTCCAACGTTGTTCAATCTGTACATTGAGCAATCACTGAATGAAAGCAAGAATAAATTTGTAGAGCGAATTAAAGTTCAGGGAGAAGAAATAAGAACTTTGCGGTTTGCCGATAACATAGTCTACTATAATTGTAGAAACAGCCCAACAAGTTGCACTTTTTAGATACTTGATCTAGATTTCGGCACCAACTAAGGGTGCCTTCATCAGAAGATTAAAATTATTACTCACTGATGAGCAATATGCGCCTCATGTGAGTAATAATTTTAATATTCTGATGAAGGCACCCTTAGTTGGTGCCGAAATCTAGATCAAGTATCTAAAAAGTGCAACTTGTTGGGCTGTTTCTACATAATTGTAAATTTAGTACGGTTGCTGCAATTTTTTGACAAGACATGTTTAAAATTGTCGATGACGTAGTAATTTTGTCAGAGACTGCAAAGGATCTGGAAGAGCAATTGAATGGAAGATACAAGATGAACATTAACAAGAGTAATACGAGGGTAACGGAAAGTAATACCAGAAAATCAGGCGATGCTGAAAGAATTACATATAATAATAATTTCGCGCGTCTCATTGGCCTGGTCTTTCAATTGGATGCCACTTCGGCGACTTGCGTGTCCCTAGCCTACCCCAGTTATCCGACGTGGGAAAATGGGACCTACAGCGTAACATAAGAAATCCGAGGTTCGACCGGGTATCGAACCCGTAACCCTTCGGTCATCAGTCTCTAAACTTACAAACTACTTATGAAGTAACTTATACTAAAGACAACACAAACATCCATGCCCGAAGGGGGATTCGAACCCCCGAGGGGGAAAGGCCTCGCGCATCGGAGCATAGCGCGTCAATGTGCTCGGCCGCTCCGTAACAGAAGGTCAAAAGAAAATGCAAAACGATTTAGATATCTGCATGGTACAAAAATTGGTAATTGCCCCTTAATAATGGTAAGTGTGAAGGCACCCATTTGACCAGTAAAAGAAATCCATTAAACTTCATTTACACGATATATCAGTCAAAACTACAGGCGGTAAAGTCAACTAAATACCTAGGAGTAACAATACAAACAACTTAAATTGGAAAGAAAACAGAAAATATTGCAGAGAAAGCGAACCAAAAACTGGCAGTTGGCAACAAGGTAGCTAGGAGACGGTATTCAGGCAGCTTTACATTGCAAGTTGCAAATAGGTTTGACCAACTGTCAGAGTTGAGAGGAGATGAACCTCCTGTAGCTGTAGGTGTAGGAAGTACGCAGCAGACCTCAGCTGTTAGGAAGCCGAAATTTGTAGAGAGGGCGCTTAGGAAGAAAAAGGTTCTGCTGCTAGGCAGTTCTCATGGCAGAGGTGTTGGCCAACAGTTGCAGGAAGTACTTGGGAGTGAGTACCAGGTCACCAGCATAGTGAAGCCTAGTGCAGGGTTAGCTCAGGTAACTTGTAACATAGGGGACTTATGTAGGAATTTCTCAAAAGAGGATCAGGTAGTTATAGTGGGTGGGGCCGGGATTAGTCTTGATAGGGACGGGGAATATGATATAGGTGGTGATCTGGAAAGGATAGCAACTCAAACTGGTTGCACGAATGTGCATTTCGTGCAGCTGTTTCAGCGTAATGATAGGCCTTGTCTTAATGCAGCTGTCAGCCGTGTTAACATGGGTCGGATTTTAATAGGCGCGGTCTGCACCTCAATAGGTATGGGAATGGGAGGTTGGCAAAGCTCATAGGTGACAGTGTAGTAGGGGGTGGGGGTGTCACTCATGGAAAAATTCCTGTAGTAGTTGGTGTTAGGGCTGCACCTTTTTTAGACTGAAGACAGCTGATAGGTATTCCTGCTTAAAGGAAGTCCCTCTAAGAAAGGAACCACCTTTGACAAGAATCTAAGTAATAAGGAAATTACTAATTTTCATCAAAATATACAGGGTATCTACATCTACGTCTACATAAATACTCCGCAATTCACCGTAAGGTGCGTGGCGGAGGGTACACTGTACCACTACTAGGCATTTCCTTTCCTATTCCACTCCCAAATAGAACGAGGAAAAAAAGAATGCCTATATGCCTCCGTACGAGCCCTAATTTCTCTTATCTTGTCTTTGTGATCTTTACGCGAAATGTAAGTAGGCGGCAGCAAGATCGTACTACACTCAGCTTCAAATTCCGGCTCTCTAAATTTACTTAACAGAAATTCACGAAAAGAACGTCGTCTTTCTTCCAGCGATCCCCAATTGAGTTGCCGGAGCATTTCCGTGACACTCGCGTATTGGTCGAACCTACCGGTAACAAATCTAGCTGCTCGCCTCTGAACCGCCTCTATGTCTTCCTTCAAACCGATCTGCTGCGGGTCCCAAATACTTGAGCAATACTCAAGACGTGGTCGTACAAGCGTTTTATACGCGGTCTCCTTTACAGGTGAAGTATATCTTCCCAAAATTCTCCCAATAAACCGAAGTCGGCTGTCTGCCTTACTCACAACTGTCCTTACATGCTCGTTCCATTTCATATCGCTCTGCAATGTTACGCCTAGATATTTGAACGACGTGACCGCATCAAGAAGCTCACTACTGATGCTGTATTCGAACATTATAGGATTGTTTTTTCTACTCATGCGCATCACCTTACATTTTTCTACATTGAGAGCTAGCTGCCATTCTTCGCACCAACTAGAAATTTTGTCTAAGTCAACCTGTATGCTATTAGTCAGTTACAGACGACACCCTCCCATACACCACAGCATCATCAGCAAACAGCCGCAAATTACAACTTACTCTGTCCATCAGATCATTTATATAGATAGAAAATAATAGCGGTCCTATCAGACTCCCCTGGGGCACGCCTGACGATACACTCGTCTCTGATGAACACTCGCCGTCGAGAACAACGTACTGCGTTCTATTACTTAGGAAGTCTTCCAGCCAGTCACAAATCTGTGAACCTATTCCATAAGCTCGTATCTTTGTTAGCAGTCTGCAGTGTGGCACCGTGTCGAACGCCTTTTTGAAGTCGAGAAAAACACAATCCGCCTGTTGCCCTTCGTCCATGGCTCGCAAGATGTCATGTGAGAAAAGGGCAAGCTGAGTTTCACATGAACGATGTTTCCTAAACCCGTGCTGATTCATGGAGAGAAGCTTTTCCGTTTCAAGGAAATTTACTATATTCGAACTGAGAATATGCTCCAAAATTCTACATGAAACCGATGTCAACGATATTGGCCTGTAATTGTATGGGTCAGTTCTCTTTCCTTTCTTATACACGGGAGTCACCTGCGCTTTTTTCCAATCACTAGGAACTTTGCGCTGAATTAAAGATTCGCTATAAATGCAAGCTAAGTAGGGGGCCAATGCCGCAGAATAGTCTTTGTAAAACCGAACTGGTATTCCATCCGGACCAGCAGACTTTTTCGTATTTAGCTCTCTCAGCTGCTTCTCTACGCCGGAAATACCTATTGCTATGTCCCCCATTTCGGAATTAGTACGTTGATCAAATGATGGTATATTTGTGCGGTCCTCCTGCGTGAAAGATTTCTTAAAGGTTAAATTTAGAACTTCAGCTTTCCGTTTGCTTTCTTCTATTACTGCCCCGGAATGATCAACTAGTGACTGGACAGTGGGCTTTGACCCGCTTATCGATTTTACATAGGACCAGAATTTTTTCGGGTTCTCGGAAAGATCTTTGCTAAGGTATGGCTGTGATAATTATTGTATGCTTCACGCATCGATCTTTTTATAGACACACGAATCTCTAATAACTTTTGCGTGTCATCATTTGCGTGTTCTTTTTTGAATCGAGAGTGCAACAGCCTTTGCTTTCTCAGCAGCTTTCTAACATTATTATTATACCACGGTGGATCTTTTCCATCCTTAATCGTCTTTACTGGCAGATATTTCTCTAACCCTTCATTAACAATGCATTTAAATTTAGTCCACAATTCCTCTACATCCATAGTCCCAGAATTAAACGATGCCCATTCATTTTCTAAGTGCGATCGTAACATTTGCTTGTCGGCTTTTCCCAACAAAAACAAGCTCCTAGCCTTCTTGACTGGTTTATGAACTTTGGTCACCATCGACGCTATGACGACATCATGATCACTAATTCCTGTCTCTACACAGACATCGTTATCAGAGATAAAGTTAATGAAATGCTTATTGGTTCTGATTCTGACATTATTGGTATTTCAGAGCACTTTTTAAGTGGTATGACAATTCAGAGACTTCCTTTGCCAGGATACAGGTTAGCTGCCTTCTACTCTAGGAGTTCCTTGCAGTGTGAGGGAGTGGCCATGTATGTAAAAAATGATTTTTCATCGGAGTCAATCGAGTTTTCTAAACACTGCAAAGAACAGATATTTGAATGTTGTGCAGGAGTTGTTAATGTTAAGGGAACTACACTAGTAATAGTTGTTATTTATAGATCCCCTGACTCAGATTTTAAAATGTTTCTGCCCAAGCTGGAATTGGTTCTGGGTTCACTGTATAGGAAGTATAAAAATTTACTTGTGTGGGGGGATTTCAAAATTAATCGTGTAGGTGATAGCTCAAGGAAAAGTCAGCTGTTAGATCTATTTAATTCCTATAACCTGATACAAACAGTATTTTTTCCAACGAGAGTGTAAGGAAATAGCAGTTCTACCATTGACAATATTTCTGTTCATTCTTCATTATTAGAGGGGCACTCTGTCAGCAGAATAGTAAATGGCCTATCAGACCACGATGCCCAACTTTTAGTTCTAAAATGTATTTGTTCTCAAACAAATGTTAAACATAAATATCAACTACTCAGAAACGTTAATCCAGTTGCAATTGAGACCTTTTTAAGCTTAATTAAGGAACAAGAATGGCAGGATGTTTATAGTGCTGAAGATAAATATAATGCTTTTCTGAACACATTTATTATGCTGTTTGAAAGTTGCTTTCCGCTAGAACGCTAAAAACAGGGTACTTCCAGTAACAGACAGCTAGGGTGGCTGACATCTTGTAGAACTAGGCGGGAGTTGTATCAAAATGTTAGAAGCAGTCAGAATGAAGATGCAGTAGCTCATTACAAACAGTACTGTAAGGTTCTGAAAAATGTCATTAAGAATGTAAAAAGTATGTTGTATGCAAAAAGAATAGCAAACTCTCGGGATAAAATTAAAACTATCTGGTCAGTCATGAAGGAAGTGTCTGGTCAGCAGCAGCAGGTAGAAGATATAACTTCAGTGCGTAGTAGGAATGTTACTGTTACTGACAAGTTATATATATGTGCAATATTCAATAATCACTTTTTGAATATAGTAGGGGAACTAAACAAAACTTTAGTTTCTACAGGTAATCATATAACGTTTTTAGAAAATGCCTTTCTGAGGCTGTTACCTGAAATGGTCCTTCATGATACTTCCATAGGTGAGATTGAGTCAATAATTAAATCACTAAAGACTAAGGACTCTTGTGGATATGATGGGGTATCTATCAGAATTCTAAAGTACTGTTCTCCATATGTTAGCCCAGTACTAAGCCATATTTGTAATTTTTCCTTTCAGAATGGTCAGTTTCCTAACAGATTAAAGTATTCAGTAGTGAAACCACTTTATAAAAAAGGAGAAAGGGATAATATAGACAACTATAGACCTATTTCTATGCCATCGGTTTTTTCTAAAGTTATTGAAAAGGCTGTATATTCAAGATTAATTGATCATTTCAGGTCACATAATTTATTGTCAAACGTACAGTTTGGTTTTAGAAGTGGTTTAACGAGTGAAAATGCTATATTTTCGTTTCTCTGTGAGGCACTTGATGGGTTAAATAAGAGGCTACGGACATTAGGCATCTTCTTTGATTTAAGAAAAGCGTTTGATTGTGTTGATCACAAAATATTGTTGCAGAAGTTGGAACGTTATGGAATACGGGGAGTAGCCCACAACTGGTTCACCTCTTACTTTAATAATAGACAACAGGAGGTAATTCTCCGCAGTGTAGAAAATGGCTATGACGTGCAATCCCAGTGGGGCACAATTAAGTATGGGGTGCCCCAGGGGTCTGTTTTGGACCATTGCCGTTTCTTATTTATATAAATGATGTGCCTTCGAGTATAACAGATGACTGTAAAATATTTTTGTTTGCTGATGATATCAGCTTGGTAGTGAAGGATGTTGCTCGTAATATTGACACAGTATCAAATAATGCAGTTCAAGAGATAAGTTCATGGCTTGTAGAAAACAAGTTGATGTTAAATCACAGTAAAACTCAGTTTTGACAATTTCTAACACATAATTTGACGAAAGCTGACATTCTGATTTCACATAATGGGCATGTGATAAGTGAGACTGAACAGTTCAAAATTCTAGGTGTTCATATAGACAGTAAGCTGTCATGGAAAGCCCATGTTCAGGATCTTGTTCCAAAACTAAATTCTGCTATATTTACCATTAGAACAATATCTGAGATAAGTGATTTTGCAACACTAAAAGTAGTCTATTACGCTTACTGCCACTCACTTATGACGTACGGCATTGTTTTTTGGGGTAACTCGCCTGATGCAAAAAGGATATTTCTAGCTCAAAAACGGGCAGTTCGAGCAATATCTGGTGTAAGTTCGCGAACGTCATGTCGACCCCTTTTCAGTAGTCTGGGAATTTTGACTCTAGTGTCACAATACGTTTTTTCTTTAATGTCGTTTGTTGTTAATAATATCAGCTTATTCCTACGAGTTAGTAACTTTCACTCGGTGAATACTAGACAGAAGTCGAATCTACATTTGCATCACACCACCTTAACACTTGTGCAGAAAGGTGTACAGTATTCTGCGGCATCCATTTTCAATAAGCTCCCACAAGAACTAAAAAATCTTAGCACTAATCCACACGCTTTCAGATCTAAATTGAAGAGTTACCTCATGGCTCACTCCTTTTATTCTGTCGAGGAACTCCTAGAAAAGTTAAACAATTAAGCTAATTTATTTTTTTCGTTATTGATTCTTTTCACTTTGTCTTAAGATTGTTGTGTGCAAAGGACTTCTTAAAAATTTTCTAGTACCATTCTTGTGTAACAGTGCATTGACTTGTTCCATGACCATGGAGTCTCATTCCTGAATTGGGTCCTATGGAACAGAAATATATAAGCGTTTCGTTGGCAGAACAGAAGATGCAACAGTTCTACCACAGAAACTTCCTAAACCACACTTGTGTGTCCTATTTGAGAGTGTTGCTGTGCATTGTGGGATCCACACCAAGTGAGACTGACATACGATTTAGAGAAAGCACAGAGAAGGGCATCGCGTCTTGCATTATCGCGATGTAGGGGAGAGAGTGTCACAGAAATGATGCACGAGTTGGGGTGTTAATCATTAAAACAAAGACTTTATTCGTTGCGACGAGATCTGTTTACGAAATTTCTTTCGCCAACTTTCGCTTCCGAATGCGATTATATTTTTCTAGCACCCCCCTTCACAGGAACACATGATCATCAAAATAAAATAAATCAGAGCGAAAACGGAAAGGTTCAGGCAGGTCCGTCTCAAGCCATGCAGGGGCCCCTGGGCACTCAGTGTTTTTGGGCCCTCAAAAATACCAAATGAATGAATCAGATTGGTGTACCTTTATTTAGTGACTTAATTGGTTAAAATATTACGAAACAAATACTAATAATTAGTTCCACAAATTAGTCTTTCATTAACATTAATGATTGCTTTAAAGATTTCCAGAATACAATATGCACAATTTTTGAAGTATGTCTCTTTCTATGCAAATAACTGGCACACAGATTAGGGGACCCTTCAACGAAACAGAATTTTCCTTTGAATGAACTCATCAGAATGTCATACATTTGTTTAGCAAATTTATTAGTTGTTATGGTTAGAAATACGCAAATAAAATACTAGTGATTACTGTTTTGTAAATTGGACTTAGGCCTACGTTGATGTTAATGGTTTCTTTCGGGATTTCTGAAATGCAAAATCTTCTATTATGCCTTCAGAGTCCAACTGTTGAAGGACCTCACTGTCTATGCACATGATTGAGAAATTAGTAAGTAGTTCCTGTAGCATAGTCGTTCGTAATTCATTTCTGATTCTCTTTAACTGGGAAAATGAACGCTCTCCACTACAATTGGTTACCATTAGACAAAGAATATCCAGGTAGCAACTTTAAAAAAAAAAAAAAAAAAGTTTTTTAAGCTTATGGGACTTGACTACGGGGTCATCAGTCCCTAAACTTACAAACTACTTATCAACTACCTTATAGTAAAGACGGTACAAATATCCATGCCCGAGGGGGATTCGAACCCCCGACCGTAGTGGCCGTGCAGACCTTGACTGGAGCGCCTCAGTCTCCTCGGCAACCGCGGCCGGCTAGCAACTTTTACATTCGGATAGGTTTCTTTTATTTTATCTGCTTTTATTAAAGAATTAAAGGAAAATATACCTCTGGAGATTCATTTGGAATGTTTTTCAAACATTGTTTTAAATGAAAACATTCTGATATGAGCTCATCAGCAGTAACGTCTGCATGATAAAATTCTGTGAATTCTTTGCACCTGTTTCTCAACTGTTCAGAATCGATTTGTTTTAACCGAGAACGGAAACTAAAATGTTTGCTTTCTCGTATGCTTGTAAACGTCGCTTCAAATTAGAATCCAAGGTGTAAATTATAGGCTAGAAAAACTTCTATACGACATTTTTCTTTGGCGCTCAGCTGGACAGCTAAGGTAGAAACTCCAACAATACCGAATTCACCAGGACTGTATGCATTGGCCGATGTGCAGTGCTGTGTTAAACACCGGGCGAGTCCATTGGTTCCTTCATAAGGGGGGGGGCGTTGTGCATTGTTGTCCTAAGCGCCGGCACAGAGTAACATATACAGAGGAGAAGCCCCCACTAAACCACTGACCTACACTCCCCTCGTAGTTCCGTAAGATGCTAGCAGGTGTCAGGTGGATCGCTGGCTTAGGGTGCCTCTCACACGTCAGAGGGTAGCGTGGAGGGGAGACTAAGGGGAGACCTCGTGCCGCCTGCCACGAGGCCACGGCTGTGTCCGGCTTGCTGGCGTTTGAGGGGAGGTGGTGGTGGGGGCAGCCACTACCTGCCGCCTGGTCTGGCCAGTTTAAAGGGCTGCTTCTGACCGCAGCGCCATCATGGGACATCTTACGGAACTGCTGGAAACCCTCCCTCCCCGCACCCCTGAGTGTAGGACCGGGCCCTTACGGAGGTTTCCTGTCTGTATATATTTGTCTGTGGCGCCGGGCGAGTCTAAGAGGAGGCCGCATCAGTCTGCTTCAGACCCTTCTAGTTTTAGAAGTTCATGTGTTGCTGTTTCCATATGTTAAAGATTTGTATCTGATTAAATGAGCTCTGCCTGAAGCCAAATAAACTGTCATACATAGCGCGGCATAAAAAGGAAGATTATCACGAAGAGACGAATACTGCAAATTTTTAAAGTCAATCCAAATGTTCAAATGTTTGTCAAGCTTAAAGGACTTAACTACGGGGTCATCAGTCCCTAAACTTACAAACTACTTATGAACTACCTACAACTAAGGACGGCACAAATATCCAAGCCCGAGGGGGGATTCGAACCCCCGACCGTAGTGGCCGTGCAGACCGTGACTGAAGCGCCTCAGTCTCCTCGGCCACCGCGGCCGGCTAAAGTCAATTGTTTTATCTTTTACTACCTGATTGAGGTACACTCATAACTGTTACACATCGATGTAAAAATATATATCAGGTGCCTAGAACAGAAACTGACGCAAAACTTGCTGAGAGACTCCGTTATTGTTGACGCTTGGTGTGAAAAACACTAATAATACATAAAGGAAAATATAAAATGCCATTTTGGCCAAATGCCATAATTTTTAATGTGACCAGGAAATCACAATGATATGCAGTGAAACCTCGTTTATACCTTTTTGTTGAGGATGCTAAAATAAACATATAAGTGAGATTAAAGTTAAAATTAAAATTTCAGTACTGCATTGAAATAGGTTTTTTAGCTGCATGCTTTTGTCGAAATCAAGTCTGTAGGTATTATTCCACATCTGAAATCCTTACTTTCTCATCATTGGCCCGGTTTTCAAACCATGGGATCTTATGTGTGTTTCACTGGCAAAGATAGTAGTTACGGTAGAGTATGAGATTGTGAGGCTCTTTGCTTTGCTCACTAAGATTTCTTTTGTACTTCTTGCATGGAAAGAATCATCTTTCATTTTTTTTATGAATTGTTAATTCTCGCGTGTTTGAATATTTGAAACTACTGTACTATAAAATATTGAGTTCACCCGTTACAAAAAGACTCTTAGTTCCAATAACTGGCTCTACCATCAAATGCCACTGCTCTGTACACTGTAGAGATGGGTCCAGGGCCGGCGCAAGCCCAAGTGCCGCCCCGTGCGAGCTGCTAAATTGCCGCCCCCCTTTTTTTACACAACTATTATGAAATGTTATTTAAACAAATCTGTAGGAAATGCCAGCAATCAATCGCAATTTTTGTTTTTTCTACCTAGGTTTCGGACACTGAGTGGCCAGTCTCAAAGCTTTTAATATGTGCTTACATCTGAACCGTCATGTTGACAGTTACATTCAGCATGACGGTAGAGATGTAAACTTAACTCAAAGCATTGAGAATAGCCACACTGTGCCCGAAATATATGTAGATCTGGAAAATGAAAACAAAAGTTGCGACTGATTGGTGACATTTTCTACTGATTTATACAAAACCGTCGCTGGGCACCAATTTGATAATGGAGTCAAACCTGACTGAAGAAATCTACCTAATTTTAATAATCGTTGTCATTTTACAAAAATGTTCGAATGTGTGTGAAATATTACACACGCTGTTCAGGATATGAAGTCATAAGAACTGAGCCGCGTGAAATTGAATTTCAGGCCGAATTTCACTAGAGACGCAGGTGAAACGGTCAAAGAGTGGAGCAGAAGACAATAGAGAGAGGAAGGACATGGAGTAACATAATAATTCAATAAATACACATCGGGGCGTCGACGGGTACTGATGCCAGTCGAAATATATTAACTCACTGCACTGCGGTTGTTCATTTCAAAGAACTGACACTCGATATCTGTCGTAATTTCCATGTTTCAGTTCTTTCGTGTCTGACTATGGAATAAGGGGCAACAAATTAGCCGTCGCTATATCACTTCACTTTTCTTCGCTTTATTTCCGTTCTAGCTATAGGGACGACGCGTGCTTATTTGGCGACTTGCCAATTTTTTAAAGTAATAGATCATAAGAAAAATAAATTTTCCTACTCTGCAATCTTGAAGGAGACAAATTCTAACTGATGAGTAACATGCATGCGCAGTACTAATTATGCGTCATATGAAAAGCACTTACCTATTACATCCCAAGTTGCAAGAAATTCGGACGCACCAATTCTTCTGTTCTTACGAAACGCAATGCAATTGCTTCTGATCAATCTTGACTCCCTCGGCCAACTACCGAAACGAATTTTGTAGTTTTCATTGTTGAGAACGCAACAATACCTATTGTCTGGAAAGGCGAAGTAGTGACGCGGCAGTGCGAGAACCTAGGTCACGTGACAAGATGCAGCGAGTTTACGATTAAACAACCGCCCAAGAAGAAGCAAGAAGCTCACAATAAGTATGTGACCGATGATATGGATAAATGAATTATCAGGCAGCAATTTATATGGCATTACGAAGAATAAAAGGAAATACGAACTTTGCGAAATCTGCACAACTTTTGTCAAATAGAAATGAGCTTCAAAGCTAGAAAGGAATCCTTAGAAGCAATGTTCTATAAATGGATTTTTGTTTTAGAAAGTGTCGAAATTAACGTTTTGTTTTGTGCGGACGAGAAGGCATTGTTGCTAAAAGAACATACTTTCTCAGGTTTTCATCAGAATCAAAGCGACCAGTAGTTTACTTTGATTAAACATGGATTCACACGCATTATACAGTAAATAAATGTTGGCAAAGTGATAGCGGCCAGTAATATTGTCAAACAGAAGTGGAGGTCAGAGTTTGTTTTCATACAGGTGGAGACAGGTGTTTCATGGCTCAAAAACCAAAATGTCCGACTATCACTCACAAACGGATAGCAAAAATTTTCAAAAACACGTCGAAATCTAACTTATTCCAGGCTTACTACCAATGTCTGTAATTACTCGCAGCGTATTTACCCAATGGGAATACTTCTAGCCATTACAGGTATTGGACATGTTTGACTGTAGTACTGGTCAACCATTTTTTTTTCCATAATGCGGGAAGAATAAAACACTCGGTACCTGGAATTGAAAGGCTTAGCAAAATTGCTTCGGGCTTAACACGTAACCGCAGTATCCAACGTTGTATTCGAATTTCCAAATTAGACTTCGTCTTCTGCAAAATTAGTTGTAAGTAAACGCACGGCGCGTATCAGGCTGACAGCATCCATAGGAGTACTGGCGTGTACGCCAGACTGCTTGCCCCTCTCTGTTCCTCCGGCGTAAACACGACGGTGCTGTCATACTGGCGAGGGAGAAATTAATCCTCCCCCTTATTGAACGGGGCGGCTGGCAGATAGTCGAGGCGGCGCCATGCCACAGTTCCTGAAGGCTCTTCCTCCCTCTTGGGCAAGAATGTTGAGTTTGTCCAAAAAAAAAAAAAAAAAAAAAAAAAAAAAAAAAAAAAAAAAAAAAAAGGATGCTGGCAGATTTGCCGTCCCTCGGGAAGTGCCGCCCCATGCGGCCACACGTTTCGCACGTGCCTTGCGCCGGCCCTAGATGGGTCGTTTACGAACTAACGGTTCCAACAGAACGGCTCACAAGAGTGAACGGAAGGACCGAGGAACTAGTTGAAAGGAACGTTCACTTCGGCGGTCCCGGTCGCATGGCCTTTGCCGTTCCAGCTCCAGGGTGCCTGCGGCCCTTTTTGGTCGAATGTAGCAGTTCCAAGTCAGTATCGAGCTGCCGATATTTTTTTTCTTCTTTTGACCTCTGTGGAGTAGCGTGCTCATTGTTATGGAAGAACAGCGATTTATACCGGTGCTCCAACGACTGTAGGAAATTAACTTTTGTGAAATGTGTAAAACGGAGTTGGTGAGTACAGAGGCAATACTACTTGTTTGCAATTCCGACTATTATGAAAACTGTAGACATTCACAACTGGATAAAAAAGGAACGATGAATGAGTCGAAAGGAACGGTTCCAAAAAAAAAGAAACGATCAACAGTGAACTAGGTTCCAAAAATGAACGGGTTTGCTCGTCTCTAGTGTACAGAACTGTGTAATTGTTGGACTTCCCCTCCATTAAGTGTTCACAAACCTGAAACGAGGCAACTATTGTACTCTGGCCGTAAAATTATCGTAAATGCACCGGATTTAAGCAAAATTATCGTACTTACCTGCAAAATGACCATAATACATAATATTTACTAGCAAATCTGATTTTGTATACCTTATATCGTACTGTAGACTGTCTCTTACAGCCGCGTTGTGGTCGAGGGGACTAAGGCGCTCCAGTCACGGTCTGCACGGCCACTACGGTCGGGGGTTCGAATACCCCCTCGGGCATGGATATTTGTGCCGTCCTAGTTCGTAAGCAGTTCATAAGTAGTTTGTAAGTTTAGGGACTGATGACCCCGTAGTTAAGTCCCATAGACTATACAAACATCTGAACATTTTTTGAACAGCCGTGGTGGAGTAGCCGAGCGGTCTAAAGCACCTCGCTGCGGAGCGAGCGGTTGCTCGCCGTGGGGCTTCGAGTCCTCCCTGGGGCATGGGTGTCTGTGTTTGTCCTTAGGTTAGTTTACCTAGGTTTAAGTAGTTTGTAAGCTACGGACTGATGACCACGCAGTTTGGTCCGATAGATTTACAGACATTTGAACATTTTTTGTCTCTTACAAAATATATTACTTTTTCCGAATGGAGGGCGGTTTTAAAAAATTGTTTTATGCATGACGTATAAAACCGGTCCAGGAAAAGTTGTGAGATTGCTCCTGGTTAAATTGCATTAGATATCGGCTTCATCGAAAAGACTGCGTTTATTTTCTCCTTCCTCCGATTGCTGTCAATGCTACCAATCTAAAATTGGGACACAATAGTTCCGTAACGGAACTAAGTGTCGTTGTATTCCTTTCTTGTGTCAGAATGCCGCTTTTATTAAGGGAATGCGTGAAACTTCAGCACCACTAAGCACGCTTCAAGCACATCAACGTAACTACGAGTATTGTAACGCGAATATATAAACAGCGAACTTCAATAATCAAATTATTCATCCCGACAACGGCACTACATTGTCGCTCACCGATCGGTAGACGCTCACAGTCACTGAGATTATTAAATCGACGAGCTGTATTACGAAAGTAGCCGTTCATAGCTACTGAGATGATTAAAGCGACAAGTTTAATTACGAAAGTAATTTACCAGTAGGGCTGCGAGAAAAAATCTTTGAAGAGACAATGTATTGTTATTTCACTGTAAGGTTTTAAAAGTAAACGCCTTTTGCTACTGCGAATGAAGGGTTTTATTTTTATATTTTTAAGTCACCCATACGCGTTTCGCCTTTCTCTCAAGGCATCATCAGTGGGTGTCAGCACTTGCTACTCCACTTCAGTCTTATTCTGGCAACCAGTACTGCCAACACAGTAGACACAGTATGGCAGCAGGTGACAGTAGAACCAGAGAACTGCAATGTGTTTCAAAAAACAGTGTAACATTTCGACCTGGTTGCCAGAATAAGACTGAAGTGGAGTAGCAAGTGCTGACACCCACTGATGATGCCTTGAGAGAAAGGCGAAACGCGTATGGGTGACTTAAAAATATAAAAATAAAACACTTCATTCGCACTAGCAAAAGGCGTTTACTTTTAAAACCTTACAGTGAAATACAATTCAGCTGCTGCTCAAAATGGCCACTGCAAGCAACGTATAATGTATTGTTACATTTTATTACGTTCGAAATTATCGTACATCTGCGTACGATAGTAACATTCTTTCGTACATCGTACGCAGGCACGAAGTTATCGTACATGTTCGATGATTATCGTACGGTTGTGAATACTGCCTCCTTTACAGTCTGCGGCAACTATTTCTGATGTCACCATAGGTCATTTAGTAGCGTTGCAGGTTTAGTGAACGTAGGTCACTTATTTCGAATCCTGCAGTAACCTTATAATTTTTTTCGTTCTATTTGAATACTTCGGCAATTTAAATATAAATATAATTAAATCTATGGTAATTAATAGGTATCTAATCATTATAAAATACTTATGTAAAATCAATTAGTTGAAGGAAACACGAAATAAACATTAAAAATAAAAATCCGTTTCTAAATATTAAATTTCTTTTGAGATGCAAGAAATTCACGTTTATAAAAATGTTTCTTTTTTCTAAAAATCGGTTTCTTTCAGGGAAGCTGATAACGTAAAAACCAAAATGGCAAAAAAGAGTTTTGAGGTGGCTTTAAAAACATTTTAAATCACGTTTTTATATTAAAAAAATATTTTTGTAAAATTGATTTTTTACAAAAACTATAACTACGTAGATGAACTCGAAAAATTTAAACCTCTCTAAACACAAAATATAATCTAAATCATTACAGCCGTATCCGGGATACGCGAAATATAAATGTGTAAGGATTGCTCGTTTAAATACATAATTTGTAAACTTTATAAAAGACGTACATTCGTATGTATTGGCAGCTGTGTATTTCGCTGCGTTTTGTTTCTGTCATGTGTAATTCGTGAATAGGCTAATAATTAACAGCTCACGACCTTCGTTCTGTGCTTCCTTTGTTCACACGCTTTCTGGCTTTCGTAATTATTCGGCACGATTCACCACTTGCTTTCGAATCATGAATCGTTGGACAGGCGATTCTTTTGAATGACGATTCGTTCCCCCTCGTCTCTCCGGCATTCGGCACGATTCGGCAAGATTCGGCAGTCGCCTTCGAATCGTGAGTCGTTGGAACTTAAGAATGGTAACGAGACAGACGATTCTTTTGAACGACGATTCGTCCGAGTAACGATTCGATTCTTACGATTCTTTATTTGTATTCTTTCAAATGAACGACTCATTAACGAATCGCCACAACTCTAGGTCACAGTACACCCGTGTGGCGCTATTGGATACAATGTTCTGCCAAGTTATATCTGAGACAGACTGCCTCAAGGTCTACTACACAGTGTCGCCGTGTGTTCTGTAGCTAAGGTCCACAATAATAACTACGATTTTGCATGCAGACAGCAAACCTTGTCACTTGCCACACCATAAATGACACGTTTAGAGACAATTTCTGGGACTTTATAATGAATAAGTGCGACAAAAATTCACTTAAAAAAAGTCATTGCCTAGGAGAAAGGAACGAGTTTCTCGGGGCCCCCATCAGGCTGGGGGCCCTGGGCCTGTGCCACTTGTGCCCCTATGCTAGAGACAGTAGTGGGTTCAGCTGTCCCTTTTTCCGCGCGTTATTAGAGAATGGAACAGTAGAGAAACATCATAAAAGCGGTCCTCTGCCATGCACTTCAATGTGACTTCAAATGTTCAAATGTTTGTAGAGTCTATGGGACTTAACTACGGGGTCATCAGTCCCTAAACTTACAAACTACTTATGAACTAAGGACGGCACAAATATCTATGCCCGAGGGGGGATTCGAACCCCCGACCGTAGTGGCCGTGCAGACCGTGACTGGAGCGCCTCAGTCTCCTCGGCCACCGCGGCCGGCTCAATGTGACTTGTAGTGTATTTATGTAGATGTAGAATATGGACCATCTATGTTTTAAATATTAATGTATATGATGTCACGTAAAAGGGAAACCATTTTGAAACCCCTTGTTTTTTCGTCGTAGTTTCCGAAGATCGAGTCATGAATAAAAACTTGGAGATTGTGTCAGACGGAAATTTTCAAATGTACAAATGTTTGTAAAACTAAGGGACCAAACACCCGAGGGAGGCCTTGCACCTCCTACGGGAGCGACTGCGTAATCCGTCATCACTTTCAATTGCAAAATTTTTTGGCACTACACTTATTGTTTAAAAATATCGAATCCATTTCATCATTACATTTCGTGTGACTCTTGGATTTTTCAGTCTGTTGAAACAGCCATTTTCGTGATTTTTTTAAGGTGACTTCCAGGTCATGTCAGTAGCTAACATTCTGCATACAGACTTGCTTCATTGTTAACTAACAATGCTAAAGAAATCAATACATGTTTCGGCATGATAAGTCTGACCATTCCCTTGTGAGCCAGAGTTTAAGTGGAATGTATGAATTCTCCGCCCTGCGAACTTTCCGCCCCACTAGAAAAGTGCGAACTCACCGCCTCGTACCTGCGCCCATTGTGACCCGTTCTGCCTGCAGCCAGACCCTCCTAATCACCTTGTCCTCGCTGTTCCCTGGACTCGGCCACAGATATATACAGACGGGAAACCTCCGTAAGGGCCCGGTCCCACGCTCAAGGGTGCAGGGCGGGGGGTGCTGAAGCAGTTCCGTAAGATGTCCCATGATGGCGCTGCGGTCAGAAGCAGCTCTTTAAACTGGCCAGAGCAGGCAGCAGGTAGCGGCTGTACCCACCACCACCTCCCCTCAAACGCCAGCAAGGCGGACACAGCCGTGGCCTCATGGCAGATGGCACGAGCTCTCCCCTCAGCCTCCCCTTCACGCTACCCTCTGACGTGCGAGAGGCACCCTCAGTAGTGCCTCTAGTGTGATGTATCGGTACTAAGCCAGGAAACTGCCTGACACCTGCTAGCATCTTACGGAACTACGAGGGGAGCGTAGGACAGTGGTTTAGGGGGGGCTGCTTCTCTGTATATTTTACTATGTTACTCTGTGACTCAGCACAGCTCCACCCACACAGTCCTGTCTGCCTGTTAGTATCGGTCGACTTTTCGTAGACTTCACATCGTGCCACTTGGATATTGCCATCTCAGTAGTTGTGGTATGGAAGTTACAACGACAATTCGTGGTAAGCCTAGTTGCCACTATGAAATTTGTTCCTACAGTGTGAAGAAAACGAAGGAAGATGGGACTGTAATTTGGCACCGTTCTAAGCAGAAAGAGGAGCATTGCCTAGGAAAACAGAAAACCAATGATTCTACAGTGCTCTTTTCGCACGAGCATCAATGTGGTGCTTCGGATGATGCAAGGTTGGAAGTACAGAGGACTCTGAACCAGGCAAAGAAGAGGGCACGAGAGGAAAATTCACCAATTTCCAACATATATTCAGAGGAGCTAGGTACCTTGCATAATGTAGAGTACGACTTTGTGACAGAAGTGCTAGAGCAGCGAACAACGAAGAGGACGTTACACAAGTAAAGGGAAAAGTCGCAGAGATGTGAGAGGGATCCAGAGACAAGGGAAGAGATTGAACTTAAAGCAGAGCTATTAACTATGAATGATGACAGCAGTTTCCTATTAAGCGACGATAAATCAGGAGACAGGATAATAGCTTTTTATGGAACAGCAGGGAGAGACGCTCTAAGAAGTAAACATTTTTATGGATGGTTCGTTCAAGTGCTGTAGCAAATTGTTTTCACAGATATATACAGTTCATGCAGATTTTGGAACTAATAAAAATTACACTAATATCCACCCAGTTGCATTTGCATTATTCTCGCCGCGGCGGAATAGCCGTGCGCACTAAGGAGCCGCGCTGCGGTGTGCGCGGCCATTCGCCGTCGGAGGTCCATGTCCTCCGTCGGGCTTGGATGTATGTGTTGTCCTTAGCTTAGATTAACTTAGTTTAAGTAGTTTGTAAGTTAGGGACTAATAAACAAGCAGTTAAGTCCCATAGATTTACAAACATTTGAACGTCTGAGCATTATTACCAAATAAAAGGAAAGAGACATACATCCGACAATTCAGAAATATGCTGGAAAACATTCCAGAATGGAACCCTGCAAATGTGACTGTGGACTGAGTCAGCAGCGATTTCTGCAATTATACATATTTTTCCTCAGTGCATGGATGCTATTTCCACATGAGAAAGTCTCTCTGGAGAAAAGTACAGGATCTTGGACTCACTCGGGAATATAAATAAAATGAAGAACTGAGACAACACATTCGCATGCGAGCTGCGCTGGCGTTTCTACGGCCTGAAGATGTATGTGATGACTGGCTGTACATTCCTAGGCACCGGATGTTCTTAGGCTTTCTGACTTTTTCGACTATTTTGTAAGGATATGGTTGGGAAATGAAGAAAACCCTATCAGCCTTTGCAGCTGCTACAAACGGTTTCATCGAACATCTAACTCCATAAAGGGCTGGCATAACAAAATCAATAATACGCTTTACAAACCAAGTCCTAAGATTAGTGATGTAATTACTTGCATAAGAAGAGAAGCAGAAAATTTAGCATGCGCTTAATGAGAACAGAGCTGAGATGGAAGGTAAAAGAAAGGAAACAGTGTACGTGAAACGGGATGGAAGGTTGGAGAAAATATTGAAAAAGTACGAGATGATGAGATAAGGTTTGTCCCCTACCTTCAAAAACTAAATAATGTATCAGAATATGTATACAAATGAAAATTATATGAAATGTAAATAGCAATCTTTAAAAAAAGATTAAGTAATTTGACGAAGCTTATAAGCTGATTTTAAACACGCCTAAACGACAATAAAATTACTTTTGCCAAAGCCTGGATAAAATGCGATGTGAATCAGATTTATTTTAAAATGTAGGCATGTGTTTTCTAATGCTTCTAAACTCAAAGCGCCAATAGTCCCACGCCTCAGTAGTGTTTACAAATTAACAGTTAAAATAAAGCTACACTACACATGTGTGAACATAATGCCACTTAATATATCTGTATATTTAATAAGCGCACTTTTATGAAAATATAGCTATTGACAATGACTGCTGTCTGGTGCTGTAAGAGACCCAAATCTTCTTTAAGTACTGAAATATTCTAATGTCTCTGTGAAGTCTTATTTTGTCTATCTACTATCTATTTGTTGTTTATCGTACCAAGCGAGGTTAGCGCAATGACTAACCAGGACTCAACCATCTGGCCGTCCATAGTCTACTGTATTTGATTTTCCTTGTTTAACCAAATGCTATGAAGTTTCCTAAAAGATATCGTGGTAGCTTCCTCCCCGCTCCATCCTCCTTAAAAGCTTGAATGTATTTAAATTATGCGGTAAATAGTTGAACAATCTGAAGAAACGAAGTAAAAATGAGTAAAAAACGAAAAAAGAATCGGAAGCACCTGGGAATGATCAGTGGTCGTAAGCAATGCGCTTGACTAATACGCTACGTCGTTAACGACAAACAGAGCGCTAAATAAGGGATATAGTGCTATTGGAAAAACTTTCGAGAACATTTTCTCCTTTCTTAAGGCCCACTCAGGCGAAATATTTCAGGCACGTTATGTGGAGACCAACCTCCTTCTACATACGTAATTTGGTCGAAATCGGCGTATCCCGATTGGCGACCTCCCTTGTGAGCTAAAATTAATATCTTTAGAATGTAAACTTGCTGTTCGTGAGTTTTCATTCATTTTACAAAGACGCGCACTAATGATGCAAAGATAAGACTCCTGAGCTATTTAAATATTAAGTTTTTGAATAACTTGACGATATTTACCGTGATTAATTTCGAGCTCACACAGAACTGTATTAATTTCCTACTTTGTTACCTACACGTCGAATATTTTGATGCGCTTCAGACTGACGTTCACGCAATGGTTTAGCTATACATTTTGGTACCCAACACGGACTTCTGTCATCCTCACAAAATCATTTATTTATTTACTAATTCCGATAGGACCATTCTTCCGTTTAAGGTGCTGTCTGGATAAAGTATTTTACAGTTAGACTTGTTCCTAAGGTTTTAAGGTTTAAAAATTCAACAACGCTTGAAAACATTTGACTTATTTATATGCGTGCCTGTGGTAAAAAGAGACTACAAAAAAAAAAAAAAAAAAAAAAAAAAAAAAAAAAAAAAAAAAGAACAAACTGTGACTTTTAGTTGAATGGGCGATTCAAGTTCTAAAAACATACCACATTTGGTTCCTTGTTCATAAAGGTATTTCTTTCAGTAACATTCCTAATGTTTCTTGCAGGAATGTGGTGTATTTTCCATCATTAAGACATCCTTCGATGAAATAGGGACCTGTAATTCTGTCCTTCAGAATCCCACACCATACTTTCACCGACCATGATTTTTGGTGTGCAACTTGCTGCAGCCAACATGGATTTTCAGTTGCCCAATAATGCATGTTACGCACATTAATATTTCCATGGTTCGTGATTGAATCTGAAGTTGAGCCCATCGGCAGAATTCAATGCGACGCATACAATTCGTACCAGTTACTTTATGGAGTTACAGAACACGAACATCACTACTCTGGCTCATGCCAGATTCCCTTGCGATTTGATGTGAACTAACACAAGGATCTCGAACCACAGTGACAAGAGTAACAATTTTCGTTTCCTCGTTAGTAACTTTCCTTTGCCGAATATGTTTCCGATGCGTTAAAGATCCAGTTGTTCTCAGTTTATCATACACACATTTAAATGTACGGCGTATAGAGTGAGTACGTTGAGGATATCTTTTAGCGTATAAGTCTCTAGCTCTCATTGAATTTCGTCGGCATTCTCCGTAAATGAGAAGCATATTGACTTCTAAGGAATACTCCATTCACATTCGCTTGATTGGTGGATGGTGGCGGTGGCCAGAACAGGCGTCAACTGCCACCAACAAGGTGCCAAAGGCCTGAAGATGGTTCTACAGAACCGAAACCGGTTGCCAGCAATAAACGCAACAAATTGAAATCTAGACTGTCTTATTTTAATTACCATGATAAGAAGATTGCAGCATTGCAATGATACCAACGGTCATCACTTCGAACACCTTCTGTAAATTGACGTTCATGCCACCTTTTTGATCTTCGTTGATCTTCGAAGACCTTACTGTTACACATCATTGGATTCGTCTCGATAGCCACAATCAGAAAATAAGAACTAAACCATAGCATCCCTTAAAAAAGTTTGACCTTCACATCTCTAAAGCGACCCCAGCTAACAATATAAAACATACGTTATATTATGGCGCCCCCCTTGTCCCACAAACTTTCGGAGTTATTCTAAGTGGCAATAGTGAGTAACTCACACTGCATATACACTGATTGTAGCTTTATATAAAGAGGATAGTATACTTCTGCCTACACATAATAAGGCGAATAATACATTACTAGTTACTACTTCATCTACATCTACATAGGTACTGTATAAATCATATTTAAGTGCCTGGAAGAGGGTTCATTAATCACTTTCATATCCCTTCTCTACCGTTCTATTATGTAATAGTGTACAGTATCCTCGGAATTAAAACTCTTTGAGCCTTCTCCTCCCAAGTGACGTTACAATTTGCTTTTGTCGGCACGGAACTATGCCTTGGACCGCGGACTACTGTCCATGAAAAAAATTCATAAAGGACGAAAATATCGGTCTATGATAGCCTGCAGTGGACGATCAGCTCTTCAACTGTTCTTACATGTGGCGCTCACCTGCAGGAGACAGGAGACGGCTACAGCCAGCCGCGCCGCAGCCAGGGCGGAGAGTACACCCTAACATGCATACCTAAAGAACTGTGATTACCAGTAGAAGAGTTGTTTCCACAGTAGAAGAACTGCTCATAACTTTTCAGGTATTCATTTTAGTGCCCATGTTTATTGGATATTGTTTCCTCGTTTTGGTTGACAGTACCTCCTCCCAAAATATGGAAAGCAAAGAGCTTGCATTAAAAAAGATTTGTTTCATAGTATGGGCATTAAATAAGAACTTCTATAATCAATTGATAACATTTCCGGACATGGTTCCTTTCTAATACTTCATGTACTAAGTCTCCTCTATATCATCTCGAAGTTTGTTGGTTTCATTATCGTTCATCCTTTACATACAGAAGACTTCGTTTGTTCAATTTTTCGTTTGTATTTCATATAAACCTACCATCTTCTTTCGAACTTTATGAAATTTTGCACACATGGACGATAAGGAGTTCAAATAAAAGGATGGTAGAATCTTTTGAAATGTGGCACTACAGGCAAGTGCTGAAGATTAGATCGAGTAAGTAATGAGGAGGTGCTGAATTGGGGAGAAAAGAAATTTATGGCATATCTTGACTAACAGAAGATTCGTCAATTCGTGGATTTGGGGAGAAAAGAAATTTATGGCATATCTTGACTAACAGAAGATTCGTCAATTCGTGGATTCGTCAATGTAGCATTGGAGGGAAGTGTGTTAGGTAAAACTAGCAGAGTGAGACAGACGAATAGAGTAAGCAGATTCAAATGGATGTGGATTGCTACTTCTATGAGGAGATGAAGAGGCTTGCACAGGATGAGAGTAGGGTGGAGAGCTGCTTCACACCAATCTTCGGACTGAAGACCTCAAGAACAACAACAACAACTTATAAAACAAGAGGAAGGTCACTGTTGACATAAAATTTCATACGGGCACGGTGTAGCGTGCATTGCAATAGATCTCGACACCGATCTTGATGATGTTTTAGACACTAGACCTTCACAACAAGATGTTTCATAGGTGCTAGGCGGAGGAAAGATGAGACTTTGATACCGTTTGACAGATCACCATAACAATTGGAGAATATTTTTATACTTCGCCAGCCACCGTATGGCGCATGACTGGGGCGCATTACAATAGACGTCTACACTGTATAACCGATTGCCATGAAATTTTACAAGTACTGTATTTATTTCTTCAAAGCGTCTTGATTGCAAATTATTTTATTATTTAATGACGCGTTTCGCCCTTTAGCAGGGCATCTTCAGATTATCTGCGTGACAGAATTTACCCAGAATTACAAGGCGGAATTACAAACGGTTATAATGGTAGATGGGCTTATTTTGTGTTAAGAAGACAGTATACATGGTAAACAAAGCTTACAATGCGCTCTCCGTGGTGTGACACCGTAAGTTGTTATTGTGTCACACCACGGAGAACGCATTGTAAGCTTTGTTTACCATATATACTGTCTTCTTAACACAAAATGAGCCCATGTACCATTATAACCGTTTGCCGGCCGCGGTGGCCGAGGTGACTGAGGCGCTCCAGTCACGGTCAGCACGGCCACTACGGTCGGGGGTTCGAATCCCCCCTCGGGCATGGATATTTGTACCGTCCTTATTATAAGGTAGTTGATAAGTAGTTTGTAAGTTTAGGGACTGATGACCCCGTAGTTAAGTCCCATAAGCTTAACAAACATTTGAACATTTGATAACCGTTTGTAATTACGCCTTGTAATTCTGTCACGCAGATAATCTGAAGATGCCCTGCTAAAGGGCGAAACGCATCAAACTAATAAAATAATTTGCAATCAAGACGGTTTGAAGGAATATTTATTCTAACTGATTTCTGTACACCATGGATTGGAAATCAGTACTGTATTTGTAATTTTTCATTGTCAAAGGGTGGAGGAACGAGACTGACAAGGAAAGTACTTAGGCTGGAACAAACAGAAATACACCAAAATCGTATGATAATGTAAAGGTCTGTTATTGCACTAGTGATACTCCCGCATCTGCAAAACTCTGCGGTCGCCCATTAGAGGCCTCTACGTGTGCCATGCCGCATTGCACTTTGACCTGCCGGTACGCCAGTAGTGACGGTGCAGTGTGCCTCTGAAGTTGCGTTTTGTGGCGTTATTTGTGTGGTGAAGTGTCGGATGGGTCGGCGATTGGTAATCAATCCTCCTAATATAGTGCGACTGGTTGAGGTGAAGTTACGAAGAAACCTTCTTCGTGTAAGATGGTAATGGTGTAGAAGATGAATCATTCGCATGTTACCTATTATTTATTATAGTGTTTCTAATCTATTTTCATATTTCTGCACTATAATAGATACCAGAAAAAATGTGAATGATTCTTCTCCTACACCAACACCGTATTCACGAAGAAGGGCTCTTAGGAATTTCATCTCAACCAATTGCAACACATTAGCAGGATTGATTACCAATCGCCGATCCATCTGACGGTTCACTACACAAATAACGTCACAAAGTGCAACTTCGGAGGCACACTGCACCGTCACTACTACCGTACCGGCAAGTCAAAGTGCAATGCGGCATGGCACACGCAGAGGCCTCTAATGGGCGACTGCAGAGTTTTGCAGGTGCGGGAGTATCACTAGTGCAATAAGGGACCTTTACATTATCTATCATACGATTTTGGTGTATTCTGTTTGTTCGAGCCTAAGTACTTTCCTTGTGAGAGAGGCAGATGATAAGATAGACAAAGAATGGAGCAGATGGGCTAAGAGAGGGGGAACAGGAGATGGACAGAGGTAGGAGTAATCTGGACTGGGAGAGAGCGTATGCATGGCAATAACCAGGGAAGCAGGGAGCATCGTAATTTCTGCATTTCAATACGTTTGACCTAACATGCATAATGCCAAGATATGTACTAAGTAGATTGTGGAACAAAAATAATAATTTGCTATTAGTCTAGCGATGTCCAAACAATTACGCATCAACCACGGTTTTATTCTTAATTCCATATAATTAATGTATTCACCAACAGCCGTAAAATTGTTTTATTTTATTGAATGATCGGTTTCGGTATTACAATAATACTATCTTCAGACTCTATACAAATAAAGTTACAAATCAGTGTTGTATCTATAACATCATGCTCTACATATGTCATATAAAATATAAAAAACAACAAGTTCATACGACTCAAGAATCAGCATTGAAGCAATATAGCAATCGTGTTATTGTATGTAATAAATAACATTTCTTAAAACTGTTTTTGTTCTAAGATATCTTAGGCAGTAGTAGATACATATAAAATATTTAACTTTCTATAAGAGGGTGAAATATAAAATTTAAAGCCATATCTAGGCAGGATACTTTCAGCATTAAGATAGGCAATAAAGTATGTGTGAACAAAGTCCAAGTAAAACCATGGAACATAGGATAAAGTGTCAATAAAAATCAACAATGTATGAAATGGGCAAAGATCGAGTAAATCATGATCATTAAATTATATCATACCACGAATAGATGGATTTATAGTTGGCAATAAACAGTTGGATCTATAGCTGCCATATGTGCATATATAAAAGCACTTTTGTCGACTAACGTGATGCATTGACCGTAGATGTTATAGGGTGTAGGGTTATAAGGTAAAATTCAAACTATATATATATATATATATATATATATATATATATATATATATATATATATATATATATATATATATATATCATATTGGGAGTAGGTGCAGAAGATCTACATGTGGGGAGACATAGTATATATATTTGTTCATTTAAGCTTTAACATGTGGTATTCTCATTAATAAATGGTTGCATTCTTTAAAAATATTAAACTTTTAGTGATACTGATCGGTAAATCAAATATTCGTTCAGGTTAGTGATGATCATAATTACATAAGAGTAATAAAGACAAAATAACTGTACAATTGCAACCACCATAGATACGTAATAAGTGGATTGACAGTTGTGACACTAAATCGCAATAATTGCATAAACTAGCCATTTTCAGTCAATTTCAGTCTTAATAATTTTGTAAGAGGCAGAATTTTCACATTTTTTTCAAAAATTCCAGTAAAATCAGAATATCTTGAAGTTTCGGAATAGTAAAGTCACAGAATAGCCGCGTCTAAACACCGCAATTCAAAGTCATCTTTTGTTGCAAATAGTAGTATAAATAGTTCCGCAGAATAGCTACTCTCTCTCTCAGTCTTTGTTTCTCGTTGCATTAAAATCTCTTTGTTTTGTATCAGTCTTTGGAGTCGTGTTTGCGAAATAGTTAAAGTCAGATGAGGAAATATTCCGAACTCTTTTAATTGCGATGGAATCAATTTTTTTATAACTTAAAGACTTCATTATTTATCATGAAAGGATCGAACTGTTGCGCAAGTGAGTAAAAGTTATCTGTGGACTTAAAATCGGGTTTGGCTAAGGACTTAAAAAAAAGAAAGAAAATAATCTGCCTCCCGATAGGACCGTGAGTATTCAAGGGAATTTCAAATATTGATAAAGGATTTTTTAATTGAGAAAGTTTTGAGTTAAATAACGTTAAAATTGAATTGGGAAGAATATTCCGAATATTAGCTTTATCAAAGATATTCAACTGTTATTCTATGATATGTACTGTCGACAACTGTGTACTAGAAAAAAAGTGTGACTCGGACATTGTGTGTTACAATTGTGTTTCTAAGGTGAAATATAGGTAAAATGGTGATTAAAATTTGTCTCGGCCACGTCTATTCGTAGTTAGCACCTGTCCTTAAATATTGAAATTTCAGGAACATTTCAAAAGTAATATCTTTGACTTGTCTCTGATATTAAATGAATGAAAGTTATTAGAGGACGTAATATCCAGTAAAGCTATTTAAAGTGAAACAAATCAGTAATAAGATTTTTAAATGCAAAGATAAAAAAGGGGGGTTTATGTAACGTGCTTCTTGCAAAGGAACTGCCGGGAAAGAAAAGATATTATTCTAAAAGGACTTGGTAATTTAAATAAGCCCCTGAGAAATAAAGAGCTCATGTTTAAACAGTAAGGAAAATATTCAAGAAACTGTGTTAGGCTCTGCAAGGTTTAATCCAGAGATATTACTAAACTGAATATATGAATAATCATTAGGTGTACCAACTTAAATACTCAACGTATGCCTCAAATAAAAGTTTACGAGCCTATTGAACCCTATCATTGAAGACGACGAAAGCTTACACGCCCGCCGATGTCGCCTCTATCATACAGAAGAAATACATACAAACCATAAATTACTACCAACCAAATAGAGGACGTCACACAGTCAACTGAAATATTTGGGAAAACATACTAATACATTACGTTATGCATTGATGTTAAATCTAATAAGGCAAATGTATTAAAGAAGAAGATAAATTTACATATCATAACATATATCCAAGTAAACTTTTGAAATTTTGCCCATAGATGGTATGTATGGGAGCTGTGCGCCGTGTGTCATCTTTACTACAGGGAATTCCCTTTTAAAATAAGCAAATCATAGGCATGACGCGTAGACCTGTATACAGACCAGCGGTACCCGGCATACGATGGCACCATAGCAGGTTGCCGAATGTTTGTCAGCAGTGCGACGCGCACTGCAATGTGCGCGCGATTTCTCACCGTCGGAGGTTCGAGTCCTCCTTCGGGCATGGGTGTCTTTGTTTGTTCTTCACCTAAACTTCCAGATATCAGACAGTCAGATCAGTACCAAATGTTGTATATCGATAGGGTGTCAACCAAAACTCTTATATAATTTGTGTTACGTGCTATCGTCCAGGAGACCGTGCACTTGACCTAAGGAGTACACGAAAAGAATAACTGCGAAAGCCTATTATGCCGAACTCCTGTGGGCAATTTGATAAAGCGTTACTTTTTTATATCACGAGTACATGGTTCAAGCCCTACTCACAGTGTCTATTTTTACTGCGTCAATTGCTATATGGAGCAACGTATTCCTGACATGTAAAAGAAATGTTCGGATTTTGTCGAAGTGTGTTATCGGCAGTTTGCTTTTGTTTCGTTTATCTGAAAGTAGCAAACCTGTAGGGTTTATTCGTACTTTCGCAGAATAAACAAACACAGATCCACCAAACACAACTTCCACCTGACAAGGGTTTGATCTTAATTTTTTCAGAATGTACAAGCATATAGTTCGCAAAATTATCGATGCTGTTCCGGATTCTTTCGAATAGATTAGTCTTCAACAACCAACCTTCTTAACCTTTCTCCGAGTTTCTATAATTCTCATCTTCATGGACGGATACTGGCTAAACTCATTGATGAACCCAAACCCTTTGAAACGTCGATACTGTTCTGTTTCCAACACGAGCTTCCATTCTGCAATCTGCAAGCTGGATGCTCAGATGTGGAATTCATAAAATGTGCTTGGTGCACGAAAGTAATTTGCTTCACATACTTATTTATACACAATCACTATTCTGAAACGTTCGTTCCTGAATGCGCGACACTTTACGTCTTTCGTAGTGTTTGTGTTCATGCTTGAACTTTATGCACTTATTATTTTCACAGTTACTACTATTTGTGATGGGAGACTGGAATTCGGTAGTAGGAAAAGGAAGGGAAGGAAACATAGTAGGTGAATATGGACTGGGCAAAAGGAATGAAACTGGAGATCGCCAGGTAGAATTTTACACGGAACAGAATGTAATCTAAAAAACACTTGGTTTAAGAATCATGAAAGAAAGTTGTATACATGGAAGAGACCAGGAGACATTGGAAGGTACCAGATAGATTTTGTAATGGTAAGACATAGATTTCGGAACCAGCTTTTAAACTGTAAGACTTGCCCAGGAGCAGATATAGTCTCTGACGATAACTTGTTGGTCATGAACTGTAGGCTAAAACTGAAAAAAAAACTGCAAAAAGGTAGGAAAATAAGGAGATGGGACCTGGATAAATTGAAGGAACCTAAAGTTCTTGAGAATTTCAGAGGGAGCTTTGGGCAACAATTGACAGAAACGGGGGGAAATGAAACAGTAGAAGAGGAATGGGAGCATTGAGAGATGAAATAGTGAAGGCAGCAGAGGACAGAATAGGTAGAAAGGTAAGTCCTACACAAAATTCTTGGATATCACAGGAAATACTAAGTTTAATTGATGAAAGGAGAAATAAAAATGCAGTAAATGAAACAGGCAAAATGGAGTACAGACGACTAAGAAATGAGATTGACAGGACGTGTAAAATAGCTAAGCATGAGTGGCTAGAAGGCAAATGCAAGTCTGTAGAAGAATGTATAAATAGGGGAAAAATAGATACCGCCTATAGGAAAATAAAATGAACATTTGAAACAAGAAAAGCAGCTGTATGAATAGAAAGAACTCAGATAGAGAGCCAGTTCTCAGCAAAGAAGGGAAAGCTGAAAGAGTGTATAGAGGGGCTCTACAAAGGAAATGAACTTAGAGACAATATTATATGGAGGGAAGAGAATGAAGATAAAACAGGAGATACTATACTAAGAGAAGAATTTTACAGAGCACTTCTTAAATAGTTCACTTCTAATGGAGAAGTCTGGTATTTTTTCGAATGACTTCGCTGGATCTAGATGGTGCTTGCACTGTCGATACAAGAGACGCGGCATGTAACATCGTCTATGAGACGACCTTGCCAACATAATTTTTTTAACAGACGGCATTACTGTAGTACTTGAGCCAAGCTCGTAACAGTATTTTGAAAAATCTGGAAAAAATGGGTCTTGTCGGGATGTCAGGACAAGAAAGCAGCTCTAGGTAAGCGTCTTGTCTGTACCATGTCTTTGAATGAACACACAGCGACTGTAGAAGTGGGATTACCCAGCAAACACTTCCCCGTTTGATAAGTGCCCTGACGTTATCATTGACATTTGGTTGTACACTTGACTGGAATGCACGGAACACAACTGCACAATCATATGTTGAAAGGCTTATGATTATGTCACACGACGGAGGAACAGCAGTTCGTTCCTTTAATTTTGGACAGTAGTGTAGATTACGAGGAATCCTATTTACGTATCCGCACGACACGAGTAAGCAGATAACACGAATCTGGACTATGTTCCGCTAAGAATATCAAATATACACTTAACGCATTTTACAGTAAACTGTTACCTGAGAATGATAAATCTATTTTGTTTTCAGTGCGATGATTTTATACTTATTATTTTATTTATATATCTAAATATTCAGTACTTATGATTTGTACATATATGTTGTCAAACATGAATTGTAGCATCATTTTAATAAAGTAATTCTTTGTAACAGAATCATATGGACTTATTTGTGTAGTAGCTTGTTGTTTGTTTTAGACCGAATCTGTAGTTATGAAACCGCTAATGTCTTGTGTGATTACGCACACGAGAGATGTGATTAGCTCCACGCGTATTTTTAATGTTCTATTATGTTTTCTTCCTTGCTATTATGAATATTAGACCTCGTAAGACTATTTTAGAAACAAGTTTGCTATTAAATTCTGTTTGTGCATGACTGAATATTAATTAGGAATGATTAGTGGGCAAGTTATGGAGGCGTTGTATCCAGAAACAATGTATAGCTAGCTGCACTTCACTACTTACTTTTAGTTACCGTGTTGATGGTAAAATGTTTTCCGCTAAATGAAAGCTACAGCACTTAGCATTATTCTCCTGGACAGAAATAAATTTATCACATAATAACATATTGAAATTACACTTAGAAGAGGGAATGACACTACATTTTAATTAATTAACTATACTATAACGTTGCTAAATCGGCTCTCCCAGTAAACTGGCACGCAGCCGAAAAACAGGCACACGGCAACGAATTATCTTGTGCAGCATTGTTGTTAGTTGAACAATATTTGGTTAAACAATGCTATACATACTGTATTTGAAATTATGATATTCTTTAGATTCCTGTATCAACTCTTCTAAAAGGAAACACGTCTTTAGATGAAAATGCCCTCTTCGTTATATAGCGGTAAATATGGTGTATCAAAGGTGCAATTTTCTTTTATTTGCATAATGTCTTTTTTCAGACTACTGAATCTTGGAATTTCATATCATAATTATATTTTCCCGACGTATAAGGTACGAAATTTGAATGAAACAATTGACTTGATTGGAAAAACAGGTATTTCAGCGGTATGCAAATCATTTTGAAAGTAAACGATGAGAGACTGCCGGCAGTTATTGTTGCTGGGAGGGCTGGCTGCTGCTATAGCAAGTGCGATTGTTCACTCAGTCAACCCATGTGGTCCCGCTACGGTATGTTAACTGTGCCAAACGTCAGGCAGTAGGCAATAGAGCTGTGAGAGTAACGAAATGATGCGTATTCGTAAGTATTCGTTACAGTACTCGTTACAAACGTAGTGTTACTCGTTACTCTCGTTACCTGTGCCACCTAGAAATACGGCCGCTATACTGGCTTTGAACCGTGAAATTGGTTTGGCCCACTTTAGGTTACGGTAGTAACACTAAAAGTGGACCTTTGCGATCGTCTTTTGACAGCTCGAAATTTAAATGAAAATAACTATTCATCAGACACGAAAATTGAATCACAGAATTTGTAGAGGAGAAAATTCTTTACAATTTTGCTCTCTTATGTTCTTTTCATATCTCGTATCGTTTCAGAGATATTTGCAAAAATAACGGCGTTTTTGGGATGTTTGTCTGGCTGTAACGTGTTACCACTTCTTAGGTCGAACAGTTCAACCGATCGGCACCAAAATTTACAGACATAATTGTTGGCTACCAGAGACCAGAACCTCGCTTTTTCAAATATTTCAGACAAAAAATACATTAGTAATACCAATGAAAGCCGTTTGTAATGTAATTTTAATTGCAAATAAACCGTTCATCTGACACGAAAATTGAACAAACGAATTTTTAGAGGAGAAAATTCTCTAGAACTTTGTTTCCTTATGTTTTTTTCTTTTTATTTCTTTTCTTTTTTTTCATATCGCGAATCGTTTGAGAGATATTTGCAAAAATAACGGAGTTTTGACACCCTCCATTGAATTAACGAATACCAGCCGTTCGCAGATGTCACGTGACATTCCTCGCCCAGAACTCTCTTTGACACACGCCATCTTGAGTTGCGTATTGATGATTTTCTTATTGTAACTTACACGTTGTCATATCAAAGCAATGGCGCACTGAAGAATTAACAAAAACACGTCGTTCTTCGTACGATAAACGATAATCTAGTGTCTACAAATGCCATATTAGCATCAATTAACAACGGCCATCAATAGTACGAGATAAAACAATGTAACTCCAAACTGTTAGGTCAATGGATCGGAACCCGCCACTACCTAAGTTTTTTTTTTTCCCTAATAGGCTTTCAGACATTATTACTAATTACTTTTTTATTATTTTGGTCCCAAATGTTTGCAAAACCTTATAAAACTACAAATCTTAATTGGGCCGTAAAACACGTCAGTGCGATTTTTTTCAGCTGTTGTTAAAAACTTCTTCAACATTTAAATTTTCCACGTAAATACTGTATGCCTGCTATCTGAGGCAATTACACTACTCAGGAAAGGATCAGCACAGTCCATTTCCCTCGTGATTAAAATGCAACTGTCGTGAAATTTTTATCGAAATCAGCGATACCCAGGAATGCCAGAATATATTGGAATATTTCATGACGAATGCCAATGTGATCGATTTTAGTAGTAGAACTACATTTGCGAGCAGCGGAACTCTTCTACTGCATTACGTGACAATAACAATTAAGGTAATACCTTCATGAATGAAAATGTGTACTTGATAACTTTTGAGTATTTTTTTTAATTGTTTATATTAGACAAGATCAACAACAAATCATTAACCATCAAACTGAAGCCTTTACAGGTCAAAAAATACAATAAAACATATGTTTGCATTAAAAGCAGACGTCATATCATAGAGCATTAACCTGAAAACACGGGCCAAGAAGTATAAAATGATTAAAAACAAAAATGACCATCTAAGATGGTAGATCTACGCAATATGCACTTAAAATTCGTTACGGATGTCTATATAAATTACTCATCTCATAACAAATGGTATCATAGAATATATGCATTTTCGTAACAGAGTTCGTATCGATACGGTAGATGGGAATAACGAAATGTGTTCACGAGTAACTTCACATCGATACAGTAGATGCGAGTAAAGAAATGTATTTAACGATTCATACTCCGAATCAGCCAAAGTATTCGTTACTCAGTACCGAATACATACAGTTTGCTACAGCTCTAGTAAGGAAAACTAATCAGAATATGACTTTTCGTCAATGTATTAAACTATTATCTATTATAAAAGCCCATCCAGAATATTAAATCCAATATTAATATAATTTCTTGTTTGGATGTAAATACTTTAATAACAACATGCATTAAGATAACCTTTTAATTATTTAAGTTTTGTTTCATTTACATAAATACAACATTATGAGGAAACTGTCATGAATATTTTCCGGTGTTTTATTCTTAAAATCTGTCAGAATTATCCGGAAATCGGCTCAGTTGGTAGGACTGAGCTGGACGAAGCTGTTTGTAGATGGTTCATACGACAACGCAGCAGAGGAATCCCATTCAGTGGCCCGGTAATAAAAGGAAAATCAGCTGCATTTAACAAATAACTTGGCTATAGAAACTTGTCTGCAGCAAGTCACCTGACAGTCACTGGGAAAAGTCGTTAACATAATTAATAAGGTGCAGGTGAGTTTGTAAGCAATATAGGAAGACAACAGAGTAAGATTTAACTGCTGGTGCTTTGTACAATACTGATGAAAAAGGACTATTTTACAAGATGCTTCCTTCAAAAACATTAGCTGCCAAGAACCAGAACGAACCTCTTGGACACAAGCAACGAAAACAGCGCGTAACATTAATGGGATGTTGTAAATGGAAGTCATAAAGTACCACTCATGGTGATTGGGAAATCCCAACGTCCACGCTGTTTTCAACACTGTGACATACGCGTCCAGTGCAGTATTGTGCTCCGAGGAAAGCGTGGATTGTTAGAGTTCTCTCTATCGTTTCACGAAATATTTATATTAGCAGTGAGAAACGACCAAAAGAAGACAAAGCATCCGTTGTAAGCTATCATTACAATAGACAATACTCCCAATCATCTTTTCGATGTTCCTGATGGTATACAAGCACTCTTCTACCCATTGTGACATCTCGATTGAGGCCAAGGAGCATGGAATTTTGGAATCAAACGTCAGTATCAACCTGCACTTCTCGTCTCCTTGATAAACGAACGAGAAAACAACCCTATCAAGAAGGCGCGGGAAGCAATTAACTTACGTGAGGTTGTTATCCAAGCAGCCTAAACGTGGGATATACTGGAGAGCGCTAATATAACAAACAGGCGAATTCGGTTTCATCCATTACTATATTGACTGCATGTTTTAGAATCTTCTAGGGAGAGCAGAAATTGGTGAAGATGTTGCTGAATGGGTGAATGAGA